>OY744522.1:171591162-171603662 GCA_963556195.1 Sepiola atlantica | reverse complement strand
GATCTTATACCTATTTCAAACAGTACAAAGAATTATGAAAAATAAATTCTTAAAAAATAAATTTATTGTGCTTTTTTTTCAAATAATTAATAGGATTGAATGTTGCTGTTTTTATGATCATTTCAAAATTGTTATAGACATTTATTTAAATTGAAAATGATTCATTTGATTTTGCAGGCGGCAGACATTCAGATAAAAAATATATGCCGGAAGTTCACTCCAAGATCGCAGATGTTAGTGAGTGCGGATCCTAAGTACCTAAATCGGCTCACATCTATAAGATCCAAGACACTGTGTATGCCAGTCTTTTGAATGTTTATTACAAGCTCCGCCTACTTTTTTCCGGGGATATTCCTATTCTGATAACGGGTCGGCTGGTTTCATATTCACGAGTTCCATGTGGTTCACGCGTGTAAAAACTTCGGAGTTTCTTTGTGATCAATTTCGTAAAAGAGTACAAAGCAAAACAAAACAAGCCGCGCGTGCGTGGCCCCCCCTCTGTATGTGACTCGATGTGGCGAGTGTAAAATGCAATAAATTTAGGAAATTTGGGGCATTTTTGACCTCCCCTTGACCCCATGGGGGCGCGAACAAGAATTTTTCTGAGGTCAAGGATGCTCATTTTATATCCAGAACAATTGCCTCTACATTTTGGCCAAGTTTCAGAAAAATTGAATGGATGGGAGAAAAGGGTCATTTTTTGCCATTTTGGGGGCTTTTGACCCCCTGGGGGTGCGAATCAGATCTTTTTCCAAGGTCAGCGATACTTATTCTCTATTAGGAACAATTGCCTCCACATTTTGGCCAAGTTTAAGAGAAATTGAATAGATGGATGTAAAGTTATGGTGCAAAAATGTCATTTTTTTGCCATTTCGGGGCGGCTAACCAGATTTTTTTTCAAAGATCGGAGAGAGTCACTTTCTACCCTGACCAAAGTTACAACTTCATGCAAAATTTCAGAGAAATTCAATTGATTGATGGTTGCGGAGAAAAATCCGGACGGACGGACGGATATGCCTCAAAACAAAAGTCCGCCGATTTTATAAATCGGGGAACCAATAAGATAAGCATCGATTTATTTATCTACCTCCCACAGCGGTATAATGTGGCACAGGGTCGGAAAGTGGGATTTGAAAAGCCAGCGCATGAGAATTTGAGCACTCTGGCCTACAGAAAATGCCTGGGAAGCCCCGTCGGCATTCCGCGGTAGGGGTGTCTCAGACGATTAGCAATAAACTAACCCCTTCTCAAAGGATGAGAAGGCAAAGCCTGGGAGGGTGAACCTCCTAGAACTGCACAGGACAGATCCATATACCGGCGTAAATCAAGCCCATAAGGCCAAGACGATACCGGTCTATAGAGTGCAGTATCCATCGGAACAGATACTACACTTTGATCTTGGCCAAAAGGCCAATTATTTACCTCCCCAGGAGGTTAGGCACAAGGCCAGTTTTATCTTACTCCCACAAGGTAAGATGTGACCTAAGGTCGGGTCGGGAAAGTGGGGTTTGAAAAGCCAGCACCCGAGAAGGTGAGCACTCTGGCCATTAAAAATTGCCTGGGCAGCCCCGTCGGCATTCCCCGGTAGGGGCGCCTCAGGCAGTAAGCAATAAACTTACTCCTCCCCAAAGAGGGGAGGCAAAGCCTGGGAGGGTGGACCTCCTAAAACTGCACAGGACAAACCCATAGACCGGCGTAAATCAAGACCCGAAGGCCAAGACAATACCAGTCTATGGGGTGCAGTATCCATCGGAACAGATACTACACTTTGATCCACGCATATCTATGAGAGGCGTTGTCCGTTCGTCGGTCTATCACGCTTAAGATTGAAACAGCACTTTCTTTAGTCTGTCACGCTGTAGTTTCAAATATCATTTTTATTGGTCTCTCATTTCATTGGTCTCTCATTTTCGTTGGTATTACACGCTTAGAGTTGAAATAAAATGTTTCCTTGTCTGTCACGTTTATGTTGAAACAGCGTTTTCGTTGGTCTGTCACGCTTGCTATGAAAAATAGCAGTTTCGTTGGTCTGTCACTCTTACCTGTTCAAATAGCATTTTCATTGGTCAGTCACTCTTTTAGTTGAAATAACATTTCCGTGAGTCTGTCACACATACTGCCGAAATAGCATTTTCGTTGATCTATCACGCATATTGTTGAAATAGCATTTTCGTTTATCTGTCACCCTTATGGTTTATATAGCATCTCTTTTAATCTCTTATGCTTAAGATTTAAGCAGTATTTTTGTTATTCTGTCACACTTACCGTTAAAATAGCTCTGTCACGCTTCCGCTTGAAATAGCATTTTCATTGGTCTGTTACGCTCACAGTTGAAATAGCATGTTCGTTCGTCTTAAAGTTGGAATAGCAGTTCCGTTTATCTGTTAGTCTGTTTCGCTTAAGGTTAAAATATAATTTCCGTTAGTTTACCATGCTAGCTGTCTCTATCGTGTTTCTCAAATGTCTCTGGAAAATTTACATATATGTATGAAAAATATTAAAAATAATTTAATATTATTATAAGCCCCTTCCAATAAAATTGAAAGTAGAGCACTGTCGGAAAGATTAAAAATAAACATTCACGTTAAAGATTCAGTGCAATGCTTCGATCCTGTCGTTGAATGCTATAGAATGTTTAGGTGTCTACACTCGCCGCTTTAAGTGTAAACATCACTTAATTTATCAGTTATTATGTGACAATCCCTCGTGGCCTAATGGGACTAGGTGAATTCCTACAGATTCAAATGGTATCAGTAAACGTGTTTCGCACCCTATGACCGTCTGAGATTGTTATTTCCCTACGCTGATACGATGTCGTACGTAGGTAAAAATATTTC
Organism: Sepiola atlantica; assembly: GCA_963556195.1. Lineage (NCBI taxonomy): Eukaryota > Metazoa > Mollusca > Cephalopoda > Sepiida > Sepiolidae > Sepiola > Sepiola atlantica. The sequence continues at coordinate 171,600,825 of OY744522.1, read as the reverse complement.
TTTTAAATAATTTAATATATATATATATATATATATATATATATATATATATATATATATATATATATATATATATGTAATCTTCTTTCGAAAAAAAAATGAAGATAATTTTAGTAAATGCTCAATACAATGTAGAGCATTATAAATATACTTTATGAAAACATTAAAAATGGTCTACACAAATAAATTCATATTTCGGTACTACCAAGACATTAATTGATTTGTGTAGATAAGTTTAAATGTTTACATAAAAAAGATATTTTAATTTAAAAAAAAATTAATTAAAATTTTCTCACTAGAATGTATGCACAAATATATATCTTTCCGCCCACATATATTTATAAACAGGTAGGAAGAACATTTTTGATAACAAAACAGGTTGGCAAAAAATAATCTGGAGCAAAAAACTAGATCTGATATCCGGAACGTTTCTGTTCTTGTTTTTTAATGGACGTGGTGTCTGATCAACACTGCTGGGAAGTCATGAGATAAAATAAACTGTTTTGGTTTTAAATTCATGAAACAGTATCATGGCAAAAAAAATATGATCCTTAAAATAATATTAAGACTAGCGTAAATTCTTGGAAGCAAACTAATGTAGCGATTGCAAAGGAATTAATTTACTTACATGTAAAGGAGTTTTCCAACGAAGACTTGGGACTAAAAGTGTTTGTTTTCTTGATATACTTTTAAAGGCCCTATACTTTGCTAAAAATTTACCAACTCCAACCCAAGTAGTCATAACCTTGGAAAAAAAGTTGTTAATTTTGCTAGTCTGAGTTACTATAACTTGAATTTCTTTTGGACAATTGGATTATTGTCGAGGCAGCACTGCCTTGAATCATGTGCGATTATCACAGAAACAAATTAATTAGTGTAGGCTGATTTGATATTTATATAAGTTTTATTTATAAAAGCTCTACTTTGTATTGAGCACTTTTGAAACAATATTGGTTTCAGTTTATTTTAACATATTTGCCTCTTTCTTGAAGTTAAAAATTTTAAAGATGCTTAAAAAAATGAACTTTCCCAAATGTATACCTACCAGCGACCATGCGCGATTTAAGTTCAAATTTAAAAGAGACATTTACACCGTTAAGTCCACACAACATCGGACGTCACTTCTACAAGACCAGGAAGGATTGTTACGAAAAAAAAAGGTTAATACCTTTTATTTGTCTAAATCACTAACGAGGCTTGTTGTATCAAGCGAAATTATTAGATAAAAAGTCAAGATGAAAAAATATATATATATATATATATTGTTTTGATTTTTTATTTTGATTTTAATAAAAAAAATATCTTCATCTAACACATGGTTTTTTGAAGGCATTTTGCCTCTTTCTTGAAGTTTATATATATATACATATATGTATATATATATATATATATATATATATATATATATATATATATATATATATAGAGAGAGAGAGAGAGAGAGAGAGAGAGAGAGAGAGATTTTTCACTTATAAAATAGATAATTCAGTGAAGACCGGGGTTGTTCCAATAAAAACAAGCTCGATGATACTCGATTACAGAGTACAGAGCATTTATATGTGATTTTATGAAGGCTTACCAAAGCATTCTTTTCAGGACACCAATGATCACCATTAAAGATATTTTTTCTTACAAATATTATTTATTCATTCTAAATGTTTTTCCTACACGTGTTTCACTACCAAGCAGGTACTTGCTTGGCAGATCATCAGGGAATATTAATAGTCTGGAATAAGGGTTTCAAAAAAAGAAAGCCCTAGAAAATGTCTTTTCTAGGACTTTCTTTTTTTATCGTTGCTCTTTCTTGTTTTTTAATGTTAACTTTTTTTTTTCCTCTTCTCTTCTTAAGTAACCTCAACTATTGCAACGCCACATTGTGTATTGTCGGCAGTTGAAACCCTTATATATATATATATATATATATATATATATATATATATATATATATATATATATATATATATATATATATATATATATATATATATAAGTTGTCGGTATGTGTCTGCATGTCGCGGCATTACAATTAAACGGTTGATCTAAGAATCAAAGTAACTGCAGATTTTGAATCAGTACCTTCGATCTGCTAACTGACCGAATAACTACTTCTCACGCAAAATCATTGTACGTGTTTGACGTATTATTTACTTTGAAGGTAAAACATTTATCCGTTTTTTATACAAAATGGATAAAAAATATTTGATAAATTTTCACTAATATATTTTTACTTTAATTAGATTTTTTTATTTTATATTTATGTTTCTCTATTTATTTTAGACAAGCGAACTATTTTAGATCTATGCGGAGAGGTAAAACAGATTTTTAATTTGTATTCCTACGCCAAGCTCATAAACACAGATTAAGTAGGTAAAACAGACAAAATATGTTCGCTTGATCGGTGGCCGTGTAGATTAAGATTTTCGAATATTTTGTGCAGGGTTCTAATCTCACAGTTGACCTTTTTTTGCTTTTTGCTCTAGGGCTGCAGTAATTTCCTAGCCGATATCAATTATCATCATACACCTGAATGATCTTTTTTCCGTTAAGGGGGAGGGGGCGCAAAACAATTATTTTAGTTGTTGTACTCAGTTTGAAATCCATAACCGATTTCTTCCTTAAATAGGATTAAAGAGATTCCATGAGATTACCAACTTGTCTTAAGCCAGAAGTATTTTAGGCCATAAAATCGATGAAACGTACACTATAAACAAAACAAATAATGTATTTTCCAAGATAAGGAAAATTGAAGATAAGAGTCATGTTAACCTCAAAGGTCTTCGAAGCCATCGACAAATATTTAATAGATAGAAATTGGGGAATGTTCTAAATATAGATATTTGAATTATTGCAAAATAATATACGCCTTCCTCAGAGTTTTATTTTTATGAAAATCGCTCCAAACAAGACATGAAGCCACTTGATGTAAGGAGCTAAAAAAATTACCACTTTAAAGTCAAAAACTAGCCAAAGTGTTAGATGGATAGATTCCGCCCCAGAAAACAGACTTTGTCAGAAACATCGCTCATGGAATGTTGGAAATAAAGGACAAAATAATGGAAGCGAGTATTGTTTCATACCATTTTTTATAACTTTATTTAGTCACTTTTAGGGTTGAAGTCGATCCGTGTGATGTTAAAACTGTATCGAGATAAACTGTCACAGTAAAGAACGGGCGTGCGTGGCAACGCAGAATAAAGTTAGAATCAATATCTTTTAACTCTGAAGAAGGCGTAATATGCCGAAAAATTTGAGATTTTTTTTTAATTGCATGGTTTGCCTTTCTAACGGTTTTATTATAGTTTAAATAATTCAAATTTGTATCTGATAGATGTTCTAATTTCTAATCTTGTCTATAAAATTCAAGAAAAGTTAGGAAACCCGGCATAGACGGATATTTTAGCTACTAAGGATATAAACCGAAGTATTTGTTTAATAGAAAAGGGAAATAGATATCATTTTTTTTGTATAGTGTAAAAGAGAAAGAATGCTCTCTCTTACACTAGATTGGTCCTAGAGTCAGGGTTTAGTGTTTACATCGAAACATGAACAATCGAGAGCATGGGGAGCTACAAACAATCCTTAACAGTGTACGATGAGGAAATCGTTAACTGTGAATAAAGAAATAAATTAGCATACATTTTTTTATATTTCATATGTAAAGATTTTTTTTTTCATATTATGTTTATATACATATACACGCCAATTCTCGTTAGATCACCTAAGGTAAGCAACGTTGAGCCTGGGAAACCATATTTGGAATACCACGCGCTGTATGTGGGAGGAAGACGAAACCTCCTTGCAAAAACAATACAGCCTTGAATATATCTTTAGTAAGTACTTCTGTAAAACCTGGGCGGAAGTTCTGTTCTCAATCATGTGGCGAAGCCTTCTGGAAAGGATATCCTCTATCTTAGTTTTTTTTTTAGTTCACGAATTTCAGGAGATTTGAAACTGCTACAATTTGATAAAGAGGTATTACCTCGAAATATATTATGGAACACGGTTAAACACATTAGACCACTCTGTAGAAGTTTAGACTGAATCAAGTAACTTCTGGTATTGTGATAGCCTTCTATGATAGCCGGTGGCTAAGTTCTTAACGACGTGGACTGGGGGCCTGGGTGGACCGGGTTCGAATCCAATTCGTTCTACAGAAACACTTTCATCAAAACCTAAACCTGACCTTGTGTCTAACTTCCCGGAGAGGAAGTAAATGAAATACTTTTACGTTTTACATCACCTTTTTTCAACAATTCTCTGCTAACTGACCATTTAATAAGCTACAGAGAAGACTTTCTCTTTTTTTTTTTTTTTTGCCCCACGAATATCTTTCTACTATGGAAAAATCGGTTGACAGATCGGCACCAAAGGACCCGAGGAGGTAAGTTGCATGGTGAGGGTAAATTTAATTTACACCGTTTGTAAAAAAAATAAAAATAAAAATAAATTAATAATAAAAATCTGTGTTGATGGAAGTATGCGATACTGAAAGATTACGGCGGTTGTTGGGTGGGAAAAAAATCAGGTTTACCACACAAACTGGAAGCGAGAAGCCTTGTAATGTGTGTTCTTCTCGTCTGCCCGAGGGACAAAGGCCTCGCCTATCACATGCGGTCTCTTATCAGGCCTCCCACTGCAGATCGAGTGAAAATTAAAGTGTCGGTATCCACAGACGAACTCCCAGGGCTAGAAAGGTGATAAACGCGGGGGTGGTTGGGTGGTAAGCATTTGTCGGTTTGTTAACAAATCATGAAAATAAAAAAAATAAAAAAGTAAAGAAACAAAAAAAGGGTTTCTCGATACCAGTTTCGTCTTAGCGTTTGAAATGTAACTTCAGATAAAAGACACTCGACGAAAACGTAATCTATGTTCGGACAGGAAACTCTCGTTACTTTGTAAAATAAAGTTGTTAAATCACGGTTGAATTGGATACAGACGACGTGAGACGCCTACAAATGCAAACTTGATTTTCTATTTATTTATTTATTGTACAGAGGGGTGGGATAACTCGACGTTGCCCGGGTGTGTCGCATGGTAGAATTGAAAATCGTAAAAATGAAATATTTGCGAAGAACCAGTCGAGGATGCGTCCTCGACAATCAGTCTGACGGTGACTTTGTTACTGTAAGACTGGGGTATGGTTCTGTGTAATCCCAGTAGGTCCACTCTCTTAGGCTTTACCTTCTCTTTTCGAGAAGGGGTTAATCGGGAATGCTGACGGGGCTGCTCAGGCATTTTTGTAGGCCAGAGTTCACTTCTCTTAGTACGCTGACTTTTGAAAACCTCACCTAATATTATCTTTTTGCGGCTTTTAAAAACCTCACTTAATGTTGTGTCTTTTCTTTTTGTGGCTTTTCAAAACCTCACCTAATATTGTGTCTTTTTGTGGCTTTTCAAAACCTCACCTAATATTGTGTCTTTTCTTTTTGTGGCTTTCCAAAACCTCACCTAATATTGTGTCTTTTCTTTGTGGCTTTTCAAAACCTCACCTAATATTGTGTCTTTTGTTTTGGTGACTTTTCAAAACCTCACCTAATATTGTGTCTTTTCTTTTTGTGGCTTTTCAAAACCTCACCTAATATTGTGTCTTTTCTTTTGGTGGCTTTTCAAAACCTCACCTAATATTGTGTCTTTTCTTTTGGTGGCTTTTCAAAACCTCACCTAATATTGTGTCTTTTCTTTTGGTGGCTTTTCAAAACCTCACCTAATATTGTGTCTTTTCTTTTGGTGGCTTTTCAAAACCTCACCTAATATTGTGTCTTTTCTTTTTGTGGCTTTTCAAAACCTCACCTAATATTTTGTCTTTTCTTTTTGTGGCTTTTGAAAACCTCACCTAATATTGTGTCTTTTCTTTTTGTGGCTTTTCAAAACCTCACTAATATTGTGTCTTTTCTTTTGGTGGCTTTTCAAAACTTCACCTAATATTGTGTTTTTTTTTTGTGGCTTTTCAAAACCTCACCTAATATTGTGTCTTTTCTTTTGGTGGCTTTTCAAAACCTCACCTAATATTTTGTCTTTTCTTTTTGTGGCTTTTCAAAACCTCACCTAATATTGTGTCTTTTCTTTTGGTGACTTTTCAAAACCTCACCTAATATTGTGTCTTTTCTTTTGGTGGCTTTTCAAAACCTCACCTAATATTGTGTCTTTTCTTTTCGTGGCTTTTGAAAACCTCACCTAATATTGTGTCTTTTCTTTTTGTGGCATTTCAAAACCTCACCGAATAGTGTGTCTAAATTAAATACAAAGAACAAATGGCTTTGTTTCGATGAATGCAAATTCCGTCTACGGATCTGCCTCGCGCTAGAGTTACTACCTGGGTAAGTGCTATTGTTAAGGGTTGCTGGTTGCTTTAATTGCTAACGCCACGCCTTGGGTGTTTGCATGAACGATTTGGTTAGTGTTAGTATTACCAAATGTTAGGGTTAACGATTCTATTAATGTAACGGCATTCACCCATGGAAGGTTGAATCGGCTTATTCCGAAGGAGTAAGTTTCTAGAGAATATCAAATTCACAAACGGTCCCTAGTCGCATGTATATTCCGGTCAGGAGAGATTATGTTAGGTTTTTGCAGTTCATGCAGGGAAGTGTGGACGTCCTCCTACATATAGCGCCTGGTATTCCCAAATGGTCACCCATCTGGTACTAACCAGGCTCAACGTTGCTTAACTTCGGTGATCTAACGGGAACCGGTGTGTCAATGTGATTATACCGTAGGATGTATTTGGTTCTTATACAGGTAGAGGGTTGCGTCAGGCGTGCGATACTTTCTGGAGCGATAGAATGATCTCTCTTTCTCTATATGTCTCTCTCTCTCTTTCTCTTTCTCTTCCTACTTCCTCGCCTATCTTCTCTTTTTTATTTCTCTTCTCTTATTGTGATCTCATAATAAACTTTTTCTCCTCTTTCCCATCTCTTTCATCCTTCCCCTCTCTCCTCTTTTCTTCCTCTCTCTCTATCTGTTTCTCTCTCTCTCTTGTTTTAATTTATTTTTGCAGTTCATGCAGGGAAGTGTCGACGTCCTCCTACATATAGCGCCTGGTATTCCCAAATGGTCACCCATTTGGTACTGACCAGGCTCAACGTTTCTTAACTTCGGTGATCTAATGTGAACCGGTGTGTCAACATTGTGATTATGCCGTATATTAATATATCGATTCTATTAGTGTTAGGATGAGAGATTAGTTTAGTGCTAGGATTGAGAATTGCATTGTAACTTTAGTGTTAGGATTGCCAGTTTGTTTAATGTCGAGTGAAACTACTGGTTTGATGTTAGCATAGAGATTGTGTTAGTGACAAAAATCAAAGAATGCGTCAGTCATAGTAGTCAACGAATTAAGTGTCAGGATAATGATTATTAGTGTATGGATTACCTATTAATTTAGTGTTAGAATTAGCGGTTAGGTCAGTGACAGGGTGCATGATTTGATCAATGCTCCGGGTTAACGAGTGAATTAGTGCCAGGATTAAGGACTGCCTTCCATTGTTAGAGTAACGCATAATTGTTATTCTGTGATTGGGTCAATGTTAGGATTACAAGTTTTGTTTGTGTTAGAGTTAACAATATGTTAGGGTTACGAGTTGGATTAGTGCTAAAGTTGAGTTTCATTATTAATTATGATAACGAATACGATTAAGGTTTATGTTATCGGTTCAGTTGGAATGAAGTAATCGGTTAGAGTTGTTAGCTGAGTTAGTGTGAGAGTTAATATTTAGATAAGTATAAATGTTGCAACTTGGATTTACGTTAATTTAAAGTGTTCATTATTACAGTTCTAGCTTTGTGTAGGGGTTACCGATTGTATGAGCGTTAGGACGAACGAGTTGGCTATTGGTTAATGTATGCCAATTAGTACGTAACAATCAAGTTGAATGCTTATGTTAGTGTGAGCGTTATCGATTGTGTTAAGATTACCGTTTAGGTTTTTTGTTAGAGTTACTGTTTTGGGTTATTGTTATGATGATTATTGGGTTACAGATTAAATTATTGTTGAAATAAAAGGTTAGGTTGTAAGATTACGGTCTAGGTTAGTATTATAGTTCTAGTTTTCAGGTTAATTTAGATTCATTAATTTACGCTTTGATACTGAACCTAACTAACGGACGTGATTATAGAAAATAAACATATTTACAAAAAAATTGGATCCCGGGCAACGCCAAATCGCTACAGCTAGCAGCTAGTATATATATATATATATATATATATATATATATATATATATATATATATATATATATATATATATATATAATTAACTTGTTACCAATATCCAGGGGGTATGAATCCGAAGGAAGTTGAAACCGGGTTTATGACAGTGCTCAATGAAAATTCAGAGCAAAATATATTTTTTGTTGATGATTTTATTCCATTACTTGCGACAAAACATACTCTGTTTCGTTAACACTTGCAAATAGCGTCAACATCGTCAGGCTACAAATGATTCCATTTGTAGCCTGACGATGTTGACGCTATTTGCAAGTGTTAACGAAACAGAGTATGTTTTGTCGCAAGTAATGGAATAAAATCATCAACAAAATATATATGTGTGTGGGGGGGGGTCGTGTTACCTAACACTCTTAAGTATGAGCGATGTAACTGTACCGCTTGTCGGACAGTTCGAACACCATTTCTAATTATTAGATAATTTGGCTTATTATCGCTGGGCCGTCATAACGTTCACACTTTAATATGCGAGAGAAATACGTTTTGTATTTCAAATGTAAACACAAGTAATGAGATCCATACTGTGTTCCGATCTCCTAAAAGAAAGTATATATATATATATATATATATATATATATATATATATATATATATATATATATATATATATATATATATATATAAAGATAGAGGCAAAATGCCTTTAAAGAAACAATGTTTTAGATGCAGATATTTTATTAAATCCAAATAAAAATAAAAATATTTCAAAATACCTTCCTCTTTTTCTTTTTTTCATCTTGATTTTTTTAGCTAATATTTCGCTTGATAAAACAAGCTCAAACAAAGCTTAGACAAATAAAAGGTATAAACCTTTTCTTTATTTTCGTAATATCCTTCTTGACCAAGACCAAGAAGGATATTACGAAAAAAAAAATGTTTATACCTTTTATTTGTCTAAACTCTGTCGAAGCTTGTTTTATCAAGCGAAATATTAGCTTAAAAAATCAAGATGAAAAAAAGAAAAAAAGGTATTTTGAAATATTTTGAAATATTTTGAAATATTTTGAAATATTTTGAAATATTTTGAAAAATTTTGATTTTGATTTAATAAAATATCTGCATCTAACACATGGTTTCTTTGAAGGCATTTTGCCTCTATCTTTATATTAAAATTCAAAAGATGCTTAGAAAATGAAATTTCCCAAACTTATATATATATATATATATATATATATATATATATATATATATATATATATATATATATGTGTGTGTGTGTGTGTGTATGTATGTATGTATGTATGTATGTACACATATATATATTATAACTCAGAGGAATACAAAATTCATGACATCATCAATATTATGTATTCATGTTTCAAAGATGAAACATCGACAAAAGATTTATAGACTGTGTACATGTTTCAGAAATCTGTAATAAATATCTTCTTCAGCAAAACATAACAGAAGAAAAACTCCCTATCGTTTCGTTACAGGCCG
>OY744522.1:171528662-171586162 GCA_963556195.1 Sepiola atlantica | reverse complement strand
GGTTGATTGGTTGGTTGGTTGGTTGGTTAGTTTCTTGGTTGGTTGGTTAGTTTTTCTTGGGTGGGTGGGTGGTTGGTTGGTTGGTTGGTTGGTTGGTTGGTTGGTTGGTTGGTTGGTTGGTTGGATTGTTGTTTGGTTTGGTTGGTTGGTTTGGTTGGTTGGTTGGATTGTTGGTTGGTTGGTTGGTTGGTTGGTTGGTTGGTTGGTTGGTTGGTTGGTTGGTTGGTTGGTTGGTGTAATTGTTGTTTGGTTTTGGTTGGTTGGGTGAATAGGTAGTTGAGTGGGTGGTTAGTTGCTTGGGTGGGTGTTTGATTGGTTGGTTGGTTGGTTGCTTGGGTGGGTGTTTGGTTGGTTGGTTGGTTGGTTGGTTGGTTGGTTGGTTGGTTGGTTGGTTGGTTGGTTGGTTGGTTGGTTGGTTGGTTGGTTGGTTGGATTGTTGTTCCGTTGGTTGGTTGGTTCGTTGGTTGGGTGAGTGGTTAGATTGTTGGGTTGTTTTTTTGGTTGGTTGGTTGGTTGGATTGTTGGTTGGATTTTTGGTTGGTTGGGTGGGTGGTTTGGTGGGTTGATAGGGTTATTGCTGGTTATTTGAATGGGTAGTTGCATGGTGGTTGGTTGCACATTGGATGCTTTAGATGGATGGCCGAAGAACGGCTGAGACGGGATCTGATGGGGCGATGATAATATTGGTAGTAGCAGAACTTCAGAGAAGGAGATAAAATGGATGACTTCAATATAGAAGAAGCAAAAAAGCAGAAACGGCTCATGTCTGATGCTGAAAGGCGAATAAGGTATATTTATGGCAGATGTAGATAAAGTGGTTAGTAATATGAGCATCAAACACATATGAGAAGAGGGTAAGAGGATAACTTAAATAAACAAGTAACGTAAATAAAGAAGAAAGGTAAGATAAGATAAGGGGTGAGCAGAACGAAGGAGTAAAAAGAGGAAATAGAGAAGAAAAATGTACTGTGTACTAATATCGATCCCACAGATCGTCTCGTATCTGTATAATTAAGGACGACTATCTATGTCTGTAGTTATGGGTTACATAGTAGTGTAGACTATAACATTGGTAATCAGTGTACGGCGTACAATGAAAAGGTAATCGTTTATAACAATCGGCGACAATCAGCTCAGTAGTTGGATCAATTTTCATGGTCGGAACATTTCGCAAACTAAGTGAGTGTAGCATCATTAGGCGAGAGATAACTAAGATGAGGCAAAGATTGAATTTCTACTTCGAAATCATGGATCCGAAATGGGTTAGAGGAGGCTGAGTTAGCGAACGCATCAAGGAAGTGACGTGACGAACAGGAAGTTGAGAGACATTAATGCGTGGCATGTAGAAATCTAGAGACGTTCTCTTTAATTGTTAGTCTGTGAAGGAAGCAGACGTATATCGGAAGTCTCCTTCCCTCCCCCATTACTGTGTAATACTAATGGATACTGTAAATAAAAGAAAGTCCAACAAAAATTATTCAACCCTTAAAAGGACAATCGGTGTTGTTTTTATTATAACAATTACCACCTTTGCCACGAACATCACCAGAAGGAGAGTCGCAATTGATAAAAGAGTGAATGAAAGACGTTACAGACAACTCTACGCGGTGCGACTTGCCATTTGTTTACGTGGCGATCATTCGTCCGCTGTGCTACACGATGGTGATTATTTAGTCGTATTCATGATGAATGATTCACAATAGATCTGTAGAGAAGTATTGTCATCAAATCGACGAGATGTCAGATGTTTAAGAGATTTTATAATTTTAAGAGAGCAAAATAAACTCCTTTCAATATGCAAATAAAATATCTCCAAATTTTAATAAAATAGTCGTTCCGGGTAAATCAATTTACAGTGTGTTCGGATGAATTTGATATTTTTGTATATTCTTTAATTTCAGAACCATTATTTGAAGTATTTAATAGCCGTAAAATGAACGGATAGTTGTTTCTGTGTAATATTGTTTGGTGTGAGACCTGGGCACTATTGGCATGGGGAACGCAACGGAATATTGTGATCTGCGTCGCGATGATTCGCACATGATTTAAAAAATTCATAAACCTTAGCTCAGTCCAATGTTCTTTGAATACTTTGAGCGCCGTGAGATGTGAGCTGGAGAATTGGACGAGATGTGAAACCAGTGGTTAGCAGGAAGCATACTACATAACAAAATTCGACGAGAAGCTGCAAAATATGCGCAATGTTCATGAAAGGCTACGAGGACATTGGCGTATGAGATGAGCGTCGGAATGACCACTATGAAGAAAGTGCTGGACGGGGATCTTAGCTACTCCTCACACAAGAGCCGTAATGGCCTATTACTCTCTCCAAGGCTTTGCGGATACCAAGAAACCCCCCAATGAGGCCAAACACCCAGTCAAGCCGGGATGCTCTGGTTCTTTCCAGGATCAGTTGCACAGAATGGCGGACAGTCCGCGTGAAATCTGTGCGTCATGAAGATCAAGTTCGCTTAAACTGTGGTGGTTTAGGGGCATGTTTCGAGCGAAAGTAATGTATACCTTAAAAAAAGGACTCGGAATCGATTTAGATGACTATATTGAGTTGCTGTCCAGTGTTGTCAAGGCCATAGTGTGGCAGCAGGACTCAGCTCCGTGTCACACCTCTCTGAAAGCCAAACAAGTGACTATCTGAGAACTTACATGAATTCACCAATCCAAACATATGGACTCTCCAACTCACCTGATTGCAAACCTATGGACTATCATATGTGGGGTGCAGTTGAGAAAGGCGCCAACAGTACCGCCTGAACCCACTAAACCCCCTTAAAGGCAAACCCTTCCGTAGGGGGGAGTGGCAACGTAATAGTATCAGAGCTACCCAGTTAACAAGACTAATGAAAATCCAGGAGTAGTCAGCATCAGGATCTATCGTCCTCTTGTCGTCTCTAACTCTGTATGTGGAAAGCAAAGACGTGTCAGGCGCTGAACAGCAAATGAATGGAGTGAGAATGACAACGAGGCTTTTGCGCCATTCCTTTGTGTATTCTGGGCCAAACCTTCCCCGATTTCGCATGCAACCGCTGAGCTTTTCTGTTCAAGGTCTTGGGGGTAAAAAAAACTACAATCTTGCAGTTTAACGAATAGCTGGGAGCAACAAAGGGGAATCCATACTAACCAGACATCTTGAGGCATGATCTTCGTAGGCTCTATGCAGAAGTCCGACGTACTGCTCAAGCTCAAGCTCAAGCCTTAGCCCTAGCCCAAGCTCAAGCGTAAGCTCATGCTCAAGTTCAAGCTCAAGCTCAAGTTCAAGCTCAAGCTCAAGCTCAAGCTCAAGCTCAGGATCAAAATAAAGCTCAAGCCCAAGATCAAGCTCAAGCTCAAGCCCGTTCAAGCTCAAGCTCAAGTTCAGTCTCAAGCTGAAGCCTAAGCTCAAGCTCAGGCTCCTCCTCAACAACAACAACAACAACAAAAACATAACCAGCACAACCACCATCCACCACCACCAAAGATGAGTTTATTACTAAGATCAAACGAAAGCCAAGAAACTTCCCAACAAGATCAAACACTCAGGAGTTACTAATTTTTCATCGATTGGGCGTCCGTCAATACTTTTTAGATGCATACACGCATCTCTGTGCGATTCGTGTTCGTCGGTCGGTCACGCTTACGTTTGAATTAGAAATTTTGTTTCGCTAAACGCGTGTATTTTTCTGGACGCATCTTAAGAATATCCGCTTTTTTTATTTTAAGTGAAAGTGAAATCGTCTGTCATTGAAAGCTTCATTTGTTCGTTTCACGGCAGAAAAACGAAATCCATAGAGGTACCTGTCTAGACAGAATAAAAGAATTCACAGATCCGGTGTTATTTAAGAATGGCGTAAAATTCGATGTTGCACGACTAACAATAGAAATGCGAGAAGGGGTTGTCCATTTGCGATTCAAAGTCATAAGAGACACTTCAAATCTGACGCTAAAAGGATTACACCGACATTAAAGGCATGTCACACGTGGCAGATAGCATGGCTTCGTAATCTCTCTCTCTCTCTCTCTCTCTCTCTCTCTCTCTCTCTCTCTCTCTCTCTCTCTATCCTTCTCTCTCTCTCTCTCTATTTATATATATGTATATCTATATCTATCTCTCTCTATATATATCTATATCTATATATATATATATATATATATATATATATATATATATAGCGAAGTTAAGCTAGTTTCAGCCTAGTCAGTATTCGATGGCTAACTATTTGACATTACCATATAGTACTACATGCTGAACAGTGGCAACACTTTCATGAATTCACCCCTCAAATGCAAAATTAACATCGCCAAGGCTTGCAATCTGACAACCGCTGAGAGAAGTTATCTCCTATATAAAAGGCAGTTGTTTGTGTATGTGTATGTATGTGCGTATGTATGCATGTGCGTATATCCAGCTAAAACTTGAAAAAATTGCAACGAATATCCATAAAGTTGATATTTTCTAAATCGGCCATCTTTCGGTCGTATAATATCATAAAATTGAAAAAAAAAAAAACATTAATTCCTTGATGTAGAACTGACACAAAATTTGTCATGGGGGTGACAATTTTTTCGTTTTTAGCACACCGCACAATCGTAGACATCACACCGGAAGTTAACAAGCAAACTTCATAGTGCCATTTCTTCATTGCATACTTCACTAGCAAATAAATCTTGCAATTAAAATTAATGTTGCTGCTTTTTTACGCGACGAATCAAGGTCAATAAATGAGAAATAGTTCTAGACTGAGGCAACTTTTGTGTCTTCTTTTTATTTAGTTTAGTTTTTTTTACATTAACCATTGTTTACAACTTTCTTTTTGTCAAACTCAATAATTCCTTATTTTAAATATTTAATTCATTTTATTTTTAAAGGAGGGAATACTACACACTATCATTCCAACAAATATTGCTTTTCTTTATTTAGAAAACGTTTTTACATGTATATTTAAAACGTAAACATTTGTTTTCATAACAATAGGGTACTTATGCAGTTTATTTTCCGGCAGGTTACGTATAGACATTAAGATTTCGTTGCGGCATCATTCAGAGTTCAAATCCATTTAGTATTACGCATATAAACTTGAAGAAAAGAAAAAACGAATTTAGGTAAAACAAAAAAGAAAATATCCCGAGAAATTAAAACATTTACGGCCACTCAACATTTTAGGGCAGTTAGCTATTTTCTTAGATCTCTAACCCTAAGTCCGACTGGCAAAATCGTAACAACACACGAAATCGCCTTAAAAAGTAAAATGCACAGAATTTATCTCACATAGCAAGAAATAAATACGTTACAATTGCTTGTTTCTTAGAGGGTCAACTAGGCCAGGTTTCGTATAGACGAAGAAGGGTGTCGGTTTTTCAGCCATTTCCAATGTTATCTGTTATATAAATGAGAAATGAATGGCTTACATTATTATAATTATTATTTTCAATACAGAGGAATGGGCTGGATGGGGGTAAAAGAAGTGTGAGAGACAAGGAAGTGGAAAAACGGGGAAGAGAGAAAGATAGAGAGACGGATTAAGAGGTGTAGCGAGAAGTTTTAATATAGAGATTTTACACACTTTACACAGTAATTATCTCCCCCACCCGCCCCTCTCCCGTTTACAAAAATTCTCCAGGGCGGACAGAGGGACAGACAGAAAGACAGACAGACAGAGAAGGTGCTAGTTATATTATAAGTGGACTAGCGAAAATAGACTCCCTAACGGTCGTCTATTTTTGCTAGGCTGCAGCGTTCTTGGGTGATGAGACATTTTTAGTTTTTAAAAAATGTGTCTCCGAATAACGGGAGAGGGTGGGGGTAATTACTATTTAATTAATTTCAAAGTCAGAAACATAACAAATACATTAGGGCACATATTAACGACTAAATAAACAATAAATAATTTCGACGTCGAGGCTGTGATTCAAAGTCGCAACCTTAACGTCAACTGTCCGATACACTACCGAATGCGCCAATGGACAAAGTTAAAAATAACATCTTCATTTAACTACTTAAAGAAATGTTTTTGTTTCATTTCTTTCAGTTAGCAATGAATGATCGTATAATAACTGGTTCTTCGATATAGTTGGGTTCTGCGTTCGCGCTCGATTTTTTTAAGGATGGGGAAATTCAAAAACTACAAAAAAAAAACGGCAACAAAGTTGGTATATTCTTGATTGGCGTTGCCCTGGGTGAATATCTAAAATTTAGACAAAAAATTATTCTTTGACCCAAAACTGGTGCAGATTTCGTCAGGGGATGTCGTTTTTTAATCATTTGATGCACTGACTAAAGGGAAGTAACTCTAATTTATTAATCAAGGAGTTACTTCCTTTATGCCAATACATTCCTCGAGGAATCTATAAAAAAAAGTGTTTGTGTATGTCTGTGTGTATGTACAGAGATAGAAATGGGCTGTGACTAGGGAGAAAGAAAATGGTGGGGAGAGGGGTGAGGAAAACGGGACAGCGTAAAAGAGAGAAAGATATAGAAGTTTTAATAGAAATATGTTACACTTTTGGCCCGGACAACGCCGGGTAGCCCTGCTAGTCCTCTATCCACTGTATACTTTTCTTAATAACTACGACTGTAAAAAGACTGAATGTAGTATAGGATGTTTCATTACAATAGTCGCCGAGTACTGTTGGAGAAAGAGACAAATTATGCTTCACAAATAATACAGACACCCTTTTTATTACTCTTTTCTTTTTAGCGGTTGAGACGTTTTAATTTTTAATTAAAAATAAACGTAATTCTCAATAAATGTTATTTAGTAATTTAGAATTGTTTTCATTCTAATAAATTTTTCGTCATCGTTTAGCAATAAAAAAATATATATAATTTCAAATTTAAATATGACTGACCGACAGCCAGAGCCTTTTATTGAGATGCTAGGGTGCATATAGAACTATATTACTTTGTTGGGTTGACGTTCAAAAGAAGAAAATTTGCGAACGATCCAGATTGACTGACATTTTACATTTTTAAAAAGTCTATAGCCCAAGGGGAATCGTCAGTGTACTGAAATTAGATCAAAAAACAAAAAAACACAATGAGAAATGGCGTTTAGGTTCATTGTTAAAAACCGGTGCATTACTTTGGAAAAGGTATATTGGTTGGTATTCATGAGTTTTATTTTATTTATTATTTATTATTTATAGTGTTTTAAAATTCTGAAATATGTAACATATAGTTTTTAAATATATTATTTACACACACACATACACATATATAGTAAATGCAGGCAATTTTTAAACCCCACTTTCCCGACCCGACCTTGGGTCACATCCTACTTGTGGGAGTAAGATAAAAACTGGCCTTGTGCCTAACTCCTGGAAAGGAGTAAATCAATACTCAGACTATAGTATTTTATCTAAAAGATGGAAAGTCAAAACAAAGCCCTGTGGGCATTTTCGCCTGTTGATTTATACATCTTTTGAGATCAATACTGATTTGCGTCAAAAAGAGTTGAGTTTTATGAGGTGAAACATCCCATGCACTTAACGCACTGCTATCACTAGATATCCCATGGCTGTCTGTATATCTGATTAATTGTCATACTGCACGAATATGAGTCGACAGCGATCACACACACACACATAACTAGTATATATATATATATATATATATATATATATATATATATATATATATACATACATATTAGTATGAATTTTGGAACGTAGCTGCCCGGCGTAAAGGTGGGTATTGTGGGTTATATTTACTTTAATTTAGTGTTATGCAAAGGCGGGGTGGTTGACGTTCGTGAAAATGCAGATATAACCGATTTTTGTAGAATTTTAACAATAATTATTAGTCATAAATTAAAAAATATTCTCGTAATTTCAGTTTCTTTGGGGCACTTTAAAGGGCTTGTAGGGACATAATATCGGCAAAACCTCCTATTCGAAAATTCAAATATTTCAGATTTACATTAAATTTTATCCATAGTCATTAGACACCAATTAAGCTAGGTTTCCTGAATTTAAATTTCTCTTTAGGACCCCTTAACAAAACCCTAAAATTTTAGACATTTTCTAGAATGAAAATCATGTAATAGAGTTTGATTAAAATTGGAATAAGGATTTCTAGGCATAAGAGTTAGAATAATTATATCATGATTTTAATCTTTGTAAAAAATATATAAAAGTGGTGCAAAACTGTTATATTCGGGGAATTAATTTTACTTATCCTGGGACGGTTATATATATATATATATATATATATATATATATATATATATATATATATATATATATATATATATATATATGTGTGTGTGTGTGTGTGTGTGTGTGTGTGTGTGAAACAGTTACAATTACGGGGCGGGCATCTACGGCTCGCGGGCCACATCCGGCCCACAAAGGCTTAGCGTCCGGCCCGCCATTCTGCTATGCTTTATTATTGCAATCCGGCCCGCGGACCTCCCAGTAAAACTCATATCATTTTGTGACATAGACGTAAAAGTAGGTTTCGATTAAGATTTACAGTGGGATGTAAATGTATAAATATCAGCAAGCGATGATGCATTTATATTTCATTCTTCTTTAACTATTAATTTCAAATACTTGGCTTGAGATAAAAATAGAAAAAGAGAAAGAGAGAGTCAAAGAGGAAACGAGAGACGAGGAAAGGGCATGAATCAGAGAACTTATGTAAGGTGTGTCAAAACGAATGCTGGATCAACTTGCTAGTTCCCCCGTCATTATTTTTCATGATTCTAAAATGACTCTTCGTCGGCGCCTTTTATAACATCACATACAGAAGTCCATTGAGAAAAAATATCAGATTTGTAGAGTGTTCAATGCAATTTTTCTACAAGTCATTCTGAGATTTCATTTTTCACTCCGACCCGCGATCTCCTTCCAAAAGTCTCCTCTGGCCCTCACTTTGAAAAGGTTGCCCGCCCCTGAGTTATATGGGAAACAGCGCTTAAGTTGATGTCCTCTGTTTTTGTTTCACTGTTAGATACTTGAATCTTTTTTTAAATTTTTTTTATTTATGAATTTTCCAACGAATGCTAAGTCTGCGATATCTTGTATTTAGTTACTTTCTCTGGGAATTTGAACTGCATTTTTCTTTTTTGTCTTTTGTTTAAAATGACTCAATATATATATATATATATATATATATATATATATATATATATATATATATATATATATATATATATATATATATATATATATATATATGTAAAGGAGTAAGGCTACCAACATTTGTAAAAGGTTTTTTTCAACATGTATTTATTATTTTGTTATTTTATCATTTTGTTATTTTTTCATTTTATAATTTTATATAAAGCGTTTCAAGCGGTGGTCCGCTTGAAACGCGTTATATAAAATTATAAAATAAAAAAAATAATAAATAAATGTTGAAAAAACATTTTACAAATGTATACTTTTCTCTCGGTGGAACTGCACTAATACTGCACTACCCTCTTTTATATATATATATATATATATATATATATATATATATATTGCTTCGGTTTCTGTTGAATAGAAATCAACCAAAGTGCTCGATCGCAAAAAAATGTGAGAGCTAATATACAAATTATTTATTTAAAAACTATACGTGACATACTTTAAAGACTACCATGGTTTCATTGAGATAATCTGACCTTTTATTTTTGTTAAAAAAGTCGTTAGAGCTTAATTAAATTCATCAGCGACTCAGAAAATAAAAACAAATAGAAAAATGGAGTTCAAAGATCACCGTAACGTCTTCCGGTGAGTTTATTAAGCGTTCCTTTTGGAAAAAGTACCGAGTCAATAGGGGCGGACTGTATGTTTATATTCGTCTTAATCGTAATCAAGTATTATTTAGAATAAATTATTTATTGGTAATGGATGTTGTATGTTTCTCTGCTTCACTGATGCATTCATGTTTAGGGGTGATAGTTCTGAGGTCTTCAAAAAATGTCCCCACATAAGAAAATTTCCACTAGCCAGATGGACTAACAACGAAAATACATAAGTCACTGATAGTCTTCCATACATAAGTCTAAAGAACTCCACATCATGTGTAAAAAAGTATAAGCATCTTTTTTTCCTTTTCTTTTTTTCGTTTAATCCTTCTTGATTGAGACATATTTAACGCAGTCAAGTTGAAATTCGTCTTGATGTTATCGACGATTAAGGTTGATATGCCGGTGTGTGTAGCACGCCGTTACGTGAATAAGGTAGAATGAAAAGTCACACTTGGACGGGTTGATGAAATGGCAATAATAAGGAGAATATTTTGAAAAAAATATTTTGAAAACCTTGACAACGCATTTCTTTATGTTTTCATCAACGCTTCCAAGTGTGACTTCGATAAATACGTCTCAATCAAGAAGGAGTAAACGAACAAAGAAGAGGAAAAAAATATGCTTATACTTTTGACAAGGGTGTATTTCACCGAAAGTACTCAAGTTTTTAACATAAATAAATTATTTATTTAAAAAAACATGAAGAAATGCGTTGTCCAGGTTTTTGTAAATATTTTCTTTAAAATATTATCCTTATAATTATATTATATTATATTTATCACATGCACATCTCCTCTACCAACCCAAATACAACGTACACTCGCACTCACGTAATCCTTACGAATAACAAATTATTAGATACTTCATCATATTCAAAGAACTATTTTCTAAAACATTCAAGCATATTAAATATATTTAGTTTTATTAGTTAAATACCTAGAAATATATTCATCGAATACTCTTAAATAATAGAAAAAATATAAATGACCAAGATTTAAACCTTACCGATTCACCGTTATTAGATATAAGCTAACAAAGTTAATCAAACATAAGTATCTCACAGGCACCAATACAGACACTACACATGATGATAACAAGCTTATATTGACCAATCCACTTATTTTGATATCCCTTGGGAAACCATTATTTACTGATAAAGATACTCTCGCATAGCTAATAAACAAGAATTATAAGAATAGTTTCACACTCAAATATAAGCACTATCCCAAATTTATAAAAAATAAAGTAATATAAATATAGCACTTAACCCTTTAATAACAGGAATACTGCCCCACCCAAAATTTAACCCACGAAATTATTAATAAAATGCATCATACACTATCCTCCCTAAACATAAATGCATCCTTGAAGCAGAGAAACATACAGCATCCATTAACAACAATTAATTATAAATAATACTTAATTACGATTAAAACCCATATAAAGCATACTGTTCGCCCCTACTGACTCGGTACTTTTTCCAAAAGGGACGCTTAAGTGAACTCGCCGGAAAACGTTATGGTAATCTTTCAACTTCATTCTTCGATATGTTTTTATTTTGTGAGTAGCTGATGATTTGAATTAGGCTCTAACGGTCTTTTAAAAAAGAATAAAAGGTCAGCCTATCTCAATATGAACCCACGTCTCTGAAGTATGTAAAGTATAGTTTTTTTAAAAATAATTTATATATATATATATATATATATATATATATATATTGAAATAAACATTAGATAAACCTGAACGAGACGCGTTAGCGTCGAAACGTAAAATGATCCGTGTAGACTGTTTCTAATGTTTATTTAATTTTACTTATAAAAGCTCTAATTTATATTTAGCACTTTAAAAATATTGATTTTAAGTTCATGTTATCAATATATTCGAACTTATTTCATTAATTTACACACATACACACACACACACACATATATATATATATATATATATATATATATATATATATATATATATATATAGTCATCAACATACAGACGGATTTGCTGTATCACAGCTCTTCAGTGCAGCTAAAACAACTAGTACCTCAAGCCGGGATCGAAACTCGACCGTCAAACTGACAGTTGCCACCTCAACCCTGCGCTATCACACGACACTGGCTAAATGTAAGTGAAATCTCAATATAAACATTGTCAAGTGCCGGGAGCTCGACTTGGTTTTACCGAATGAGCTATGCCTTAAAGCTTGTGGCAGTTGGCGATCTTCTTACGAAATAGCTCAACCCAAGAAAGGGAGCTTATAAAGTATTCCACGTAAAGACTGTTTCGATGTCTCACAGATCTTTAGTGTGGCTAGACCAGCTAGTGCATCAAGTCAAGATCGAAACTCGACCGTTCAGCTGACAGTCACCGCTTCTCCCTCTGCGTTATCATGCGACACTGTAAACATTGTATAGTGCCGGGAGCTCGAATTTGTTTTACCCAATAAGCTATACCTTAAAACTAGTATTTATTTATAGTATATATATATATATATATATATATATATATATATATATATATAATATGTTTTTAAAAGACTGAGGGCAATGCAAAGTCCCGGGTAGGATGTAAGCTGGAAGGAACAAAAATGATAAATCGAAATCGAAATAGGACTTACTATTTATTTTTTCTGAAAATCTTACATAACAGCAAGTGTAGTGTTAGCTGTTTGTGTGTTGTCTGGATGATTATTAAAAATCATTTATTTAATATTTCGGGAAAAAATAAACTTCCCTTTGTCAAAAATGATAAACACTAAAGGAAAACTCCTTCCGTGCAGAGATCTACCAAAGCATCAATTTTGGTAGATTCTTTGCACGGAAGGAGTTTTCCTTTAGTGTTTATTATTTTTGACAAAGGGAAGTTTCTTTATAATATATATATATATATATATATATATATATATATATATATATATATATATATTGAATGTGAGATTATGTATATAATTATTTCCACAAATAGACAACGCCGCAGCCCACAACACATGAAAGCCACAAACCGGAAGTTCAAGAGCTCATCAGTAGAACATATCCGAACTCAGGATTTATTTTATAAAATTTCATGGGTTGTGGGCTGCGAAGTTGTCTGATTGTGGAAATAATTATATATATAATCTCACATTCAAAAATCGTTGAGCACTTTGAGAGAAATTAAATTGAAGATTCAGATTTAGCCACGTTGCGAAGTTCTCTGCCTTTCGGAGATCAGAACACCGTCTTGATGTCAATACTTGTGTCTTCAAATAAATACACGACGTATTTCTCTTGCATATTAAAGCGTAAACGTTATATATATATATATATATATATATATATATATATATATATATATATATATATATATATATATATATATATATATATATATATATAGTTTATTCCTATGGAAAAATTCTAGAGAAGACAACGGAAGTGATCCCAAATCTTTACTTGCCGCCCTAATGGAATTTTGGGTGTCGGAACCTCTTTAAAACTTTAAATACATGCATTCGATTTTAATGAAATTTAAACAAAATGTATAAGACACTAAATTATAGAGTTTTCCAAACTTTCAGACTACGCATATTAGAAAGTGAAAAGGAAGGTTTTTAAGAATCTTTAATTGCTCTCATAAGGCGAGTATGGGGTGGAGTGTATAACCCCTATTAAAATGCAAACATATAATTTTTTTATGAAATCTAAACCATATAAATAAGGGACTGAATAAGATAGTTTTTCAAAATTTTAGCTTTATTAATAATTTTTTATTTATTAATTCGTTCTAATAATATCTTCAGACTAAAAATATGCCACCGACAAAAGGGCTTTTGTTGTGTTTTTAATTAAAAAAAGTTATTCTACTTAGTATAAAGAGAAAGAAGATAAGAAATGTACAATGTACGAACGTTGACACAACGAATCACGGTCGGCTCGTATATTTATAAATAGTGCGTGACATTAAGGGAGATAATTCAGGAGCAGCAATCGAGGTATTATATAAAAAGTAAGAATTGTTTGTGGTCACTTGATGTAAATTAGAAATCTTTTTTTGTTAAGAATGCCGTCCTACTCGTCCGCCCAAGCTAGGAGTGGGGGTCCCATGAGCGCTTTTTTTTTTACACGTCTATATTACATGACGTCTAGCTGGTAGAAAGGCCGACCGTTGTCAGTCATCTTTCGCTGTGACGTCACTACCGGATCTCGTTTCACTCGTCTCCTACTATACAACATTGGATAAAAGTACATACTAAATTATTTAGAATTTTGTAAAGTAAACTTCCTGAAGTTATTTTTATGCTTTGCTTTGTTTTCAAAACATAATGCAGTCAACCCTCGATTCATGAACGTCTCGGAACTGGAACGATTCGCCTTTAAAACCAAAAAAAAACTAAGCCGGAAATGCCTCAGTTTTTTTAAGAAATTTCGATTCGTGAACCACGTCTACGGCAATCGAAGCATACCGTCTAATGAAACTTTAACAGTTCTGAGCAGTTTTGCCATTAATGGGGTTTTAAATCCAGATCTGGGTAGTTTAAATCAATCCGGGGTTTTATTTTTTTTAATCTGGATTTTTTGGGGGGACTATTTCTAAATCCTGCATTAAAAACTTTTCTTAGTTTTGTTTATTTTTATTTTTCTGCATATTGCAAGAAATAGAAAGAGAGAGAGGGCGAAGGGGAGATAACTCTGTATTCATTAATGTTTACTAACTGTTTTATTGTATTTGTTCATCAATCATTATATACTTTGCTTACATTCGTATCAAATACTTATATTTAAAAATAAGTCTATATTTAAAAATTAACGAATTACATTATTTTTAATGGGAAAATATGATTCGGGTTTCGAACAATTCGGTTTTCGAACAGCTTTTTGGAAGGAATAATGTTCGAAAACCGAGGTTGCACTTAATTTATGTAGAACACATTACGACAATTAACAATAAAAACACGTATTAACTAATGTCTCATTAGTAACAACCATCTTTTAATATTTTTGATTCCAAACACTGTTAGCATAACGCAAAGCAAGAATATAACTGATGTTTAATAATTTTAACCCATTAAATCCCTGATAAATAGTCTATATATAAAAATAAACGAATCAATTACGTTTCCATTATTTTTAATGGGAAGATATGATTCGTTTTTCGAACAATTCAGTTTTAAAACAGCTTTTTTAGAACAAATTATGTTCAAAAACTGATGTTTCATTATGTTAATTATGGGTGCTACATATCCTGTCTCGGCCACAGAGGTCGCCATCTTTACTTGTACTCATCGAGACGCCATCTTTGTAAACACACAAGCTTCGTCTGCCGAGTACAACATACAATTTCCTTATTTAACTGTGGCCAATATAATAATTCCCTCTTTGTCTCGATCTCCTGTTTTTCTTTTTCTTCTTTATTTACATCATTTATTTATTTACGTCATCCTTTTCGCCCTCTTCTTTTACACTGCTTTTGTTGCTGCTGCTACTAATACTAGTCACCTTATTGTCCTACTCACACAACATTTCGCCTCATTCATCTTTTACTGCGAATCATACGCTGCTGCTGCTACTTTCCTTTTCATTTTCTTCGTTATTTATTTCATTTATTTATTTACGTCATTCTCTTACTCTCCTTCTCCTACTATTCCTTATATTCTCTTTTCTTGTTCTCTTTTCTTCTCTTTCTCTTCTTTAATCTATTTATATCGTCGCCGCTATCAACCATGTTATATTGAAATTCGCAATCCTCTTGCTTTGTATTTTTTCTTTCCTCTCCATCTTTTATTTTTCTACCTTTCACTTGTATCTCTGATGTCTATGTTTTTCAATTGTAAGTCTTCTTCTGATGAAGTCGTTTTAAATAATAAAGACGAAATAGTAAAATCAAAATATCAATTCATATATGCGTGTGTGTGCAAATTAAGTACTTGATACGCATGTAAGCAAAGTATATAATAATCGATGAACAAATACAATAAAACAGTTATTAAGCATTAAAGAATATAGAGTTATCTTCCCCTCCCTCCCTCTCTCTCTCTTTCTCTCTCTCTCTCTCTCTCTCTCTCTCTCTCTCTCTCTCGGTTGTAGTGTCGTACATTTGGAAACGACAACAAGTGTATCCTAATTACCTCCCTTACATTCTGTAGTTATCTCCCTTGTATATTTCTCATGCGTATATAAATGAATGCTTACGTGGACTTAGTCCTCTTACGACGAAGCGATCTAAGTGCACACAACGGTTTGTGTCTCTCTTTATTTATTTTTGTGTTCTTTACTTGCATTGTTATGTATATGAAACTATTACGTCGCGAGCCGAACACTAATGGATTCACATAACAATCGACAAGGTAGCAAACGCTACATCTCTCTCTCTCTCTCTCTCTCTCCCTTTCTCTTTATGTCCCTCTTAAAAAGAAACAACATACAGAAAAATAGAAAGAAACAAAAATAAGAAAGACAAATGAAAAGAAAGAAAGGCGCAAATTATACGAAACAAAAACGAACAAATAAAAAGGGAATAAGGAATAGAAAGAACAATCGTAAGTATTGAAGTAAAAAATAATACATACGAAACTAACACACTTGTCTTACCACTAAATGTATTCTTCCGCTCAATTACCATAAACATAATTTCATATGCGCAATTAAAAATGTACACAAAACCAAAATAATAGACTAACCAAGAAATCCTTCCGCCGCTTCAGTGAGATCAGATCTTCTGTCCCATCGCTCCCTGTTCTTAACGCATTTCCCAACACGTGAGCCCCTTGCATGAAACAAAGTGTCAGTTGTATCCCTCTTGTCAGACGAGAACTCCTTGGTGAACTTATCGAGTTATTTATCTCGACAGATATGCGTGCGCGTTTATGGTTAATTAAAAAAAATCGGCTCTGTACCGCTGTTACATAGACAGGGCCATGTTTAAATGGAAACGTTTAAGTGACACCTTAAAGGTCAGAGGTGGCCCCAGACGGAAGTCGATGAAACAACGTAACTTCCGGCTTGGGACTTTCCGTGATTTTGACTGGTGAGACTTCAAGCAGAAAAAAACGTGTCTAGGTGGTGTCTTAAATGGGTGGGGAGTAGCCCGCACAGTGTTGCCAGATGTAGCGAGACGATCTCTCTTTCTCTCTCTCTCTCTCTCTCTCTCTTTTGTTTCTGTGACTGTCTATCCTTTTGAATAAACCTTTTGTATAAACATCGGCGTGCGAGTGGTTTTATCAGCAGACGAAAAAAACCTGGGTTTCGGAAGACGACACGAGTCTATAATGGTTTACATACCCAGCTGTAAGGGTAAATATAACACTGCACGCATTTTATTTCCATCTTATATTTATTTACATTATGTTTTGTTTCTCAACATCAAAAATTCTTTTTGTATGAATCACTTACGTGTGACCCCAGAAAACCTTTGGATTTCCCCATAGGATGACAGAAAATAACGACACATATGAATTAGTAAAAACACTCAGTTTTCTTTTTTAATATTAATTAGAAAACAATAACCACAAGGATAAACATTTGTATGCGTTTCTCTTGTGTCTTGTGTACTACTACTAAGCTTGGAAGCAATCAGCCATGAGCCAACGACTAACATTAAGGTTAATCATACACTGAATTTAATCGATTAACAGCAACAGTACTGTTGCCACATTTGGTCTGGTGAACCAACCACTAGCCTCTCCCTCTTGGACAGGGTGCAAAAAACAATTTCTTAATAGATCCCGCACTGTCTGCCAAGCTCCAGGCGCTGTCACATCGCCGCAGTGTTTCATCCCCACGCTTGCTTTGCAAGTACTTCCACGGAATGTGCTCCAATGAAATTGCTGTACTTGTAACCCCAACTGGAATTCCCCTGACCCACCCAAATAGCAGCAACATCCCACCCATTTCATTGTAGATATCCGTAGATGCTGGATTCTGATAGTGTCTTTCTATGACCGCTTGCCCTTGCAAATCTTTCCTGCTTACTGTTTCATCGACTGTAAAAACATGCAGAAATTTAAATTTAATGCACATCTTGCTGCACAGTTCCCTACCCAGGTTGCCCAATATAAATCTGGCCCCTCTCAGCGTAGCTCCTTACGCTTCAGTTGCAATGTGCCCTGTTTGGAATGAACAAGAGCAAAAAAAACAGTAGTTATAAACTCGGGTGTTGGAACAACAGCAACCTGTTTTTGGTCCGAGCGCATCGTTACAAGATCCGTTTTACTTACATTACATTAGCATGCCATTTAATTTTGTACAAATAGTCTAATTACTTGATATGTGACAATGCACCCAGTAACCCGATCAAAACATACCACAACTCATAATGCTCATCAATAAAAAAAAAAAATTAACAATTCAGCTGCAGAAATGTTAAAGGCAAACTCGCATTTGAGCCCCATGTGCCAGTTAAGAAACATAATTGCCTTGAATAATCCAGTCCACACAATTAGTCGTAACCTTTTAAGTCGTAAATGAAACTGATTTTTACAAAATTATTCTGTTCATTATGTATCCCGAATTTACCAGGGTTACACATTCTCGCACTTGTACAAGCGATATGATCGTTTACTTTTTGTTTTTACCAAACAGTTCTTTAAAGATTTTGCGGTTTCAATGCTACAAAATCATATTCTTCCACACTACTCGCTCAAAAAAGTGTTGGCCCTTCTTTTGTTTTACTATCTTACTTTGATAATTAATTTAACCTAAGTAACCAAATAATAACGTTTGTCGACATTTGACATCAATCCTCAAATTACATGTAAAATACCTCATCGTGTCACAGTAAAACAAAAAGGACCCAGTCTGTCTCAAGCCATTCGCATAGCAAGTTGAATACATTATTACCTTCCTCTACAACCGGCCAACCTGCTCTTGTTGATTGCATTACAACATTTCACACTCCCTCGGTCATTGTTTTATTGCAGCTGTAAAGACACCTTGCTTCGGCTGCTTCTAAAGCATTACAAGATGAAGACAAAATATCACACCTTGCACCACAACTAACTGGATTTCTTTCTGGATTTTTCTTATCTACACGTACTTCTGTGCCGCAATAAGCAATGAGTTATGAAGCCAGAATTACTATTCTATGGATGTGTTTGCTTTGTCAGCTCGGGAGATCGATTCTCGTTACATGTTTTACGTTTTAAAGAGTCCAACGCATTCTTTTAACATTCTTTATGGACTTTGACCCACTGTCCAGTCGATGATTCTTTTTTCATCAAGTTGGTCACTTCATCATTATTTGACCCCTTACTGTAATCAATCAAAGTCTGTATTTCTTGTGGCATTGAGGGCGATGACGTAGAAGGACATTTGCATATGACACACGATTTCAGACACTTCGCTGCTCCTGTCAGTTGCCTGATGCCATTCCTGTAAGATACACTTAAATTAATTAAAGAAAATGGGAAATAATATACTACATTCTTGTTGCCTTGACTGAATAGAAACACATCGACTTCGCAATCTAGTAAGAGTGATTTCTTCCATTTTCCGCGTCTCTTTCTTCTAGAAGAGACGTTGCTAATCTTTCTCGACTATATCGTTAGTTAAATGGAAGATGCTCCAATATCTGGTTTCTATCACAAATGAAAATAACATTTCTTTCTTCATCCGTGTGCCTAATGTTAGGCAGAATTTCTCTGAACGGAACAGTTTTATTCCAAGAACCTCCTGTCTGTGAAACACATTACCATAGGATTGCTTCCTTGCACTACAGCATAACTGTCTTCAAATACAATGTCAACAAGTAAGCAAACTTAGTTAATAATAATATTGTTCATCATCCAACTGACAATCCCATTAACCTTTATCCTCGAGTATTTTTTTGTCTTTCAAAAGTCGTGACTCATTAGTATAAAAGACGTTATTAACTTCAAGAGTAACAGAAATATTTCGAATAATAATATTATGTTGTTAATTCTACGTCATATCTATCCTTTTTGATCATTTAACAAAATATGAAATACAAAACATATCGTAACAAATTTATTTTACAAAATTTTTGTGGTTATTTTCTGTCATCTACCTGTATAAGAACCGCATCCGTCCTAACATGGCGTACTGCTGTCATATCTGGGGAGGTTCCGCTTGGAGCACAATGTTTATAATCTACCTGTATTATAACCACATCCGTCCATACATGGCGTACTGCTGTCATATCTGGGGAGGTTCCGCTTGGAGCACAATGTTTATAATCTACCTGTATTATAACCACATCCGTCCATACATGGCGTACTGCTGTCATATCTGGGGAGGTTCCGCTTGGAGCACAATGTTTATAATCTACCTGTATTATAACCACATCCGTCCATACATGGCGTACTGCTGTCATATCTGGGGAGGTTCCGCTTGGAGCACAATGTTTATAATCTACCTGTATTATAACCACATCCGTCCATACATGGCGTACTGCTGTCATATCTGGGGAGGTTCCGCTTGGAGCACAATGTTTGTCATCTACCTGTATTATAACCACATCCGTCCTAACATGGAGTACTGCTGTTATATCTTGGGGGGTTCCGCTTGGAGCACAATGTTTATAATCTACCTGCATGAGAACCACATCCGTCCTAAGATAAAGTACTGCTGTCATATCTAGGAAGGTTCTACTTGGAGCATAATTTTTATAATCCTGTATAAGAACCACATCCGTCCTTACATGGTGTACTGCTGTCATATCTGGGGATGTTCCGCTTAGAGTACAATGATTATAATCTACCTATATGATAACCACATCCGTGCTAACGTAGAGGACTTCTGTCATATCTGGGGAGGTTCCGCTTGGAGCACAATGTTTGACATCTACCTGTATAAGAACCACATCCGTCCTTACATGGAGTACTGCTGTCATATCTGGGGATGTTCCGCTTGGAGCATAATTTTTATAATCTACCTGTAGAAGAACCACATCCGTCCTAACATGGAGGACTGCTGTCATATCTAGGGAGGTTCCGCTTGCGGAACAATTTTTATAATCTACCTGTATAAGAACCACATGCGTCCTAAGATGGAGTACTGCTGTCATATCTGGGAAGTTTCCGCTTGGAGCACAATGTTTATAATCTACCTATATAAAATCTACATCCGTCGTAAGATTGAGTACTGCTGTCATATCATGGGAGGTTCCGCCCGGAGTACTCTTTCTGGCTTTGACCGAATACAAAACCGATTCGCAATCTAGAGGGTAATGATTCTTTCTCCTCCCTACAGCATTTTTCACGCAGAAGATATATTGCTTGCATCTCTCTATAGTATCGTTATGTTCATAATAGGTGCTCGACTGAGCTCCAATTCCTGGTCCCTCCTGTAAACATTCACAGCAAGAAGCTACAACAATGACAAAGAACTTTCGTTTCTCTCTCTCCCCTCTCTCCCCCCTCTCTCTTTCTCTCTCGCTCTCTCTCTCTCTCTCTCTCTCTATCTCTTTCTCTCTCTCTCTACCAAAATCCAAACGGAACTTCCAGGAACAAAGTTTATTTACTAGAACATCCTATATGTGGAACAAAATTTCACGAGGCTGCTTACCAACTAACTACAACATGTAAACAAATACTTGTTGAGCGGTTCTTTTTGGATAATCAATTCCTCTTAAGTAATCTTCTGTTTATTTCATCCATTGTTTTCAATCTTCTCGTTGTGACAATCATCGTCCAATTAACAATCTATATAACACTTATCTTTGAGTGGCCTCCTGGCCTTGATAAACGGTGACACCTCAGTACAAAACAAAAACGAGTTACTGCATACGCTTCATTGAACACTGGTTGCTATTTTACGCATAGCTGGAAAAAGTGAGAGTTTATATATGGGTTTGTAAAATATATAATTTTCAAAAACGGGTTAAAAACCGGCTGTTGCGTACTTAGAATTGTACGGTTCCCCCCATTATTTTCATGTTTTTTTTTCTTCTCTTTGTTTTATGAATTTATATCTATTAGACGCCAAACTTTTCAGATTCTCGAGAAAAACTTCGGAAAATGTATTATTTTCAAAGTTTCTGACGCAGGTTATTAAGTCGTATAATCAAACGATCCTCGAATAAGGTTTGGGAAGAAAATCATAAGGCGTTAATCTAAGGTATTGGGTAAGGTGAGAAATTGCTACGTTGCGATTTGTTTAAATGAAGCAGCCAGTACTGAACTAACTAAAGACTGACTGACTGCGGTTGCAACGATAGTTCTTCAAAGGAAAACCATAGAAAGCGAAAATTACAAATAGAAAAATCGGTTTAGCTCAATTAGGTTTCGGTGTCAGTGATCACAATATAAAAAACGGCCTTTTATAAAAATCGGTTTCGATCCCTAGTTAATACCTTTACACACGGATGGCACAGTGACTAAGTGGTCAACAACGTGGACTGAGGACCTGGATGTACCGGGTTCGAATCCAGTTTGTTCCACATCAAACTCCACACCTGACCTTGTGTCTAACCTCCTGGAGAGGAGGTGAATAACATACCTTTACACGCAGTATGTTTTTACTGGATTATCGAAGATAAGGGTTAATGGAGTCGAATGATAGCTAGTTGAAAAGTGAAGAATATCCTGAGAGGATTGGGGATAATTAATATATGAACTAAATTGATTACATATGGGGGACAGTATCTGAGAGGAAGCTGTTGACATTGGATTTGAAAAAAAGGCAAAGTTGTAGTATGTAGGGAAGCAATTTCGCGCCGATGTGTTCCATAAACAGTAAGCACGTGCGAGGAAGCTCTGTTTGTGGAAAATTCGCCTGGCGCCAGGCACACAGAGGAAGTAAAGAAAAGTTATTTTAATTGTGATAGCAGAGCAAGTTCTTGCTGTGAATGTTTTGTCAAGGGGTACAGTCGAGCATCTTTCATGAAAGTGACAATAGACTAGAGAGAGGGAGACTAACAACGTCTCTTTAATGAGAAAAGGGATGTAAAGAAATGGAAGAGATCTTCTCCCACTAGATTTCGAAGTTGGTTTTGAACTTTGTTAAGGCAATGAAGAGTGCTGTTAGCTGCGCCCCCCCCCCCACGTGGGGCAGCTGTACTCCATCTGACTCTTACATAGGTAGAGGATTGCATCAGGAGCCAG
The DNA here is from genome assembly GCA_963556195.1 of Sepiola atlantica. NCBI lineage: Eukaryota > Metazoa > Mollusca > Cephalopoda > Sepiida > Sepiolidae > Sepiola > Sepiola atlantica. The sequence continues at coordinate 171,563,402 of OY744522.1, read as the reverse complement.
GTACTTTCTGGAGCGGTAGAAAGATCCAATCATTTTTCCAGCGACCTTACAACAGATTGGATGTAATTCTTCCATTTTAGATCTGGAGTGAAGGTCAGTTCTAGGAGCTTTTCAAAGCAAGGAACTTCCTCAGGGAGAAGGCCATTCATTTCGACCTGGCAAAACCAAGGATCCAAGCATTGGTGATGGAAAGAAAGAAGTTTTTGTTTGCGAAGTATTAAAAGTAACAATCGAGTACGTGAACAGATATAACTTGAAATCAGCAGCATAACAGACCCCATAGTCTGTGCAGCGGTATCCATTAGACTATAAAAATGTTCTTTTATAGCGTGTATGAAAAGCAAACGATCCCATGAAAGGGGTCGAGCGCGAATAAAAATAAAATAAAAATAAAACAACTTCTCGGATTAATCAGACAACCCGGTTATCGGGTTCAAAATCATTGACCTCCACATTCGCCGCCATTAAATACAGCTCCTTTTATGTCTACAAAGTTCGTGACCTTTCGCCGATAGAAAACAACTACGACAACAACAGAAACAATCTCAAAACAGACAAGTAGAAAACGTTCAGAAAGTCAGAGATTGTAGCATCACTTATGCTAATTTATCATGCCATAATGGGAGAAAAAAAAAGCAAAGCGGGAGACAGAGATATGGCAGATCTTGGGGTGGAAACGACGGGGGGGGTGTACGGGGTAAGTAGTGTTTGCGAAATAAAGGGATGGGGGGGTAGAAAGAAGAGTGGGAGTAAGGGAGGAAGTTATCCACAAAAACGCGGGAGGGGAGATATGGAGAAAAGGGCAAGCAATACGGATGGGGCCAGCTGGGCGGAATAAACAATACACCTCCTTCTTTTTTGTGTATCTCAACATTATCATATTCCACCCACGCGTCTTTCTACATTTACCGTCATTCTTGCAACTACTTAGCATCGTTTTCTCCTCGACCCAGTTTTCATATATCTACCGCCTTTTTGTTTAAATTCCTCTTTTCAAGATCCATCTATCCTCCCCTCTTTAATAAAGACCAATATATATATATATATATATATATATATATATATATATATATATATATATATATATATATATATATATATAATAGGTGTTTTTCGTTCAAGTTTTAAAGTATTGCATGGAAAGTTAATAAAATTGAAATAAAAGCCAAATTAGCAATACAAGATTAATTTTTTTTTTTTTCTTACATTAATCCTATCGATTACGGAATAAAATTCCTTCTTCAGGGGTGACCAGTATTGAGTCTTTTTTTTTTTCTCATCAAAAAACAAGAATAAAGAAACTTATTTCTTTGTTAATTTGATAAACGTCTTTGATGGTACGACGTCATCGCCTTGCTGTTATGAAATGGCGGTAGGATTCAAAACCGGTGTCGAACGAGGGATGCGTTGGCTCGCTGTCGAGTAATACTGGTCACCCCTGAAGAAGGAATTTTATTCCGTAATCGATAGGATTAATGTAAGAAAAAAATAAAAAATTAATCTTGTATTGCTAATTTGGCTTTTATTTCAATTTTATATATATATATATATATATATATATATATATATATATATATATATATATATATATATATATATATATATATATGGGAAATGAAAAAGGAAAAACCAAGAGATATTTTTTATATATTCATCAACGTTTCGTCTTTATTGTAAGACTTACTCAGGATGATAATTTTAAGAAAAATGTCATGCAAGTACATCGAAATATTGGGTTGACATGATGGATTGATATGGAAAAGTAGTAGCCGTGGCTACTAAGAGCGCTGGACGAGGGTCCAGACTGCGAGAAGTCAGTGGTGGCGAAGAATGAAATGAGTATGGAAAGCTTTGAGTGGGTACCATTAAGGCGGGAGTGAAAAAGGTGAGAGTGTTAGTGATTTTGCCTTAGGGCGGGAGAGTGGAAAGGGGTGCTTAGGTTTTTGTCGTGGTGAGGTGTGGCATGGCTTTTGAGGGGATATATATATATATATATATATATATATATATATATATATATATATATATATATATATATATATATATATATTGAGGGGCTATATATATATATATATATATTTATATATATATATATATATATATATATATACATATATATATATATATATATATATATTGAGGGACTATATATATATATATATATATATATATATATATATATATATATATATATATATATATATATAATATAAAAGGAAGAAAGTGTTCCGACCTAATAGAAATTGGAAAAGGAAAGCCAAAAAAAAATATTATTTATGTATTCATCAACATTTCGTCTTTATTATAAGATGTTCTTAGGATGAATAAAATGTTTTGGCAGGTTCTGAGCCGGCTACCAAGACAGTTTGTACTTGTGTGATGTTTTATTCAAACAAATCATCCTGAGGACGTCTTATAATAAAGACGAAACGTTGACGAATACATAAATAATAATTTTTAGTTTTCCTTTTTCAATTTCCGTATATATATATATATATATATATATATATATATATATATATATATATATATATATATATATATATATATATATATAACTGGTGCCTTTCCAATCCCCCAGACGAAACGATTAAACCATTTCAAGTGGTGAGCGGAAAGCAAATATAAACACAGACCACCGCCTACAATTTACCCCGCCGCCTGAAATGAATTCGGAAATAAAGTTTTTTTACTTTAGATAATCGCAAATTATAATAATAATTTACATATTAAAAATTAAATTACTGACAATGATTTTATATAAATAATTTAATAATATATCTTGATAAAAAGCGAGTGCGAACACTTGTCAAGCATATTTTCTCCTCATTTTTCACGGAGGGTATAAACTATTAATATATATATATATATATATATATATATATATATATATATATATATATATATATATATATATAAGTTCAAATATTCTGATAACATGAACTTAAACCAATATTTTCCAAACCTATGATAATTTATTAGAAGTAATATTTATAGACTTTTTCTAATGTTTATATATATATATATATATATATATATATATATATATATATATGTGTGTGTGTGTGTGTGAGCGTCTGAAATTATCGCTTCTCTACACTGATGAAAGCATAAGCTTGAAACGACGTCGTATGTAGATATAAATAATTAAATATTTATTAATGAATATTGTATATATATATATATATATATATATATATATATATATATATATATATATATATATATATATATATATATATATATAATATTTATAAATGAATATTAATTACTTATTACCTACAGACATCGATGTTTCCTGCTAACGCAATCGTCAGTGCAGGAAGATCACAAATCGCCACTGATTCGCAGTCAAGAGCGTTCCCCCGTTGGCCATCGCAAATTAGCTAATTATTAAGGAGGAATTTAACTTTGTAAATACCAAGTCGGCGGGTATTTTACAAGGAGCAGCGAAAGCTATCTACAACAACAAACTGTGTGTGATCTTGCAATATATATATATATATATATATATATATATATATATATATACGCACGCAGACACGACATCATTCTTGGAGACGACGAAAGCAATAAAAAGTATCAAATTTCAAAAGAAACTCTACGCACCCTAGAAAACTTGAATGACCGATAGATCATGGATGGATAACACGTACTTGACCAAGAGAAGCACGAAAAAGGGCAAATAAAAAATGAATTAAAAAAATAAAAGATACCCACACACCCGCAAACCCACGCATGCACAAAAACAATAACAAATTTCCTCAAATGAAACAACATTCTCTCAAATCGAAAGACATTTCTTCAAATGGATTTACATATCTGATGAAAGCGGACCACCGCTTGAAACGCGTTATATAAAATTATAAAATGGTAAAACAACAAAATAATAAATAAATGTTGAAAAAAACATTCTACAAATGTTGGTAGCCTTACTCCTTTACATATATACTTTTCTCTCGTTGGAACTGCACTAATACTGCACTACCCTCTTTTCTATATATAACTACAACGAAAGAATGCCACCAACAGGTAAAAAATCCTTGGAAGACCTACTGGAACTTCAGAAAATCCACAACAACAAACAAGAACTTCTCGAGGAAGAATTACGAAAACTCAACGAGAAAGTGGATACGGTACTTCATCTTTTATCCAATCAACAAAACAAGGAACAAGACAACATTAAAGAAACAATTATGCAACTACTTGCATCCCAGCACGAATTCATAGAACACTACAGACTAGCATATATCCAGGAGGAATCGTTAAAAACGAAAGAACAAAACCTCTAAATATGGGAAGCCCTCCTAAAACTAAGGAAAATGGCTTTCTACCATACAATAAAAAGTAGTGATACCGCATTCACATATAGAACATTTCTGGAGATGGAGGAACAATTCATCCCAAAAAAATTCCGAGAAAAAATAAACCCACAGGACACGGAAGAACAAAAAATAATTTTTAAAAAGCCCTAAATATATCCAAACTACAAGCCCAAATCGACATACAAGAAGACAACAAAATACACGGAAATCGACAACAAAATATCCACTCAAATCAAAGAAACATGCCCCACGGAAACTCATCAATTCCTATCAGAACTCTGGGAATCCGTATGCAAAGAGGAGGAAGAAAAATCCAGGAATATTGTCCAAAGAAAAATATTCTGGCTAAGAAGCCTACCCGATAAAGAAAAGACAGAACAAACATCATACATGAACCAAAACAACAACCCAGAACAAGACCCAATGGAAAACACCCACACACGACATACACAAAACCAATGGATAACACAAAACAGAGGTAAGAAGAAAAACACATACCACACACAAACATACTCACACAACAGATCCAGTTACTCACAAGGAAACAACATTAATATACCCACATCATTTACCCACCCCTCTCAACAGTTTCAATCCAAATCTTCATTAAACTCACCCCGCAACCACACTCACACACATACACACAACAAATACAACATAAACACACATACACCTCAACCATACACTAACCCTTACGAATACGGGCCAACACAATACAAACCTAAATACTTTCACCCACACCAACCAATACAATCAAAAAAACCCTATCATACACCCTACACTACACAAACAAACCACCACAAAATACCCTTACTCAACAACCCCTACCAAAATCACCCAAGTAAACCTTACAACAATTACCCACACCCACCACACCAACAGATGAAACCTTCATACAACAACCTTCCACCCTACCACACACAACAAAACAGACCCTACAACCACCAACACACCAATGGATACAATAGAAATACTCCAAACACTACCCACATCATCAAACAAAACAACCATATAACAATTCCTACAGACATAAACTTACACAACAATACAGACCCCACAACTACGTCCACCATCAAGATCCTCTACCAAGATACCCCAATCCGAAACAACTAACTCACAATAATAACACATTCAAATATACCAAAATAAACCCTTATAACAACGCCAATTATACCAACACGCACGACACCAATTTTGCCAGAAAACAACACAATCCTCTAAAACACACAATATATAGAAAGCAATCACTCTTCAACAACTCCTCAAATCAACGAAACAAACAACACCCATCCTCATTTTTTAGAAACCCCTCCCTGGACAACAATCCCAGATTAGACAATTTAAAACCCAAAATTATCAATTTATCCACATACACATTTACAAAGGAGGAAATAGAAATACTAAAATTAGGCCTCAAATTCTGTCCAACTCCCAAAAGTAATATCACGGAACTGAGGAAGGACCTTAAAGAATTTGAACGCAAATTTAGACTAATAGAAACACTAAACAATAAAGAAAACAAAACAGATCAGTCATTAGTGAGAAACAAATCAACATATTTCCCTAACAAACACAACAATACGAAAGAACTAAACACCTACTTTGAAAACCTATGGAACATCAACCCTCAGAGCAAAACTAAACCTACTAGTAACCTAACATCTAAACAAAACCAAGCACTAGATAACATCCTAAATAATAATAACATAATTATAAAAGAAGCTGACAAAGGCAGTGCGGTAGTCATCATGGACAAACATTACTATAAATCGAAAATTACAGAGGTACTAGAAAACAATGATTACTACAAATCAATTAGCACCGACATTGATAACAACACCATTTCAAAAATCACAAAACTTTGCACAACATACAATAATATACTAACAAAAAAAGAAAAAGATTTCCTAACAAACTTCATGATTAAAACAAACAACTTCTACGGACTACCTAAGATACATAAATCAAATGAGATAAGGAATGCCATCAACGCACAGGCATCAGAATATATTAGTGTCCCGAGTCCCAGTGACCTTACATTTAGACCCATAGTAGCAGGACTATCATGCCCAACAAGCAGACTAAGTAACTTAATTGACATATTACTACAACCATTCACCGATCAAGTCAAGAGCTACATAAGAGACGACATACACTTCCTAGGCTCCTTACCACAAATAGTAAATCCCGGGACTAAATTAGTTACATTTGACGTCAGCAGCTTATATAGCAACATTCCCCATGACTTAGGTAAACACGCAATATCACACTGGATGGACAAACACCCACAAATACTACACCACAGATTCACCAAACAATTCATCCTCGACAGCATAGACATTATTCTCAACAACTCCTTTGAATTTAATAACAAAAACTACATCCAGATTCTAGGTACAGCAATGGGAACCAAAATGGCACCAACATATGCCACCCTAACACTGATCTACCTAGAGAAGATCTTATATGAAAAGATAGAAGAAATATATGGACAGAATATTCAAACTCTCTTCATAAAATCTTGGAAAAGATACCTGGATGATTGTTTTATCCTCTGGGAACCCATATGGGGGGGGCATCAATAAATTGCACAGCATACGACAGAACCTACACCCCAAGATTAAATTCACCATTGAACACAGTCAAACAGAACTACCCTTCTTAGATGTATTGATTACAATTAAAAACACTCACATAATCACAGACATCTACCACAAACCCACAGACACCCCACAATATCTCCATTTTAGAAGCCATCACCCCAAAAGCTGCCTACAATCTATACCCTATTCCCTAGCACGCAGGATCTGTACTATAGTCAGTGACAAAGACCTCCGGATTGTCCGACTGGAGGAACTACGGAAAACTTTAAAAAGAAGAGGATACCCGCTACAAATAATACATAAAGGTATAGAACTAGCAGAAAACATTCCATTAGAACAATTACGAATCCCAAAAAAACGAAACAAAGAACAAATATTAGCATACATCTCTACACACAACAAAAACAATCCAGAATTATTCACAGAAATAACAAGAAACCTAACCCTACTCAACCATAACAACAAACTAAACGACATATTAAAAACAACGAAAATAATAAAAAGCAAACGCCAACCAAAAAACCTCAAACAAATTTTAACCTCATCTAAACTCAACCAACACACAATACAAGGGGTCACAAAATGCAACAAGGAAAGATGTGGGGTATGTGACATAATACTGGAGGGGAACTCATACACATTTAGACACCCAACACAAACATTCACAATAAAAAAGACCTTAACTGCACCTCTAAGAACGTTGTCTATGTGCTAGAATGTACAACATGTAATGAAGCTTATATAGGTGCGACCAAAACATTTAATAATAGAGTATCTTTACATAAAAGCAACATTCAAATCAAAGAAAACCGTAAATTATTCGTCTCCCAACATGTGCACTCATGCAGCGGAGGAAAATTCAAAATAATGCCAATTTTCCAAAGCCAAGACTACACTTACTTACTAACACAAGAAAAATACTTCATATTTAAATGTAATCCAGCATTAAACAGATCATAACTCTAACAACACACACTTTGATCATATTTTATCCACCTCTAGTTAAGTACAAACATAAATAACTATTTATAGTTATCTATAGACTGGAAAATTCTTATTCAAGGAAGATAATCTTAGTACATAACTTCTTATTACGCACTTCTACACAGCTATGAGTCAAATAGCAACTTGTGTTAAATGAATCATTTACAATAGACATTAAATTTGCACATTAAATACCGGACTATGAAATCGGCCAAACCAAGTCCAAATCTAGTTGGACCGTTTGCATTAACTTATCTTTTGCAAATAAGTGTGTATATGTGTGCATGTATGTGTGTGTATATATATATATATATATATATATATATATATATATATATATGTGTGTATGTATGTGTGTATGTATATGTATGTAATTCAACCTTTATCCCCCTCTCTGTCACTATAACAACACGCCTGTGTGTGTGCGCGCATGGGTGTGTGTGTGCGTATTCATGTGTGTGTGTGTATGTATCGCTCACCTATTCACAAGACCTAAGATTAGACCACACGCATGCGGGCGCACACACGCACGCAGACACGACATCATTCTTGGAGACGACGAAAGCAATAAAAAGTATTAAATTTCAAAAGAAACTCTACGCACCCTAGAAAACTGGAATGACCGATAGATCATGGATGGATAACACGTACTTGACCAAGAGAAGCACGAAAAAGGGCAAATAAAAAATAAAAAATAAATTAAAAAAATAAAAGATACCCACACACCCGCAAACCCACGCATGCGCAAAAACAATAACAAATTTCCTCAAATGAAGCAACATTCTCTCAAATCGAAAGACATTTCTTCAAATGGATTTACATATCTGATGAAAGCGGACCACCGCTTGAAACGCGTTATATAAAATTATAAAATGGTAAAACAACAAAATAATAAATAAATGTTGAAAAAAACATTCTACAAATGTTGGTAGCCTTACTCCTTTACATATATACTTTTCTCTCGTTGGAACTGCACTAATACTGCACTACCCTCTTTTATATATATATATATATATATATATATATATATATATATATATATATATATATATATATATATATATATATATATATATATATGTGTGTGTGTGTGTGTGTAACGGCGCTACATACAAGAAAGCTAAAGAACTATCACAGCATATACCAACCACGATGGACGAATAATTGTGGGAATGTGTAGAGATACATTTATTGAGCCCTATCGGCATCGATAATGCGAAAGTCACTTCACTTAGCTATTTAAAAATGATTACCATATGAAGCACAAACATACTATGAACTTTTGATAATTGTTATCTTACTCTCTAATTACTACTATTTGTTATTTTAAATTTGTTCGTTTATATATTTGTTTCTATATATATTTATTTCATAATCAATCAAATATGCTGCAAAGAGTCGTAAATTCCTTGCAAAAAAGAATGGAGCTATGTATGCAGAACGAAGGTGGAAATTTTTAAAATTTGCTGTAATTTTAAACTCCCATAACTGAATTTGTTGAATAAACTTTCATCAAATCTCTAAGTATTACATAAAATTCTCAGTCTCAAAAGCCTCTCAGTCATACTACCAATTATACCAAAATCACCTCCCACCTAAACCCATAACTATGATAGCTATTAACTCTGATACCACTTAGATTGATCTAATCTCAATTACTTAATCCTTCGATTACTATCTTGGACACTTAATTATTGACTGGTGCCTAGTCTTGATTATTGGTAGTAGAACTATAAAAGCTTACCACTACTTGCAGACTTATTTCGCCTAATGACTTCACAAATAACAAGATTATAATAATTACCATTATTATTACTACTACTATTATTATTATTATTATTATTATTATTATTATTATTATTATTATTGATACTATTGTCACTGCGACTATCGTAGATACTATTGGCTTTATTATTATTATTGTTATTATAATTGTTTTTATTAATACTAAAGATAGTAACACAATCAAACTTCTTTTATATAGTAATTCCACTAGTATTAATTTTAGTATAATATAATTACAATTAACAAATATTATCACAACAAAATTCACTACCGGTACTGAGCTCATTGTAAAATCCATAAATAATTACATTGAAATAGAATGCAAAAGTAGCAATTAATACCCTAAATAAAAATTATCAAATATATTTTTATCTACACGATAATCACCTATTACAACAGAAATGACAGTTATAATTTTATAATTTTATTCTCATTATTAAATTAAACCCACTCGGCCATCTGCCCCGGTTGAAATTGAGGTCACGATGGCCCAGACACTAGATATCACCCCACTCAACTTTCTAAGATATCACCTGTTGAGGTTTCCCCCCCCCCTTTCCTGTCCTCGCTATAGGCTAAGCCCCATCTTCGTCCCCACTCCGTTTTATGCATCTTCAATTTCCGGTTGAGGTTGAATTTAAGATTCTAGGCAGTGATTCCGTTTAAAGCTTGAAGAGTTGGCTTTCATTATGAATGCTAACGAAACAACATATATATTGTCGCAATTAATGGAATAAAATCACCAACAAAAAATATATTTTGCTCTGAATTTTCATTGAACACTCTCATAAACCCGGTTTCAACTTCCTTCGGATTTATACCGCCTGGATATTTGTAACAAGTTAATTATATATATATATATATATATATATATATATATATATATATATATATAATTTATTTAGATACTGTATATTACATATTTCAGCAATGTACCGCGGTATCATCCAAAACGGCAGATTTAGACATCTTTAGTAAATCTTCGTGCCCAGTGGGATCATCGGCAAGCTGAAATGATTGTAGTATGACATGAGACAATCCCTGCCGGTCACATGGTTCGAACTCGAATACGAAAGGTATATTTGACTAAGTAGTCGGAGCGCGTACCGATGTGTCCACCACGCATTGCCGTAGAAATGAGAGAGCAAATTAAGTTGAAATGGCAAATTCAACGGCCATATCCGCAATCCGTCAAGATAACTTAATAAGCGGGGCCTAGAGTATTTTAATTTATTTAAAATTCTTAATCTATTTATAAATAAATATTAGTTATTTATGACCTACAGACATCGATGTTTCATGCTTACGTAATCTTCAGTGTAGAGAGTTAATTCCCGACGGTCGGCGGGCGCAAACTCCGATCACAAATCGCCACTGATTCGCAGTCAAGAGGCTTACCCGTCGGCCACCGTGAATTAGCTTGGAATTCAGGAGGAATTTAACTTTGTAAATGCCAAGTTGGCGGGTATTTACAACGAGCAGTGAATACTGATCAACAATGAAACTAGTGGTACTGCTTGTTATTAAACTTTCTCAGAGTGCCCGGCCTTAGTAAAGGAGGCTATAATAATATTTATAAATAAATATTAATTATTTATTACTTACAGACATCGATGTTTCATGCTTACGCAATCTTCAGTGTAGTTATTTCCCGACGGAATATATATATATATATATATATATATATATATATATATATATATATGTATATATATGTTATTATTATTATTATTATTATTATTATTATTATTATTATTATTATTATTATTATTATTTCATGTATCCACATAAAATGTTATAAGGAGATATATTTTTTATGTATCAATTTTCAATATTTACTTCAACAGTGCTCAATGCGTAAGTAGGGCGAGGTAAAAGTTATGAAAATATATTTAGGGCAATTAAGCTACACAGAGGCTTCCGCGTTTCATCTCTGTAGGGAATCGTCAGGCATTTTAGCTCGATGATTCCCTACGGGGATGAAACGCGGAAACCTCTGTGTAGCTTAATTGCCATAAATATTTTTCTCTACAACTTATATATATATATATTACTTTATTTTAAACCGTCGTCTTTAACATCTTGACGTACAGTTTTCTGACTCTGCAGTGAATGCGACCCCATCTTAGGTTAATACCAACATAATGAAGAGAAAAAAGGAAAAGGTCTTGCTCTCAGAATTATATTTTTATCGAAAGTCTTAGCCTAAAAAAAAAATGGTTTTATTAATTTTAAAATTGCATCATGTTTTGGTTTTCAAATGTTAATATGAAATATCCACACACATAGATGTTTCATAAGATCAATTTCGTTATATATATATATATATATATATATATATATATATATATATATATATATATATATATATATATATATATATATAAGGTGGGCAAAAATAAGGGTCCTATTTTTAAAAATCCATAACTTTTTTATTTATTGATTTTTTTTTTTTTTTTTTTTTTTAGAATAAGTAAAGGACCCCTTCCGAAGCAAGCATGAGCCGTATTAGCCCTAAGGAGCGTACCCTCATTTAGAACACATTATTTTTGCTTAAAAAACTCAAAACAATGTAAAAAACAATACTTTAGTTTTTGTAAGTTTTAAGAAGTGTTTTTCGGCTAAAATTTGTTTTGTTTATTTCAAAAAATTTCGGAAGGGTCAGTCTACACACACATAAAGTTTAGTGAGTTTAACTTTTATTTTGTGGAAGTTATTCAAATTCAAGTTATTCAAATTTAAAGATAGGACCCTTATTTTGGCCCACCCTGTATATATATATATATATATATATATATATATATATATATATATATATATATATATATAACGCTATAATTCGATGATGAAAAAATAAAATACACTTAGTATAATTTATGTTTGATATCAGTCAGCAATCGTTAGTAACAATAGAAAACATTTTACGATAACAGATACGGTATTTAGTATTGTATATTGTTCCATGGCAATCCCAGGTGGCTAAAAAGCGTGGCTCACGGTCCCTTTGTAATCACAAAAAAAATCTGAAAAGAAGAGGGAAAATTAACTTTGACGCGAAGAATGAAAGGGGATTTTTTTGTGTGTGTCTATAGGCCGTCATAAATTCACTTTCAAGGTTTAAAATTAATTATCGGTTTTTTGTTGTTTTTTTGGTTCGGATTTGGGAAATTTTCTAAGCGATAGAAATTATATTTGCCTTTTGACCCGCGTGTGTTCGTCTTCTTTTACCGTTCTTCATTTCACGTCTGGGGATTCTCCAGTTTCCACTTTCATTTAAAAAACAAAAAACAACCTGCTTACATAGGAATGTACAATTCATATACTTTTTTGTTGTTTAGACGGGGGTGCACTTATAAAATGGTTTTACCAACAAAACGTATACGGTAATTCAAGAGAAAACATGGGGCATCCTCTGACGTCAAATAAAAATATAAAATAAATGGCGAACTCTCATGGGAGCAATTTTTGTCTGGGAGAAAATTATATCAAACGCTAATTTTGGAAACGGAATTATTAAATACTAACTTTACCTGACTCATATGACATAATGTTTCGAGTATTCGGTTATGGACCAGGAGACCGGAGCTCAATCCTAGATCGAGTCAAAGACTTGAAAAATGGGTACTTAGTGTCTCTTTGCTAAACAGTTATTGAAACAATTCAAGGAAAAGAGTGGCTCCCACCACTACATCTCGGGTAAATTTGTCGTTTCCTACCTAAAATAGCGGACAACTTAGACGTCAATGAACCGTCTGCAATTTGCCGACCTCACAAACGAGTATTGATTTACTCCTCTCCAGGAGTTAGGCACAAGGCCAGTTTTTTATCTTACTCCCACAAGTAAGATGTGACCCAAGGTCAGGTCGGGAAAATTGCCTGGGCAGCCCCGTCGGCATTCCCCCGTAGGGACGCCTCAAGCAGTAAGCAATAAACTTACTCCTCCCCAAAGAGGGGAGGCGAAGCCTGGGAGGGTGGACCTCCTAGAACTGCACAGGACAGACCCATAGACCGGCGTAAATCAAGCCCCGAAGGCCAAGACAATACCAATCTATGGGGTGCAGTATCCATCGGAACAGATACTACACTTTGATCTTAGCCAAAAGGCCAAGAAGTCACAAACGAGTAAGTACACCCAAGTAAATCGTTTGGGACTAATTTCAAATTTACCTTAAATTATTTTAAAGGAAATAAATGTAGGAAATTAGTCCAAAACATATATATATATATATATATATATATATATATATATATATATATATATATATATATATATATATATATATATATATATATATATATTCAGTAAATCGCGGATGGTGGAAAATATTTTGATATTTCGTGGGAAATTTTCCCCTTTTTCCCCTGTAAGCAGAAAGAACGTTTATTTTTGATAAGGGGATTACTATGCTGTCTGTTAGCTTTTAAATTGGTGTCTAAACCCTGCGTGATGAAGACAACCGATATTAATAAAGATATATCGTCTCAGAAACGATCGTACACAAACAGTTGTTATGTTGAATTCTTGGAGCGCAAATAAATGTTCTATGTTATATAAATATATATATATATATATATATAATTTTTCTTTATTTTATTAGTATTTTTGATTCCTAGTGCATTCTGTATTTTAAATATTTATTTTGTTGTTTCTTATCTATTTCCATTACTATTATCATTTTTGAACTTACTGATGGACTAATATATGATTCCATAATAGGAGATTATGTATCAAATATAGTCTGAATATATGTTTTTTTTTAATATTACTGAGGTTTGAGGGTTTTTTTCTTAATTGACTTCTGTATGTGATGTTGTAAAAGGCGCTGATAAATACTGTTTGGAGTCATAAAAAGTACAATACAAAATAATTTGTTTCAAAAATGTCTTGGAAACGATCGTAAGCAAAATAATCGTTGTGTTTTGTTTGTTTTCTTGGAACTTATATAAATAATGCCCTAATTTTGTTGATCTCAACCTATTATATATATATATATATATATATATATATATATATATGATGGACTCTCCCGTCGATTTCGACGTATGAGTGCCCCACCAGGGGCTGCCCGCGCATGAATTTGTAATTGCAAGGGTTGCGCTATCCCCAACAACCGCTCTCCTTAGTCGGCATTGCTTGATTCCAATGGCAAGACGACTGGAAACAATGCCGAGATAAGCAGAGAGCACATACAGCACCTGGTATTCCGAAATGGTCACCCATTTAGTACTGGCCAGGCTCGACGCCGCTTAACTTCGGTGATCTAACGGGAATCGGTGTGTCAACGTGATTGTGCCGTGTGTGTATGTATGCATGTATGTATGTATGTATGTATGTATGTATGTATATATATATATATATATATATACATATATACATATATATATATATACATATACATATACATATACATACATATATATATATATATATATATATATATATATATATATATATATATATATATATATATATATATATATATATATTAATTCTATTTAATTTCCCCCGCATCTCTCACCCACTTCTCTCTCTCCTTCCTTTTCTCTGTCATCCATGAATTTATCATTCATATTTTTATATTCTATCTTATATTCTATTTTACTCCATTCCATTTTATTTCATTTTATATTTGATTCTCAACGGTCTTAAATCTAACCACGTGACTTTCCAAATTTTAAATTTCCTTTTTTTTCTGTTCTTCTCCATTTCATTCTTTCTAAGTGTTATCTGAGGCAAAGATCGGATTCTAACTCTGCCTGATGATATCTCGGTGTTGATCGATAACATCGACATGCCAGTGTCGCAGATTTTGTACATCATATCTGTATAAATAAAAATAATGATTCATATATATATATATATATATATATATATATATATATATATATATATATATATATATATATATATATATATCGTAGGGCGGATTTATTTTAGTGTTATACACTTCGAAGATTTGATAAGTGCAACAATACGGACACGAAATTACTTCAAAGCAATCGACCTGTAGGTTGCCTGAAAAAGGACAGGGCTACTTTTAAATTACGTCATAAAAATGGTGTCTACGTACCCACGCGTGTAGTTAGGATCGTTTAGTTAAATGCCGATTGATTTGAATGGGGGTCAAAATGTAATGCTGCGTTCTCGACCGGCTGGCCCCATTCACAGAAGCTCGCATTGTCGGTGACATTTCTTTCGGGTAATGGGACGCACAACATAAGATGGCCTGAAGTTATATGTGGCTTTATTGCATGAGTTTCCAGTCGCGTGCAAAAATGTTTTCTCTTGACATTTTTAAATACGACACAACATAGAGTTTGGTTTGCCCTTTCTAACTCCTCGCTGTCTGACGAGTAAAATAGCTTGCACCCTCATATCATAGTGTGACGACACACGTTCGCCCATTCAACTGCCCTCGTGTTTTTGTTTTTTTGTATAACTCGTCGAGGACACTCTCCGGTCTCATTTTTTTTCAATAAATAATGGATTAAGATTAAATAAAAATTAATATCATGTAAGTCATAGATTTATGATTTACGTCATGTTTCAAAACATGAATTCAAACATAATGTGAGGCAAGAAATACACACAGACACACGGGAGGCGGTCACACAGTTTTATTAATATAGACTAGCAAATATATGCGACCGGAGGGAACATATTTTTGCTAGGCTACCGCGTCACCCTCTTTCTCTCTCACTGTTTGCGAGAGGGTGTTTCTATTTACTTGTCTAGAATTGTATAATTGTGAAAGAAAACTGCATACAGTACACAGTTAAAGCTAAATAAATTGTTTGGGACTATTAAACTAATTTCCAACGATATTGATAATGTTTACCCATTTATTTATTTATTCTTATCATCGATTATGTTTGGATTCATGTTTTGAAACATGACGTAAATCATAAATCTATGACGTCATCACGCCAAAGTTATAATTATTTTATTTAGCGAATATTTTAAAGTCTATTTATAAGAAAGTGTAAATAGCTCAGTTGGTAGAACGTCACAGGACCGGCGGGACAGTTATAAAAGTGGGGGGGGGGGCTCTCCTAAAAAGTGGGGGGGCAGTTAAACACATGCATATATAACTTCATTATTGATGACCGTAAAGTGGCGGGGGCCAAGTCAAAAAGTCGGGGGGGGGGGCTTGAGCCCCCTGTCCCCCCCCCCCTTGGTGCCGCCGTCCATGCGTCAGACTGAAGATCTCAAGGTTTCGGTCCTAGTATGTTCACCCTACCATGCAATACTTCCCTCCCTCTTTGAGAACTGGTTGTTTATTGCCGATCGTCTTTCATATATGGGAACATAGTATTCCGTTCAAGATGTTTTACAATTAATATTTACAATATGAATTGTGTTTGAGCCTTAGAGACCTCCAAAGCGAACCATAGATTTACCCCCATATGTAACACGATGTAACTTTTATATAGGTTAATATTTTTAGCATAACTTCTATACAATCCAAAAGAAGAAAAAAATTAAAATTAAATGCCTATTATTTTTTTTTATTTCAGCTTACGAAAATAATGAAAATGAGAAACTAAAATCCTGTTTACATTATCGACGTCTTAAAACAATTTTCCAATAAAGTGGTCATTTTTTAACGCGCTAACATACGGGTGTTTATAAATCTACCAAAAATCAAGTAATGGACAGATTTTCACGAAATTCTCGATAGTATTAACTATTGGATGAATTTATGTTAAAATGCTGTTTTTATAAAATATATGGAGGGGAAATATTTTATGAAATCTGAACAAAATATAATATAATCGATCGAAATTGTAATGTTATATAAAGCGAAGGAGTCTGAAAAAAACATCAGATTATTTTTTAAATTTAATTCACCCAAAACAAGGTAAGTTGTCACTGTAGACGTAAGGGGCTACTAAGAATTAGGGTGAAAGTTTAAGGGGTCATCCTAGATTAGGGGCTGTGCAGCGAAATGCTTGTTTACATTAGCTTTAGATTTCTGAATGTCGGTACAATCGGGGAAACAAGGAGCAGGGAGGGAGTTCCAGAGGCCGGCAGCACGAGGAAAGAAGCTAATAGACAAGGAAGGGGTGCAAAGGCCGGGCGATAAGCAGAGTCCATCGATAACTTAAGAAATTTTAGAAAAATTTGCAAACCGGATATTTTGTTCGAGATTCCAGTTCTAGGAAGGTTGTCGATCAGGACTAAAGAGGCCGTCCTCCACCAACGGCTTGCTGCCAAGACGTAAGTAGTCAGTAGCACAGTTTTTATATCAGAGTTTTCCTTGTCCTAGATGAATGACTTTACATAGTCTACGGGTCCATCACACCGAGAGGGGTAATCCTGCGCCCTTGTACTAGTCAGGTATTTCAGAGCCCCAACAGGTATTAAAAAATCCTTAAAATATGTATGTAAATATATATATATATATATATATATATATAAAAATTCAAAAGATGCTTAATAAAATGAACTTTCCCAAATGTATAACAACCAGCGACCATGCGCGATCAAGTTCTATTTAAAACAGACATTTGCACCGTTAGTCAACGTCTTCTACAAGACCAAGAAGGATATTACGAAAAAAAAGAAGGTTTTATACCTTTTATTTGTCTAAGCACTGTCGAATCTTGTTTTATCAAGCGAAATATTAGCTAAAAAAATCAAGATGAAGAAAATAAAAAGGAAGGTATTTTGAAATATTTTGAGAAATGTTTTGAAATATTTTAATTCTTATTTTGATTTAATAAAATATCTGCATCTAACACATGTTTTTTTAAGGCATTTTGCCCCCCCCCTCTCTCTCTCTCTCTCTCTATATATATATATATATATATATATATATATATATATATATATATATATCGATATATATTATATATATATATATAGAGAGAGAGAGAGAGAGTAAGTTTACACGTCACCTCCCTTTTGATTTGAAGCTATCTGTATCTACCCGGAGTTGCCCAAGAGTCCATTTATTAGCATTTAAATATTCCTCTGAATAGACCGACATGTGTTAATTAGCACCTCTGAAATTACAGATGTCCCCTTCACATTATACTGTGGGAAATGGCAGTCCTCACATAAATGCATGTGTGACAATATCGGTGTATTTACTTTTTATTATTTTATCGTACCATATTTTGGTAAAGTTTTCGTTAAGTCTTTTTTTTTTAGTGGAAATAAGTACAATATTATTATGCTTTGAAAAATTACTTCTTTTTCTTATTTTTATATTCTATAATCTGTTGAATCGTAAAGTAAAAGATAATTAATTTTTAGGAGATTTTAATGATTTAAAATGATTTACTCATTTAGAATGTTAATGTTTGAACATTGATTAAAATATTTAAAAGAATTGGGTTCCCAATTCTTTTTAATATTTTAACATAATACAAAAGTGACTGTTACAAATCGTAGAATACCGACATCTACCGCGATTTCATAATTTGTGATTGTGAATAGATGTTTTATTTGTTATTGGTGACTCGCGTTTCTTGCCATTCGTTTACCAATGACAAATGTATGAGAGCACGTAACTTCAAGTTTTAACACGTTGGCTGCTTGGATTACATCTTAGCACACATCTTACTGTTAGTGTTCACTATTTTTCAGTAAATTATTTTCGCTAAAAAACGACTTTGTGCAACAAAAATAAGTATTATATTTTTTTTATCAATTTTTCTTTTCTTTTTCAAATTTAAATGTTTATTCATTCAAAATTTTCTTTCGAATTTTAATTTGATTCGGCGAATTTTCCATTTTGATATTCTTTCCTTAAACAAAAGCAAATTAATACTTGTTTAAGTAGGTAAACGTATTTAACCAATAATTCTTTTGTAATAGTCTGTCTCAAGAATTCGCATCTCAAGGAAAATAATTAATAAAAACACAAGGAATTCGCTATTCAAACATTCAACAACGTATAAATAATTCAGGATTTTTTTCCTAAACCTCATCACATTAAAAAAGGGGGGAATTTTTTCTTTTAAATCGTTGGAAATCGATAACTTTTGCTAGGAACTAAGTGTAGTATCTGTTCTAAATCTACATTTGACTATTCTTTCCTCGGCCAATGAAGGAGAAGTCTTTTTAGATTGAAGCGATGTTTATTTTTGTTCCAATCCAGACTGCCCCTTTTATGTGGAGCTGGATTTACCCCACATTAAAAAATGGCCTTGTGTCTATCTTTACCTTTATGGGGAGGCAAATAAATAAGAACAACAACAACAACAACAACAAAAACATAAAGAGTAAGAAAGGTATTTTCGTTCACTTCTGACCATCCATAGATAATTAAAATATCACATCAAATTGCTCATTTTTTTCTGTCTACGTGAAATAACCAAGCCTCAAGAGAAAAAAGGATGTTCGTAATTTTTTCTCAAGATAAACATGGATATTTCCCCCCCCCCCATTCGATAATTAAATTTTTGAATAAACTATTTTTCTTTGAAACAACTTCTTATCAATATAACTTCATTTTGATGGGATTCAAAAATACAATAAAATGAAACCAATTATTCCAAATCATTAATGTACACAGAAACTGATGACGTAGTACGATTCTATGGTCTGCTTTCGGCAATGTATAGTTTAGAAAAAGATTTCATACGCCGTAAATAAATAATTCCATAATCGAAACTGGGTTAATAATTTCTTTCTTACTAGAGTACTCAACCCGGTAACCAGCTAATAAAGAGATGCCTTCGAATTTCTTCCACCCAAGAAAAACTGCTTCTTTTTTTTTTTTTTTTGAGACAGACGCGCTCTACCCGTTCGACCCACAGACCGCCACCCAATCCAATCCGCCCCTTCCCGCGGACATCAACGGCTGTCAGGGAATCACCAAAGAGGACCCCCTGCTTCAAACTGATAAACCTGACACCATTTCGTTTCTAGTGGCCGGGTAAAATACATTGGAACCGTAAATTCTTTATCTTCACTAGTTGAGTTTTGCGGGACTCCGTTCTCCCCTTTCCTCCTTCGTTGCCGTAATCTTAGAGTATCCTCACTCCCCGACCCGATAATAGGGTCGTCGGCGTATCTTGTTCATGGACACATTTTAGGGATATAAAGAAGAAACAAAAAATGAATATATATTAAAAACAAAAACAGAAACGATTTCCATTCAGAAATTATCGCTGTGCTGTATTTACTGACAAGTGCCCGTCTACGCCGGCCGGCAGTGATGCGGATCTGTTTCACATTCGGTACATTGAAGACAACAATACTTTGACAAAAAGAAAGAAAACGACACAAAGAAACACAGTATATCACACACTTATATATATATATATATATATATATATATATATATATATATATATAATATATAAATGAATAAATGTGAAAGTTTTTATCGTTCATTCCTCCTATATAACTATCAAAATGGGTTAGTGCTATTTAAATCAATAATACAAAATAGTGTTATTAAATACGATATAAATAGTACTGATAAAACACCTTAACACACAAATTAGGAATCCTAATTTGCATATCTATTTTGTAACCAGTCTATAATAAATTAATGCTTGGTGTTATTGATTTCAGATTATATTGTATCTATTTCTCTCATATATATGCAATAGTTTCGTCGATATTTACAGTAATTAATTAAGTTATTTAATTCGAAAACGATTAATTTATTCATTTTCAAAGAAGGTCAAGGTCAAATTATTTACTTCATAAAAAAAATAGATATCGACGCATCGTGGTGAGTGCTCCCGTCCTCTCATTCCCTTTTTCATCCCGCTCTCTGTCTCTGTCTCTGTCTCTGTCTCTGTCTCTCTCTCTCTCTCTCTCTCTCTCTCTCTCTCTCTCTCTCTCTCTCTCTCTCTCTCCAGGCCCAAACCAAATTTTATTTTTTATTGCTTTTTAAAGAGATTCGCATCATCGCCCAAGCGAATTGAATTCTTTTTCTATCCTTTTATTTCTTATTTAAAAGATAAATAAATTTGTATGGAAATTACCAAAATATTAATATTTATCTATTCCATGAATAACTGCGAAAGTTTTTGTCTCGGGTTTACAAAAGACTTATGAATGAAATTCTTTAAAATTAGGCATGAAGCCATAAGTGGTCATACAATTTTGACCACAAATCTTTGTGG
Organism: Sepiola atlantica; assembly: GCA_963556195.1. NCBI lineage: Eukaryota > Metazoa > Mollusca > Cephalopoda > Sepiida > Sepiolidae > Sepiola > Sepiola atlantica. The sequence goes on along the minus strand of OY744522.1, from coordinate 171,541,612 downwards.
GGTCGATAGTCATACCTTTTTTCCAAAATACCCTGGACTTACTCTAACTTGGCCTTTTGGCTAAGATCAAAGTGTAGTATCTGTTCCGATGGATACTGCACCCCATAGACTGGTATTGTCTTGGCCTTCGGGCTTGATTTATGCCGGTGTATGGGTCTGTCCTGTGCAGTTCTAGGAGGTCCACCCTCCCAGGCTTCGCCTCCCCTCTTTGGGGAGGAGTAAGTTTATTGCTTACTGCCTGAGGCGCCCCTACCGGGGAATGCCGACTTTCCCGACCCGACCTTGGGTCACATCTTACTTGTGGGAGTAAGATAAACACTGGCCTTATGCCTAACTCCTGGAGAGGAGTAAATCAATACTCTACGCTAGACACTCTCATCAAAATACCGCATTCAATCTATGACTTAATCCTTACTTACTTTGCGAAGCGATAGCGAGCTGGAATCATTTTTTTTCTTTTGCTACTGGAGATAAATTCTGTGCGTGATTTTTTTTTTTTGGGGGGGGGTCTACTTTTTAGGTGATTACGTGTAGTTGTACGAGTTTGCCAGTCGGACAGGTTTAGAGTTTTAAAATTATATTAGTTGACTGCCCTAATAGGTTAGAATTACCCTAAAAAGTAGAATCTCATTATTTAAAGGGATAGATAATTTAGCTGAAGGTGTTAATCTACAAATTTAACAAAGTTTGTTGTAAATTTTTAAATTACAAAAAAATAGATTTATATTTTTTTTTAAATCGTCATTAAGTTTTCTTTTAGTTTTTTGTCTTTAATAATAAATGCGAAAGTAACTATTTTAAATTGCTCAGGGATATAGAATTCTTTTATTTGACCAATTGACGTTCCGCTTTTGGCGATTGTCAAGAATAATCTACAGAAAGAAAAGGGACACAAAAAATACAAAGTTAACAAATAACTGTTGCCAAAGGCATCAAAATGTACTTTTCTACCTACCTGCTTTTTTGTTGTTGTTGTTTTCAACTATTTTAAAGCGTTTTTTATATCGATTAAAAAGCTCGGTCAAATATATTACGTGAGACTGAAAAATAAAGATGGCTGACAGTTGATCGCCGACCTTTACGAACATATGATTTTTTTGTACTTTTCTCCTTTCAATTAGGTAGAAAGTACATTTTAAAGCATTTAGGACAGTTATTTGTTGAGTATTTGTTGTTTTTTTTTTGTTTTTTTCATCCCAAAAGACGACAAACTCACGGCAATGTTCGCTTATGTCATCTTAAAAATGGAACTGAAATGCGATCGGATTGGGACAAATTATAAAAATGCAACAAAAACGCCGAAAAATCCTTTAAAACACACACAAAAATATGCAGGTAGGTAGAAAAGTAACTTTATTGCCTTTGGTAACAGTTGTTGATTATTTGTTTTATTCTCACCCCTTTTTCTGTTGTATATTCTTTACATTCGCCCCGATTTTTGTTTATTTCGTTCATTATAGGGAATTTATTTTTATGCTTATACAAAATCAAATCTCAATATTGGTATATATCAAATAACACCATAGCAATCATCTTTTTGTTGTTTTTTTTTTCAAATTACCAAAATTTGAAAAGAAAATTGTTTATTTGTTCTTCTGTATATAAGGTTACAGCTAGATTAATAGCTACCCGGAGGGTGGGTGTTTTTTTGCTAGCATAATATATATATATATATATATATATATATATATATATATATATATATATATATATATATAGTCATCCACATACAGATTGTTTCGCTGTATCACAGCTCTTCAGTGCGGCTAGACCAGTTAGTGCCTCAAGCTGGGATGGCAACTCAACCGTCTAGCTGACAGTCGGCGTTCCTACCCCTGTGCTATCATACGACACTGACTGAATGTGAGTGATACCTCAATGTAAACATCGTCAAGTGCCGGGAGCTCGAATTAGTTTTACCTAATGAGCTATGCCTTAAAGCTAATGGCAGTTGGCGATATCCTTATGTATATATATATATATATATATATATATATATATATATATATATATATATATATATATATATATATATATATATATATGAAGAGAGAGACAGAGAGACAGAGGGGAATGAAAGAGGGAGAAGGGGAACAGGGAGTGTGTAGGGACGTGACCCCATTTATGTAACATCGCGAATTTTAGCTTTTTAAGATGTCGTATCTTAGAGAAAATGCTAAGATCCACGCTTACATTAGAATTGTTATAAGAAATGTTTAAAACAGAAAAACAGATAAAAAACGTGCATGAAAAATGAATGAAGGAGAATGGAAAAAAGGAAATATTATTTAGATAAACACAATATATATATATATATATATATATATATAAATATATATATATATATATATATATATATATATATATATATATACAAATTACAAGGCATTAATTGTTCATTTCAAATGTTCAGTTAGAGAAGTAACAAAATGTTTATTCCTGTAATTTATGAGTGCGTAGTTGTACGAATGTGTGTATGTGCGCACGTGAGTTGAGATTTGGTCGGGGTGCGTAAGTGTACGATTGTGTGTACGTGAGTGAGAATTGATATGGGGTGTACCTTGTGTGCGCCTTTGTCATCAGTGTGTGTAAGCATGTGTGTGCGAGTTGAATTATTAATGATAATCACCCGTTTCTTGCCCCTAAGGGCGAGGAGCGTCTAGAAACGTAGCTTCCTGTTAAGTGTCGAAGGAAGAAGAGAAAGATTTTGTCGACGTGCGTGTTTTTTATAGTTTACGATCAACGGTCGTGTGGACGTAGTTGAGAGCAACCCACGTGAAAGCCATTTTTTGTTGCTAAGTTGATGCTGGGAACTAGGGGGGGGGGTCTAAAAAATTCTGATTTTCTTTTCAGCTGGAATTTGGAGGCGTGGCTTGTTTTTTCGCCCACGCCGTCGGTCAGTCAACTTTATAGGATTGGGACAAATGGCCATCCTCTAAGAGTTATAACATACGAAAAATATTTTTTTTAAAGTATGATGGATATAAGCGTAATTCCAGACAGACAGACATTCAGACAGACATTCAGACAGACAGACAGACAGACAGAATGAAAGACAGACAGAATGAAAATAGTGAAAGAGAAAGAGAGAAGGGGGACATGGAGTTATATCACACGCGAAAAGATATTTTAATGCATGATCGATATAAGCGTAATCTAGAAAGAGAAAGAGAGAGAAGGAGGGAGAGAGAGAGAAACAAAGGGTAAGAGAAAGAGAATGAAAAAGAAAAGGGGGCATGGAGTGATATCATATACAGAAAATGTTTAATGCATGATCGATAGAATTGCAATTCCAGAGAGAGGTGATAGAGGGGGCAGGCAGACAAGCAGACAGAAAAGGAAGCAAGAAAGAGAGGGCGATGAACGTATATAAAAGACGGAAGATATTTTAAAAAAAGAAAAGAAATATTAATTCAAGCATGATTCGAGAGAGAGAGAGAGAGAGAGGGGGGTAGAGTTTTAAAGGGAGTGAAAAGGGGGTAGATAGAGTGATATAAGATACGAAAATATTTTTTTTTAATATATGATCAATTGAAGCGTAATTCCAGAGAGAGAGAGAGAGAGAGAGAGAAGGGGATAAACAGGCAGAAAACGAAGAAAGAGAGAGAGAAGGAGAGGGAGAATTGAATTATATGAAATACGAAATATTATATTTAAAAAGAAGAATACACGTGATTCCAGAAAGAACGAAAAAGACAGAGAGAGAGAGAGGAGGAGGAGGAGGAGGAGGAAGAGGAAGAGATAGACAAACAGACAGAGAGAACAAGCAATTCCGGAATGAATATCTGTTCAACAGTTTTTGATAAGTTGATTTCTATTTTATATAAAGAGGGATAGAGAGGTTAGGATTAGGGTTAGGGTTAAGATTTCTAGAGGGATGGGGGGTTAGGGTTAGGGTTAGGGTTAAGATTTCTAGAGGGATGGGTGGGGGGGGGCAGATAGACAAATGAGAACCTGGAGACAGAGAGATGGTCGAAGCATACAAAATACGAAATTAAATTGTACAGACATGAAAAATATCAGAGATAAAGGCGAGATTCCAGTTGAGCAACATCCGTGAAAAGAACGCAGAGACATAAATGAAAGGGGCCAATCCAGTGGGACATTCTTTGCTGGCACCCTTTGTATTCATCATAAAATGTATGCGCAAAAAAGGGGCCTTGGACAAAAACGTAGATTTATCTAAAAGCAGGATAGGACGGAAAGAGGATAAAGAAAAAAGAGGAGAAGGAAAATAAAAAAGGATAGGGAAGTACAACAGAACCATATCGGTGAGGTAAATAGATTTCTTTTTTCAATTTTACTTTAGTGGAAGTTATCAGAAATCAAGGGGCCCCTTCCTGCTAACACTTGATCTCCATATGAGATACATAGATATCCGAGTGTTTAATTAAAATTCTCCTTTACCTCTCAAACGTTGAGTTTGTAAAGAAGTGAAGAACATTAATTTTTCTTCTGCCCAATTGACCAGTAAACTATGTTATACTATATATCTGTTTTGATCTGGTGATCTTACCGGATTCCAGGACGAGAATTCATCTAGTCTGGTGGAATATCCAGCTTAATACTGTTACTAGAGGCCACATTACTTGGAGACGGTGCACCATTCCTCGTATGAGCCAATGTGTAGCCATATCAAGTGGATCTTATTTGGGCTTCGAATGCTATATTATTTTGAATATTTGGTCAGGGTTGCAATGTTGTCCTGACCAACCCATATACAGAGAGACCTTGGACACTCGATGATGGTATCTAGCAGGCATTCTAATTCTCTCCTTACATACATAAAGATTTCACTTTTCTTTTCAATTTTATGAATATCAGACATTCATGCGCTATTTCAGAAACTTCAACCGAGAGATCTTTTTAAGATTCTAACCGTCCATTTAAGCGCAATTATTTGTATCTCTCTTGCACTTGATAAACCGGGTATATTCGCCAGATAGTTTATGAAATTATTTTTCATGAATCCGGTTGCTCCTATAATTCCTGGAATGATAGAAAGATGTATAGTTATCTGTTTCTATGACGTATTCATGTAAATATGCAGGGCACCGTACAGTATGATGGCTCTTCCTCGGACCCTTTCCCAATCAAGAGCGAGGTAAAACGGGGGTACGTACTCGCCTCGACACTCTTTGGCATGTTTTTCTCTCTGCTGTTGTTCTACGCTTTCAACAAGTCGAAGGATGGCGTGTACCTCCATACCAGAAGCAGTGGCAGCTTCTTCAACCTTGCCTGCCTACGAGCTAAAACCAAAGTGCGGAAGGTACTAAGACGCAAGATGTTCTTCGCTGATGATGCAGCACTGACAGCACACCCTGAAGAGCAATTGCAGCGACTCATCAACTGCTTCGCGCATGCATGAAGAGAGTTTGGCATGCCGATCAGACTAAAAAAAATAACATCCTCGGCCAAGATGTAAGCAGTACCCCAAACATCACCATTGGCGACTACACCTTCGAGGTTGTCGAGGACTTCACATACCATCTCCAGCAATATATCTCTGGGTGCAGAACTCAACAAACGTATCGACAAGGTGGCAACAGCCATGGCCCGCTTGATGAAGAGAGTCTGGAATAACAAGATGCTGACCACTAATACCAAGATGAAGGAATATCAGACTTGCATGTTCAGCACGCTGCTTTACGGCAGTGAATCTTGGTCCCTTTACTCCCACCAAAGGAACACACTCAACACCTTCCACCTGCGCAACCTCAAAAGAATCCTAGGAATCACCTAGCAGAACCACATCTCAAACAAGACCTTCGCTCTGCTCACCCTACGACGACCCAGTGACTTGGACGATAGGAGGATCCCAAAGGATATTCTTTATAGCGAGCTCGCAACCGGTTCCATGCCAGCAGGAAGACCTGTCCTACGCTACAAGGATGTCTGCAAGCGAGACATGAGGACAGATGGCATCGACCCAACAGGCTGGGAGTCCATCGCTGAAGATCGCAGTCGCTGGAGAAGAGCTGTAAAGGCATGCTGCAAGAGGGGTGAGGACATGAGATACGAGCAGTGAGGGGAGAAAGGGGAGCACAGACGGCAGAGAGCTGCAACAGAGTTCTCGCAACCAAACACCACCTACATCTGTTGCAACTGCAATAGAGCCTGTCGATCCAGGATAGGCTTGTACAGTTACAGCAGACGCTGCAATTCGCCAACGGACAAATCTCTCTCCTGAGACAGACGGATGCCAACATGACGTATTCGTATTTAGGACTGATGGTGTGTAGTGACATTTTTGTATAGAACGACGATTGGGTTAAATTCTGGTGCGACCGATGTTATTAATATATAGAGTGAGGGTGTAGTAATGTTATTAAAGGATTTATGTCTTATATTTTGGGGGGTAATGATGTTTAAGTATAAACGTGTTATTATATTAGAACCGTGGGATGGTTATAGTATTAATAGGGTATTAGTATTAATATTATAAGCATTTTAGAATGTTCTCTAAATATATATATATATATATATATATATATATATATATATATATATATAATCAAATATAAACTAAAAGAAAACTTTTAGTAGATATAACCTATAGTGAAATGGTTCAAGCTCAATATACGAGATAGACCAATTATAAAGGTAGAAGAAATAAGAGTGGTAAACATGTACGAATGTCCAGATTTATTTCAAACTTCGACTGTTCAATGCAAGGTATATTCTGTAATAAACTAATGTTTATTGTTCTTTCCTTAAGTCAAGGCTTTTCAAAGATCGAAATCTTATCATCAGAGGAGATATACAGATAGATAAGTTGGCTGTGGAAAAGCCAAAGTTCAAACATTTGAAAAAATATTATTAAAAATGGAGTGAAAAAGAGTTCGTGTGAAAAAGATATGGGATTTGTCCAGATGGTAATTGTCCGTTACTTAAGTGTCCAATGAAAAGAATATTTTGAAGAAGGAGAAAACAATTCGAATAAATAAGCATGTTACAACCCTTTTAACCTTCTTGGTTCGGTGTCCTGGACATGAATTTCATGCACTTAGCCTGACGATTCACTGCGGAGATGAAATGCGGACGCCTCTGTATAGCCTTATCGCCATAAATATGTTTTCATAACTTACCATATATATATATATATATATATATATATAGAGAGAGAGAGAGAGAGAGATTTGAATGAATATATACATATACGAATTATTTAAAAATATATATAAATGTTGTACCTCCAAACATTTGTTTATAAATATATATATATATATATATATATATATATATATATATATGTATATATATATATATATATATATATATGTATATATATATATATATATATATATATATATATATATATATATATATATATATATAACATATATATATTCATATATACACATATATATATATATATATAATATACATATATATAACATATATATATTCATATAATATACATATATATAACATATATATATATATTCATATAATATACATATATATAACATATATATATATATATTCATATATATATATATATATATATATATATATATATATATATATATATATATATATATACCATATATATATTCATATATATTTTTACCCTATCTGGATTATATATATATATATATATATATATATATATATATATATATATATATATATATATATATATATATATATATATATATATATATATAGTCGTAGTGTACTTAAGCACAGATTGTTACATTAACAAAATAACTTTACAAAACGGATAATAATGTCTTTTTACTAAATAAACATTTTTAGGAATAGAAATAAATTACTTATTTGGTTTCTGTAAAGAAAACTACAGCGTCAGTAATTGCCGCCCGGACGGCGGGTAGTTTTTGCTATTATGTAATTTTATCCCCTTCAGCTTCGGTGACGGTTTTTATCTGAATTATGAATCATCTATATGTTAGGATAATCTGGTCTTTTTTTTATATTGAATATTTCTTCTTTTTTTTAACTGTTTGTTCGTCCGAAACAACGGACGTTGGGCAGCAAGATGTTTCTTCGAATTATATTTAACTTTCTGTATGTTTGTACGGTCAGAAAAACAGCGAACGGGAATGGAATTCCAAAGGTTAGGGCCCCAAAGACAAGAATCTTTTAGAGTAGAAAATTTTCCAGAATCTAGAGTCGGAGGGAATCTAGTGCTGGAATATTTTCTATTTACGTTGAAAAGCTACAAGTACAGAAAGCTCATTGGAGCCCGTTTTGTGGAAGTACTTGTAGAACAGAGTGGCAACATTGCGGTCATTCAACATTAGCAGACGGTGCGGGACCTCTTAGACTAGAAATTTTTTTCTTTTCGCTTTATCTAAGACGAAGAGGCTAGTGGTTGGTGCACTAGCCCATATGTGGCAACAAAACTCCATGCACGCGCTAAAAAATAGTCGCTTTATAGAAATATAGGATACTGTCAGGTGTTAGAAATTTTGTAGCCTAGTAGAGGGAGCCTAACTTCTTTGTGGCAGACTATGCAGCATCTTCTACGTACTTATTCTACTTCATGTTTCATTTACAGATAAAATTATAATTTGAATAAATCAGCTTTTTACTGTCCTTTTACCTGGTTGGTACGGTGTCCTTAACACTTGTTTCTCCCATACCTTCCAGAATTAAAAGCGATGTTATGAAACTGTCAGTAATCGTCGGTACGCGCCGTCATCCACCTCCCATTTAAGAGTTGACGCCTCGAATCAGAGGGTTAGGGGGGGGGGGGTTAGTCAGTATTTCTCCTTTTTTAGAGTTACCACACTTGAAACATAAACAGAAGTCAGTCGTGAGATTGCATACTTCCGGCTGCAACATAAAGATCGGTTAAAGTCTTACCTGAGCATTACTTCTCCATATTGTACGAAGTATTACCGAATTTATGTCATGGAAACGTTGATAACTCAAAAACTATGTATTCGATTGCATTGCGGTTATTGTTATCAAAGAGCATGAGATCAATACATCAAATTTGGGAGAATCAAAAGTTGAAGTTCCGCCAAAATTTCGGTATTTTCAAGATCAAAGGTCAACGTCATATAAAATGAACAGAATTGAAGTTATCGCCTGATACGCTACTTCCGGGGAATACCAACGATACTGATCAGGAATTTAGGACAGAGTGCACTTTACCTAGACCATTGTAAACAAATTCTTGCTAAGCCTAACCTCTTAAATAATCAAATTCTGTCCAGTTCCGACTATCGTTACCAATCATCAAGGTATTGTCTCACCGTCTACCTAACAAACTCATTAAGCCTTATCCTCGAATGGCCTTTGGGCCTTAATAAGGGGTGATCTATTAGAAAAAAGAATCAAATATTCATGTCCAGATTAATAAAAAAAAACCGCAATGAATTAATTTCGTTATATGCATAACATAAAAAAACAAAGAACTTGAAGAAAATTATAGTTTGCAACCAAATTGTAGACAAGAAACTACACGTAATACATCTAGATAATGGATTCCCAACCTTATTTTGCTTGGGGACCCCTTGAGAACTATTTTATCATCTTGGACGCAATATATGCATATATGCGTTTTAAAATCAACTATTCATTTCTTCGGTTAGTACAAGGTAACAATGACATTATAAATGAGTGTTACGATGTTGGTGGTGCGGCGTGTATAAATTAGCATACACACCTGTCAGTAAATTAGCATACACACCTGTCAGTAAATTAGCATACACACCTGTCGGTAACCTAGGCCATCTGTGTCGTCTCAACAATTCCATTCAAACGCAGAGGGTGAATTCAATAGCAGATGTATTAGCTCAGACAGAACTGACAATTACAGGAAACCAGAGAGATGGAGATACTTTAAAACATGGGCTACTGCATCAGAGAGAGAGAGAGGGTCAGACAGACGGCTTGGGCCGAACACTATTTAATCAACATCGTTCGCCTACTCCCAGCCCTCACTGGGGCCATTTGTGGGACGGTGAACTTTTTCGTATCTGATCTGCTTGAGTGTCTGTTCATAAAGTATAGGATCTTCTTCTCTAGAAATCACGTGGTTTCGTCACTTCCGTTCGCTAAGGTCAACCCATTGACCCCTAATCTGTCAACCATTCTCTCCATTTAAGCTCCCGTCTTTCGTTATGTAACAGGTTGACATGTTGTAAAGTCTCAAAGCGAATGACCCAACTTTTTTTCCTCTCCCTCTTCCCCTCCGATTTGCTTTTATTGTACAGAACCGTCTATTTCAATAAACATTTTTCTTGCTAAATTTTAGTCGCTGCAAAATCAATAGTTTTTATTCAAATGTTATTGGGGTTTTTTTTTCCTTCTTTCAATAACTCTACGCACAATCACCCAACCCTCCTCCCCATCGGTGATGTGTTTGTAATTGGTTTGCTGATGGGATCAGTAAATACAATGATTGTCCTTTTTTTTTTTACATTTTTTTTATAGAAAATAGAACAATCTCATATTTTCGCACTGGTCAACCCTCGTCAAGTGAAAATGAAGTCATCGATTTTTGTTTTAAATAATTAAATACTAACATTTAAAAAAAAAAAAAAAAAATCGCCCTAAACGCTCACTTTTAAAAATTGATACAAAAATAATGATTTCGAAAATTATAATGGCTAACGCTAGATGAAAAAATTAGAACTAACATAATGAATAATAATAAAAATAATAAAAATAATAAAAATAATAATAATCATAATAATAATAATAATAATAATAATAATAATAATAATAATAATAATAATAATAATAATCATAATCATAATAATAATAATAATAATAATGTAAACAAAAAAAATGCAAGAAACATCACTTAATAAGCTCCCCCCCCCGCCCAATAAATTACAACGGCCTCAACTGACACAACACAAAAATGAACCAATGAACAGAAATAGCAAGAAACACTATCAACTCCCCCCCCCCCAAAAAAAAATAAATAAATAAAAAATATTTTTTAAAAATAAAAAAAATGGTACCAACCTAGGCTGACACCACACAAAATATTGGCATAGGGTCAAGGAGGATGAGAAGACCGAGGAGGGACAGCACAAACCAGTCCTACACTGGAAGTGCAAAGACTGCTGGGACTGCTTATTGCCACCCAAATCCCAGAGAAGACCAATGGTCCTTACCAGCGAGAAATCAAGGGTAAACGGCTGTTGTGATACTGCAAGTTTATTTGCGGTGGCTATCGAAAAGAGGTGGAGAATACTGGAAAACTGGGGAGACTTGTTGTCACTCAGACTCCAGGGAATACCACCGGTTATCGGTGAGCAATCACTGATGACCTGTGTGAGAACTCCTAGTGAGTAACTAATAATAATAATCGAGGAGGATGAGAAGACCGAAGAGGGAGAGCACAAACCAGACCTCCACTGGAAAAGTGCGGAGAATGCTGGGATCTTGGGGAGGCTTATTGCCACCCAAATCCCAGAGAAGACCAATTATCCTTACCAGCGAGAAATCAATGGTAAGAGACTGTTGCGATACCGCATCGTTATCGAAAAGAGGTGAAGAATACTGGAAATCTGGGGAGCCTTGTTGTCACTCAGACTCCAGGAAATACTATTGGTTGTTGTCGGTGAGCAATCACTGACGATAATCTGTGTGAGAACTCCTAGTGAGTACTAATAATAATAATCAAAAATAATCAAAAATAATTTTTATTTTTAAACTCCCAGGGGAGACTAATGGTCGTTGCCAGCGAGAAATCAATGGTAGGCGGCTGTTGTGATACCGCAAGGTCCTTTGCGGTTGCGATCGAAAAGAGGTGGAGAGTACTGGAAATCTGGGGAGGTTTGTTGTCACTCAGACTCCAGGGGGCACTACTGGTTATTATCAGTGAGCAATCATTGACGATGACTTGTGTTAGAACTCATAGCGAGTGCAAATAATAACAAATGGTTCAAACACAAAACCGGGAGCAGTACTGGAAAACAAAACTCACAAAATTTTCTGGCCATGGATGTACAAACAGATAAACTCATCCAAGCAAGGAGACAGGGTGCCATAATAGTTAACAAGAAATAAAAATCCTACCAAATCGTAGATGTTGTCGTTCCAGCAGCCCACAGGGTGAATATCAAGGTGACGGAAAAGCGAAGAAAATACACGGAACTGGCCAGAGAACTGAAAGGGATATGGAACATGAAAGAAAGTTAAGCTAACACTAATTATCGTAGAAGCACTAGCAACAATTCCGAAAACCTCGGACAAAGAATGGGAGAAATTGGAATCAGGGGAAGGCTGAGACGATATAACGGACGGCAATAATGCAACCAGCTGAAATCTTAAGGAAAATCCTCGAATGCGGAAACCATCTCAGATAAACTGCGAACACTAACTCACATGGAAGTTGCAACAGAAATAAAACAAAAACAAAACATAAAGAATACGACCACATGAGCCCAAGAAAACTGAAACCGCAAAAACATTAAGTTAACCCCCCTCCCACAAAAAAAGTAAGATGGCACCGGCTTCGGAGGGTCAAGGAAGATGGAAAGACCGAGGAAGGAAAGCACTAACCAGATCTAAACTGAAAGAGTGCGGAAAATACTAAGACTTTGGGGAGGCTTTTTGCCACCAAACTCCCAGACAATACTAATGGCCACTGCCAGCGAGAAATTAATCGTAATCGGCTCTTGCGATAACACGAAGTCGTTTGCAATGGTTACCAAAGGAGGTGGAGAGTACTATCGGCGAGCAATCAACTTCTAATGATGATGGAAATCCGTGAGTGCGGAAACCAACCAACAGCAGGTAAATAGAAATACAACACAAATATAGAAATAACACTGTGAATCTAGGGAACTGCAATGATGCCAGAAGTCCTATATTCTTAGACTCACCCGCCCCCACACATAGAGTGGCACCAGATTCGACTGATACAACACAACATAGTCGTGAAGAGTCAAGAGGAATTGAAAGACCGAGGAGGGGAGGGGGCAATAATCATACCTCTACTAAAAGGGTGTAGAGAG
>OY744522.1:171513662-171523662 GCA_963556195.1 Sepiola atlantica | reverse complement strand
AAATGGAAGCAAATCAATATTTTCAGTTGTACAAAACAAGGAGCAGTTTAGTTAATAAAAAACATTTATTTTTCTTCTCTTTCATTCCTTAAACCAGGTTTTCAAAGATTAAAATCTTATCATTAGAGGAAAATTATGATTGATAAGTTGACAGAAGATTTTGAAAGAGTTTTTTTTTTAATTTAAAGTTCAAACGGGTATAAAATCACCAATAACGAAATCCAAAAAAGCGTGGGGCTGAGAAATATGGGTAAACACAGAGGAATCTGTATAAAAATCCAACGACGACGATTCCACCAAGGTCTGTTGTCCTCGGAGAAGAGATCAAATAAGATTGGCCATGTTAAGGAAAACAATATTCTTCCTGTCTTCAGTTAAGCGTATTCCAAGGCAAAAACAACGACAAATAAATGTTTTTTTATTAACTAAACTGCTCCTTGTTTTGAACAACTGAAGATATTGATTTGCTTCAATTTGCAGGTCTAATCAATTTTCATTGACTTACCATATATATATATATATATATATATATATATATATATATATATATTAAATTTTCAAATATATAGTGTGTTTTTAATGTTTTGAATGCTGGAAAGGCGAAAATAAATATCCGTTGTAAAAAAACGTTGCGACTCTATGTTGTTGCATCAGTGAATAGATGAGAGGGAGAAAAAAACTGATAGAGACGAGACGAAAGTAAAATATGGAGTTGTTTTAATGTTTTGAATGCTGGAAAGCCGAAAATAAATATCCGTCGTATAAAACGCTTCGACTCTACGTTGTTTCATCAGTGAATGGATGGAAAAAAATAAGCAAAAAACGAAGCCGATAGAGATGAGACGAAGGTCAAATATAGAGTTATTTTATGTTTTGAATGCTGGAATACGGACAATAAATATTCGTTGTAATAAACGCTGCGACTCTACACTGTTGTATCAGTATATATATATATATATATATATATATATATATATATATATATATATATATATATATATATATATAAAGGTACTTAGGCTTTTTTAAGCATCTTTATTCTTATATATATTTATATGCTAATTACTATATAACAGGGAAATGTTTAAATTGTATCATGTACTTATTAATAATATTTATTTATTTACTTATTTATATACATTATTTATTTTTTATATATTTAAAATTATATATATATATATATATATATATATATATATATATATATATATATATATATATATATATATATATATATATATTAGTTAAATGATAACTGAATTGTGTCTACATCTGGTTATTGGGGAAGTAGTGTTTTGATCAGTACCACTGGAAAGCCATGAATTTAATAGCTTTTCTGGTTTAAATCTTTGAAGCAATTACCGTTTTCTGTTTCACAATTTAAGTTAAGGTCCTTTGTTTTTGTTTCACTGTTATCCCCTTTTGTATTTGTGAATTTTCCAGCGGTAAGTCGGTTTGTGCAGGTGCTAAATCTGCAATATGTTAAATGTAGTTAGTATCCCTGTGAATTTAAACAACATTTTTTTATTCGTTTATGAATTACCCAACGCTTCTTTAAACCATATATATATATATATATATATATATATATATATATATATATATATATATATATATATATACTAGAATACACGTCCGAGTATAAATCAAATTAATTTCCGAACGAAACAGTATTGCATCACTTTTATGTCCCTTTACGAAGATCAAAATCAAGATATAATTGTTTCTAGTTCAGTATCAACATACGGGTGTGCTTTGGGGTTTCGGCCTGGCTGTGATCTTGGATTCTGTATGTGATTACAGGAGTAGCTTGTTTTGATGGAATTTCTATTGAATACTTTATATAGGCTATGCTGTGGCGATAGTAGTTATCTAAGAGCTTCAGTATTAAATTCCCTACATTTGTCCTGACGTTTTTACGTAAATATTTTGGTTTACTCCTCCCATCATCTTTTAAGATAATGGGAGGCGTAAACCAAAATATTTGTATCTTCCTATTTGTTATGTTATTTGTTTTAGAGTAGGGTGTGTATGTAGTAAATCTGATCTTTTATACTAAGGGTGCCTTGGTTAAAATGTCTAGGTTTGATGATAGGTTTTAAATTCTGCTGCTAACGTTATTATCAGATTTTTTAATATGTAGTTTGCATGAATCTATGTTAATGTACTTTAGCTTTTAGTTTGGCTTATGGTAAGATTTATGTGTTTCTAACTAGGTCTAATTTAATGTAAAAAAAAATTCCATTAGACATATTGACATCTATGGTTATTTTTCGTCTTAATGTAATGTGCAGTTAGCTGTTTGGGGAGTTTATCTAATGTACTCCCGCTGTAGTTTTTGGATAGGCCATAGTCACGATATAACCCGACTGTGTGATCTGGAGATTTATTTTGAGCAAGTTTGAGATAAATAATCTGACTATATTATAGATATCGTTTGCCCGATATCAGTACATAAAGGAATTTAAAAAGATGGAAAGGTAGTCTCTGTTTATGAAAACAACCCGCTAGCCACTGGAACTTTGTTACGGAGTATAATATTCTCTTATGACACAGTATTCAATGCAACAACGTGCTCGCCACGGAAACTTTGTTACGATGTATACTTTTCTCCAACAACACCGTTTTCAATACTGATCTCGAAAATAACGTTCTTACAACTGAAATGTTGTTATGTTGTTTACTTTTCTCCAACAACACCGTTTTCAATACTGATCTCGGAAATAACGTTCTTAGAACTGGAATGTTGTTATGTTGTTTACTTTTTTCCAACAACACCGTTTTCAATACTGATCTCTTTCGCCCAATCATATTAGCACTTCGAGTGTTCAAACGCCTACTATCGGCTTCCGTTAAGCCCGTCGTTTATGGATGACAAAGCACACCGGTCACACGTGGTCGATAAGTATAAATAATTTCGTTCCAGCGTGTATTTGTTCTTTCTCACATCGAAGCTCTACACGCCAGGCAAAGACGGGTTCTTTTATGGCACTTTTTATGGTAATTCAGCACTATTTCCTCCACTCAATCTAAGTTCTGGCTTATCACGTCAGTCACATTACATTGAGGATTGATTATTTCTTAGCCAAGCTCTACTGTAGTAAAAATAATAGCATTTTCTTAGACGGTTTCTTTACCTATGTCACTTATTTCTACGTATCTACTAATTCTAAGGCCTTATTAAGAATAGTCTTGCTTATGGATGGGTAAAAATCTGTAATATCAAAGTGCGTGCATTTACAACTTTTTTTTTATTGAATACACTATTGAACCAGTCGATTGTGGATTGTGTATTGACCATGAACGGTAAGTCTGTTATTTATATTTTTATGTTTCATAATTTTTTAGATGACGATTGATAATTTGGATTATTTGGATTATTCGAACTACTGTTCTCATCTTAGATGTTATTTCTTTACCTTTTTCAGATGCGTCTTGTCGAACTCGAGAATATGTGCGGAATTTCGAATAGAACCCTTTATTTATTTCACGAGCGTAGATTGTTCTCGTTTCGTCAGCCATAGTTGCGTAGAAGTCTTAAGTAATTATTCCATTAAGGCTCACTGTCAGCAAGCAAGGTCATGCATGCCATCCCTTGAGCCGATTCATTTACTTACATCAGATCTAATCTTATAAGTGTCATCATAACTCAGCATATTTCATCTGAGTGCATGATATCTTATCACATCTCATCATACATCATCACATCTCATCACATCCCATCATATCACATCTCATCATGTCTCATCATCTCAACATATCTCATAATATCACATCACTATATATCACAATATCTCATCTTAGCATATAGAATCGTGTCTTGGCGTAACTCATATCACCTAATAATATCTCCTTATATCTCATCACATTTCATCTAAGCATGTGTTATCATATCGCGTCATCTCAGCTAATCATATATCATTTCAGCACAACTCATGCCATCATATCCAATATCGCATCCGCTTGATCCATGATATCTCATTATGTATAATAAACTCATACCTCATAATATCTCATCTATCCATTATATCTCATATCTCATTTGATGTCATCATATATCATCTTAGTATTGCTCATCTCATCTCATAAAATATCATCTAGTCATATATCATCTAATCATATCTAATCATATCTTATATCTCTTATATCTTATGATATCTCATCATATCTAATGATATCTCATCGTATGATATCTCTTTATATCTTATGATATCTCATCATATATAATCACAGCTCATCATATCTCGTAATATCTCTTCATCTGATCTCCTCATCTAATCATATGTCATCATTTCATCGTAACTCATATTTCATCAGACTTCATCATTTCATTTAATCATATCTCATAATATCTAATCACATCTAATTTACTGATCGTATCAATGCATATCTCATACTATCATATAACCTATCTTATCTCATCATATTTCATCACATCGCATCTCATCTGATCATATCTCATCATCTTATCTAATTAAATGATAAATATCACATCGAATTTCATACTATCATATATCTTATATCTTATTATATGACATATATCATAAAATATCTCGTCTTACATCATCTTATCTTACCATACATTATGTCTTATATCGAATCTCATTATACTTCAACATATTTCATCATATCTAATCATCTCATTGCATTTTATCACATCATACCTCCTCTGATCTTATCATAACGCATATCATCATATCATCACATAATCTCGTCATGTCTCATCTAATCATAACCCGTTTAATTTTCCAACTCATCTAATCACATCATATAATAATCTGATATATTATTTCATCTCATCATAATTAATCTCATCTTATCATATGTACCTATGAGTATATATTATCGAATCGCTTCTCATATCATTTTTTCTCGTCTCATTATCTCATCTATTTCTTCTTATACATCATATCTCATTATCTCATCGTATATCACCATATAAAATCTCATGATGTCTCATCATATTTCATATTGTAACAATTATATCATTTCACAATATTTATTATAACTCATCTCATAATACATCATTTCACGATCTTACGATCTTATCATATCTCATCACATATCATCGCATCTCATAATATCTCATATGTCATCTTACAATATTTACTTTAGCATAACTCATCTCATCATATATGATCGTATCATACCTCATCTCACGATCTTAGTATATTATCATGTCTCATCACATCTCATCGCATCTAATCGCATCTCATAACATCTCATATCATATGATCGCATCATACCTCATCTCATGATGACATTATCATGTCTAATTACGTCTCATCGCAACTCATAATATCGCATCATATATCATCAACTCATCTTATCTCAAAATTATCATAACTCATTTTATCTTATCGCATTATATCTCATAATCTCATTTCACAATGTCATAGCCATAATAATATCTCGTCTTATAATATATCATATCTTATCATATATTGTCATATCTCGTCTAATAACATATAATCACATCATATCTCATGATATAACATAATGTATGATAATATCGCATCATACCTCATGATATCTCATGATGTCTCGTCATGTATCATCTCATTGTATCTCATCACATGATATATCACCTTATATCTCATCCTATCTTATCATCTTGTCAAATCTTATTATATTGCATTACGCATCTTTACCCATATCAGATCTTATAATATAATCTCATCTAATCATATATTTTCTCATTATATCTCTTCTGATAAGATGTTATCTCATATCATATGACGATATCTTATCATATGTGATCACATCTCATCATCTCATTTCATCATATATCTCTTCACCGTATTTCATCTAATCATATCTCATCGCATTTCATTTTATCTCACTAATTTATCATCATGCCCATGTCATCATATCCAATCTGCTTACATGTCATGTCATCGTATTTCCTGAATTCTCATCGTCTCATCTCATCATACCTCATTAACCCCTATCTTATTAAATTCTATAAGATCTCATCATCTGATCATATAGAATCACTATTTCTCATCATATCTTATCTCATCATATCTCATGTCATCGTATCACGTCTCATCTCATGATATATTCGTCATATATTATATATGATCTCATCATATCTTATTAGTTATTTTTCTCACCTGGAACTCTTAATATCATTCATTTCTATTGCATACGGTTAGGTATCGTTCTGCAAGTATTTATAAACTTTCTTGTTGGGGCCCACACGTGTGTTATCGTCTTCTTTTGTATTCAATCACATTACAGGACACGTGTCTTCTTTTTGTATGGAAGTTTTATTCGCAGGAGAAACATACTCAGACATCATTTACAGGAATCAGAGAGAGGCAGACAGACAGACAAACAGGCAGACAGGCAAGACCATTATATACATCGAACTTTTCTTATTGTTTTCTTTTGACGAACACCAACTGTATGCATCCACCACCTTTCGAATATGCATGAGATAATAGACCAGAACCTCTTTCTAAGAAAATTACGTCAACTCTCAACTTCTGCTTATTCATCAAGGTCATGCTTTTAACTCCGGACCCGTCAATCATTTCACGAGTTCTGTCGTTCATTCTGACTAATCTGTCATTCTTATGCCCTTATTATATAACACGTGTATGTGTTACCTAAAACATTTAATGTCATTGCTTTCTGTGGTATAAGCTTTCGATCTGCATTTAACGAAAACAGTTACTGTTATTAATTTATACAGGTATTATTTATGGTTCTGCGGGAATTTTACTTAAATTTTTAATGATGTTATTTTTTTATGTATTTGCCTTTTGTGTATATTTGTTGCCTAAAACATTTATTTTTTGTTTTCATTGTTTTGTTATTTTAATCTTTTGATTGCTTTTTATAATCCTCCAACTTTTCATTCTTTATGGTTTCGTGTCTTTGTCAGTAATTTATACTAAATGAAACGCCCCGAGTCTATCGGGTTACGGGGTTGCCTGGTTCAGTGGTCAGAACTGATAGCTTTTATTACGCATGTCATGAAGCTAAGTCTGTACGCCGCTGAGAACTCATGACCTAAATAATTTTATGCTTTGTTAAAGACATTGTGACGTCTTTGATGTTTTTAATTGATTGATAATAGATAATATGGCAATAGATAGATAGATAGATAGATAGATAGATATGGAGGATATATATATATATATATATATATATATATATATATATATATATAGATAGATAGATAGATAGATAGATAGATAGATAGATAGATAGATAGCAGGGCAAATGCACGGGCGACATCAAGAGATTTAGAAACATAATATTATTATTTCCCCTCTGGTGTTTATGTGATGGCATGTTTTTCGCTACTCAACAACATATACTGAAACCTTCTGAAGATTGACAAAATTGGGCTAATTGCAAAAAATACGCTATCCGAATTTGCCATGAAACGCGCGTAAGGGATAGGAATGAATATTGAAATTGAATAAATTACTTTCGTGTGTAAAATGAGAGATATAAAAGAAAAAACTCATCGAAGTACAGAAATAAAAAAGTTGTTAAAACCAATGAAAATCATGGTTTTAGATTACTTCACCATGGTCTATGGTATGCAAATATTATATATATATATATATATACATATATATATATATATATATATATATATATATATATATATATATATATATATATATATGAGTTTTTATAAAAATATATATATTTACGTATAACTCTTTCAAATCTCCGAAATTGTTTCAAATTGCAAGCTCAATGAAGTTGTGTTACAAGCTTCAGAGCATATATACGTTTTAGTTATATTCCAATAAACAAAGGAAAATCAATCCATAACCATAATTTTTATTTATTTATTTTTCTCAATTTCCTTATTTTCGGACGTCGACGAATAACTGTAATTTTCCTTCGTCCTACAAACAAAATGTATATTTCTTTCTTTTCCATTTTTTAAATTTTTTTAATATCTTTTTCGCATTTAAAAAAAATCTCATCTTTTTGTTTTTGCTAGGGATGCCAAACATTCACCCGCTATTTCAAACACTTCAGCCGAGAGATCTTTTAAAGATTCTAACCGTCCCTTTAAGTGCAATTGTGTATATCTCTCTTACACTTGGTTCACCGGGTATATTCGCCAGATAGTTTTTGAAATTATTTTCATTAGTCCGGTGTCTCTTACAATTACTGGGATGATGGAGATCTTCCTAAGATTCCAGTTTCTTTTCATTTCGTACATAAGACCTTGGTATTTCATAATCATTTCCCTTTCAGCTCTGTTTAAGCCAGCATCATTAGGGGCACTGACTTCAACTAGGGTTGCTACTTTCTCCCTTTTGTCCCATATCACTATGTCAGGTTTAACAGCTCCGTTATCTAGATATGTAGCTGTGGGGATTGCATAGTCATAGTGGATGGTGTATAACTTATTTCCAACTGTTCTTTCTGGTATATACTCCCAGGACTTGCTGCTACGCTGGATATATAACTTTTTACATATAGTCCAGTGAAATTATTTGCACACTCCGTTGTGCCGCATTGTATAATAGCCATCCTCCAGGACAACCTTACAACTAGATGTCAGGTGGCTCACACTCTACTTCTATGTGACAGAACCTGTACTTGTTATTGTTGCTTTAACGAATCATCTTTTTTAAAGCAATGGCCATCAAGCCTTGATCTTGGGCAGCCATTATTAATCTTCTTCTGATCATAATGGAACGATCCTTTTTTCAGCCAGTCTACAGAGCCTTCCTTATCTATATATTCCTGGGATAATTCATCTAGGAAATACTTAGCACGTTGTTGGTTAGCCCATTCTACCAGTTTTCTGCAATGGAAGGCCTTAGTGTATTTCTGGCGGCTCTTCCGGGTAATTCCCGTGGCAGGCTTGTTGTATGTTTCTGCCTAATTTGTAAGACAGTCCTGTCCAGTTTAGTGATAGAGGTTGTTCTGCTTGCTCTGGTTCCTTGGTTTTGGCGTACCGCCATAAGGTGTGGGTTCTGGGAGTTCATCAGATCTTGGTCGGTGCTTTTTTTTCTTATCTTTCAGTTTTTGCTGGAGATGGGGCATCCTACCGGATGCCAGCCATCACCGGCTATTTCAGACACTCCAGCCTAGAGATCTTTTTAAGATTTTAACCGTCCCTTTAAGTGCAATTGTTTGTATTTCTCTCGCACTCGGTTAACCGGGTATACTCGCCAGATAGCTTTTGAAATTCTTTTTCATTAGTCCTGTTGCTCCTATAATTACTGGTATGATAGAGATCTTCCTAAGATTCCAGTTTCTTTTGATGTCGTACATAAGACCTTGGTATTTCGTAATGAATCCCAGAATGTCTTGTCAGGCCTCTTTTAGATTTGCAGATTAGACCACAAATATGACAACTAAGCACTGGAGGTCGTTCTCATAGAGCTTCCTCAGAAAACTGTTGATTCCAGCTTTTAACAGAAGAAACCTATCAGATACAGTACACTTCAGTTCTTGTTGTATATGCTCTGATGCTATACTTTCAACCTGTTTTCTTAAAACACGCTTTGAGACAACATGATCTACACGCCAAAAATCCTTACATCATTATTTGTAGTGGTCGGTCTTCCGAGTTTGCTTTCCAGTTATCTACATCCATCTCAAGTAATTACCAGTTGTTTTTCAGTGCATGCTTAAACCTTTTTCTTGGTTTATGTTGTGGTCTCTTCCCCTATCTACCTCGCCATGAAACAGCTGTTCAGGGGGTCTTTTTTCGTCCATCCTAACCAAGTGTCCAGTCCAGCGCATCTGATTTTGAATGATATTCATTTCTATACTGGTGCTATTTGATCGTTCAAGGACTACAGTCTCAGGCGTATAAGTCTTCCAGTTAATAAGTATTCTCCATATACAACTATTATGATATCCTTCTAATAGCTTAAGGGGCTTACTATATGCTGTCCAACAAGTCTCTGACCCATATAGAAGTGTAGTAATAACGCATTTTTAATAGACACTAAGCTTTATCTTCGATATAATTCTCCGATCTGATCATACACGTTTTTCCAGT
>OY744522.1:171491162-171506162 GCA_963556195.1 Sepiola atlantica | reverse complement strand
TGGTGAATCTCGCTCGTGCTCAAGAAGTTCATGAGGATTCTCAGTACCCCATATGCGAGTGTTATGCTTGTTAACTTTGCCATTCAGATGGAAGGTCGCCTCATCGCTAAAAACAAGGCGGTCATCAAAGCCGTTATCTTCCAACTTCTCTTGCATTGCAATGCAAAAGTCACGGCGAAGTGGCTTATCAGTGTCCTTCAACTTTTGGACCAACTTGAGCTTGTAAGGTACCATTTGCAGTCGTTTCCTTAAGACACGCCAGACAGTTGCTGGAGCAAGCTGAAGTTCCCTGCTGGCTCTTCTCACTGATTTACGGGGGCTCCGCTGAAAGGCTGTCCGAACTTGCTCAACTGCATCTTCTGAAGTTGAAGGGCGACCTGTTCGCTTACTTGGGCACAAACACCCATCTTTCACAAATTTAGCATGCCATCTGACAATGGATTTCCTTTCAGGGGCTTCTTTTTTAAATTTCCTGCGAAATGCACGCTGAACACATGTCCACGATTCAGTCTTTGCAAATTGGAGGACGCAAAATGCCTTGTCTTGTTTAGAGAACGCCATTACTGCACCTGGAAAGATAACACGAAAATCATTAGTATGACCAAAAACTTGATTAAGCAAGCTTTAAAATGGCACCAGTTTCATTTTTCTACCTGGAATAGTTCATGAGATATACGCATTTGTAATGTTCCCAAGACTTTTGAAACACCCTGTATATTAAATATAGATATAATATATATAATATATATATATATATATACAGGGCTTTACGCGCTCCACTACTTTTGGAGCTGCTCCCGCTCCTGCTCCAACGCTCAAAATTGGAGCTGGCTCCTCTCACGCTCCCCATTTTCAAAAAGGAACCGCTCCAGCTCAAACTCCTATAAAAAAGGAGCAGCTCTTTTTCAGCGTTCCATAAATAAAATGTACCTTCTTTCATAAACGTTCTATTCTGCCAATGGGTGGTCGAAGGTAGGGGTGGGCGTCAAAGGATCTCGTCAATATGGGTGGGGATGTCACTTTAAGTGTAAGACCGTAAGATAATATTTGACAAAATCTCGCTAATATTTTGAGATGTGCTAGGGGTTATAGGAGAACATGTCGGATGAAGCATAGAGGTATACGTAAATTTTCGTTTCCTGGGGTAAACAATTTTAATTTTCATTACATTAACAACCTATTTTTTCAGGGGAGGAACATTTGACCCGATATTTTTTCTATTTTTTTTTTTTGAGAGAATTTGGATTTGTTTTAAGTAAATAAAGTTTTAATTTTAAACATTATTAGTGATTATTTTCTTTTTAAAGAAAACATTTCTCTGGAGGAGAGACAGCCAGGACAACATTACTCGTCGAGCTGTTGTTTAATATTTGTTTGTTTTACGAACGTAACTATATTGTATAATGTATACACCACAGAGAAACGCGCAAGTACTTTCAAACAAATCGATTTATCCATTTTTTAGTACAATTTGGGTCGAAAAAAAAACCCAATGAAGTTTATTTTTTAAAGATTGAATAAAAAAATAGTTTTCATGAGTTGGCAAAAAAAAATCAATAAATTGTCAATAAACAATTCAGAGATCCATTTAATGTCTTAAAATTTCATACAAAATATCTGGCCTAGACCTTGGGAGTTGAAAAAATATGGCGTCAAATTTTCCTCCTCCGAAAAAATTAACTGGAGCAAGTTTTCCTAGGTCGGGCAAAAACATTTATTAAAATTAAAAATTCGAATAACAAAGGTGAAAACGTCTATATTTTAAATCTCTAACAAAAACAAACTGTTTACAATTTTAATATTCGATAACAGATTTTTTAAGATAAAGAAAGATATCTAATCTACTTTCGGTTCTAAAAAACAACAAATTAGTCAGAAAGTCTAATTATTTGCTTTTTAAAATTAAAATTTAACACATTTTCTTTAATTTAATTAAGTTTAAACATAGGTATAATTTGGGTTTTTTTTTCGCTCATTTCGCTTGGTATTCGCCCAAATTTTTGATGAAACTGATTGTTGGTCTTAATTATATTTTTGGTACTGAAATAAAATTCTGATTTACTTTTTAAAGTGTTGATAATCAAACTTTAATTCCAGGTTTTAATCGCTGGCGGCCATGTTGGTTTTTATTGTTTTTTCCTTGGACTAAAGATATTTTTTCCTTGGACTAAATATATTTTTTCCTTGGACTAAAGATATTTTTACTGCTTTAACATTTTATTACACACAAAAAACAAACTTTGAACATTCTATTTACAAAAGCAAGTTTTAACGGAATTTAACGAATTTAAAAGAAAACATGAAAAGGTTAAAACATACTAGTCGTGAATTTAAGAATAACAAAATGTCCCCGAAAAGACGACGGGTAAAAATGCGGCATAAAAGTTCAATTTGATATATGCTAAAAAATAAATTAGAATTTTTTGTTAGGACAAAATGTACCATTTCACCCCAAAAATCGATTTTATCGAACATTTGGGTGAATACCGAGCGAAATGGGTGAGAATATCCAACGCCCCCTATAGTATAATTGAGTCACTTGAGCCATTTGGCGGTGGCGGCCGGTGGAAAAGTAGAAAAAGAAAAAGAAACCGATAAAAATGTATTCGAGGGGGGGAGACAATTATATGCTTATCTTTAATATTGAAGACTATTCTTTATTTTTAAATGACTGCGATTGAGTCACTTGAGCAATTTGGCGCTACCGCTGGCTGGCGCTGGCTCGCGCCGCTGGCGGCTCTGGCGACCGAGAAAAGTGCCACCCGAATTTTCCATTACCGAATTTTCCTAAATTCATAGTTTACATTTAATTTTTAAATCGTTTCGGCGGACTTTAACCGAGCGCTCTTTTGATATGCTTTTTTTATTTATGAAGTGAGACAAAATGATAAATACATTTATTAAAATTAAATATTTAAAATTATTCCGGAGGACTTTAAAGAAGAAGAATATTTAACAATGTTAAGTTAATCTTGTAATGAATGTAGAATAGCATTTTCACATAACTAGAAAAATGAATGTTATTTTTTTATTTACATGAAGGAGGACTTTAAAGAATACTATTTAGAAAGTTGGGAATCTTTTACTATAATCAACAGAACGAAAAAAGGATTAAAAAACAAATGCATTATACAATAAATGTCAACAATCATGCGAAAATGTAATGTGTTATCAGTTTCTATCAGTATATTGTTTAGTTTTCGATTTTTTATCGATTTTCAAGTTCTGGCCATTGACGAGCCTCCATTTTGAATTTCTTATTGAGCAGTCAACACCGACTGTTTTGAACAAGAAAACCACCCTTTAAAATAAGTTAAAACACAAATAAAATTATCCAGGCAGGTAGATGAGTAACTTAACTTGCCTTTGCTAACATTTATTTGTTGCACATTTGTTTTTTAATCCTTTTTTCGTTTTGTTGATTATAGTAAAAGATTCCCGAAAAGTTTATATTTAAAGAAGATAAGATTTATAATATAAAACTTTGATCTTAATGCCCTCTCATTATTAAAAATTGGTTACACGTTATTTCCTACGCTATCTGGTCCGGAAGTGGTTGATCATTTTATGTTAAATTTATATAGGAAAGTGATCCTCCACACTAAAGTCTAAAATATTGTTTTTTTTTATTCCTTTTTTTGCGGATATTTTCCCAGGCTGTTTACATGTAATCGCCTAAAAAAAGTAGAATCTCATTTTTATTTTTCGCTAAAATTAAAATACGATGGATTAAACTAAATGATCCAGTAATACCACGTTTTCTTATTAAAAACAATGTTAGAACAAATAAAAGAAATACATTTTTTTAGAAAGTCTCGGTTTTATCGTAAAGAAGAACACATCACAAAATAATGAATTTATAAAAAATCAGTTGAAAATATTTTACGGCGTCGAAAGTATAAAATTTACCAATATAAGGATAAGCATTTAAAAGATGTTAATAGATGTATTGTAAAATTTTGGTTAACTTACAGTTTCGGGGGAAAAATATTTTCGTCGGTGTAGCAGGAGAGGAGACACTTGCGAAGATGCTACACTTTGAACAGCAGACAAAAACACAGTTCTATTTTCAAGAGTTATGGCGATATGTTGTATTATTTCGTTGGGGTGGGGAATAATATATAATGGGTATGAGTCAAATGGCTTAAAAGCAGATGTATTTAATTAATTGTTATGAAAGCAAAAATTTATTTAGTTATTATTACCCTTAAAGATTTATTTTAATACCTTTATTTGAAGAAGAAGAAGAATAAGAAGAATAAGAAGAAGAAGAAGAAGAAGAAGAAGAAGAAGAAGAAGAAGAAGAGCAGTAAGATTTAGTACAAAAATAAATTGCCTGTAAATTAAAAGAAAAATTGGCTTATTTATTCAATCAGCAATAAACATCCTAAATACAAAAAAGTTCAAATCTTTAAGAAAATAACTTCAAAGACATCTATAGACTGTGGCGCATTTTAAGACATTTGTTGCCAAATTGTCTCCTGCCTTAAGTATACTGCTCTATCAAAAATGTAACATGTCCACGTGAAAATTTACGGAGAACTTAAAATGTTCTCTTTTCATGTGTAACTCTCGTTCTTTCTCCCTCTCTCTCCCTGCCTCTCTCCCTTTCTCTCTTCCCCTCTCTCTCTCTCCCTATCTCATATACATTTACAATATACATAAAAAATAACTCAAAGATGTTAGCTAAGACTATCTTTTCTTTTCCTTTTTATTGCTGAATAAAAAAACTAATGTTTAAAAAAATCAAATAATTTTTGAGCGAGGAGTGATAAAATCACCGCTCTTAAGGGCCAAATGGAGTTGCTCCCGCTCTACTCCCGCTGAATATAAAATGAGCCCTCCTCTCATTAAGCGCTTCTTTTGGAGGGCTCCGTAAAGCCCTGTATATATATATATATATATATATATATATATATATATATATATATATATATATATATATATATATATATATATATATATATATAAACCAGCGGTGGAGATATATTGCTGGTCGGAAGTTTATTTTATGGAAAAAATATCAAATATAGTCATGTTTACAATTTTTGTCTTGGAAAAAAAGTTTAAAATAACATCTGTAATGTGAACCCGAGCAATATAAAACTGTTACCGCTTTGGTATCCTTAAAAAAATAATTACTTAAAAAATAACATTTGTAATATGAGGTCAAGTAATAAAAACATCTGTTAAGGCGGATTTGTTACTAAATAAATCTACGTTTCTTGCAGACAGTTGTGTTTTCTAAAAAAATCTACTTAATTTCTTTAAAGTGCTAAAATAACAAAAATATGGCTTATGTAGTAAAATATATTTATATAGATTTAATTTTATATTGATTTTTCAGAGAACGTATTTGTATATATTTACTTACTTAGACTGTTAAGCCGAAACTAAGTGTAATTTAAATAAATAATATTTATTAAAACTAAATGTATGCGTTGTTTGGCTTCAAATCACAATTTCTTTTCCATAATACCCAACGATCTCTAAAAAGATGAGTAACTTCTAATACATTTACTTACTAAGTTTTAAAGTTGAATCTATCGTACTTTCCTGTATTTTTTTTAATATTAAAATTAGCAAAACAAAATACTTAAAAGAATCGATATTAAATTAAATCATTTTACTTTGTTACAACTACTGAAAACGTAAAACAGCTAATTTCTGTAAAACGGCAGATGGATTCTACTAATCGAAGCGAATAATTATTTTCAATCTTAAAAATTCCATAGAAATAATTATTTAAATGTTTAACCTATTTTATTTTAATAAATTCTTCAGTCAGATATTCTTTGTTTGGTTTTATTTTTGTTTAATTAAACGAAGATAATCTGTTTTAAAATGAATTTCGCTTATTTACTTTGTAATATATAATAGTTATTTTAGGGACCTAACCGATAATTTCCCTCAGTAATCTCAGATAGGATCGATAAAAAGTTTCAATGGTATGCTCAGATTCCTTGAAAAATGTAACACTTATAAAACTTGTTTTGAATGCTACAACTGTTAACATACAAATAAACATTGGTTTATATATATATATATATATATATATATATATATATAAATAGAGATTTTGTCTGTCTTTCAGTCTCATTTTTTAAACGTAATAAATACATTGCGGAAGTTTTTTAAAACGTAAATAAACATTGCGGAATTTGCCCCATTTCGAAATATCACAGATCGTAAGTACTACAATAAATAAAGGGGATGCTATGACCGAGAATCGAAACCGAAACCTTGAGATCTTCGAGTTGAGGTTTTACCAACTGACCTATTTCGATTTTCTTATGAATAAAGCTTAAAACAGCGACTGTGTATGAACATTCATAATCATCGATTATTTAATTTAGGAGTGAATCGGGTACATACAAATATATGAACATATATACATATCTAACTTATATATATATATATATATATATAAATATATATATATATATATATATATATATATATATATATGTATATATATATAAGTGAAGACGATATTTTCCCTGTACAAGCAAAAATTATAGAACACAAAACACAAGTGCTACATATAATCCCATGCTTCATGCTAATAACTGATGTGTGTTTCCGGATATTATCAATCAGTTTCTTTCAATTACATAATTCCCTACATTAAATTCTATAAAACTTATACTCACAGATATACTTAGGCAAGTAGAAGTGACTTTTATACCCATGCAAACAACTACTAACACTTCCCCATCATTCACTGTGTCATCATCTTCATTTGAGACATCATCCATCTTCGACCGTAATTGTTTCATTCACCCTTAACGTGATTTCACCTTTCGTCCATTTTCACTTCCCTAAGTAAATACTGATTGCTCCCTTAAACTTAAGATATTATTTTTCCGGCACTTTGATTAGCTGGTTACAAACCCAATCAAGATTACCAGAATATAATTGCCGGACGATTACAAAAAAAACTCTTAAACAAATTCAACATGGTGTCTTTCTTTCCTTCATTTAGTAAAATCCCCCGGAAATACTGCTCATTAATTCTATTAAATATTACTACTAAAAGAATCCGATTAATATTCACACATCGGATTAAATGACATCGCATAAAGTAACTTTCTTCATTCAAATTATACTCGCTACTTCAGATTCAAGTACATTCTTTCTAGTATCCTTACAGTATTCGATGAATGACAGAATATCAGATTCCTTTCATTTAAGCAGTTTCGTGTGACGATTCAGAATACAGATAATCATTTTTCAGAATAAAAGAATAAGAAAAACGAACAGATCAAACAGTAAGTACCATGGCGTTTTTGCCTGACTCCACTGGTTATCGTAAGTTAATTTCCTTCGCATTCACCGCATCAAAAGAGTTACAACAACTGCCTGTTTCTTCCATTTGATTACCGACATTAATTGATTCAAATTAATGATATGTTTATAACATATTAAGAAAAAAATATTTACGTTTTTTCTTAATATGTTATAAATATATTATTAATTTAATGATAACCGACATTAATTGATTCAAATTAATAATATGTTTATAACATATTAAGAAAAAATGTTTACGTTTTTTCTTAATATGTTATAAATATATTATTAATTTAATGATAACCGACATTAATTGATACAAATTAATGATATGTTTATAATATATTAAGAAAAAATGTTTACGTTTTTTCTTAATATGTTATAAACATATTAATTTAATGATAACCGACATTAATCGATTCAAATTAATAATATGTTTATAACATATTAAGAAAAAATGTTTACGTTTTTTCTTAATATGTTATAAACATATTAATTTAATGATAACCGACATTAATTGATTCAAATTAATAATATGTTTATAACATATTAAGAAAAAATGTTTACGTTTTTTAATAATATGTTATAAACATATTATTAACTTAATGATAACCGACATTAATTGATTCAAATTAATAATATGTTTATAACATATTAAGAAAAAATGTTTACGTTTTTTCTTAATATGTTATAAACATATTATTAATTCAATGATAACCGACATTAATTGATTCAAATTAATAATATGTTTATAACATATTAAGAAAAAATGTTTACGTTTTTTCTTAATATGTTATAAACATATTATTAATTTAATGATAACCGACATTAATTGATTCAAATTAATAATATGTTTATAACATATTAAGAAAAAATGTTTACGTTTTTTCTTAATATGTTATAAACATATTATTAATTTAATGATAACCGACATTAATCGATTCAAATTAATAATATGTTTATAACATATTAAGAAAAAATGTTTACGTTTTTTCTTAATATGTTAAAAACATATTATTAATTTAATGATAAACGACATTAATTGATTCAAATTAATAATATGTTTATAACATATTAAGAAAAAATGTTTACGTTTTTTCTTAATATGTTATAAACATATTAATTTAATGATAACCGACATTAATTGATTCAAATTAATAATATGTTTATAACATATTATTAATTTAATGATAACCGACATTAATCGATTCAAATTAATAATATGTTTATAACATATTAAGAAAAAATGTTTACGTTTTTTCTTACATAAAACACGTGAGTCGGCGCTTCCTTTACGATTTTTTTAAACGTTAAAGACCTTAACATTTCTTTCAATATATAATGAACATAGATACATTTTTTAATAACAGTTTTCTTTGATAACAATTCACATTACTCTGCAACTTACGTCATATTTTATTTTAATAATAATTACAATTCCTCTGAGTTGCGTTGATTTTAGCGTCCCAAATTGACAACATAAATACAATGACATCGTTACGCTTGTTTTTTTTTATTTATGTAACGCATTACTTACATTTTATTTTTAATGTTAAAGATCTTAAAATTTGTTTGAATATGTTATTACATTTAAAAAAATGTCGCAGTTATCTTTAATTACCATTCAAATAACTCTGCAGCTTTCTTCACATTCTCTTTGAAAAAAATAATAATTCCCCTAAGTTTCAGCCATTTTTTTTAACAATCGTAGCAGTTTCTTTCATAACAATTACAATTCCTCCACAACTATCGCCGCATTTTGTTTCTTTTTGGTCATGTTAAAGACATTACCATTTTCTGTTATTAATAAACTTTGTTAAATTAATCATTTCGATCAATTTCATACCGTCTAAATTACACTTAAAACGTACGACAGAGACACTCCACTGATGGTGGCCTACCGCCACGAATTCAGAATAGGGGTGTGTAAGCGAGAACATTCAATATCGTCAACTTATATGTCACCTAATCTACACGTTTTCTATATTTTTATTATCACGCCCATCGGAGTTAGAAGGGGGTCCATAATTTTAAGCGCGGAAACTATTTAGTATTCTACCGTACAATAATAACAATACTGTAGAAAATATTGGGGTCAGTGAGGAATTTTCTTACTGTTCAAATTTAACTTTTTTACTTGTTTCAAACTAATGTAAAAATATAGATAAATAAAGTAGGGTAGGGCATAATGGGTTGATTTTTAAGGATTTCGAGGGGAAATGGCCAATTTTATATCAATACTTGAAATTGAAGTATTTGATTTGGAGACCACGGGCAACACATGTAAATTGATTCAATTTTTGGGTTGTTTTCTAAAATATAATCACAGTGTTCACAAATGTAATGAGTTCTAAACAACAGTATGAAAATTGGTGTCATTTGTGACGTGGGGGCATAATGAGTCACCATTGCGTCTCTTCAATAAAAAAAAAACATTTTGTCAAAGCAAAAGGTGATAAGCAGTTCAGACCTGCAACATAACAATAATAAGTACCTTTTATTTATAACTATCACTACTATATCAAGTCTTTAACAGTAAAACGTCACCATAAAATAATAAGTACCTTTTATTTATAACTATCACTACTATAACAAGTCTTTAACAGTAAAACGTCACCATAAAATAATAAGTACCTTTTATTTATAACTATCACTACTATATCAAGTCTTTAACAGTAAAACGTCACCATAAAATAATAAGTACCTTTTATTTATAACTATCACTACTATATCAAGTCTTTAACAGTAAAACGTCACCATAAAATAATAAGTACCTTTTATTTATAACTATCACTACTATATCAAGTCTTTAACAGTAAAACGTCACCATAAAATAATAAGTACTTTTTATTTATAACTATCACTACTATAACAAGTCTTTAACAGTAAAACGTCACCATAAAATAATAAGTACCTTTTATTTATAACTATCACTACTATATCAAGTCTTTAACAGTAAAACGTCACCATAAAATAATAAGTACCTTTTATTTATAACTATCACTACTATATCAAGTCTTTAACAGTAAAACGTCACCATAAAATAATAAGTACCTTTTATTTATAACTATCACTACTATATCAAGTCTTTAACAGTAAAACGTCACCATAAAATAATAAGTACCTTTTATTATAACTATCACTACTATAACAAGTCTTTAACAGTAAAACGTCACCATAAAATAATAAGTACCTTTTATTTATAACTATCACTACTATATCAAGTCTTTAACAGTAAAACGTCACCATAAAATAATAAGTACCTTTTATTTATAACTATCACTACTATAACAAGTCTTTAACAGTAAAACGTCACCATAAAATAATAAGTAAGCGAAATATAGAATATCACACATATGTCATAAACACAACATCTTGAAAGCAACATGTACTTTCATCTGGGAAATCCTTCCTATCATTCCATATCCTCTGAATATAGCACATAAATGTCATAAACACAAGTTCATTAGTACAAATCTATTCAAATTACTGAATATTCTTGTCAACAAGGAGCCGAATCAGTGCCCTTTCAATAAAAATCTAAAATGACCCTTTATGCCCCATCTTGAAAAGTAAGTGATTTTTGTAACTGTTGTGACAATTTTGAACAGACCTACGAAAGATGAAAACTAAAATACACCGCTAGTATGATTTAGAAGTGAGCCTACGAAGGTCGACGACCAAGGTACCCCGCTAGTATGAATTAACAGCGTTAAACCTGGATATTTTCATTAAACGAAAACCGATAAGAGCAGCTTATCTGCCTTTTTGTTTGTATGTCTCCCAGCAGACGACGTCGCCAGGTGGTCTGCGTTTGACCGCGTCGATGGTTACTGTGGTATCAAAATAACGGGCAATGCAGAAACCAGGTGTTGGCAGAAAAATAAGAATTGGTGGAACAAAGAAAACGAATAAGTTGTTCTTTTTGGTAACGAACAAAATGTCTGTGCATACGGGCGTCACAGCGTCTGGCTTGGTTAGAAAACATGTCACTTGTCCGCACCAATTCATGGCCTGTACACGAGACGAATGTGGTCTGAACTGATAACAATAAACCAGGTATTCGCCGACAAGTTGGTCTCGGTAGACGTAAGTTAAGAGGACTTACGTCCATTAGTGACATTACATTTTCTCTGTTTCTGTGAGTGAGTCGAGGAGGGGGGGGCTCCCCTCCTCCTCTCACCAGGGAACAGTGGGGTATGGAAGTAGATGATGAAGGGGAAAGGAGAGGCGGAATGAAAATACGATTACCGTGCCTGAATTGGAAATGCGGATTGAGAATCTCAAATATGGCGGAGAGAATTATAATGAGGAACCTTTTTTTTTCTTTTGTTCTCTGACTAAATTATATTAGGGAAGGGGCGAGCCATGCCCATCTGATTTCAATATAAGGCGAAGCGTAACATGCTTCGGATACTTCATTTTGCTCGCCCACTGAATCCATGTCGCTTTATGACTCTCCCTCCCCCGGACTTGGGTGCAATCTCGCCAAAAACCTAAAAATCGCCCAGAAATATTAAGAGCGTCGGTCCAAAGACACAGAGTTATAGAGCTACATTACCTTGTTATTAAACAAGTTTTTATTTTCTTTACCAATTGATAATTCTCCTAAAAAAACACAGACCGAGTTGTTTAAGATTTTATTATTTTCTTTTAATTGTTCTGCTTGAAATGACCCTTCGCTTCGCAGTGGAACCAAGTTGCTGACCCAATCCGGATAATTACTCACTGATCTTTCAAACACAGCGTGGGGGTGCGGTAATCGCTTGGCCAGACCTTTCGACATATGCGTTCTTCATCGGAGAAGAAACTTTTCCTAAGCAGTGCCAGGTGATCAACCGAATTCAGGAACGGCCAAATTGGTGACGTCACCGACGCTAGCGACTGTCAGTAATGTATCAATCTCAATTTCTTTTGATGTTTTCCAAGCCAGAGTTCTTTTATTCAAAAGTAGATGAGCAGCAGCACTTTCCAACGTTGGTAAACGAGGAAAGAAGAGCATATGCAGAATTTTGAGTTGGGAGAAAATACAAGACGTCTTCGTATTGACCACTTATGTCTCAGTAACCCATAATGCCCCAGCTTAGTTTTTATTTCGTAGGAAAATTCTGGTTATCCAGAAGAAGTTGCATTTTTAAAGCGGTGCTAATACAATTTGATTGCGAACACCATCTGATACGAAAAAACGGTAAATAGATCAAAGTACGGTATTGAAATGTCAAATCTTTTTCATTTTTGAGGCAGACCTCCTTTTCAAAAGGAAATCTCCACTTGATTTGGAAAGTGTTTTCACTTCGGAGTTGGAACGAATTAGAACTGCATTTTTCCGCAGTCTAGCAGAAATTGGTATATTTATTAGGTAACAATTATTTAGTGTAAATGTTTATCGATATTTTTTTTCTTATCTATTATTAAATATTTATTATTATGTTTACTCACTAGGAGTTCTCACACAGGCCGTCATCAGTGATTTCTCACTGATAATCACCAGTGGTGTTCCCTAGAATCTGAGTGACAACAAGTCTTCCCAGATTTCAAGTTCACTCCACTTCTTTCGATAACTACTGCAAATGAATTTGCGTTATCACAACAGACGTTTACCATCGATTTCTCGTCGACAACGACCATTGGTCTTCTCTGGGATGTCTCAGTGCTCTCCGCACTTTTCCAGATAGATAGATAGATAGATAGATAGATAGATAGATAGATAGATAGATAGATAGATAGATAGATAGATAGATAGATAGAAGCATTGGGAAATTTTCAGGCGACATGAAAAGGATAGATCGATAGAGAGAGAGAGAGAGAAAGAGAGAGAGAGAGAAAGAGAGAGATCATAACCATACTGTGACAGGTAGATAGACAGATAGATTGATAAATACATGCACACATGAATGCATACATACATAATGTAGATAGATAGATAGATAGATAGATAGATAGATAGATAGATATATAAATACATATA
Organism: Sepiola atlantica; assembly: GCA_963556195.1. NCBI lineage: Eukaryota > Metazoa > Mollusca > Cephalopoda > Sepiida > Sepiolidae > Sepiola > Sepiola atlantica. Next base: position 171,492,904 of record OY744522.1, on the reverse strand, counting down.
TATATATATATATATATATATATATATAGATAGATAGATAGATAGATAGATAGATAGCGGGGTGGGGGGATGTTCGGGTCGACAGGGGGATGTTTAGAAGCATCTGATGTAAACAGCATCAGAAATCGTAATGGCCTCCATCATGTCACGAGCTGAAAGAATCCCACAGGTCACCAAGAATCAGATGACTGCCTCATCAAAGGAAAGTTTTCTCTTTTTTGTTGTTGTTTATGGCAAAAACTGATTAAACCAATTCCAACGATGACATTTGCCTGGAAACAAAGAAGCCGCTAAGACACCGCAACCCTGAACCAGAAAAAAGAGACGTGAGATTACACAACGCGTTACAGGTCTAAGATAAAATAATGCTGGATGGCATCGCAGAATAAAATCGCATTACGTTACTCATTTTAAAATGTTACCACTGGTTTCATATGTGATGTTGTTAATTTTAGGTTGTTGTGTTTTTATGTAGATAGCTTCGAGTATTTTTAATTTTTTATAAATTGGTTTCGGAATGTATAATTTTAGTGTTTTTAACTAGAATTTGTCTGAAATCAGAGGGAGGGCAGTTATTTTTTTGTAGATGTTGGTAAATTGAGCTAGAGTTTACAAGATGCATGGTAAGGCAGCGGGATAGGGTAGTGCTTGTAAAACCAATGTAGCTATTAGCTTTATTATTATTATGGGAATTACATTTTCCCAATAGGCATTTAAACTTATAAACAGCATTGGTTGCTGAATTTAAAATCGTCAACGACTTCCTGGAACAATGCGGAAAACGTTCTATGCGCGTTTCTTCGCCGTCTTTTAAAATTTTTCTTCTTTCTTCAGCTTTCTTGTTCACTGCTTTTAACACCTGAGGATGATTCGACGAAGAATCGAAAACGTTCATGAAACCTGTGAAGCCTATGGAACATTTATTAATTTTTTTGATTTTAATACAAAAAAGACCATCAGAAAAATTGAAAAAATATAAAAAAGTATAATTAAACAGACGAATTCTGTTATTTTTAACAATGTTTGCATATATATATATATATATATATATATATATATATATGATATATATATATATATATACAATAAAATTGAAAATGTAAGCCATTAACAATGCGAGATTATTTTATATATTTTTTTTTTACACATTAATCTTATATTTCGGAACAAATTCCATCTTCAGAGGTGACCAGTTATTGAATCATTTTTTTTAATCAAAAACAAGAATCACCAAATCTATTTCTTTGTCCGAAATATAAGATTAATGTGTGAAAAAAATATATATAAATTAATCTCGCATTGTTAATGGCTTACATTTTCAATTTTATTAACATATCCAACAATGCTTTAAGATGACGACCAATCAATATTTCTTTACGCTACATGAGCGAGCCAGGCTCTTCGTTTGACACCAGAATTTGAATCATGGCCGCCAACACCACTAGTGCGGAGAGGACGTTTTATCAAGTAACAAAAAAAATAGGTTTGTGTTATTCTTGTTTTTGATAAAAAAAATTAAAAATTAAAAAATGACTCAATAACTGGTCCACCTCTGAAAGATGGAATTTATTCCAAAATATAAGATTAGATGTAAAGAAAAATATATATAAATTAATTTCGCATTGTTAATGGCTTACATTTTCAATTTATTAACATATGCCAACAATGCTTTAAATGGACGACCAACCAAGTAGTACCGCTTATATACTATATATATATATAATATATATATGATATATATA
>OY744522.1:171481162-171486162 GCA_963556195.1 Sepiola atlantica | reverse complement strand
TCAAGACCTAAAATGGAAATTAGTTAGACTATGGAAATGTAAAGAAGTGAAGGTGATACCTGTTGTAATTGGAACGCCTGGAACCATAGCGAAATGCCACCATAAATGGCTTAAACAGATTGACAAGACAATTTCTTTTTCAATTCTGTAAAAGAAAGTGAAGAGTAGAAAGTGGAACTCGAGTTTACTTTCGACCGTCTCGTAACTCTCGCTTCCCTTATTTTGTCCTTTAGCGCTCACATTCACTGAGCAATGTTTCTGACAAAGGGGGAAGAATTACTGTTTTCTGAGTCGGAATCTATCCACCTAACACTTATCGTTAACTAGTTATAGACTCTGAAATAGTATTTTTAAAACTCCTTACATCAAGTTGTTCATGCCTTGTTTGCAGCGATTTCCATTTTAAAAAAAGGTTTTTAAAAAAAAACTTTCACTGCTACATAATAATTATAATGAAAAATCGAAAATCAAATATCAAAATGTAAGTGTACTTTTTTCAGCCTCTCTTTTTATCTCGGCTGAATCTTATCGTTGTTTTCTGACCCCTTTTTTTAAATTCTGTACACGGATGTAGTCAAACCGCCATGGGCCTTTAACTGAATTAGAACCGGTGTTTTTATTTTTATGGTTTTCACCAGACGAGTAAATAATTAAAACAAAAGCTTCATCCGACTCTCCAAAAACATCAAAACAAAATATAGCACTTCTCGTAGACATCTACTTCCCTCCCACCGCGGGAAGATGCGACACAAGGTCTGAAGGTGGGGATTAAAAAGCCAGCGCACAAAGAGTGTGTGCACTATGGCCGTCAAAAAATTCCTGGGCTGCCCCGTCGGCATTCCCCGGTAGGGGCGCTTCCTGTGATTTGCAATAAACTAACCTAAAGGTAAAGAGCTTCTCTCTTTTATTCTCTAGGAAGGTGAATCTCCTCGATCTTCACAGAACCATACCTCATCCCAACAGATGCAAAATAAAAAATGACCCAGTCGGACTGATTGGCGAGGACGTATCCTCGACTTGGTATGAACCAAACCTACTCAGTCTGTAGTAGCTTACATTTTTTCATTAATATTTTAAGTTGTTAAAATTAATATTTTTAGGCAACGGGTTTTGGAAGAAAAGAAATACCACGTGTCTTTTATAGTCACGTGATATCTTGGACCCCATCCCCTCCTCATTGCGGCAGATGAGGGAGAAGGAGAACCAGCTCTACTCGACGAACAAGCCGCAACAGTGATTTGTTTTGTATCTGTGAGATAACAACAGATAATATTTTGATAAACATACTGTTAAATGGTATATAATATAGAAAAATACACAATAAAACAGATGTGTATATTTTGTTTATATATATATATATATATATATATATATATATATATATATATTTGTTTTGTTTATTATCTATGTACGTATACGTTTCGTCCTTAAATAATCGGTACTCATCAGCATAGAGATATGACTATTCACTACTGGTCATGCGATTCGAAACCTCGGATTCCGAGTATCTTGCAACTCAAATCCCGACGTCTAGAACCACTCAGCCATGCTGAACAGCGAATAAACAGTGATAATTTTAACACTTTATCCGGCGGCTTGACGTCCTAAGAGCGTTCTACTTAATGAAAGGAACGATGCACTTATAGCTAGCGACGTCATGCTGTGTTAATACTACACTTACAATGCCCATCTAGACGGGTTTTCTAGGAGCTAAAAATAATAAATATTTGTTTTATTTATTATCTATGAACGTATACGTTTCGTCGTGTGTGTATTTAGGCATCATATTTTCATTTAGGCCAACATTAAATAACACGAATTGTTTTTGCTTGAAAAAACTTTTCTTAATTTTTTAATTGTTCCGAATAGTCCATTTAGTATTTGGATCAAATTGGTGGATGTAAGTTCCGAGGTTTCTTGTTCCATTTTTCTTTCTTTTTTCGCGAGTACTTTCGATTTGATTCGTCAAATCATCATCAGGCGATGTTAGTATTGGTGTCTTTACGACTACGTCTTTACTGTTGAGTTTTTTTAACGACTAGTAATATACGACTTTAAAATGAGCGTCTGCAATATTGAGATGTTGCATGCGAACGGGATTACCTTCTAAGCGCGTGCAAAATTCAAAAGTATGATTGCTTAACGGCTAAGAATTTGGTAATATTAGTAAACCAATTACTAAATTCTTAGCCGCTAAGCAATCGTATTATGCTAGAAAATTTAAAATGTTGTGACTAGTTACGTAATTCACATTATTGATTGTGGGATGTTTAGTTTTTATGTAAAGGCCTTCAAGAATTTTTTTATATTTTAATGTTGGTATCCTGCTGTATTATTTTAGTATTATTAACTAAGATATGTCTATATTGAGAAGGGGGCAGTCATGTTTTTATGTGTTGGCAAATGGAGCTAGTGTCAGAGATATGCAAGTTGGGTCTTTGGAGAAGTGTTGGAGTAGTGAAACCGATGTAACAATTAGTTTTATTTTATTATTATTATTATTGTCGGAGATACATTCTCTCATGGGTCATTTAAACTGATAAATTACATTGGTTCTTCCATGATGTTCTTTGGGTTTAAGAAGTGTTATTTTAACTACGTAGTTTGATGTTTTTATTTTTTATAATAAATGATGAATCTTATTTTATTATTAGACTCATGGGGAATATCTTTCCGACACTGGCTCGATTTGCCAACACTTTAAAAAGAATGACAGTCCCCCTTCTCAATATAGACACATCCTAGTTAATAATACTAAAATAATACACCACGATAGCAACATCAAAAGATTAAAAATCCTTGAAGGCCTTAACATAAAAACTAAACATCCCACAATCAATAATGTGAAGTACGAAACTGGTCACAACATTTTAAAGTGTCTAGCATAGTATGATTGCTTAACGGCTGAGAATTTGGTGATTGGTTTACTAATATTACCAAATTCTTAGCCGTTCAGCAATCATACATTTGAATTTTGCACACGTTTAGAAGGTAATCCCGTTCGCATGTAACATCTCAATATTACACACGCTTTTTTTACTTGTAAATAACTAGTTATTTGATTTTAAAAAATCAACAGTATAAACATATTTGTAAAGACGCCAAGACTAACATCTACCGATGATTTGAAAAATCAAATCGAAAGTACTCGCGAAAAAAGGAAGTAAAATTGAACAAAGAACCCACGGAACTTACATACATCAATTAAATAGACTATTCGGAAAACTGAAATAATAAAAAAGTCTTATCAAGCAAAAGCACTCTGTGTTATGTAATAATGTTTGCCTATATATACATATATATATATATATATATATATATATATATATATATATATATATATATTTATATATACAAATATATTTATATATTTAAATATATATAAATATATATATATATGAATATATATATATATATATATATATATATATATATATCATGGAGGGCGGCACCGGGGGGGGGGGGGCAGGAGGCTCAATCCCCCCACTTTTTAACTTGGCCCCCCCCCACTTTACGGTCATCAATAATGAAGTTATATATGTATGTGTTGAACCGCCCCCCAACTTTTATAACTGTGTCGCCGGTCCTGTATATATATATTTAAATAAATATATATATATATATATATATATATATATATTTATTTATTTATTTATTTACATATATAAATACATATATATATATATATATATATATATATATATATATATATATATATATATATATATATATATATATATATATATAAATATATATATATAAATATATGTATAAATATATATATATATATATAAATATATATATAAGGAAGAGAGAGAGAGAGGGGGGAGAGAGAGAGAGATCGCGGAAAAACGTTCGATTCGACAGGGAGAGGTTTCGAAGCATCTGATGTAAACAACATCATAAATCGTAATGGCCTCCATCATGTCACGAGCTGAGAGAATTTCGCAGGTCACCAAGAATCAAATGACTGCCTCATCAAAGGAAAGTTTTTTTTCTTATTTGTTGTTGTTTATGGCTAAAACTGATTAAACTAATTCCAACGATGACATTTGCCTGGAAACAAAGAAGCCGCTAAGACATTGCCACCGCTGAACCGGAAAAAAAGAGACGTGAGATTACACAACGCGTTACAGGTCTAAAATAAAACAAAACTAACACCTAGCTCATTATTTTGGTGGCAAACATATATAAATATGAACAGACAAGCAAAGAATAGGGTTGTTAACTATATATATATATATATATATATATATATATATATATATATATATATATATATATATAAAGCCAGCTGCTTGTAAATGACTATATATATATAGTCATTTACAAACAGATGTTTCGCCTTATTACCACTACTCAATGTGGCTAGACATGATGTGTGTTTCAAGCTGAGAATCGAAACCCGACCGCTAGTACAGAAATCAACAATCTTTATTCTAAGTAATCTAATATACCACGAATGTAAGGAAAACAATATTTTTTTACATTATCGGTCCCCTGAAGATATGTATCTTAATTACGGAAAGTAATGCTTACGACTAAGTGGAAACCGTTATTTCCAATACATCCACGAACTGCTGTTTCGTAATATCACGGCTGGTCAGTATGGAACACCTAGTTTCGAACGTAAGAGAAAGTATTTTATATATATATATATATATATATATATATATATATATATATATATATATATATTTGCTTTCATTACCTATTGCCGAGTTTGATATCTTAGCTTAAAATTTATTCAGATCCAACTTTTAAAATCCGACAAGATAACTTTATTATATAGATATGGGTGGATCCCTTTGTTAGTGGAAAATATGGTTTCAACTTCTAGGTTACCAGTTTCGTAAATTTAGATTGAAAGAATAATTTACGTAATATAATTTCTCCTACCCCAAATAGTGGGTTAATAAACTCAAATGGTAAGACATCCGACACCTCTGGTCACGGTTAGAAAATGATCTGGCGTCTGGGTTTCAAATCTCGGGGTGGAT
>OY744522.1:171473662-171476162 GCA_963556195.1 Sepiola atlantica | reverse complement strand
CGAATCCAGTCGGTTCCACAGTACCATTTTTACTTAGGGATGTTGGCAACCTTCTCGTGGTCCTTCCCGTAAGTACCCGATGTCTTTCCAGAAAGATTTCTAACTAGAAAAATATCGGGAAGCTAATGCCAACACCAGAATCATCTGATTCACACGAAAGAAGAAGTGTCATGGGTAAAGCTAAGAAAGTGCCTATGGCAAATCTGATGGAAACGCTCTAGCTGGCGAATATGAGCTTTGTAAGTTGTCCATGTCTCGCAAGCATATAACAAATTTGATACCACACAGATCTTGGTTTTCAAACCTGGTATCACGTGGTGCTCATACTCGCTTTTCCAACTGACCAAAAGACACACCAGCCTGTTCAATACGTCTACTTATCTCAGAATCCAACGACCTGTTCCTTGAAATAACACTGCCCAGATACATAAACAGATCTACTACAGACAGTCTGTGGCATACAGCAAATATATCCGGTTCCTGATACAGGTTGCACGGTGTCGGGGCAAATATGACCTTTGTCTTACACAAACTTATTGTGTGACCCATTATTGTACACGCCTATGCAAAAATATCCATGAGATCCTGCATATCATTCTACGAGTGAGCTACGAGATTCACGTCGTCTGCATAAAGCAAGTCTCGAACAACAGTGGAGAATGTTCTTGACAAATTCTTAAAACGCTGTAAGTAATACAGCCGACTCGATGTGCGAAATCGAAGATACACACCTGTGTCACAATTATTGAAAGCATATGACAGAGTTGCAGAAAAATAGATTAGAAAACAAAGTATGTGTAGGTATATCACTCTGTTTAACACCATTGTAAACTGCAACGAGTTCAGAGAGACAACCATTGCAGTTGACACGTGCTTTCATATTGTCGTGCAACTCAAGAAAGAGGTCTAACAAAGTTAGGAGGGTATCCCAACTTACCCAATACCTTCCACGGCGCATCTCGGACAAACTGTTTCAAACGCTTTTCTCAGATCAACAAATACCTGATATAGGTCTAGACAATGTTCAATACACTGTTTCTGCATTCGGCGCGCCGTAAAAATTATATCACTGGTACCTTCATTTCTTCTAAAACCACACTGACACTTAAGAAGCACAAAGGGACAGATGTAGGTATTTATTCGATTCAACAAAATGATGGTAAATACCTTTCCTGTCCCATTCAAAAGAGACGCCTCGATAGTTGCTGCACACATCTTTCCTCCCTTTTCCCTTGTACAAAGAGACCACAATGGAGTCACGCCAATCTTGGTAAACATGCCCGTCAAATCAGATATTGTCAATCAACACTTAATTGGCACTGCCATTGGTCTTCCACCACAGCGAAAGACTAATACATATATACCATCTTCACCAGGTGCTCTGCATCTCAACTGCGATATAAGCTCCTCCACTTCCTTGACGGCAGGAACAGAATTCATTTCAGTAATGACAGCCCTCCGAGGCAAGCTATCTATCACACTAGTACTGACTATCGACGGATTAGCGAACAGATCAATACAATGCTCTGTCCATCTATCAAGTAGTTTGCTTGGATCCCTAATTGACTCTTGGATTTTAATGGGGTTACACTAGAATGGCTAGGACCATAGACTGTCTTCATCAGGTCATACATTGCTTTACTGTTTTTACATCAGCAGCATGTTGAATATCATGAGCCTCACGTCGCCACCATTCATCCTTCATCCGTCTAAGTTCTCTCTGCAACTCTGATTTAATAGCTAAGTATGACTGTTCCTTAGACTTCAGATCCTGAGATGACTAACCGCTATCAACTCGTCTTTGATGAAGTTCATGCTATTTCTGTAGCAGTTGTGCGATGTGAGCATTATTGTAATCAAACCAGTCCTGATGCTTTCTCTTCTTAGCCCAAGAACATCTACTGCTGTTTCATAAACACGCTTCTTAAAACATTCCCACGTACCATCGAACGATATCTGCTTAAGCCTATTCTGTAGGTCTAGAGCAGTTTTCTTACCCATCAGCTTTGCAACGTTTATTCTACGGGGACACTTGACGTTACCGAATCGCCTCTTCGGCATAATTACGAGACTCATGTCAGCATACACCAGACGATGATCTGTCCAGCATTCGGCGTTTCTTTTGACTCGAACCTTGCAGACGTCCTGCAGTCCGCGTCTACGCGTGATGACGTAATCGATCAAATGCCATCGTTTGGTTTCAGGTGGAAATACGTGTTAGTTATTACTAAATGAAGCCCCGAACACATTTGCAGTAAACGCCACCAACTCTTATTCATACTTCCAACTCCATAACGTCCGAGTTGACGCCATGTTTGATATTCCCTACCCACCCTCGCATTGAAATCCCCCCCCCCCCCAGCATTTCGCGGAGCAGTCAGGATAACTCTTTTAAAATCTTCATAAAAGGAACCTACTAGCTCTGGTGGACTGTCCAATGTAGGAGCATAAACAGAAATAAGAGTCGCATACCGCTGACCAGCTAGGGGTCAAATGTATG
>OY744522.1:171298662-171468662 GCA_963556195.1 Sepiola atlantica | reverse complement strand
AAGGGGCCCCTTGATTTCTGAGAACTTACTGAAGTAAAATGAAAACAATTTTCACTGCTTTACTAACTGAGCATTTGAGAGGTAATCTAGATTGAATACTTGGATATTTATGTATCTCATATAGAAATCAAGTGTTAGACCCAAGAAAGGGGCTCCTTGATTTCTGAGAACTTATTGAAGTAAAATGAAAGCGAAAAGAAAAAATACAAAGAACGAAAATTCTTTTGTATCAAATTTCTTTGTTTCAATTTAGGATCCGTTCTCTCAGTTTTTTTGGCCGGACAGGTTCATAAATCTTCAAGTTTATTAACGAGGGTCGTTTTTTTTGTGGATGAGGGTGAGATGTAGAAGAAGTGTAGGGTATTTTTTAATGTAGCGGGGTATAGTATTTGAGTGAAATAGGGATATTCGGGGTTCGTTAGTCGGGGATGAAAAGGAGCTGAGTTTTGCGCTTTTAAATGATTCCAATTAAAGCTAGTAGTTGTTAGTTGTTTAAGAAGAAGAAAAACCTTTTAAGTTTCTTTTCATTTATTTGTTTGCTGATCTATTGAGAAAAACAGTAATATGGTTTGAGCCTAAAGGTTGGGGGAGATAATCACAGGGAGCGGGGATTAGAGAAAGGCAGAATAGAAGCGGGTAAACAAACAGAAAACAATCGATAAATAAACAAAAAAGAATTATATACATGAACCAGATTCGCGCCTCTCGACCGTGTGAAATTGTTACTTTCCTACACTGATGAGAGCAGAGCAACAAGTTTGAAATGCTAGCGTCTGTAGGTATAAATAATTTAATATTTATTTATAAATATTCTAATCATCCCCTTTAAGAAATTAAAGTCAAGCCCTCTCGGGGATGTTAAAAATAGACTGTCATCAGCTTTAAAGCAAAGTTCCGAATACATTGGTCGAACACTCTCGACAAGTCTCCGGTCTGAGCCCGCCTCTTGGTACATATACATCTTAATTTCCCTTAATCACGTGACTGTTTTCAGGTGGCCGAGTGGATATTATGACTTGTTCAGTTAATTATAAATTACGGTTAATTAGAACAATGTAGACAGATTTTTTTACACATAACTCAATCCCAAAACTAAATTATGTATATATATATATATATATATATATATATATATATATATATATATATATATATATATATATATATATATATATAATACATCTTTGTAAGCATAACATTTAGTTAAATGGACGGCAAAAGGCATTTTAAACAACTTAAGAATAGTAATGATCAGAAGAGAAATACAAAATTAAAAGAAAGAAAACCAAAGTTAAAATAGTTGGAAATAGAAAAGAAGAGAATGCAGAGGGAGGAGGGGAGTGGACTGTTTTCTAGATGATATTAGAGAAGAAAACTACGAGAATTCAAAACAACAAACATTGTAAACCTCTTGAAACGCACCATCATGGCCCTTAAAAAAAGATAAAACATAAACGAAGATATAAAGGTCATTAAATTTACATTAATTCTCTTCTAAGGTTTTTGACATAATGAGTTTTTTTTTCAGGGGTAGGGAGAGTATTTAACCAAAATAGAAGAAGAAAATACAATTTCAAAAGATTCAGATAAAAAAAACAACATTGATCGGGTAACAAGTGTACGAAAACCGCCTCTTCTTCGAGTCTGATTACGATAACAGTCGTTGTAGCTGTCGACGGGCGGAATTTTAAACAAGGATAATTTGAAAAATTGACGTAACTATTATTCGGTAGTGTAAGGGCGGCAAACCTGGTAAGCATTAACAAAAAATAGAAATAAAACAACAATAAGAACATAAGATAAAACGACTCAATCTTTTGTTCTTGCTTTTTTTGTTGCTTTTTTTGTTTGTCTGTTTTTTCTTTTTTTGTTACGCCGACACAATTTTAATGATGGAAAAGCCCTAATTAGATTTTTGTAAGCTGACAAAAAAATAGTAAAAAAAAAGAAAAAACTAGAAAGACATTTAAAGCAAATTCATCGCTTGCTGGAAACACGATCCTTACACAAATGTTCTTAAAGGATAACACGAATAATACATACAGACAGTACACCTTAATGTTCCAGACATACTCGTAACCCGTTGGGTCACAGCCACTATTTATTAAACTTTGATTTCATTGGAAAATCCATAAACTGTGCCATATCTATGAAAAAATTCTTCTTGCATAACTAGAAATAATAAGTCTCATTATTTCTATATTATTATTACTATTATTATTACTATTATTATTATTATTATTATTATTATTATTATTATTATTATTATTATTATTATTATTATTGTTATTGTTGTTATTGTTGTTGTTGTTATCTATCTTCTTCTATATATTAATACGATAGCGTGTGTGTTCGTGTGTCACGCTTACATCAAAAGCTCTGCTCATCTAGATTTGGAAAAACATTCAAGTCACCTAATTTTCGTAATATTTTCGAGTATTTCCCTTTAGCGCAACTGTTAGCGACGTAGGATTTTTATGTCGGTTTATAGTTCGATCCCAACCAACCTCTAAGATTTTTGTTTCTACATCGAAGGGGGTAGGAAGGGGACGACACATATTAATACGATAGCGTGTGTGTTATTGTGTGTCACGCTTACATCAAAAGCAACGACGTTCGTACTCAACTCAAGTTCAAGTTCAAGCGTTGAACTTGAGTTGAGCACGGTTCTGAAGAAGTGAAAGAGTTCCCGAAATATTATATCATACGGAGTTTCCACCAGATCATCTTGATACAGGTATTACAAAAAATTGTAACAGTGTGTAGATAAAGATATATGTGTGTTTGTGAAAATATACACATATATATATATATATATATATATATATATATGTGTGTGTGGGGGGGTACATAGTATTAAGGGTGAAACTATTTTATTTGTTCCACCATTATATGTCTTATTTGCTCCAACTTGTGTCTATCCGTCACATCTCTGCATTGTATTGCCTTCTAAGTATCACATTTTTATATATTGCGCTTTATTTTTTTAGTGGCGGCTATTTCTAGTATGCTGTCTAAATATAAAGTTGGTCACCATCATGAATCTATATCCACGTACAACTGAAGCATCAACTAAGTCGCTAGAAACATTTCCATAACCGGATCAATCGGATGAAGACATCTTTCCTTTTTAATAGAATATGTATAAAAGAATAACTACTGCCTAAATATAGAAGGGCACTGTGATGGTTGGTGATTGGCATTCAGATGTCATCTAGATTAAACGTTGATGACGTGATGACGTCTCAAAAGGATTATGTCATTTTGTGTGCATGGGGTTCACCGTCCACTGTTATCCCCAGCTCTCTGTTTTAATGAATAGGGTCAACGTTTAGTGACGTCATACACTGTGGGCGGTTATTTCCACCTCTGTTTCAAATGATGTCATCACAAAGCGATGACATGATTCATTGTGCACGAGAACAAACTAACAAACGAAAAAGAACTGCAGGGTTTTAGTAGTATACTTGATCCACTAGGGTCTAGATGATTTATCTAGTATACACACACACACACACACATATATATATATATATATATATATATATATAGTCTAGGAAGTTTCTCAACCATTAAAATCATATATGAAAAAATAAAATTAAATTAAAAAAATAAAGAATTAAAAAAACCTGAAGTCCCAAGTCGTTCAGTGGAAAATCACTCATGTAAGTCAATTTAACTTTTACAGTTATTATATTAGTTTGCTTCTAAAATTATTTAAGGGATCATCAGTTGTTTACCATGAAAAACTGTTTTGGGAATTTAAAAAATAATATATATATATATATATATATATATATATATATATATATATATATATATATATATATATATATATATATATTATAATCCAGGTTAAATATATATTCACGGGAAAAAAATCCAATAAATTTTAACTGTGCTTATATGATAGTGCTCAATAGTAAATAGAGTTATTTATATTCATATTTTTTATTAAAACAGACAGATATATATATATATATATATATATATATATATATATATATATATATATATATATATATATATATATATATATATATATATATATATATATATATGATAAAATGGAACATATATTCCAACGTATTGTGAAATAAAAAAGGAAAACCAAAACTATTATTTATGTATTTATCAAAGTTTCGTCTTTATTTCAAGACTTCCTTATGATGATTGGTCTGAAGAAATAATACACAAGTACAAATATTTGAAACGGTAACCGTAGGAGTAGAAAAGCTCAAAAGTCCGCTTATGAAAAGATAAATTATGAACTACAAATAGGTGGTAGCAGGGGGAGAAATTGAGTTAACTGTGAAAGTGTGTGTGGAGAGGATGGTATGTTTAAGCAAATAAGCAAATGTCGGGCCTGTGGATGATACAATATTTATGATTCTTCAAATGCTGGGAAGTTTTTCGCCATTCATGGTGATGTATTTCCACTCCCGGGGACTTTTCCTAATCTAATAATTATGACTACTACCCCCTTATTACCCAAGCTAAGAATCGACTCTCCTTATGATGATTGCTAGTATTAAGCTAATACCTGCTACAGCAATTTGACCCCATATAGATAGTCTCCTTCCACGCCGTTCAGCATTTAGATCGCTCGCTATCTAAAAAAATAACGTTTATAAATTATATATAAATAAAAGATTATATATATATATATATATATATATATATATATATATATATATATAAAGTATACTTGATTTTTTCCCCTGTACCTTTGCCGAGAGTAAGAAAATGACCACGTGCATCATAGGCTACTAAACTCACCACTCTATTAAGCTTATTCACTCGAGCGTGTTTCAAGAAATGTATTACTATTTTCAACATCTAACAAAAAATGCTACTTATAGATCGCCATCACAGACTCTAAAAAAACACACCTCATACAGATGGTAGCAAAAAATTTTCCCGCTAATCTTTATCTACTCTTACTCTCTCACTTAACGCCGGTAAATAAATTACATCGGATAATTTATAGAATCATCACCGTAAATATTTCATTTTTTTCTACTAATTTCATACATAATATACAAGATTGTTAAATCAATTAATAATATTCCTTCAAAATTACAAAATATCGGATTACATATACTTATGTATTGTCGTTACGTATAACTATTAAATATACACTTAAACTCATTGCAAGATTTCCGGTTAACGTTAACGAACTTAATAAATTCTTTTGTACATTGTTTCAAAATGGCGTCTGCTCGAGACAATTCATCTCTTTTGCTAATCTTCGATTGTTACACGTATACTTTCTTTTTGTTAGTTATATTTTTATGACTTAAACAATTCAGCAATTGCATCCATAACACTTTTATGGCTTATAACTGAATTTAAAACAACTAAGCGTAAAACGAACAGCGGTCAAAAAACATCCAGTTATTCATAGAAATCTTATGGACACCCGTAATAGCTTTCTTTCACGACACTGGCCAGTAATGAAAAAACACACACAAAACAGATAAATTGTTTCAATTTTTGCCATCCGTACTTATCGAACAATAGCAAAACCTCAGAATATTTTTTTCTTTCATATGATTTTTTTTCATTTATACTTCTCGAAAAATCGATACTTTGGGTGATTTTTATTTTAAGTAATATCTAATCATTTTTTAATTTTCTTTTCAATTTAACTTTTACCTATTTATTTACTTATTACAATAAAAAAAAAGAATCTCTTCATCATAGTGAAGAAGATATCATTCTAGACTGCGGCAATTTTTACTTTTTTTCTCCAGTAGATGGATTTCGGACCCCCCCCCCTACAAAACTATCTCTCTTCATTTCTTTATTAACTTACTACAATAAACAAAAAGGTTCATTTATTTCGGTTTATTTTTACTTCTTCATTTTTAAGTTTAAAAATATACTTAACTTTACAGTGTATTGTTGCATGGGCCACTCCTCCTGGACCGCGGCAGTACGCGTTTTGTACACTAGCACCCGCTACGAGCCGTGGCTTTACTCGTTTCGTATACTCGTCCCTGAAAGGGCCGTGGCAGTTCACATTTAATACTCGTCGTTTTTTAAACATCATAAATCACATAGTTCATATATTGTTTGCATACCTTTAGTTTTCTCCCTCGCCGTGTAGAGGGTCGTGTCGTCTAGTGGATGAATTCTTTCTCCCTTCCTTCCTGCCGTGAACCACGCCGCCGTTGTCTGCAACAACAACCCCATTATCGGGTCGGACTCCGAAGGCAAACTATCCCTTTAACTTTCAACTTCAGTTTTTATTTCAAGCGTTAGTTATCAAATCAAATGGGAGAGTCACTACGTTGAGAGAGATAGAGAGAGCAATCACTACTTTATCGTAGTTAGTTAACAATTATTTTCTTAACCATTCATAGAGAGGGAGGAAAGGATATCTCTCGCTTGTATTTTCTTAGGGAGATATTTCCCTTATCTGTTGTAAATTACATTTTAACAATCATGTCTCATCGGTTTGCTTCCAAAACCCAGACTGGCGAAACTCGCTTCTTGCGAAGAACGAGTGACGTCACGGATCCCTCTGTTTCCGCGCAAGGCCTGTGTCGTCACAGAGCCTCTCGCAGGTGCACACCGACCCTTGATCCGGGGTCTCGTCACACGGTGGCCTTGTCACGTCTATGATTTCCACCTGTGAGAACAGGCCCTATTCTGCACTCAACTGCCGGTCCACCCTGCGTTAATTCGCGCAAGTCAAACCAACGATTTCCAACATACACGTCCATTCCCATAGGACCATTATCCAACAGTAGTATCGGTTACTTAATCTCTTTTCTCCTTTGTCAGTGAAGAAGAGATCCTTCTAGACTGCGGCAATTTTAATTTTTCCCCAGGAGATCGATTTTCAACACATTAAAAACTACCATTGCTTTTTATGATTGGTAAATTCATTCTACAGCCAAAAAAGGCACACCGGATTATGATAAAAATTGTATCAGTCTAGAAAGATTTTTCCTTCACTGAACTTGGAAACATTCACGCATATTTTTGGATCACGTTTAGATATTTGGGGGGGGGGTTAATTATAACCCGCTACTTACAATCGTAAGGGGGGGAGTGACAGTCACACAAAACGGAGAAAAATCTTGATTCAAAACATTGATAAATCCTATTTTAATCACGTACATTACTTGCATTGTTCTTTTCACCTTTTTTATGTATTAATACTCTCCCGCGCAGCGCCGGGACACGGGTCCTGCTATATTATATAATACGTTATTTGCCTTTTTATGGTGATTATGCAGTTTACGGACCGAGCTTACTTGCCCCCACACGAGGGCACAGTTAGACAAAAGATTGGGGTTTTTATATGGGGGAAAATACATTTCCTCAAATAGGGACACTCCGAATTCGAACTAAAGTAAAAATTGCCGCAGTCTAGAAAGATTTCTCTCAATGGAAAGATTGCAACAATTAACCATGGCAAAAGTGTTATTACTCCACAGATTCCATTAATTATTTCAGCTGCTGTTTTACATTATGGGGTCTGTGTTCGCGCCGGTCAGCTATAAACACCAAATAATTCAATAGTTACAGATTTTGTAAGGAATTTCTTGAGTTATTCGACTTTCCCTGACAGACCAGGGTCACGGGTCAGCTGGTAAATAATAATTGTGTCTATCCATCCTAATTTGTCTTAAAACTATATTTCTCTTTCTGGTCATCTTCATTATTTTGTCTTGTTGTCAGTCTGTATATATTCTTTACTCCTGTCCGTTGTTGTGTGTATCTCCATAAGTATATGTGTATATATATATATATATATATATATATATATATATATATATATATATATATCCTAACGTCTTTTAGAACTTGACGTCTCTTTCTGCTCATATCGTGATTCGACCCCTCGGGATTAATACCATCAAAATGAGGAGGAAGAAAAGAAGAAAATTATAATACAGTCTCGCCTGACAAAGATGTTCTACAACGAAAGCTTGCAAAACAAATAAAATAAATTAATTAATTTTTCATTTAAATTGCACGATTGTTGATATTCAAAATAATATATGTGTGTGTATATATATATATATATATATATATATATATGTGTGTGTGTGTGTGTGTGTGTGTGTGTGTGTGCGTGTGTATCTATATGAGTGCTGTATTTATTTTGGGTCGTATTTATATATTTTTGCAATTTATTGTGTAATATATGTGCTTAAATGTAATATATCTGTTTTGTATAAGCCGCTTTAATTTCTAACTATTTTAATTATTTAATTATCTTTTAAATAGGCATTTAAATTTATATAATTTGTGAATAGTTCTTTTTCGCGTCCTCGGATTTTTTTTAAATACCTATTTGAAATTGCTAAGCCTTCATCTATCAACTCTATAGTAATATTTCGCTATTAAACTCGAAATATTAGAAGTGTGTCTTTTCTGGACAGAGAGGAAGCGAATTGATTATTACGAATGAATAATTATTTCTTAGTTAGGACATTATATCCAACTTTATTTTCATCATTAACAAGATGCCCACTATTTTCGTTAGCATTTTAATACTATTACAGCGTTAAGAAGAGTAGAAAGTGACTAACTTCAGTTTACTTTCGACAGCCCTGTAACTCTCGCTTCCCTTATTTTGTCCTTTAGTCCTCACATTTTATGAGCGATGTTTCTGACAAAGGGGGAATAATTGCTGGTGTTTTTTAGTCATAATCTATCCATATAACACGCATCATTCTCTGGGGTTTGACCTTGAAGTGGTATTTATTTTAGCTCCTTACATCAAGTGGCTTCATGCCTTGTCTGGAGCGAATTCCGTTAAAACATCTTTTTTTAATACTATCATTATTGTTGTTGAATGTTTTCACTGAATTGGTTATCACTGATCCTGCCTTTACATCGGGTATCAATAGATATGCAAACTGTTTTGGATGTCTAAGCTTTAAATTCCAATAGTTCCTTAAAAGGTTACTGTAAATCTTAATAACAATTTTTAAATTTTGAGTCTTTTTGTTTTAAAAGCAAATTGTATTTTATCTAAGCTTCAATGATGGAAACATCCATGAGGAAAACAATACTGAAAACCGCATCAAAATATCAACAAGAAATAATAATAGAAGAATAATTGTTACATATTTTGAGGTGATAATTTGATTCTTATATAAAAACAATAAAAACTAATAAATTAACGAATAAGAGAATAGTATTCTTTTATTCCTAATCCATTCCATTACTACATTACGATTAATGGCAGCGCATTGCGAAGATTAGTGGTGGTGCTGCTACAGAAAAGTTTTACGCATAGTTTTAATATTGTGTAAAAGTAAAACAAACATGAAAAATATACATAATTTATACCTAAAACTGCTGTCAAGTTTTTTAAACAAATTCTACGCGGAATATAAGATGAGGTTTTAAAAAAAGAGAGAGAAATTATTTCAATTTATTCTTGTTCATACTATAGATACTACTTTTCCAATTTTCTATTTCTATAACTTTATTTCAATTAGAAATAGTTTCAGATAGGACTTCTTACAAAAGCTAAAATTACTCTGCCATTTGAACTGTCATAACTCTTTTCACATTGTATGATTATATATGCGCATAATCTCCGGATTGATACCCTAACTATGACTAGCCACACTGATGTGTCTGTGTCTGTGTCTGTGTCTGCCTCTCTCTCTCTCTCTCTCTCTCATATATATATATATATATATATATAAATATATAAGGTAATATTGGTTAGTCGTCCATTTAAAGCATTGTTGGATATGTTAATAAAATTGAAAATGTAAGCCATTAACAATGCGAGATTAATTTATATATATATTTTTTTACATTAATCTTATATTTCGGAATAAATTCCATCTTCAGAGGTGACCAGTTATTGAGTCAGTTTTTTTAAATCAAAAACAAGAATAACCAAACTTATTTCTTTGTTACTTGATAAAACGTCTCTCCGATTAAAAAGAAAAAAATGGTCACCTCTGAAGATGGAATTTATTCCGAAATATAATGTAAAAAGATATATATATATAAATTAATCTCGCATTGTTAATGGCTTACATTTTCAATTTCATCATATATATATATATATATATATATATATATATATATATATATAATTATTTTAATGACACATATTTAATTATCAATATTATACATTTCATCCTTACGGAATCTTCAGTGTAAAGATAACTATTAAAACCGGTCGCACGATTCGAACCGCGAAACAAGAGTCAAGCTTAACTCCAAATTCTGAGGCGTAACCGATGCGGCCACTATAAATAATTAAATAAATCGGTAAGAGTTACACTTTATTGTGCCAATCAGACGATAGACAACCGTCGTAAACAGTGTTCAACAAAGAAGGAACACACATTTATAGCTACGATTTGACGGCTGTATAAATACTTCTCACTAGAGAGCCCAGCCGGAATGGGGGCGACACATAATTATTTTAATAATAAATATTTAATTATCTACATACGTATACGATATACGTATACTATTTGATGGATTCAGCTGATTTTTGGCAGAGATAGAGGTTCTAGGGTCTAGTTGATGGCATTTTAATTTCAGTTTACCATATACCATAGTTTTCTACAAAAATTCAAAAAACCTTTAAAATGACCAGTATTCATACACTATATTCTATATCTTATTGACCATTTGATGGATTAAGCTGATTTTTGGCAAAGATAGAGGTTCTAGTGTCTAGTTGATGGCATTTTAATTTCAGTTTACCATATACCTTGATTAGTCAAACTACCAACTATATCAGTTATGAGAAGGCATTGTATTGAGGCATAGCCTTTACAAAAGTAGAGACATTCAATGAAAAATGCCAGTATACTGAAATCATATGCCCTTAATAGGGTTAAGATGAAAATTCATATACACTAAATGTACAAAAGCAAGGAAATTCCCAAATTTTTACACTTTTATTGTCATTAAGGGTATGCGAGCACAACAGGGCTATGTATTTTACTGGTAGGATTTTTTCTTCAGCGCACCTCACACACTTTATCCACTGATGCATAGAGATTTATAGTGATGTGATAATGAAATGTTTTGGTTGATATGTAGTCATACTCTTAATGACAATAAAAGTGTAAAAATTTGGGAATTTCTTTGCTTTTGTACATTTAGTGTATATGAATGTTCATCTTAACCCTAATAAGGGCGTATGATTTCAGTATACTGGCATTTTTCATGAAATAATAACTTGTAATGCGTTTCTACTTGCATGTTATATTACATCCGTTTATTCCACTTTGAGTCCCACTTTACATCCCCAAATATTGTGTGCTACCCGGTCTGAGAATCGGTTTGTTCGTACGTGCACTGCGACTTTGTAGCCCACAGTATCTAAACAAGATCTATTCAAATACATTATAAATTCACTTAAAACATTACAATATCGTACATATTTCACATTGAATACACAGAAAAAAAGCCATATCACAAGCATATGGATTTTTATTTTTATTAGTGGCGCCATCTATATGTCAGGCCCGGGACGACACTGAGTGATGTTTATATATATATATATATATATATATATATATATATATATATATATATATATATATATATATATATATATATAATTGAGAGAGAGAGAGAGGGGGGAGGGAAGGGAGGGTTCCTAAAGACCAAGAGATACAAAACGAAGAACGAGAAACAATGTTGCTCGTTCATTATGGAAACCTTTCGTCGCCATTTTTGATGGTGTCATTATTTTCACATCTTTTCCCTTTTCCAGTTGTTATGATTGTATAATTGCAGATTTGAGCAGCTGTTATAATAACACTCCCGGCTTTATTGTAATTCCTGACGTAATCGGCGGCCGGTTCGAGCGTACATACCAATTGTATTAACATATGGAGCAGGTGTTCCCCCTAACCCATTACCTGGCAACGTTCCCGCGTTGGAACATATTATAAAATACTTTAGAAATGTGTATGAATTCGTCTTGCCAATCGTTTATAGTTTCAATCTAGCTCTACTTACCCGGTGTTGTTCGGGATGTTGTCAAGTCATTTTCGGGTGCTCTTCCAAAAAGTAATATGCCGAATGGTTTCTAATCCAATATGTGATCCACCGAGTTGTTTTATTTCGAATATGTGATCTACCGATTGAGCCTAACTATCTAACCCTACCTCTAACCCATACTATCCAACCCTACCCCTAAGCCTAACTAACTAACAATTAGTAGATCATATATAGGAAGAGCACCCATTTTTGTTTATCGTTCAGTTGCGCATCTATGGAAATAGCGATAGAGTAGAGATGAGCCTAGCCACGTCTCTTCTTTGAAAAAGTGGCTGTAGGGAAGAGAAGAGAAGAAGTAATTTCCTACTAGATTGCGAAGTCGATATTATTCTTTGTCAAGCAAGAACGAGTGCTCCGAGCGGTACTTTTGTTTGTGGCAATGGCACAAGAGCGAAACCTGATCTACTACCTACGATCGCAAGAGTGAAGTCCTTAAAGCAGCATTAGATAAAATAAGATGGTCAAATACTACAGGATGTTACACGTTTTTTTCTCCCGATCAACACGTTTCCAAGAAGACTTCGGACTTTGATTTACTAGCTAGCAAGTTATTTTCTATTTAGATTTCGACTCGGGAAAATTTTAACTCGGAAAAATAAGTCTTCGGAACACATTACTGCAGGACTACTTCCCTGTAGACTACGACATAGTTGTCTTCAAACCCCATGGCAATAAGTACTTTTCGTGAACCTTACCATAAATAATCACACTTAATGCATTGTATTACTCAATTTCGGCTGACAATCTTTCCTTTTCTCGGAAAAATAAGTCTTCGGAACACATTACCGCAGGACTACTTCCCTGTAGACTACGACATAGTCGTCTTCAAATTCCATGGCAATTAGTACTTTTCGTGAACCTTACCATAAATAATCACACTTAATGCATTGTATTACTCAATTTCGGCTGACAATCTTTCCTTTTCTCGGAAAAATAAGTCTTCGGAACACATTACCGCAGGACTACTTCCCTGTAGACTACGACATAGTCGTCTTCAAATCCCATGGCAATAAGTACTTTTCGTGAACCTTACCATAAATAATCACACTTAATGCATTGTATTACTCAATTTCGGCTGACAATCTTTCCTTTTCTCGGAAAAATAAGTCTTCGGAACACATTACCGCAGGACTACTTCCCTGTAGACTACGACATAGTCGTCTTCAAATTCCATGGCAATTAGTACTTTTCGTGAACCTTACCATAAATAATCACACTTAATGCATTGTATTACTCAATTTCGGCTGACAATCTTTCCTTTTCTCGGAAAAATAAGTCTTCGGAACACATTACCGCAGGACTACTTCCCTGTAGACTACGACATAGTCGTCTTCAAATCCCATGGCAATAAGTACTTTTCGTGAACCTTACCATAAATAATCACACTTAATGCATTGTATTACTCAATTTCGGCTGACAATCTTTCCTTTTCTCGGAAAAATAAGTCTTCGGAACACATTACCGCAGGACTACTTCCCTGTAGACTACGACATAGTCGTCTTCAAATTCCATGGCAATTAGTACTTTTCGTGAACCTTACCATAAATAATCACACTTAATGCATTGTATTACTCAATTTCGGCTGACAATCTTTCCTTTTCTCGGAAAAATAAGTCTTCGGAACACATTACCGCAGGACTACTTCCCTGTAGACTACGACATAGTCGTCTTCAAATTCCATGGCAATTAGTACTTTTCGTGAACCTTACCATAAATAATCACACTTAATGCATTGTATTACTCAATTTCGGCTGACAATCTTTCCTTTTCTCGGAAAAATAAGTCTTCGGAACACATTACCGCAGGACTACTTCCCTGTAGACTACGACATAGTCGTCTTCAAATCCCATGGCAATAAGTACTTTTCGTGAACCTTACCATAAATAATCACACTTAATGCATTGTATTGCTCAATTTCGGCTGACAATCTTTCCTTTTCATTAATCCTTATCCTCGAGTGGCTCTTGGCCTTAATAAGTGGTGACCGAAAGGTAAAAAAATGAAGGTTTTCTTTAAAAAAAAAAAATTGCAGTCGAATTTATGCCGCGTCCAACTGCTTTGATAAGAGCCGGACGTCTTAGCCATTACGCTACTAGCACAAGCTTAATACGGTATAATGTGTCTGCGAGTCTCACGTGTCTATTGGCGTTCTTATATGCGCTACTTTCCACTATTATGTTTCTCGAGTCGGACAGGTCCCTGTACAACTAATTTATTGCGGACGTTTTCATATTTATTCAACGTATCTTTTACTTTCCTGGGAGAGAATTTGAAACTACCCATTAAAATTCATTCAAATTGCGCCATTCTTTATTTATTTTCTAGCCGCACAAAAAAAGAGAAATAGAAAGCTTATACGGCGCTATTGTTTCGATAATCTAATTGCAAGATTTCGCACAGGCGTATCTCTTTCTCCCTGGATCGCAGCTGCGTGTTTTGCAGGCTTTCAAAATTGGCAATCAAAGTAACAGACGACAGTCAGTTCACATGGCTGGGTCATCATGGCTGACGATAACTGATGCCCTTATATTGGTAATACAGACATTGGATATATTGACTTATCTACGATGGCTAACGTTTCTTAATGTAAACACACACAAACACATAATATTATCTATGTGTATATATATATGTATATATATAAATGTATGTATATATCTGTATATGTACATGTATGTATATATACATGCATGTATATGTATGTATATGTACATATATACATTTATGTATATATATATGTATATGTATATATGTAGGTATGTATATATATATATGTGTATATATGTCTATACATATATATATATATGTATCTATCTATATATATATGTATATATGTACATATATTATGTATATATATATGCATGTATATATGTATATATATCTATATTTATGTATCTATATGTATATTTATATGTATATATAAATATGCATGTGTATATATGTATGTGCAGATATATATGTATATATATATGTTTATATATGTATATATACACACATATGTATATATGTATATATGTATACGTATATATGAGTATATATATATGTGTGTGTATACATGTATATATATATATATACATATATACATATATATATATGTGTATATATACATGTATATATCTATGTATATATATACATGTATGTATATATATATATGTTTATATACATGTATGTATATATATATATGTATATATACATCTATACATTTGTATAAATATATATATATATATATGTAATTTTTTTAACATATTTCACCCCAAACAAGGCAGGCCGCCACTGTAGACGTAAGGGGTTACTGATAATTATGGTGTAGGTTTTAGTTGTCACCCCAAGTTGGGAGCAGTGTAGCGAGATGTCTGTTTACATTAGTTTTAAACCTGTGCATGTTGGTACTGTCGGTGAAACAGGGAGCAGGGATGGGGTTCCAGAGGCCGGCAGCACGAGGAAATAAGTTATTGGAGTAGAAGGCTCTCCGACATCTCGGGATCTCCACAGCGAATGGGTGGGATTTAGCTCGTTGTCGAGTTGGTCTAGTGTATTTACATTTAGGGGGCACTAGAATAGCCAGTTCATCGGAGCATAATCCATTGAATTATTTGTAAAACAAGCACAAGGATGCTACATTGCGGCGATGGGACAGGGACTGGAGCTTGGTGGACAGTGAGGGACCTATTAAGTTGGCGACTCTTTTTGGGACCTTGTCTAAGATGGAGCGACTAGTGGATGATGCACCAGCCCAGATGTGGCGACAATACTTTATGCATGGGCAGATGATGGCTTTGTAGAGATACAGGATAATGTCAGGTGTGAAGAGTTTACTAGCAGGGTAGAGGGAGCCAACCTTCTTTGCTGCAGCCTTGGCAATGTCTTCAATGTATTCGTTCTAATTCATGTTACCTGTGAAGGTTAGGCCGGGAAGTTTGAATGTTGAACGCTCAGGTAGGGCGTTATTTGCCATGACAATCGGTGGTCGGTAATGTATATATATGCTATTATATATTTATATATGCATGTATATATATATGTATATATATACATGGACGGCGGCACCGGGGGCAGGGGGGCTCAAGCCCCCTCACTTTTTGACTTGGCTCCCCTCACTTTACGGTCATTAATAATTACGTTGATATGCATGTGTTTAATTGAAATTTTCCGGTATTTAAGTAAAATGTTGCTGAAAATGTTCAATGAACGAACAAACAAAAGTAAACTTGTCAATAATACAACAAATCTATTTGAGCTTGTTCCATAGTTGAAGCAGTCGACTTGATATGTCTGATTGACCTTGTTGTGTGTCCAGTTTCATCACAAATATTACAGTGAGGTCGGCGGCGTCGTGAAGCGAGTTCAGGGTGAGACATTATTAACATTCGTCGGAGTATATCATGAATATTGTCCTTGATGGACAGTTGCCGAGACAATGCAGCTGTTCCAAGACTCTACTGGACTCTCACTCCATTTTGCTATCGAGTTACCGTTATTCCACTTGAACTATGGGCACACATTTGATGGTAGCTCGGGATTATCATAATTCATGGTTAAGCCTTCTCATCGACGAAGGCAATTCTGAGATGAAGCATTATCTCGATGCCCAAGGTTTTCAATGCTTCCACATGCACACATTTGTTAGTGACAGACTGGGTAATATCAGGATGATGTTAGTGTTACTTATGAACGTTTCAAAATCTTCGCGATCGACGCTGTTACGGATGATAGAACATCCGTAAAAGCGATTTTGAGGGCTGAAAAATCTGTTGCCAAGCAGACCATTATTTGTATTTCCTCCACTCGCACATGGTGCATCCATTAACATACCGGTGATTTTTCGGATTGCATCGATACATTCTGTTTTCGCATTGTTGAGGATCCGCATAATATCCAAAGTTATTCATTCCATCCTACCCCCAGTCCTTCTGTCCACAGAACAACCGATACAGTATCTTTTGAGCAAAGTCCAATGAACGCAATTTGAAGTGAAGTACAGAGAAACAATACAAGTCTGCTTTGTTAATACGC
The DNA here is from genome assembly GCA_963556195.1 of Sepiola atlantica. NCBI lineage: Eukaryota > Metazoa > Mollusca > Cephalopoda > Sepiida > Sepiolidae > Sepiola > Sepiola atlantica. The sequence continues at coordinate 171,451,631 of OY744522.1, read as the reverse complement.
TTCCAACGAGCTATTCCAATTCCAATACATACATTTATACTTTTATACTTAATACATTTAAACTTTTATACTTTTTACTTTTGTACTTTTATATGCACCTTGTAATACTTTTAACTTTATGTATTCTCTATATTTGATAAACCAATTGATTCTTGAATTTTGTCATTTTTACTAGAAGCGACTTGCTGATATGTTTCAAATGAACCATCATGTCAGAAAATCATTTTTTGTCTAGATTAAGTCCAAAAAGGTGTATTTGGCCCAAAGTGACCAAATATGGTCATTGGGCCAAGCCCCCCAAAATTGAAATTTCTGTTTGTTCTTTTTTCACCAGAAGCGACTTGCTAATATGCTTCCAACAAGACCTCAACCACTATCAGAAGATCATTTCATGTCTAAATTATGTCGAAAAAGGTATTTTGGTCCAAAATGCCCTAATATGGTAGTTTGGGCCCAGACGCCAAAAAATTGATATTTTTTAATGTTTCTTTATCTATCACCAAGAGTATTCCATTCCGCTTCTAACGAGCCATCAACCACTACCAGACGATCATTTTAAACCAAAATATGCCCCAAACAGTGATGTTTCCCCAATATGCCCAAGTAAAGTAATTTGAGCCCAGATGCCAAGAAATTGAAATAGTTTGGATTGTTCTTTTTCTATCACCAAGAGAATTACATTCCGCTTCTAACGAACTCTCAACCACTATCGGACGATCATGTATATGTGTATATGTATATATATGCATGTATATATATGCATCGGTATATATATATATATATATATATATATATATATATATATATATATATATATATATATATATATATATATGCATGTATTTATGTATATATTAAAAGTGCCTTTGTTACGATTTTCGGTGGTATGATTTATCGATCGGTGGTATGGATTTATCTAGCTAAACTTATAGCCTAATTAAGATGAATCATTTAGGTGGATTAATAACAAATATTTATTATATATATATATATATATGTGTGTGTGTGTGTGTGTGTGTGTGTGTGTGTGTGTGTGTGTGTGTGTGTGTATTTATGAAGGCTGATAACAATGCAGAACACCGAAATATTGAAAGAGAGCATTTACAAAAACAAAAAATTGAAGACAATATTTGAGATATTAATTTTGACAATTATCTATTTATTTTTATGATGAATCTTTCACGTATTATATCAGTAAATATAAGACTTACTGTTAATATTAATAAAATAAGGGATGGTGGAGCATCTTTTGATATTTCGGGAAAAACTCCCACCTTCTCAAAAAAGGAAACAAATGTTCAGTCCGTCTAAGGGAAAGAAAACGTCCAAGCATTCTCGGATCCATACTTTACGAATTAATACCAAATACACTGACACTAGTGTCCAGGAAACGATTAAGAACATAACGAAAACAGAAAATTGCGTTGCTTATTTAGTAATGTCTTCGTTATACACACGCGCCATACAAGATACGCATATACACCACTACGATAACAGCCTAACATATAGACATAGAGTACAAATACACACATCGGTAAAAAGACAACATACACACATAAAACCCACACACATACCAAATATTAGATACACACATAAGATATGCTAAAAAAAATGCATGTATTCTTACACACACGCACGGACGCATTCACACATAGTAAAAGAATCACATACCGAACACGCATTGAAAGACGAAAAACATCAATAAATACGCACGAAAAAATAAGGCCTCCCACAGATATAAGCGACGCTAATAAGAAATGGATAAGGTCATAAAAACTAATTTCTTCATTACTGTTCTCCATAAAAACTCTGCCAATTCTTCTCTCACTGTCAGAACAACCACCGCCTTAAGAAGGTATTGTACTAGAAACACGTGTCGCATATGATACGGAAAAAATGTAATATTCTCGCCCTAAATGTAGACTTTACTCTCGTTGGATCCATATATATATATATATATATATATATATATATATATATATATATATATATATATATATATATATATATATAGTGTGTGTGTGTGTGTGTCAGGTTGTATATGAAAAGAAATCAAATAAAGTGCTCGATCATATAAGAGAGCTAATATTCCACTGGGCACGGAGATTTTCTAAAGATGTCTAAATCTGCCCTTTTGGGTGAATCCGCGGTACATTGCTGAATTATGTAATATACAGTATCTAAATAAATTATATATATATATATATATATATATATATATATATATATATATATATATATATAATGAAATGAGTGATGAGAATAAAAATTGGAAAGAGAACAATATTTATTGAATCATCAAGCAGTTCAAACAAGGAATATATAAATAAAATCTTGACCCATGGATTTTCAAAAAGGCAAGCTTTTATCATCAGAGGAGAACATAGGGATAAATCAGTAAAATTATATTACTGGTTAGCACAGATTTGAAAATATAAAAAATATAAAACATAAAAAACTACACAATATTTTTAGTAAAGTGAATCAACTGGAAAACGCAACATGTCCAAAAACAAATGTACATCCATGAATGTTAAGTAAATAAAGGAGAAATGTTCCAGAAATTCGAATAGTGAAAACATTCTGTTCAAAAATTATAGCAGTTCAGATTATATGTCAAAGCTCATTGGTAAAATAAATGCGCGATTCACCAGTAGGAATATAAGTATAACTCTCCAAAAAACTAAAATAATTCGCAAATCCATTGCTCAGTAACACATCTTCATAACGCAGATTAAAAAATGTGATTGTAAGGCCTAAAATGACAAAATTCTGAATGGGAAAAAATCAAGAAATTATAAGATGATAAAACGTAAAGAAGTAAAAAAGTAGTATCAGAAAGACAAAAACAAAGAAAGGAATGTATATATATATAACTTCTTTTGTCATATGGTAGGAGAAATCCCAGCAGAGTGCTCAATTTATTGATAAAATCAAAATTAAGAGCGTAATATAGCAGAAAGTCTTCCACAAACCAAACAAAATCCTCCAATACATCAACAAAGGATCTCAAACCTCTCATCTAGTCCTGAAATGTTCATGCAGACAGTGCCTTATTACAATAAAGCGCTCCGTGACAGCGTGTTCAGAGAAGAGATCTCATACATCTCGAAACCAGACACGTGGCAGTCGTAATAGGAAGAGTTCAATAATTTGGTTTCCAAGACAAGCATAGAGATATGACTATTCACTACCGGTCATGCGATTCGAAACTCCGGATTACGAGTATTTTGCAACTTAAATCCAGACGCCCCGAACCACTCGGCCAGCTGAACAGCGAATAAACAGTGATAATTTTAACACTTTATGTGGCGGCTTGAAGTCATGTTCAGCATTTTTTCATTCATGCAAACATTATTAAAAATAACAGAACTCTTCTATCTGGTTATACCTTTTTTCATCTTTTCAATTTTTCTGATGATTTTTTTGTGTTAAAATCAAACAAATTAATAAAAGATCTATATGTGTTACAAACGTTTTCGATTCCTTCTCGAATCGTATTCAGGTGTTGATAACGAAATGGACTAAAAAAGCTGGTGAAAGGATAGAATTTGTTAAATACATCGGAGAGACGTGCACGTAAAGGAACACATACATTGTTCAAAGAAGGCGTGGATGAATTTTTTTAAATATATATTTATTCATTTATTTATTAAAAGTAAGAGCTGTGTATACGAATAATTATGGAGAGGGAAATATGGGGAAGTAGGCAATAATTAATTTAATAAAATGTCCTATTTATTAGAATTTAGATTAACTGACGCCGGGGTGGCGTCACTGAACTGAATTAAACTACGCTAAGCATTTTTCATGGTTTTTTCTCATATGCGATATTATTAATTGTAGGTTGTTGTTGATTTTTAAAAAGAAATTCTTTTCATGTGAAGACAAAAAACAGTAATGTATGTATTACTAGTAAGTATAACTTTGAAAATGTATATATAGATAGAAAAAAAACTTACTCTGATTTGGACTTTTTGACATTCAATTTAGATCTTCCGGACTTAATCTTTTGTTATTTAATTTTCCAAGGATATCTACGCATTCGAGCTACATTGTTTTCTTTGATTTCTACTGTTTGGAATACTCGGACTTTATGGATTACCTTTGAACATTTAATTATTTCCACATTGTATTGTAACATTATATGTTTGCCCTAATTAGGATGCGTTTAGCTAACAATAAAGTGTTCTTCTATATATATAAATTTTCTAGTAATACATACATTACTGTTTTTTTGTCCTCTGATGAAAAGAATTTCTCTTTGAAAATCCAGATACTACACTTTGATCTTAGCCAAAAGGCCGAGAAAGACTTGAAATTTTAACAATAATCGCCATTGGAAGTATGGTTCAGAAAACACGCAGGTTGATGAAGAAAATGGCTTTAATTAATTGTATGAATAATTTTTATTAATATCACCTTATCGGAACGTATTGTAAATACATATGGAAACTTGATAATAGCAGTTATAAGTGTATATTTGTAAATATGAATTTAATTGAAGGTTAAAAGTAATGTATTATGTAAATGAGGAAGCCCGTCTAGTGTCTAAACGACGTTTATTAACGGTATAAAAGGCTGTTGAAATCTATTAATTTAAGTAAGATTCTTGCCACGTTTTCACTTCTAATCGCAGCCTCGTCTTGAAATTTCCTTCTTCTCTAATCTAATAATGTTATCTAATGTAAATTTAATTAATTAATAATAGTTTCCTAATTCTACAGGTATTCAAATATTATGAACGCTGACTCGAAAAGCTTAATTAATTAAATGTGAATTACTCGACGACCCCCTCCCCCTCCCTCTTCTGTTTACAAAAATTCCCCAGGACGGACAGACAGACATCCTGACAGAGAAAGTGCTCGTTATATTATATATATATATAATGAATGGTGAAAATAAAAGTTTGAAAAAGTTACAAATTTTATTAATTTAAAACAGTAATGTAATACATACATTACTGTTTTTTTGTCCTCTGATGAAAAGAATTTCTCTTTGAAAATCCATGGGTAAAGGATCATGAAATTATTCCTTGTTTTGAACTTTTGATGAATTAATAAAGTTTGTAATTTTTCCAACCTTCATTTTCATCATTCATGTCTCTCTCTCTCTCTCGCTCTTTCTTTTTCTCTCTCTCTCTTTACACACGCATAAACATATATATATATATATATATATATATATATATATATATATATATATATATAGTCTAAAGAAGCTTTGAGTCATTAAAAAAATAATAATAATAATAATAATAATAATAAATAAAAATAAAATTAAAAAAATTAAAAAAATATATAAAAATGTAAAAGGCAGTTTAAATTCCCAGACAAACTAACTAAATCCAAGATATTGCAGACTTAACATTCGTTGGAAAATTAATAAATGAAAAAATATAAGTAAAATAAAAAAATAAAAAATAAAATAAAATAAAAAATAAAAATAAAAAGGGGGGTTAATTATCTAAGAGTGAAACAAAAACAGGAGACCTTAAGCGTCTAATATTAACACGGGGATCATCAGCTGTTTACCATGTAACTGTTTCGGAGATTTAAAAACAGGACAGTTTTAATATCCATGGCTCTCCAATGGTACTGATTATATATATATAAAATTGGATATATATATATATATATATATATATATATATATATATATATATATATATATATATATATATATATATATATAATTTAGATGAAGTGTAATTGATAAAATCTATGATAAAGAAAATCATATAAGTTTTTCAAGCTTTACTCCGATGTAATAGTGATAATAAAATGAATTTTTGGAATGTGCGTACGTATGAATAGACATTGTTTCGTTTTTATCTTGGAGGCCTGATTATAATGTTTAAAATTTTAATCAATAATGTCATGAATTTTAAAATGTACTTTTACTTAATTTTAATATGAAAGCTCTCTTAAACATAGCCTGTCAAGCATTGAGCCTGTTTTATGTACAGAGATTCATATGATCTACTTTGTTAAAAATACATTTTGTATGATTTAATTTTCTGGGAATATCTTGAATTGTTTTTGGTCTTTAGCTTAAACTTATATATATATATATATATATATATATATATATATATATATATATATATATATATATATATATATATATATAATGATACATATGAGGTTTCATCCTAATCGAATCATCAGTGTAGAAGATAACTGTTAATCTTAAACTAATTTTTGGACGCTCTAACAACACGGTCAACGTCCACAGTAGTCAAGTCAAAATGTGGCCGAACGTCAAACAAATTGCTAACAAAGGTTTTTAACTTGGATATTGGGCATGAATAACCTCTCTTTCAGATAAAAAAAAAGTTTACCAAAACAAGCCTTGCGGAAAGGGGTCAACGGGCGCCATCTTTAAAATCCAACTTAACAATATAAAAATTTCGAGACACAAAATCCCTCACATTTCCTGACAAGTATGTCCATTATTCCTGACAATTACTGGCAAAAATAAACGTTTTTTCTGACGAAAATACTTTATTAAATTAGAAATTAAAAAAATGTTTTTGCATGAAAACCCACACAGGGTCCATCCCAGGCCAGTTTGACATTTTCTTGGTGTTTTTGTAATAGTAGGCAGCTATATGCTTAATAATACACTAACACTAGAAAATGCCATTGTTTTCATGTTTTTCTTATTTCTTATAGAAATATAAGGTTATATTAAGGTACAAAAACAGACTAAGTAGCCTTTTTCAAGGCAACAATTGTCACATTAATTTCTGACATTTCATAAAAAATTGGTACAAAATAAGTACAATTTACAATAAAGGAATGGTCAGTTGGTCGAATGCTGGGGTAAGGCTCTTGCATAACCACCACAGAACAAGTTCATGAACGGACCAAGAAACATTTCTTGTCAAGAACTAGTCAAAGATAACTTCATCATCATCAAGATCTGGCTGTGGTAAGTTGCTGCAGTGGAGGCCTTTGCAATTACCACACAAGTTTGAACAGTCAATGCCATATTTGATGCAACTACATGTTGCTGTAGTACACCCTGAAGTACAGGTACACCTAATTATAGCCAACAAATTTACAGGACCAGCTGACAAGTCAGTCTTGATTGGTTGTAATTTAACATCTGAAAGTGTCCATCCCCACTCGTCAGGTTTTAGCTGATTTCTACATTTCCATTCCTGAATTTGGAAGTAAACTTGAAGGCTATGGAATTTTGTAGCTGCTCTTGTTGGTGGCAATGATTTGACCTCAACATACTTTAAGCTTTTTGCAACCTTTTTCTTTAAAGCGCCTCAGTCGGAGATGATTGATGTTTTCCCCATCATTACAATTGTACAGACACACTAAAGCCTTCTCCCCAGCTTTAATAACCTCTTCTGCACTGCTATCGTTGCCAAACACTTCTGCCAGTTTGAGGAAGTTTCTATTGTTCATCATCTTTCGAGGGGATGCTGCCTTTCCAATTCCATAAACACTGGATGTAGAATCACAACCCAGTAGTGCATGAATAAAAGAATGTTGGAACAGACCACATCTCCCAAATATTTCCTCATCTCTTTGATGTTCCAGATTTTCACACTTTTTGCACTATCCTTTGGTTGTGGCGTGAAGATGTCGTAACCATTGGCATGATAACATAGCAGGACCATTAGGTCAATGTCATCTGCTATGAAAATGGTTTCTCCAGTATGTGCCAGTTCTAGAGCAGTCTTCACAATCAATACGTCAGCGTCTCCAGATGCATGGACTACTTTACAACCTGCTTCCTCCAAACTCTTTCCCAGAAAGTTGATGAACAATTGTTTGTTATCTTGATTAGCTAGGAAAACATCCGTTTTTAATTTGAACACCATTAAAGGGGTCAGTGACACATTAACACCAACAGAGCCCCCTGCTCGGCGTCGGTGAGTCGCGTCTTTAATGGATGGACCACTTTCATACCCATCAAAGACAATGTATGCTTTTCCATATCCAGTTGTAGCATATTTGCGGTATTGTGCACATATCTCATCAAATGTGTGACCTTTTTGCTATGGGAGGCGTTGAAGTAGTGCTCCACCATCTAAGAGATACTGTGGAGCTGAAGACTGTGAACCTGATTGTACAGAAGTCAGTTTCCATATTGCGTCTGCTAAAGCCATGTTTTGCCTCTCGCGGTAGAATCAAAAAGTGCGGGTGGGTAACCACAAAGCTCATACTGGAAATGTTCTTGCTGCTGCTGAGTTGAGGATTCATTCGTAGATAGCACACGCAGTCTTTGGAATATGAGTTGTGGATCAGTCTCAACTGCTTCATCTTTGCTGAGCTAAACTTTTGACCCAAGTGTAATTGCCTGATCCTTTCTTTTAAATGAGTACTCGTGGACATTTTCTCCAACCATTGAAGCTATGATTGCCTCTCCTATGGAGTTTGCTCCGTCCACATTAACCATTTTGTCTCCAGTTACTCCACTTAAAAATGCTGTGAATGGACGGATCTTCCGTGAAAGGGTCATATGTCTTAAGAAACGCAAGAAGCTTCCATGTATCCCTCACATCTCTCTCTTTTCTTGCTGAAGTAGCCTTCTGGTGCTGGTCACAAGTGCCATAACGAATATCTGCTAGTTCTTGCATTGTAAACTTGATTTCAGCGCACGCTGGCAGTGATAGCGTCCAAACCAATCGTTGAAGCCAGTCCAGTAGCGATCACTCCGTCTAATCACATGGAATCCTTCAGAAAATGTATGGTACACTTCAGGATCGCTTTTCGACAGGCCCTCCATTTGCTGCAAGTACAATTAGGCCGACTTTGCATATAAGATGTGTCCTGCTGCAGCGAATATTTGTCAGCATTTTCCTTAAAGCATCAAGGTGCAATTCCCAGTTTACGGTGCACTCTGCCTTGATAAATAATTGCAGGATCTTCACCATATCAAGGTATTGAATCCACAATTTTTCTGTTCGCTGGTCAACCATCGCATCCTTCACATGGTTGATTCTCTGGGCAATCCTGGGCATAAACTCTGGTGACAGAACATTATTCAATGTGTCAGTCACATCTAGGAGACCTTTCAATAGCTCCTGAGCTTCCTTCAGGACTTCATTTTGAGGAAATGACTCTTCTGCATCAGTGTTGGGTTGATCATTCATAGTGGCATGTGAAACTGGCAAATCATAGGCTTTCTATAACAAAATAGCATTCAGAGCAACATCAACTAAGAAGTGAGCACGAATGGCTCTTGCAATTGCTTTGCCACTTAGCATGTGCTTGACTGTGTTTTCAACATACACAAGTTCGAAAAGTTCTTGCAATCCAGAACCTGTCATCAAATGGCCAATTGACCACAGGAATCTCATCTGTGTATGGAGCCCACCAAGTCGCAAGACAAATGATTTCAGGGGACTGGAACTAGGCTGTGACTCGACTATGATCATTTCTTTGCACCAAAGTGGTTGATCGAATGTCATAATTGGTGTAATGTTGTTTTTCCTGGCTAAATTACTAATGTAACATAACGTTAAGTACACGCAGGTTAGGTTACCAGGGTCCATGTCAATCACTGGCAAAAACTGTGGCTGATTACCAGGATATGTTCTTTTGTGCACTGACTGTATAAGGCCTGACCATGTGGGTCTGGACGGATGGGAAATTAGTGAAACCTCCCAAAGGATGTCAACATTAGCAGTCGAATCGACAACTTTCTTGGTCTCGAGCTCTTTAAATGTCACTGGTGGTTTGTTGGTGTGCTATGAATCTAGGTACTTGATGTTGATCCTTCCAACCCTTATTATATCTTCTGATGAAAGGACCTGAATCCTTGGAACTGGTTTTGCTTTAACTTTCCCGGGCGTAAAAGATACCCATACCGTGGAATGTGTTGAATCCATCAATACTCCTTACATTATGGTCCACATTATCAGATACGAACTGCACAAATTCAGTTTCACAATGAGAGAGAGTTTCAGCGCCATTAACAAGAGCAGCACTTCTTTCGAATTTCTGGACTTCTGAGTAAGATGAAGAGAAGCCATGCTTATTCAGTTTGTCAATTAAGAACCTCGATCCAAATTGGTCATGCATTTCCACTGCTAAACCAAACTGCACAGGTGCAAGGAGAACTCTGTGTTTAGCAGCCTGCATTATCGCTTGACCAACTGATGCAAGTTTCAAATCATTGTCTTTGCCTGCAAATATCTTCCTGAGAAAGATCAACAATGTTTTAGGAACATATTCAAGATCATTCTTAGACGGGCAATATTCTGAACTTGTCTGGATACCTTTAATGTCATTCTTGATAAGTTTGGCTGCCGTCTCTATGATTCTAATGGCCTCTGATTCTGAATTGTCTGGTGAGTGGCTCTGTGCATAGAATTCATAGAGAATACATTTTGCTGTACTTAAGAATGTAACAACATTATGTTTCCCATTGATTTCAGTCACAATGATTTTGTCTTTGAAATGTTCTAACAATCGAGATTTCATGTATGAGAGACTGTATGGTTCAAAGCCAGTGTCCTCGAGAATTTCCTCCATTTTTTTAACAAGATCGACAATGGTGAGTTGCTCCTCATCATTTTGCTGCAAATATTTATCAACTTCCAGAAATACCTGCTTTCTCTCTGAATCCTCTGGTCTACCAAGGTTTTGTTTCTTAGAAGAATCAGTAGACGAGAATGCCTTAGTAATGTTTTTATTGGAATCATAGTTTGCAAAACATGTTCTGTGATAACGTGCTTCTTCTGAAACAAGATCAGCTACATAACCTATTCTACTTGTAACAGTCGATGCCCAGCCATTATTTTGCACGGGATAGCATTTCATCATGGGTGAACCTGTTTTTACAGTCAATTTCTTTGTTATTTGGGGTTGATCCAAGGCTGTCTGCATTCCTTGTGAAGACGTTAACCAATCTGAATTATGATCTTCTCTCCACGTTGTTCAAAAGCTCTGTTAATGGAATCGATGCCTTTCTGGCTGACGATGAATGTTTCTTCATTATTGGACAGTTCATTGTTGCAAATAGCACACTTGACAGAATCCATAATTATCTGTACTTCACTTTGACCAACCTGAAATTAGAATACGACAGAATATTAAGCTCCTGCAGTAATACATCAAAAGAGCCCAAAAAAAGGCATAAGCAGTTATAATTATATTTAACTTTATGAAAACTGTTGGCTTTATCCAATTTCACATTGCTACATTTGGTATTTTTGAAGATGAATTTACAGAAATTGAGTTGAGAGATGGGAGGCTAGAATCGTCGGCAATCTTTAAAGATAGCGCCGGTTGACCCCTTTCCGCAAGGCTAATTTTGGTTAACTTTTTTATCTGAAAGAAAGGTTATTCATGCCCAATGTCCAAGTTAAAAACCCTTGTTAGCAATTTGTTTGAGGTTAGCCAAAAAATCAGCTCGATTGACTGGACTATAGCTATACGACGAGCGGAGAAATAAATCTCTCTCTCCCTCTCCCCTCTCTCTTTCTCTCTCTCTCTCTCTCTCTCTCTCTCTCTATATATATATATATATATATATATATATATATATATATATATAATAAGGCACGTTCTGACAACGTGCGTTGAATACTCTAGTCAGTTTTTTCTATATGTGATTCGCTTCGCATAAATAGAACTTAAATTCCCTTCTTGACGTGGTAACGTCTCGTGGCTATATGGTTATGACGTTTACTTATGGAGTCTACGTTGATTCTTTACCAGAGGTTCGAACCTTGCGACCGTCTGCGATTATCATTCCCTACACTGATGAGAATGAAAGCTTGAAACGCTCGCGTATGTAGGTAAATATAATTTAATATTATTTACTTAAAATTAATATATATATATATATATATATATATATATATATATATATATATATATATATATATATATATATATATATGCTTAACAAATTTGTTAGACCACAACTGTATACAACAGCTGTCCTAAATTAACAAAATTAGTAATTAACAAGATCATTTTTTATCTTTTTGTAATGGGTAATATATCAGTACGGAAAAGCTATTTAGCCAAAAATATATATTTAATGCTAAAATATAATTATAATTTTTACCCATAAATTTCAAATTTACTTTTTTACAAAAAAGGAAACCAAAAAACTAAGTAAAGCACATGTTTACTTCATGATTGAGATATCAAATTAAAGTTATTTACTTGCATTCCTGGGCATAAAAATTAGTTTTAATGGTTCTATGTTATGATTTATAAATGTCTCAGAAAACCCCAGTGAGTCTGCTCAAATTTCAGTATGCATACGTGAAATCGGTTTTAAATTTCTCATTGCTGTTCAAAATGGTGAAACATCGAGAGATCTCTTAAAATGACGGGTCTGCATTTAAGTGTTATATTATAAACCGTTTTTAAACACGTGTCGTCGTCGTGAACCTAGGTTCTTTTCGTCTGTTAATAAACTCACTCAGACGCCGATGTTTATAACAAAAAAATGTTATCTAAAAAGGCAGACAGTCACATAAAAACATCAGAGGGATATGCTAATTGTATATGCGCGAGATAGATAGATAGATAGATAGATAGATAGATAGATAGATAGATAGATAGATAGATAGATAGATAGATAGATAGATAGATAATTTGTCTCGCAACACTCAGTAGCCAGACTGTGTTGGTTGAACCTCCTCCATTAGGGGCAGTACCCAGACACGTCTTTTCTTCTTGAGTTTCGCCAGCCAAAAATGAGAAAGAAAAGCTCCAGCCGGAAATCACGTGGCTTAATCGAATTTCTCTGCGGTGACTTTTGAAACCCTTCATCCTAAAAACGGCTCTCGATATGTAACGCGGGATGGCGTTGAGACAAGTGGAAAAGACGCCAAGGATGCTAAAAATGCTCAAAGGATATGCGAGAGGTTAAAATCTAACTGAAAAGATGTCACGCACATCGATATTTTAAGTTCTAGGGACAGAAGGGATGTTACAAACCCCGTTGTCTGTGTGTATAATCCATTATACACACCGCGTCTGACACCCTTTTTAGTACTTATCGTCGTCTCATCAATTTATACGGACACACGGGGCTTCTTTTTAAAGGAGGATTTATTAGCTTCAAGACAGGATGACAAATATTGTTACAGAGATCAGACAGATATATATATTTAAAGATTGGTCACTGCGTTAGATATATATAGAGAGAGACGGTTTTGGCCGCCGTGATATGCTAATTCACATTGTTGAGCTGTCCCACCACCTTTAGGATTTGGGGGACGAGAAGATTTTTCCTGACTGCTTCGCTCGAGAGTCTGGCAGAAAAGAGACTAGAAATCAATTTTCCAGAAATTATGTTAAATTCCTAACTTCCGCGTACTGGCTGAGGTTATTTTTAGACGCCTGATGCGTCAATCATTTCAGCAGCTTCATCGCTCATTCCCTCCACCTTTCATTATGTAACAGGAAGATCACTGCTAATCTTCAGGCAGAGATGAATGCTTCTAGATCAGAATTTGAAAGATTTTCAAATTGACATGAACGACGGAATAACGCTTTGATGGTGAATAGCTGCTAAGAAGGCATTATTGAGGCCTGGAAACTTCTTCAGATCTGTCAGGAATCACAACCACTTGACTGTTGATGACAGGAAGAACGTACCCTGGACCGACAAATTTAAGTTTGAACTTATCGATCAACATAAGTGCTTATGTTCACAAAAAATCTTAAAAACGGATTAATTATATTTTACTATCGGGATCTCACTTATCAAGGCCAAGAGTAACTCGAGGGTAAGAGTTAATGAGACTGGAATGAATGTCAGCTAAAAGATGAGGAACACTATTAGAGTACTAACATTGGTTTATGGCCTTAACTGCGTTTGATTACTTTTAGAGCGGTCCATGATAAGAATTTATTGGCATTGGATTTTAAGACGACCAAGTTGTAGTCAGCGGAGTAGCAGTCCCGTGGAAATGTTTTCCACAGGTTAGAAACCTTTGCAAAGAAGCTCTGTATGTGGAAATTCTACCTGGTGTTAGGCACATGGAAAGAGAAGGGGAAGACATTTTGTTGTATTAGAAAGACGAGTTCTTTCTGTGAATGTCTTACAAAGAGAATTAAATATTGGAGAGTCGAACATCTTTCATAAAGATAATGACAGAGCAGAAATAGACTAGCAACGTCTCTTCTGTGAGAACTGGGTTATTGCGCTAATACAGTTGAAATTCCATTATGATTGGTGATTTTATTAGTGAGAAAATTAATTAGAATCGACGGTATGATAAATCTCTTGTTTGAGGCTGAATATGATTGGTCATGGGTTCATATACAAATAAGACAGCGACATCAAAGCTGCTCAGTGAATATTTGACCCAAAAAAATGAATTTTGTGTAGTGGGCATGATGGACTAGCCAAATCAAATAATAGATGCCAATCCTATTGAACACAGCCATCGACTTGCTGATACGGTCATATATACCGTGACTTCGTTCGACTATTGAGTAGCGCCGCTTGTCCAGCCGTTGCCTGTATCAGCTGCTCCTGTTGATGTTTCGGCGACTTCGTTCGACTATTGAGTAGCGCCGTTTGTCACGCCGTTGCCTGTATCAGCTGCTCCTGTTGATGTTTCGGCGACTTCGTTCGACTATTGAGTAGCGCCGCTTGTCTAGCCGTTGCCAGTATCAGCTGCTCCTGTTGATGTTTCGGCGACTTCGTTCGACTATTGAGTAGCGCCGCTTGTCCAGCCGTTGCCTGTATCAGCTGCTCCTGTTGATGTTTCGGCTACTTCGTTCGACTATTGACTAGCGCCGCTTGTCCAGCCGTTGACTGTATCAGCTGCTCTTGTTGATGTTTCGGCGACTTCGTTCGACTATTGAGTAGCGCCGCTTGTCCAGCCGTTACCTGTATCAGCTGCTCCTGTTTATGTTTCGGCAACTTCGTTCGACTATTGAGTAGCGCCGCTTGTCCAGCCGTATGCTGTAGCAGCTGCTCCTGTTGATGTTTCGGCGACTTCGTTTGACTATTGAGTCGCGCCGCTTGTCCAGCCGTTGACTGTATCAGCTGCTCCTGTTGATGTTTCGGCGACTTCGTTCGACTATTAGGTAGCGCCGCTTGTCTAGCCGTTGCCTGTATCAGCTGCTCCTGTTGATGTTTCGGCGACTTCGTTCGACTATTGAGTAGCGCCGCTTGTCTAGCCGTTGCCTGTATCAGCTGCTCCTGTTGATGTTTCGGCGACTTCGTTCGACTATTGAGTAGCGCCGCTTGTCCAGCCGTTGCCTGTATCAGCTGCTCCTGTTGATGTTTCGGCGACTTCGTTCGACTATTGAGTAGCGCCGTTTGTCCAGCCGTTGCCTGTATCAGCTGCTCTTGTTGATGTTTCGGCGACTTCGTTCGACTATTGAGTAGCGCCGCTTGTCTAGCCGTTGCCAGTATCAGCTGCTCCTGTTGATGTTTCGGCGACTTCGTTCGACTATTGAGTAGCGCCGCTTGTCCAGCCGTTGACTGTATCAGCTGCTCCTGTTGATGTTTCGGCGACTTCGTTCGACTATTGAGTAGCGCCGCTTGTCCAGCCGTTGCCTGTATCAGCTGCTCCTGTTGATGTTTCGGCGACTTCGTTCGACTATTGAGTAGCGCCGTTTGTCCAGCCGTTGCCTGTATCAGCTGCTCCTGTTGATGTTTCGGCGACTTCGTTCGACTATTGAGTAGCGCCGCTTGTCCAGCCGTTGCCTGTATCAGCTGCTCCTGTTGATGTTTCGGCGACTTCGTTCGACTATTGAGTAGCGCCGTTTGTCACGCCGTTGCCTGTATCAGCTGCTCCTGTTGATGTTTCGGCGACTTCGTTCGACTATTGAGTAGCGCCGCTTGTCCAGCCGTTGCCTGTATCAGCTGCTCCTGTTGATGTTTCGGCTACTTCGTTCGACTATTGACTAGCGCCGCTTGTCCAGCCGTTGACTGTATCAGCTGCTCTTGTTGATGTTTCGGCGACTTCGTTCGACTATTGAGTAGCGCCGCTTGTCCAGCCGTTACCTGTATCAGCTGCTCCTGTTTATGTTTCGGCAACTTCGTTCGACTATTGAGTAGCGCCGCTTGTCCAGCCGTATGCTGTAGCAGCTGCTCCTGTTGATGTTTCGGCGACTTCGTTTGACTATTGAGTCGCGCCGCTTGTCCAGCCGTTGACTGTATCAGCTGTTCCTGTTGATGTTTCGGCGACTTCGTTCGACTATTGAGTAGCGCCGCTTGTCTAGCCGTTGCCTGTATCAGCTGCTCCTGTTGATGTTTCGGCGACTTCGTTCGACTATTGAGTAGCGCCGCTTGTCTAGCCGTTGGCTGTATCAGCTGCTCCTGTTGATGTTTCGGCGACTTCGTTCGACTATTGAGTAGCGCCGCTTGTCTAGCCGTTGCCTGTATCAGCTGCTCCTGTTGATGTTTCGGCGACTTCGTTCGACTATTTAGTAGCGCCGCTTGTCTAGCCGTTGCCAGTATCAGCTGCTCCTGTTGATGTTTCGGCGACTTCGTTCGACTATTGAGTAGCGCCGCTTGTCCAGCCGTTGCCTGTATCAGCTGCTCCTGTTGATGTTTCGGCGACTTCGTTCGACTATTGAGTAGCGCCGTTTGTCACGCCGTTGCCTGTATCAGCTGCTCCTGTTGATGTTTCGGCGACTTCGTTCGACTATTGAGTAGCGCCGCTTGTCTAGCCGTTGCCAGTATCAGCTGCTCCTGTTGATGTTTCGGCTACTTCGTTCGACTATTGACTAGCGCCGCTTGTCCAGCCGTTGACTGTATCAGCTGCTCTTGTTGATGTTTCGGCGACTTCGTTCGACTATTGAGTAGCGCCGCTTGTCCAGCCGTTACCTGTATCAGCTGCTCCTGTTTATGTTTCGGCAACTTCGTTCGACTATTGAGTAGCGCCGCTTGTCCAGCCGTATGCTGTAGCAGCTGCTCCTGTTGATGTTTCGGCGACTTCGTTCGACTATTGAGTAGCGCCGCTTGTCTAGCCGTTGCCTGTATCAGCTGCTCCTGTTGATGTTTCGGCGACTTCGTTCGACTATTGAGTAGCGCCGCTTGTCTAGCCGTTGCCTGTATCAGCTGCTCCTGTTGATGTTTCGGCGACTTCGTTCGACTATTGAGTAGCGCCGCTTGTCCAGCCGTTGCCTGTATCAGCTGCTCCTGTTGATGTTTCGGCGACTTCGTTCGACTATTGAGTAGCGCCGCTTGTCCAGCCGTTGCCTGTATCAGCTGCTCCTGTTGATGTTTCGGCGACTTCGTTCGACTATTGAGTAGCGCCGTTTGTCACGCCGTTGCCTGTATCAGCTGCTCCTGTTGATGTTTCGGCGACTTCGTTCGACTATTGAATAGCGCCGCTTGTCTAGCCGTTGCCAGTATCAGCTGCTCCTGTTGATGTTTCGGCGACTTCGTTCGACTATTGAGTAGCGCCGCTTGTCCAGCCGTTGCCTGTATCAGCTGCTCCTGTTGATGTTTCGGCTACTTCGTTCGACTATTGACTAGCGCCGCTTGTCCAGCCGTTGACTGTATCAGTAGTTCTTGTTGATGTTTCGGCGACTTCGTTCGACTATTGAGTAGCGCCGCTTGTCCAGCCGTTACCTGTATCAGCTGCTCCTGTTTCTGTTTCGGCAACTTCGTTCGACTATTGAGTAGCGCCGCTTGTCCAGCCGTATGCTGTAGCAGCTGCTCCTGTTGATGTTTCGGCGACTTCGTTTGACTATTGAGTCGCGCCGCTTGTCCAGCCGTTGACTGTATCAGCTGTTCCTGTTGATGTTTCGGCGACTTCGTTCGACTATTGAGTAGCGCCGCTTGTCTAGCCGTTGCCTGTATCAGCTGCTCCTGTTGATGTTTCGGCAACTTCGTTCGACTATTGAGTAGCGCCGCTTGTCTAGCCGTTGCCTGTATCAGCTGCTCCTGTTGATGTTTCGGCGACTTCGTTCGACTATTGAGTAGCGCCGCTTGTCTAGCCGTTGCCTGTATCAGCTGCTCCTGTTGATGTTTCGGCGACTTCGTTCGACTATTGAGTAGCGCCGCTTGTCTAGCCGTTGCCAGTATCAGCTGCTCCTGTTGATGTTTCGGCGACTTCGTTCGACTATTGAGTAGCGCCGCTTGTCCAGCCGTTGCCTGTATCAGCTGCTCCTGTTGATGTTTCGGCGACTTCGTTCGACTATTGAGTAGCGCCGTTTGTCACGCCGTTGCCTGTATCAGCTGCTCCTGTTGATGTTTCGGCGACTTCGTTCGACTATTGAGTAGCGCCGCTTGTGTAGCCGTTGCCAGTATCAGCTGCTCTTGTTGATGTTTCGGCGACTTCGTTCGACTATTGAGTAGCGCCGCTTGTCCAGCCGTTGCCTGTATCAGCTGCTCCTGTTGATGTTTCGGCTACGTCGTTCGACTATTGACTAGCGCCGCTTGTCCAGCCGTTGACTGTATCAGCTGCTCTTGTTGATGTTTCGGCGACTTCGTTCGACTATTGAGTAGCGCCGCTTGTCCAGCCGTTACTTGTATCAGCTGCTCCTGTTTATGTTTCGGCAACTTCGTTCGACTATTGAGTAGCGCCGCTTGTCCAGCCGTTGGCTGTATCAGCTGCTCCTGTTGATGTTTCGGCGACTTCGTTCGACTATTGAGTAGCGCCGCTTGTCCAGCCGTTGCCTGTATCAGCTGCTCCTGTTGATGTTTCGGCGACTTCGTTCGACTATTGAGTAGCGCCGCTTGTCCAGCCGTTGGCTGTATCAGCTGCTCCTCTTGATGTTTCGGCGACTTCGTTCGACTATTGAGTAGCGACGCTTGTCCAGCCGTTGCCTGTATCAGCTGCTCCTGTTGATGTTTCGGCGATTTCGTTCGACTATTGAGTAGCGCCGCTTGTCTAGCCGTTGCCTGTATCAGCTGTTCCTGTTGATGTTTCGGCGACTTCGTTCGTCTATTGAGTAGCGCCGCTTGTCTAGCCGTTGCCTGTATCAGCTGCTCCTGTTGATGTTTCGGCGACTTCGTTCGACTATTGACTAGCGTCGCTTGTCCAGCCGTTGACTTTATCAGCTGCTCCTGTTGATGTTTCGGCGACTTCGTTCGACTATTGAGTAGCGCCGCTTGTCCAGCCGTTGCCTGTATCAGCTGTTCCTGTTGATGTTTCGGCGATTTCGTTCGACTATTGAGTAGCGCCGCTTGTCCAGCCGTTGCCTGTATCAGCTGTTCCTGTTGATGTTTCGGCGATTTCGTTCGACTATTGAGTAGCGCCGCTTGTCCAGCCGTTGCCAGTATCAGCTACTCCTGTTGATGTTTCGGCGACTTCGTTCGACTATTGAGTAGCGCCGCTTGTCCAGCCGTTGCCTGTATCAGCTGCTCCTGTTGATGTTTCGGCGACTTCGTTCGACTATTGAGTAGCGCCGCTTGTCCAGCCGTTGCCTGTATCAGCTGCTCCTGTTGATGTTTCAGCGACTTCGTTCGACTATTGACTAGCGTCGCTTGTCCAGCCGTTGACTTTATCAGCTGCTCCTGTTGATGTTTCGGCGACTTCGTTCGACTATTGAGTAGCGCCGCTTGTCTAGCCGTTGCCTGTATCAGCTGCTCCTGTTGATGTTTCGGCGACTTCGTTCGACTATTGAGTAGCGCCGCTTGTCCAGCCGTTGGCTGTATCAGCTGCTCCTGTTGATGTTTCGGCGACTTCGTTCGACTATTGAGTAGCGCCGCTTGTCTAGCCGTTGCCTGTATCAGCTGCTCCTGTTGATGTTTCGGCGACTTCGTTCGACTATTGACTAGCGTCGCTTGTCCAGCCGTTGACTTTATCAGCTGCTCCTGTTGATGTTTCGGCGACTTCGTTCGACTATTGAGTAGCGCCGCTTGTCTAGCCGTTGCCTGTATCAGCTGCTCCTGTTGATGTTTCGGCGACTTCGTTCGACTATTGAGTAGCGCCGCTTGTCCAGCCGTTGGCTGTATCAGCTGCTCCTGTTGATGTTTCGGCGACTTCGTTCGACTATTGAGTAGCGCCGCTTGTCTAGCCGTTGCCTGTATCAGCTGCTCCTGTTCATGTTTCGGCGACTTCGTTCGACTATTGAGTAGCGCCGCTTGTCCAGCCGTTGCCTGTATCAGCTGCTCCTGTTGATGTTTCAGCGACTTCGGTCGACTATATTGACTAGCGCCGCTTTTCCAGCCGTTGCCTGTATCAGCTGCTCCTGTTGATGTTTCGGCGACTTCGTTCGACTATTGAGTAGCGCCGCTTGTCCAGCCGTTGCCTGTATCAGCTGCTCCTGTTGATGTTTCGGCGACTTCGTTCGACTATTGACTAGCGCCGCCTGTCCAGCCGTTGACTGTATCAACTGCTTCTGTTGTTCTGGCGACTCTGTTCGGTTGTCGGTTAGCTCCGTTTGTTCAACTGCTGACTCGACCAGTCATTGAACTGTAGTGCAAAGAGACTGTTTCTATTGCATTTGCCGAGCTGTTATTCACCCATAGTACGACAGGATCATTTCTTTTTTAGTCCACCGAGCTGTATTTCAAGTGAATTAAGACCGAACCATGTCTCCTTCAGGGAACCGAATTGATATTCAACCAGAGAATGATGGGATCATTTTCCCTTCAGGCCACTAGGCTTTCCTTCAAATGCAGTGCGCTGAGACCATTAATCTTTCGGTCTGCTAAGCTATCCTTCGACCGCAGTGTGACGTCAACGTTTCTACCATCATATCTGGAGAAGCAAGCCGACAAGGCACTAAACATCAACGTTTCAGCGATATCGGTGACTGAACTAACAATTTACAAATCTACTATTTGGCGAAATATACTAGTTATTTCTATATTCAACCAAATTCTTGTGTTTGTCATTTTTCTTTGCTATATTGCCTTTGTATCTCATGCCATGTTGTCTTTGTATCTGATGCCATATTGTCTTTGTATTTCTAAAACGTTGTAGGGCGACCTTCACAGGCCGCACGGCAACAATGTAACATAACATACAAGAGGACAGACAAACTAGCATAATTATAATAGAGATTTCTTAAAACAATATGGTTCTTTCTTTTTAATAATAAAACACTAGCGACCTATCTGTCCTTCTCAGGGCAAAATCTTCTCCTTCTCAGGACAATTTTTATATAACTTCACCAAACTTTTCTTCAACCTCAATGCGACATTTATACGCGATCAACATCCTTGGAGAAGCGACCAGACCTGTCGAACTGTTGTTCAGCCGTAGTGCGTCGTCAACACAGAACATCATCGTTGGAGAAGCAACCAGACTGAACTAACTATTCCTAAATGCCCCTCTTAACAACAAAAACTTGTCTATTTCTATATTCAACCAAATTGTTGTATTTGTCAGTCTTCTTTGCCCATTGCCGTATTGTCTTTGATTCTCTCAAAAGTTGTTAGGTGACCTGCACAGTCGGCACTGCATCAATGTTATTCTTAATTATTATCAAATGTTGTAACCAACCATCTAAAGAATATCAATTAGAATTAATTATTAACCAACGCTAATAAACATTAGGCCATGTGTCAATGTGGACAATTACATTATGAATTTTACGAGTCTATAGTTTGAAAATTAAAACGAATAAAATGTAGCTTACTCTAACAATGTCGATGAAAACGAAACGTATGGGATGTTTTGCGTGTCGGCACCCGTATTTCAGTGAAAAAAAGAACTTGTATTCATTGTTGCAGATTTTTATGAGTGAAATTAATTTGCATATGTAGAGACCAACTACTTTTTTTTAGCGTTACTCATACTAGAAAAGTGTTACTAGTGTTCAAATCGACTGTTTATAAGTATTGGTTTCCATATTTGTATTCAATTCTATACATAGTTTACTTAGGAGGCCATTGTCGCCCAACATATGCGCTGCTTCTTTGAAACGTCTAAATCTCCACTGTTCTATAAATGTTACTTTAAATGCTAAGTTTCCCCTTTTCCCTCTATATGCATCTGAATATGCTCGGAAGTTACATCGGCAGAAACGTGAATATAACAACATTAGTATAACAAAATGTATACGTCATAATCACGTTCACAAACCCGTTTCATTTAGATGACCGAAGTTAAGCG
Organism: Sepiola atlantica; assembly: GCA_963556195.1. Taxonomy (NCBI): domain Eukaryota; kingdom Metazoa; phylum Mollusca; class Cephalopoda; order Sepiida; family Sepiolidae; genus Sepiola; species Sepiola atlantica. The sequence continues at coordinate 171,429,658 of OY744522.1, read as the reverse complement.
ACGTTGAGATTGGTCAGTATTAAAATGTGTGACCATTTCGGAATACCGGAAGCTGTATGTGCTCTCCGCCGCTTATCTCAATATTGTTTCCGGTCGTCCTGGATTTCTCCTTGCCACTAGAATCAAGCAGTGCCGACTCAGGAGAAGTGTAGTTGCAGATTGTTCAACCCTTGCTTAACTGTTCTCGCTTCTAATCTCAAAGATTCTGAAACATGACAATAACTTTGATTTTAAATGGATGAAAATACGAATTTATTTCACCCAACACCGGAAACATTTTTATCAGGCGACATACTCAGATTCACCTTTGGGGTTTTCGTTTTCGGTTCATTCAAAGCAAAGAGCACCCGCTTCTCCTTTCTCCTCAACTTAAAAAAAACTCAACTTAAAAATGGGGAAGAAGTAAAAACAAGAGGGGGGAACATAATTAATGGCAATCGTGTTATTATTTCCGGTATTTAAGTGCTACATTACAACAGCTTATTAATCTGGTTTGCTAAGACCTCATCTCCACCGTCTTTAACACACACACACACACACACACACATATATATATATATATATATATATATATATATATATAGAGAGAGAGAGAGAGAGAGAGAGAGAGAAAGAGAGAGAGAGAGAGATTTTTCACTTAGAAAATAGATGATTCCGTGAAGACTGGGATTAGGCCAATAAAACAAGCTCGATGATACTCGATTATAGGGTACATATATGTGATTTTTTGAAGGCTTACCAATCATCACCACAAAAGACTTTTTCTTTCTGGTCTCCTGAACGGAATGCTTTGGTAAGCCTTCAAAAAATCACACACACACATATATATATATATATATATATATATATATATATATATATATATATATATGTCTGTAGGTAAAAATAATTATTATTTACTTTTAAAATATAATTATAGCCCCCTTTGCTAGGATTGGTGAGAGAATTTATAAACGAGCAGTAATACTATGGTCTAAAAGCGAGATTCCGACCCCATTTGTTGTTGTTGTTGTTGAATCACTTTCAACTGCTTGCTATACGTGCTCGTTGATTTAAATCCCTCCTAATTATCATGTAGATTCTCGCCGGCCGAGGGAAAAGATACCCGACTGCAAATCAGTGGCGGTTTTTAAAAACCGAGTTCAAGCCCTCGTGAATTAACATCCGTACACTAAAGATTGCGTAAGCATGAAACATCGATGTATGTAGGTATAAGTAATTAATATTTACTTTAAATATATATAAGAAGAAGAATACCCGTCGAAGGCAGGTAGAATTAATTCCCCGAAAAGAGCAGATTTGCACTACTTTTATGTCCGCTTACGAAGATTAAAATAAAAATATAATGATACTAAACCTCATGTCTAGAATTCTTATTCCAATTTTGATCAAAATCCATTACGTAAATGTTATTTTAGAAAATGTCTAAAATTAAAGATTACCTCAATGTGTCTTAACTAGAACTGAAATTCCGGGAATATTTCTAAATTAGTGTCTAATTACTAATGAAATAATTTAATGCAAATCTGAAATATTTGAATTTTCAAATAGGAGGTTTTGCCTATATTAAAACCATTTAAAATACTCCAAAGAAACTGAAATTTGGGGAATATGTATTGATTTATGTGTATTACGTATTGTTTAAATTTCATAAAAATCGGAGGGAGTTGTATTTTAACTTTGGCCCCTTTACATTACACCTAATTAAACGAAATATAGACCACATTACACACCTCTATGATTGGTCAATTAATTTAGGAGTGAATCCGATACATACCAATATATAAATATATTCACATACCTAACTATATATATATATATATACATATATATATATATATATAGAGAGAGAGAGAGAGAGAGAGAGAGAGAGAGATAAAGAAGTGATGAAATTGATAAAGCTTGTATAGTTTACAAGTTTATTAACTCATCAAGTGTTCAAACAAGGGATACAAATATAAAATAACCTTTAAGCCATGGATTTTCAAAGATAACACTCTTATCATCAGGTTTGACCAATAATAATTAAATATTAATTGATTATTAGAGGTGAATATGTTAAAAATGCAAAATAAAAGAAGTTTGAAAAATATTAAAGGGAAAAATGTTTCGATTTAAGTCTTGAAATAGATCAAACATGATTCGAAACTATGGGTTGAATGTTGTGTCAACTTCAAATGATCCAAAATGCTTAAACAGTCACAACAAAAAAACGAACAATGTTCTATGTTATTCACAAACCTTTATATTTGAGATATATATATATATATATATATATATATATATATATATATATATATATATATATATATATATATATATAGTAGTAAGTTTTTGAAAGGCTGTGGGCAATGCAATTCCGGGTAAGATGCAAGTTGAAAGGAAAGGAACAAAAACAATAAAAATAAATCGAATACGATATAAGACTTACTATTTATTTTTCCTTTTTTTTCCTTTTATTTATTTTTATTTTTTTCTTACATAACAGCAAGAGTGTTTTAGCTGTTCGTGTGATGTCCGGGTGATTAAAAATCACTATTTGATATTTCGGGAAAAGACATCCCTTTTTCAAAAATAATTAGACCAGAAGAAGAATAATATTTTATTCTTCTCCGACTGTGTAGAGAATAATACAAAACAAAATGGCTGCCAGATATAGACCGCAGCAAAAAAGCAGTTTCACAGGAAATATAAATTAAGTTAAGTTTTATTTTAATATTATGTTAAATATATGATTGGTGTTTAGAATATTAGTGTAATGTTGGTTAGGTGTATGGTGTTCGATAAACTGTTAGTATTGATAATATATATATATCATTTTTTATTTTATTTTTTTTTATATTTGAATATTTACTTTGTTTTATCTTCGTATTTTTATTTTGTTTATCTTTCTATCGTAATTTAAGAATTTTAATATAAAGTAAAGTAATTAGTTTCATATTTTAAATATTCTAGATCTATCTACTTATCGATTTCGATTATCATCTATTAAAGAAGTGTTATTAATTACTAATTGTGAGTTTCGTCAAATTAGATTAACGAATTAACTTATTAACTTGATATATTTATTATACGATAAAGGGGAGTAACTCTGGATTTTTAAAAATATTTTTTTTATAATTAATTTTTTAATTTTTTTTTTTTTTTTTTAATTTTTTTTGGTGGAGATCTGTATAACAATATTAGTATATATATACAACATATATACACATAATGCATATATACATATATATATATACATATCTATGTATTATTGTTTGTTTAATTGTTTATCTATATATATTCATCAATTTCTTTACATATTTGTTTGTTTGTTTTTTTTTGTTTTTGTTTTTTTTTTGTTTTTTTTATTTATTTATTTTTTTATTATTATTATTTACTTGTTTAATTTATTTTATGAATTATTTATTTAATATTTGCATGTTATTTGTATACATTCTATATGTGTTTGGATTTATTAATTAATAATGCTAGGTTATGGAGTGACTTATTTTGGTGGGTTAGAAGAGTATGCTGAATATGGTTTTTGGTTTGTGGTTGAAAGTGTGTAAGGATGGAAGTTCATATGGGGAGGGGCCTGTTTGATTGTTTGGGTGTGTGGTGAGTTTATTATGGGAGTTGAGTAATGAGTGAAGTGGTGGAAACGGACTCTGTTAAGTGTTAGATATGGGGGTTGGTTGGTGGATGGGGGGTAGATATTATAGAATGAAAGGTGAGTAGAGCTCGTGACGTTGATTGAGTGAGGGGTTTAATCTGGAGATGAGGATTGATTCTGTGATTCTAAGGTCACCAATGTTTCTGACAGACGCTAAGATGGAGACGTGAATATCGCGCTGGGTGTTTGAGCAAATCTCTATGTGTTTGTGGAAAGAGGATAAACGGGTATTCAAGATTAAAACAGAGGATCCTTGATATACTCCAACAAGAACAACCCCACATCACCCCTAACATCACCAGATCCCAACGCCTTACCCTAGAAAACCTGAAAAATAAAAACCTAGTTTACTTACCCTCTGATAAAGGTAAGGAATTCTGTATCATCTCTCAAGACTCATACAACATACTCGCTCTCGAACATCTTAACAACAACAACTTATACACCCCCGCCCCCAACATTTCAGCCACATTAGTCCAAAACTCCATTAACAACACCTGGTCCCAAATCTGTCTCACACGTAACCTCCCCAAAAAATACAAAATCAACTTCACCACCAAAAATAGCAGACTTCCCACCTTCTACCACCTCATTAAAACACACAAGACCAACACACACACACAAATTAGACCTATAGTCTCTAGTATTGAAGGACCACTCTATAAAATCTCTTGGCTTCTCTCTCAACTACTCAAACCACTACTCTCCACCTTCCCCGCACATGTCAGCAGCTCCGACCAAGTAATTAGCAGACTACACTCACTCCAACACCAACAACTACAAACTAACAACTATATATTTAGCCTAGACGTAATCTCCCTCTACACCTCAATACCCGCACACCCAGCCATAGACCTCATCACCGACCACATATCTTCCTCTGACAACCTAGAGCTCTTCGGACTAACACCTACTGACATTCACAATCTCTTATACATCATCATCGACAACACATACTTTACCTTTCAGCAGCACACTTTCAAACAAATCTCCGGCCTCCCCATGGGTTCTAGCCTTTCCGGTCTCTTAGCCATCACCTACATGAACCGGTTAGAACAACGAGCACTTAACTCCTGCCTCTCCTATATATTCTTCTCCAGATATATAGATGACATTCTAATCCTTACATCCTCTCAAAACGAAGCCACACAAATATTCAACACATTCAACAACACCGACCCCCACATACAATTCACCATAGAACACCCAAACGAGTCCGGCTCACTCTCTCTCCTTGATTTCAACCTTAACATCACCGAAGATGGCTCTATACACACTAACTTCTATAGGAAACCTGCCTGCAAAAACCTTTTCATACACTATAAGTCTGCCCTGCCCACAAAAGCCAAATTAAGTTATGCCCATAATGAAATTACCCGAATACAAAATAAATGCTCTTCTGCTGCTGACAAAATATCACACACTAAAAACTTCCACCAAACCCTCCAAAATAATGGCTACCCCGCCCCCACCATAGCCCACCTAAATAAGCCCAAAACACGTAGACACCGCACCCTCGCTAACACATGCTTCTTAAAACTCCCTTTCTTCAGCGATAAGATCACCACCTCCATCCGCAAGGCAATACATAAGGAAAACCTTAACATACAACTAACACATACTGGCACCTCCTTACGCCAACATCTATCTAATAAACACACTAACCACACACCCGAACCCTGCTCCCTGGCCAATTGCCCTATCTCCAACACAGGTCTGTGCCTTCGCACTAACTGTGTTTACAAACTACAGTGTAATAAATGCAAAAAATTTTACATCGGCAACACTACAAGACCGCTACACTTGCGCATAAAGGAGCACTTGAATACCCGTATATCCTCTTTCCACAAACACATAGAGATTTGCTCAAACACTCAGCGCGATATTCACGTCTCCATCTTAGCGTCTGTCAGAAACATTGGTGACCTTAGAATCACAGAATCAATCCTCATCTCCAGATTAAACCCCTCACTCAATCAACGTCACGAGCTCTACTCACCTTTCATTCTATAATATCTACCCCCCATCCACCAACCAACCCCCATATCTAACACTTAACAGAGTCCGTTTCCACCACTTCACTCATTACTCACCTCCCATAATAAACTCATCACACACCCAAACAATCAAACAGGCCCCTCCCCATATGAACTTCCATCCTTACACACTTTCAACCACAAACCAAAAACCATATTCAGCATACTCTTCTAACCCACCAAAATAAGTCACTCCATAACCTAGCATTATTAATTAATAAATCCAAACACATATAGAATGTATACAAATAACATGCAAATATTAAATAAATAATTCATAAAATAAATTAAACAAGTAAATAATAATAATAAAAAAATAAATAAATAAAAAAAACAAAACAAAAAAAAAAACAAAAAAAAACAAACAAACAAATATGTAAAGAAATTGATGAATATATATAGATAAACAATTAAACAAACAATAATACATAGATATGTATATATATATATGTATATATGCATTATGTGTATATATGTTGTATATATATACTAATATTGTTATACAGATCTCCACCAAAAAAAATTTAAAAAAAAAAAAAAAATTAAAAAATTAATTATAAAAAAAATATTTTTAAAAATCCAGAGATACTCCCCTTTATCGTATAATAAATATATCAAGTTAATAAGTTAATTCGTTAATCTAATTTGACGAAACTCACAATTAGTAATTAATAACACTTCTTTAATAGATGATAATCGAAATCGATAAGTAGATAGATCTAGAATATTTAAAATATGAGACTAATTACTTTACTTTATATTAAAATTCTTAAATTACGATAGAAAGATAAACAAAATAAAAATACGAAGATAAAACAAAGTAAATATTCAAATATAAAAAAAAATAAAATAAAAAATGATATATATATATATTATCAATACTAACAGTTTATCGAACACCATACACCTAACCAACATTACACTAATATTCTAAACACCAATCATATATTTAACATAATATTAAAATAAAACTTAACTTAATTTATATTTCCTGTGAAACTGCTTTTTTGCTGCGGTCTATATCTGGCAGCCATTTTGTTTTGTATTATTCTCTACACAGTCGGAGAAGAATAAAATATTATTCTTCTTCTGGTCTAATTATTTTTGAAAAAGGGATGTCTTTTCCCGAAATATCAAATAGTGATTTTTAATCACCCGGACATCACACGAACAGCTAAAACACTCTTGCTGTTATGTAAGAAAAAAAAAAAAATAAATAAATAAAAGGAAAAAAAAGGAAAAATAAATAGTAAGTCTTATATCGTATTCGATTTATTTTTATTGTTTTTGTTCCTTTCCTTTCAACTTGCATCTTACCCGGAATTGCATTGCCCACAGCCTTTCAAAAACTTACTACTACTATACCCAGCAATGCTTCAAGCAAACTACCATTCTCTACTATATATATATATATATAATTAACTTGTTACAAATATCCAGGGGGTATGAATCCGAAGGAAGTTGAAACCGGGTTTATGAGAGTGCTCAATGAAAATTCAGAGCAAAATATATATTTTTTGATTTTATTCCATTAGTTGCGACAAAACAAGTTTTGTTTCATTGGTGCGAATAGCGACCAACTCATCGGGCCGGCGAAAGGAATTCAAATGGCATAAAATTTCAACTTCACTCTAACGGGAGATTGAAAATTGAAAATACATTGGAGGGGAGGGGGATAGAGTTGGGGCTTTGTCTATAACGGCGACATGGGACATGAGAGGGGAGGGGGGAGGACCCCAACAAGTCGTGTTTCAAATTATTACGTGGGAGGTTTTTCACGTGTCAGTGCTGTGACGATCTCAATCTCGGCCGGGGTGGGAGGAGGGAGATGGGGCGACGGCCAGAGTGAGTTAAATTTAAAATGAGAATAAAATTATGATTACAACCGTCATTCTTATTTTATTTTAATTCTAATAAGTAATTATCATGTGGATAAAAATGTTTGATAATTTTAATTTAGGGTATTAATTGCTACTTTTGCATTTTATTTATTTTATTTTAATGTTTTGTTTATTATTTGTAGTGAATTTTGTTGTGATTATATTTTTTTATAAATTGTGATTATATTATACCGAGATCAATACTAGTGGAATCATTTTATAAGAGAAGTTTTCTGGTGTTACCAGTCTTATCATTAACAAAACCGATTATGACAATGGTAACGTCTGCCAATCATACCTACGATAGTCGCAGTGATAACAGCCTTATATAAAAGCCTTAATAAAAATAAAATTAAAATAAAAATAAAAATAAAAATAAAGATAAATATAAATAAAATTAGAATAAAAATAGAAATAGAAATAACAAGTTTGTAAGAATATTAATGATAGTATTAAAAAATAATAATAATAATAATAATAATAATAATAATAATAATAATAATAATAATAATAATAATAATAATAATAATAATACTGATAAATATCACCATCATTACCATCTTGCTACTTGTGAAGTCATTGGGCGAAATAAGTCGACAAGTGATGGTAGGCTTTTTTAATTCCACTACCAATGACAAGGACTAAGTACCAGTTAATAATTAAGTGTTCAAGGTAGTGATCGAGGGGTTAAGTAATTGAGATTAGATTAGTCTAAGTGATATCAGTGTTGATAGCTGTCCCAGTTATGGGTTTATGTTAGAATTGGTAGTATGGCTGAGGGGTTATTGAGGCTGTGCATTATAGGTAGTACGTAGAGATTTGATATTATTGGTAGTTTAGAGGGGTGGTTATATATTTATAGATTCATCATGACTTGTTGGGGTGGGATTGGGTTGTAAATTTGGGTGGGTGGGTAGGGAGTTATAGTGTGTTTTGGGGTAGTGTATAGTGGGGGTTTAATGTTATCATTCATTTTTGTAAAAAAACAAAAAAACTGTTAATTTTATTTTGAAGTTAAGTAGGGTTGGTGTGGGGTTAAGGTGGGGTATGTGGGTTGCTAAGGAGGTAGAGTCTGTGAACGATACGTTCTATTTAACTGACAGATGGGGCCTTGTCAGGTACTACCACTCCGGTTCGGAGTTACCCCGCACCCCTTAAATTTCCCAAAAGGGAACCTTACTATTTGATGCAGTTATGTGTCATGTTCAGGGCGGTTATAGAAGCTTGAATAGTTGATAGGGTTGTGTAATAAAGTCGGCAAAAAAGAAGTCTGAGAAATATGGATTTTGTGGTGGTGAGGTAGGGTAAAATCAAACACCTTACCCAAGGGTATATGGGTCAGTTTAGGGTTGTACCCATGACACATTTTATTTAAGCCGTAGATGGGAGCTTCGCAGGTACTATCACTACGGATTAGAGTGAACCTGAAAGTGATGTGACTCCCCACTCCCTAAAGCACCAAGTTAGGACCTTGCAATTGTCATTACAAGAACGATTGGGGGAACTTGAATAGTTGATAGGGTTGGAAAATTGGGTAGGCAGAAAATAGGTAGAAAACGCTGGGAAATATGGATTTGGTGATGGGGTGGAGTAGAGTGTCAGAGGCAGTTTAGTGCGGCGTCCGGGGCAAATTCTATTTAATTCTATTTAACCCATAAACTTTATGTGTACATGAATTTGGTTGAAGTCGTATATCTTCAAGACAAATAGTCTCTGGTAACTCTGGTAGTTACTACCACGCCGGGTCAGATTGAACCGGGGAGTAATGGTGACGAAAGGAGTAATGGTGACGAAAGGAGTAATGGTGACGAAAGGAGTAATGGTGACGAAAGGAGTAACTCGACACTCCCCAAAGCTCCCAAATTGGAGCGTCACCACCGGATGCAGTTTGATGCCAAAAACGACTTCGCAATCTAGTGGGAGCTGATCTGTTCTCTTCCCTTTCAGCCCCTTTTTTACAGAAGAGTCGTTGCTAGTCTTTCCCTGCTCTATCGGTATTTCCATAGAAGGTGATCGATTTAATTTCAATCTCTGGTACCCCACTCTCACCAGTAAGACCTTCTCGGCAAGAACTCGTCTTTCTATAAACACTGCAAAGAACTCTCCCCTCTCCCTCTGTGTATCTAAAATCAAACAGTGCTTCCATGAACAGAGTTTCTTTCCAAGAAATTCCCACCTGTGAAACGTGTTACCGCGGGAATGTATCCCTACAGACTACAACATGGTCGTTTTCAAGTCCAATATCAACAAATATCTGTCGTCGTCCTGTAAATTAATCATAGTTCTCAATCCTTTCATAGTATAGTCTCATCATTCAACTTAAAATTTCACTAACCCTAATCCTCAAGTGGCTTTTTGGCTTTGGTAAGTGGTGAACTATAAGTATAAAAAGTACTATACATACAAATAGTAAGACTGATTTGTATTCATTTGACTGTAAAAAAAATTGCGAAACAAAATTTAAATGATCGTCATTTTTCTGTCTAATTTAGGCGTGCAATTAAAAAGAAAAATACGCGACAGGTCGGAGTTTGCTTACAACTGGCCTAAATGCCAATAAACATCGTTATTCTCTAATTTTTACAACAACGCCATTTTTTTTTTTTAGAATAAGTCTATAAAAGCAAAGAAAGCGTAGAAAGAAAATATTTAATGGTAAACTTGTCACTTATTTCCGGTATTTAAGTACGACATAACCACAACTTATTCCGCATTTCCTGTTATTTCAACGCCTTCCCTCCGCCCGCCTATTCGCATACTCTGCTCAGTCGGAACCACATAAGCTATGAAGGTGAAAGAAATCCATCATGTCAAGGGTAGCAACGCCTATTAAGAATCAATTAATATATGTATGTGGTGGAGAAAATAATTTCGAAGTGATCTGACGTCCGGTTTTCAAATCTCGGAGTTTATACATTTGCTGCATCTAGCCACACTGATAAGTCGTGAAAGGTCAAAACAGTTGTCTGTGGATTATATATATATATAGAGAGAGAGAAAGAGAGAGAATGGTAGTTTGCTTGAAGTATTGCTGGGAACAGTAGTAGTATGTTTTTAAAAAAGGCTGAGGATAATGAAAAGTGCCGGGTAAGTTGTAAGCTGGAAGGAACAAAAATGATAAATTGAAATGGGACTTACTATTTATTTTTTCTTAAAATCTTACATAACAGCTAGTGTGGTGTTAGCTGTTTTTGTGTGGTCCGGATGATTATTAAAAATCATTTATTTAATATTTCGGGAAAAAGCAACTTCCCTTTGTCAAAAATAATAAACACCAAAGAAAAAATCCGTGTGTGTAGAGAATCTACCAAAATGGATATATATATATATATATATATATATATATATATATATATATATATATATATATATATAAAGAGAGAGAGAGAGAGAGAGAAAGAGAGAAAGATATTATTTTCGCTACAAAGTAAAAGGCGACCAATAATACACATTTCTGCATCTCTATCACTTAGGAAGTGAAACAATAAATAAGAGCAACAAACGCTGCAATCAGCAATCAGAAGCAATTACATAAAAAAAATACATTAAATATTTAAGTAATAACATTCGTACATATTTCTATGCAAGGCGTCATAGTCCAGAAGTAAAACGCTCGACTACTTACATATACACCGAAGGTTCGATCCTTGTCAAAGTGAGACATACTGATGACGGCTGTGAGCCAGAAACACGTGTACATTGATTACTTTTATATATATATATATATATATATATATATATATATATATATATATATATATATATATATATATATATATATATATATTTCCGAAAATTACGTCTAATAAAGTTAAGGGCGACCAATAACGTAAATTCCTGCATCTCTATCACTTAGGAAGTGAAACAATAAATAAGAGCTGCAATCAGCAATAAAAACAATTACATAAAAATACAATCAATATATATATATATATATATATATATATATATATATATATATATATATATATATATATATATATATATATATACATATTCTCTCTCTTTCTCTCTCTCTCTCTCTCTATATATATATATATATGTATATATGGGAAAAGGAAAACCAAAAATGGATGTTTTTTATGTGTACATCAACGTTTCGTCTTTATTTATAAGACTTCATCACGATGATAATATAGAGAAAAATGTCATGCAAGTACAAATACATGTAGGGTTTACATATTGGGAGGAAAAAAATAAAATAAAATAATGGCCACTACTGGGTGGACGTCCGTACTTGGTGGAGAATAAAAAATGAATGTTGAAGAAAATGAGTGGGGAAGAAGTGGAAAGATGGGGGTGAGCAAGGACTACTGTGGCTGGTAGTAAGAGAAAGAGGTGGGGGATGAGCAGGAATAAAGTGGATGGCAGAGAGGGAGTGGAGGAGAGGAAGTGGAGGAGAGGGAGGAAGGAGGTGTTTGACCAGATGGCTGCGGTCAAGACTGAAGGGGAAAAAGTAAGTTGGAATGTTTGTGTATGGGGGGTGTATGCAGAGAAAAGGAGGGTGGGTAGAGAAGGAGGGGGGGCTGTGATTTTGGTGGATGGGCGAAAGTTATGGTCTTAGAGAGCGTTTTGAGAAAATGAGGGAATTAAAGAAGGGGGTATGGAAGAGTGAGGGTATGAGAGAAATAGTTGAGAGGGGGGAATGAGTGCGCGGGAGAGGGGGGATTTGTTGTGATAGGGTATGATATATTTGAAATATTTGGAAAATGATAGCAATGAGTGAGGGAGTGGAGGAGTGGAGGAGGGAGGTAATTGAACGGGTGGGTATGGAATATTTGAAATATTTGGAACATGAGAAAGTTTAATTGGACTGCAGTGTTAAAAATGTGAGGGAACAAAAACGGAATGAGTAGGAGAAAGTAAAGATTCATGGAGAAAAAGGAAGGGTGTGAGTAAGTGGGAGAGTGTCATAAAGGTTAGAGATGAAAATAATGTTATCTATGATCAGGCAAGAGTCTTTGTTCTGTAAGGATGATCTTGCTTATTAAGAGTGATAGGTTAAAGAAGCCATTTCGTTGCTTGATAGTGGTGGAGGCGGTGATGAGAGCAGTTTCCAATAATCTTCGCCGAGATTTGTTGTGGATGTATTTTGTGATTTTGGCTTGTTCAAATTTGAGCGCATGACCATGTTCTAGTGCATGGGAGAAAAGTGCACTGGGAGGGTTGTTGTTTTTTATGTCCCTTTTGTGTTCATTTAATCGTTTCTTTAATTCACGTTGTGTTTCTCCCACATAAAATTGATGGCAGTCATTCCCCCTCTCAACTATTTCTCTCATACCATCACTCTTCCATACCCCCTTCTTTAATTCCCTCATTTTCTCAAAACGCTCTCTAAGACCATAACTTTCGCCCATCCACCAAAATCACAGCCCCCCCTCCTTCTCTACCCACCCTCCTTTTCTCTGCATACACCCCCCACACACACACAAACATTCCAACTTACTTTTTCCCCTTCAGTCTTGACCGCAGCCATCTGGTCAAACACCTCCCTGCTCCCTCTCCTCCACTCCCTCTCCTCCACTCCCTCTCCTCCACTCCCTCTCTGCCATCCACTTTATTCCTGCTCATCCCCCACCTCTTTCTCTTACTACCAGCCACAGTAGTCCTTGCTCACCCCCATCTTTCCACTTCTTCCCCACTCATTTTCTTCAACATTCATTTTTTATTCTCCACCAAGTACGGACGTCCACCCAGTAGTGGCCATTATTTTATTTTTTTTTTTCCTCCCAATATGTAAACCCTACATGTATTTGTACTTGCATGACATTTTTCTCTATATTATCATCGTGATGAAGTCTTATAAATAAAGACGAAACGTTGATGTACACATAAAAAACATCCATTTTTGGTTTTCCTTTTTCATTTTCTCATCACGTCGGATTACCTTCATCCTTCTTTTCCCATATATATATATATATTTATATATGGCTCTGTTGAGCGCGGTATGAAACCGGTCAGCTGCCCTTTCATCTTTTTAATTCTTAATTCATCATGATTAATAAATATTGTCTCTTTCATACCATTATAAAGTTTTGTACTACAAAGAAAAAATATATATATATTTATATATATATATATATATATATATATATATATATATATATATATATATATATATATATATAAATATTAAATTATATTTAGCTACGACGTCGTTTCGAGGTTGTACACTCATCAGTGCAAAGAAGTGATAATTTAGACGATCTATTTACCCGTACGATCTATTCTCTCTATGGTTGGCTCTGTTCAGCCTAAGTTAGCTAAATGGTTGACTGAATTGCTTCAACCTGTTCTTTAAGTATATTCGGCTAACTGTATTAAAGGTTCAATTTACTTTTGGTGAATAAATACGTAACTGTCCATTTTCTGCTGAAAATAAGTTTATGTGTTCTTTCGACACTACCAGTCTATTTACATGCGTTTTACTTACAAGAAACCATCGACATTTGCTGATGTACTATATCATGGTTTCTCAATCGGCCCAACTATCTATGAAGAGATATTTGTTTAACTGATTCGGTTTGCTACCATGTCTGTCGAATTCAGTTTTGATAATGTTATGTATCAGCAAACTGACGGCATTTCTATGGGATTACCTTTTGGTCCTTCGTTGGTCAATATCTTCGTGAGTTTTTATGAGCATAATCTTTTGGCTTGTATCAATAAAGCACTTACTTATTTCTGATACGTCGATGATACAGTTTGCGTGTTTAACGATGAGTCAGATTCCATATTATTTCTTAATGCACTCAACCAATTACACCCAGCCTTACAGTTCCTTTCCTGGATGTACTAGTACATAAATCTGATTCATTGTTTATTACATTTGTTTACCGCAAACCTACATTTACTGGCTTATCTTGCCACTGGGACTAATTTTGTCCCTGACAAAGAAAAGTAAATCTGATAAAATGTTTGGTTCCTCGTGCCTTAAAGATTGGCTCTGAATCCGTGATTGATTCGGCGATTCAATTTATTAAAGAGGTTCTGATCGATAATGATTACCCTCTTGATATTGTTAATTCAAATATCGCTGTCAACAGCAACTACTTTCATAAGCCTCAACTTTTTGGTCCTCCAAAATGTTCGACGTACCCCAGATTACCATGGTTAGGTAATGTTAGCATAACATTTGCTAACCAAATTTCTGTAGCTGTACGTCGCTGTTATCCCGCTTCGAACCCTAGAATCGTTTATCTGCTCGACCTTTGTTAAAATCCGTACACAAGGATGTTCTCCCACCCCAACATATCAGTAATATTATTTATCAATTTAAATGTCGGTGAGATGCCGTATACATGGGACGAACAGTGCAAAGGTTTGAATCCAGAATAAAACAACACATCCCCTCTGCAATACGTCAGGGTCGACTAAATAATTAAAATAATTTAGTCAACACATCCGGGTCAGCTATTGCTCACCATCTTATAAATAGCGCCGAATGTGCGTCGGCTTACACTAGTGACAGGTTTTCTGTCATAAGTAGATCACATTCGTTATTCCATGTTGAAGTCCTGGAAACAATCTATATTAAGTCATTAAAACTCTCCCTTTGTAAACAAAAGGAGTAGCTTCTAGGACTTAATGGGATCCACTTGTGACTCCCGCCTATTTTTTCGCCCCAAACTGTCACTGGTCTTCATTTCACTTGATACTTGAAGTTTTAATCATAGCGCATGAGTTAGGTATGCGTATATATATATATATATATATATATATATATATATATATATATATATATATATATATATATATATATGGCTAAATTTAGTTTCATGCAAATGGGGTCAAATAAGAGATTGACAAATTTCAAAAATAACTACTAGACATGAATTAATAAATAATATTTTTAAATTGCATTGAAGTGTATCCATAGTTATTAGACCCCAATTAAGCAAGATTCCCTGAATTTCAGTTTCTTCTTAAGGCGCTTATTTATACATTGTCCAGAATCAAAACCACGTAATGGATTTTGATTCAAATTAGAATAATGGTTTCTAGACATAAGGTTTAGTATCATTTTATATTGATTTTAATCTTCGTAAGAGTACTATCACACTTAGGTTCGAACTAATAGACAAAATGATTTAATTAAATAAAATTAATTATATTTAGTTCAGTTTCGGATTAAATTATGAATGATGACTACGAATGAAATATTATGTGTATTTTAGGGAACAACTAATTTTATGTTTCAATTAATATTAGATTCCGTTTTACTTTTAATGAATTAAATTTCTTAGGGTATTTTACGATATCAGTTTCTCATGCAAATTGTAAAGTGGGTCATATTTTTCCATTTTCTCATGAAGAACTCCCTGAAAAATGGATCTAGCAAAATATTCTA
The DNA here is from genome assembly GCA_963556195.1 of Sepiola atlantica. Taxonomy (NCBI): domain Eukaryota; kingdom Metazoa; phylum Mollusca; class Cephalopoda; order Sepiida; family Sepiolidae; genus Sepiola; species Sepiola atlantica. The sequence goes on along the minus strand of OY744522.1, from coordinate 171,413,737 downwards.
CTTCCGCTTTTAATCAGATTTACGTAATAAAGTGTTCGACTGTAGTTGAGTACGACTCAAAGCCTTCATTTTCATCATAGTTCACCCAAAACAAGGCAGGCCGCCACTTTAGACGTAAGTGGCTACTGAGAATTAGGGTGAAAGTTTTGGGGGGCATCCTAAGTTGGGAGCTGTGCAGCGAGATGACTATATACATTTGTTTAAAATTTCTGAATGTCAGTACATTCGGGGAAACAGGGAGCTGGGAGTGAGTTCCAGAGGCCGGAGGCATGAGGAAAACAAGCTATTGGAGTAGAAGGCGCTCCGGTATATGGGGACCTCTACAGTGAATGAAGGAAACTTAGCTGATTGTCGAGTTGGTTAAGTATATTTACGTAGAGAGGGGGCACTAGAGCAGTAAATTTATCGGAGCACAATCCATTGAAGTGCTTGTAAAACAACCACGAGGATGCAATATTGCGGCGATGGGACAGGGGCTGGAGCTTTGTGGATAGTGAGGGATCTATTAAATTAGCTTCTCTTTTTTAACCTTGTTTAAGAGAGAGAGACTAGTGGATGATGCACCAGCCCAGATGTGGCAACAATACTCCATGCATGGACGGATAGTGGCTTTGTAGAGATATAGAATAAGTTTACTAGCACGGTAGAGGAAGCCCATCTTTTTTGCAGTCGCCTTGGAAATGGCTTCTATGTATTTGTTCCAATTCATGTTACCTGTGAAGGTTATGCCGAGGAGCTTGAACGTTGAACTTTCAGGTAGGGTGCTATTTGCCATGGCAATTGGTGGTTGTAGAGATTTCTTGTAGTTGTTGAAGGAAAGGAGCTTTGTCTTAGAAGCATTAAATGTTACCATCCATTTATGACCCCATTCCACTACAGACTGGAGGTCACCTTCTAAGGATTCAGCCATTGCCTCGGATATGTGCGGGTCTGTTTTACCCACATGACGAGAGTAGAGCGTGGTGTCGTCAGCAAATATACTCATCTCAGACACAATGTCATCAGGATTGTCGTTTATGAAAATCAGCAACAATAAAAGTCGAATGATCGATCCTTGGGGTACACCAGCATGTATGTCATATTGTTTGAATGACCCGCTATCGAGGACAACCTGGATCTTTCTTTTGGATAGGAAGGATCTAATTATATTAAATATTCGTTCAGTAATACTATATAGATGGACTTTTATGAGAAGCCCTTTATGCCATACCTTGTCAAAGGCTTTGGATATATCAAGCACCTGCCTTGTCCAGTGTATGGTATATGCGTTCAGAGATTACCTTTAGGATATCCGCAGCAGATCGTGCTTGTCTAAATCCATACTGACGGTCAGAAAGAAGTTTAGCATTAACGAAGCGCCGGACTATCGCTAGATTGATTAAGGATTCAAAGATTTTAGCAAAGATCGGGAGGAGACTGATGGGGCGATAATTCTGAGGATCCGTTCTATCTCCAGAATTCTTGAAGACTGGTACCACAGAGGCAATTTTCCAGCAATCAGGAAAGCAAGATTTATCGAGGCATTTGTTGTAGAGTTTGGAGAGGACAGAGGTCAGTTCAGCAGAGCATTTCTTTATTACGATTACTGGTATAAGATCAGACCAACATGAGATGTAGGGGAGAGCGACAAATCTTTCCCAAGGTGACTCCACTTACCCTTGATCCTCACATTATAATGTGTTTAGCAATGTTGTTGTAAATAGTAGAAAATAATTATCGAATATTTTACGGCAATCCTGGAAAGTAAAAAGTTCACTTTGGGTTTACTTTCCCCATATTTTGTGCTTTGGGCGATGTTTGTGACAAAAGGAGAGGAATTGCTGTTTATTGTATCGCTTGTTGTTTTGAGTGGGTGGTATGCAGATATTTTCAATCCTCTCATAGCATTCATCATCATTCAACCATCTATCTTATTAAAACTTATCCTCCGATGGATTTTGGCCTTAATAAGTTGTGATTCATTAGTAAAAAAAATCTTTGTATGATTTATATTAGACCTAGAAATATAAACGTACCGTTTTTTAGTCTTTAGTGTAACTCGACCGAGGATTGAACCCCGGTCTCCCGGTCTCTTAACAATGAAAAAGAATTGGTTGGTTAATAATATTTAAAACGTAGTTAAATTACCCAAAAGTAAATATATTATCAAACTTTGAGAATTTTTCTTTTAAATTTTAACACCTTCCAATTAAAGGAAGGTTTATTCCTCAAAATCTTAACAGCCCTCGAATCTAATTTCTGAGCGTACATGGTTCAGGGGGTTGAGCAAATCAGTTTAATCTGGCGTAGACATCTTTAATCCGGAGAAAAGAAAACACATTCAGGTGAAGGCTGTAAGACCGGAAGCGGAAGTCTCTATGATCACTTGAGACTTAAATGGTGTCAAGCAAAACTTAATCTGCAATCACGAGAAAATGTTTTAAACTAATCGGTTTTAATGTCGAACTAATTCAGAGAAAACAGGCGTAATGTCAAAATAAATAACTTGTAGCGATGAATGAACTGGTATATTTGAATATGGAAATATACAAAAGTTGATGTCTCGTCCGGGTTTGGTGTAGTTATTTTACTGCATATCAACATTATATCAATGCCTATGCTTTGCTGCCGTTGTCGGTGTGTATGTGGGGTGTGTGTGTGTGTGTGTGTGTGTGTGTGTGTGTGTGTGTGTGTTTGACTCACATAATAGATACCATTCAGTAGCATTGGATTTAGTCTGTCGTGCCAAAATCGGATTTATGGTCAGCAATTACTTACTAATACCATTGGATAAAATATCATTTTGTACAATAGCTTTTCGATTTCGGCATTAAATACCGTTGATATTTCCTAGATACTAACAAATCAAATGTACTATATATATATATATATATATATATATATATATATATATATATATATATATATATATATATATATACTATATATATATATATATATATATATATATACTATATATATATATATATATATATATATATATACTATATATATATATATATATATATATATATATATATATATATACTATATATATATATATATATATATATATATATATATATATATATATATATATATATATATATACTATATATATATATATATATATATATATATATTGGAGAGCCATAAATATTATAACTGTCCTGTTTTTAAATCTCTTAAACAGTTACATGGTAAACAGCTGATGATCTCCGTTTTAATATTTCAAGCTCAAGTTAAGGTCCTCTGTTTTTGTTTCACTGTTAGATACTTAAATCCCTTTTTTTATTTATGAATTTTCCGACTTATGCAAGTGCTATGTTGGATTTAGTTAGTTTATCTGGGAATTTAAACTGCATTTTCTTCCTTTGTTTAAAATGACTCAAAGCTTCTTTAGACATATATATATATATATATATATATATATATATATATATATATATATATATATATATATATATATATAGTTTTCAGGTTTGATTATTTTTGATAGGATTCCGAATCAGAGAGCTTTATGTCCGTTCAAACAGAGCATGAATACATTATGATGTTTAAAAAGACTAAATGTACATTCGGATTGTACACATTATAAGTTATTTCGACCTTAACTAGGTCTCCTCGGATGTGTTTCCAATCACGATTCAACCCCAAATGGAAATAAAACACCAAAACAAAATAAAACTCTTAAAACACAAAACTATGAATAAATAAATAAATAATAAATACGATACATAAATAAAGAAATAAATAAAAGTAAATTTTAAAAAAATATATAAACAGTAAAAAAATAATTTACAGGTTAGTAATTTTAAATTTGTGACGGTTTCTAAATTATTTTTTTACTGTTTATATATTTTTTTAAATTTACTTTTATTTATTTCTTTTGTAAATAAAACCTATATTAACTTCACCATACTTTTAATTCATCGTCATATAATATAACATTTTTTAATCGCGTGCAGTTGCAGTACCTATTTTAATCGTAATTTCCGAATTTTTAAACGTATAACATTCGCAATCTGAAATTTAATCAAAACTTATCATATAATATAACATTTTTTAATCATGTGCAGTTGCAGTACCTATTTTAATCGTAATTTACGTATTTTAATTTTTAAACGTATAACATTCGCAATCTGAAATTTAATCAAAACTTTCGCATTGTTACATAATTTTAAAAAAATTCTTATTCCTTTAAACGAACGCAATTAGGTTTTAATCATGATCAGTTATATTCACCTTTTAAATCGAGGATTGACTTCTTGAATAAATAAAAAACCAAAATTTATATATATATATATATATATATTTTTTTTTTTGGGGGGGGGGCTTTGATTTTACATATTTTTATACTCCATTAATGCCACCACCCTAATTTATTAATTAACATAATCACCCCTTCCCATCCCTTCTATATTATAGAGACCAATCAATAAATGGAATATCGTTGAAATTTTTATTTTTCTACTTCTTATTTTTTATTTTATTCTTTATTTTTACTTTGTTTTAAAAGATATAAAGGTGTTAAAATTCTTCCATTTGGGTTTGAATCGTGATTGGAAACACATCCGAGGAGACCTAGTTACGGTCGAAATAACTTATAATGTGTACAATCCGAATGTACATTTAGTCTTTTTAAACATCATAACGTATATATATATATATATATATATATATATATATATATATATATATATATATATATATATATATATATATATATATATATAATTCACTTGAAAACTATATGTTACATATTTCAGAATCGTACCGCGGTTTCATTCAGATGGGTTGACATTGCCCAAGGGGCTCGTCAACGTACTGAAATAAGGTTAAAACACAATGAGAAATGGCGTTTATCGATAAAAAAAAAACGGTGCATTACTGAAATGTCTCTTTGGAAAAAATATATTGATTGGGAATTATTGAGTTTTAGTTTATTTTTTATTTATAATTTTAATAAATTTTTTAATTATTAATTTGTAGTTTTGTATTTTTATTTAAAGGGTTGTATTTGAAAGATCGTTTATAGATAAATGGGGATTTTCGGTGTCTTGAAAAATAAACAAATAGAGGGGGGCGTTTATATTCATGGTTTAAAAACGGTGTAATACTGAAGTCTTCTTTTGAAGGGGTTTATTTTATGTATCGTATTTATTATTTATTTATTTATTCATAGTTTTGTGTTTTAAGAGTTTTATTTTGTTTTGGTGTTTTATTTACTTATTTGTAGTTTTGTATTTTAAAGATCGTTCTGAAAAAATGAAAACAAGGCGGTTGGCGTCTGAATTCATTGTTTAAAACGGGGCATTGTTGACGTGTCCCTTTTGAAAGAAGTATTGGGTCAGGGTTATATATAATACATGGGTTTTAATCGTAATTAAGTTTTGTTAAAATTAATTATTTATGATGGATGTTGTCTGTTATACTGTTTCAAAGGTGTGTTTATATTTAGGCACAACTGAGTGGCATACTTTATTGATTAGGCCCTGGGTGGGATTCATTAAAAAATGTATTTATTTATTTTTTTGTTTGTTTATTATTTAGTTTTGCCTTTTCCTAAAAATTATTTTTATAAAATATTTCATAATATTTGTTCTATATAGGGGGGTCTGTATTTGAGTGGATTAATTGTTATGTAACGGCTGGATGTTGCCGGAGGGTAAATTTTGTCAGAGAAAGGGTTCATCTAAGGGATAACTAATGTTTTAACTATCATTGGTATATGCAGTCGTGTTTGGTTTATGTATTTAGTTAATTCTCTTGGCTAATGTATATATATATATATATATATATATATATACTATATATATATATATATATATATATATATATATATATGAGTCGCGATAAATAAATGAACAACATTATTTATTACAGTTCCTAGAATTCAAGTTCAACAACGGTTAGGCATACGATCGTTTCCGAGATGTTCAGGAATAGTTTTTGTATACTTATTTTATACATGAATGCCAATATTACTTCTTCAGTGCCTTATACAAAAGGTCACAAATATAAGTTCAGCGAGAACATCAACATCTTCTACTTTTTCACAAACGCATATTTTTAAAAGAGAAAAACGAAAAATACATGTAGATAACTGAGAAAACCAATGAAACTCTTAGAAACGACATTAAATAGAAAAAATCTAGTAAAAAAAGAATAAACACCTGGGCAGTATCACTAATAAGATACTCTGGACCATTCATAGGCTGGACTAAAGAAGAACTCAGGCACTTTAACCAGAGGACTAGAAAATTAATGACCATGCACAACGCACTACACCAAAGAGACGATACATACAGACACTACGTGAAAAGAAACGACGGGAGAGGAGTACTGGTAAGTATAGACGACTGTGTGGAAGACACGAAAAAGAGCTGGAGAATATATAACCCAGAACACAGAAAGGTTGAACACCAGCAAGAAGCACTGCTTCAAATGAATAACCCTGGGTGCACCGAAACCAGAAACAAAAAGACAAGAAAAGAAAAGTGGGAAGAAAAGCAGCTACATAGACGTTTCCTAAGAATGACTAGAGAAGAGACCAACCAACATTATCTGGCATGGCTAAGAAAGGGACACTTGAACAGAGAAACGAAATCTCTACTGACGGGTGCATAGGACAATGCGATTAGGACTAACTACATTAAAGCTAAAAAAAAGATAAACTCCAGGAAAACGTAAATGCAGATTGTGTAGACAAAGAGACGAAGCAGTAAATCACATAATCAATGAATGCAGCAAACTAGTCCAAAAAGAATGCACGAACAGACACGACTCTGTGAAGAAAGCAGTACACATAGAATTATGCAAACGACTGCATTTCGAACACGCGGACAAATGGTACAAACATAAACCAGAGACAGTACCGCAAAATGAAAATCACGAAATCCTCTAGGACATGGAGGTGCAAACAGATAAACTTATACAAACAAGCAGACCGGATATCATAATAGTTAACAAGAAGGAAAAATCCTGCCAAATCGTAGATTTTGCCGTTCCAGCAAGTGAAGATCAAAGAGACGGAAAAATGAAGCAAATACACGGAACTTGCCAGAGAATATAATACAAATAATCGTAGGAGCACTAGGAATAGTCAAAAATAAACTGGAAAAAAGACTGGGAGAAATAGGAATCAAGGGGATCACTGAGACCATACAAAGGACGGCAATAATGAAAAGAGCTGTAATCTTAAGGAAAATCCTCAAATGCGGAAGCCAACCCGCATAAGCTACAAACGGTAAGTAGTCACGTGGAAGTTACAATAGAAAGAAAACAAAACCACAGGGACAATACCACCACCACATGAACCCAAGGAACAGAAACTGTAAGAAATTTCATAAACTCTCTACCCTAAAAAGGTGATGGCACCAGCCTCAGCTGATACCACACAAAACAGTTGTGAAGGGTCAAGGAGTATAAAAAGATCGAAGAGGGAGAGTAATAACCAGACCTCTATTAGAAGAGTACGGAAAGTACTGGGACCTTGGGGAGGCTTATGGTCGCCCAAATTTTAGAAGAGACCAATGGTCGTTACCAGCGAGAAATCAATGGTAAGCGGCTGTTGCGATACAGCAAAGTCATTTGTAATGGTTATCGAACAGAGTAGAGAGTACTGGAAATGTGTGAGAACTCCTAGTGAGTACATAATAATAATAATAATAATAATAATAATAATAATAATAATAATAATAATAATAATAATAATAATAATAATAATAATAATAATAATAATAATAATAATAATAATAATAATAATAATAATAATAATAATAATAATAATAATAATAATAATAATAATAATAATAATAATAATAATAATAATAATAATAATAATAATAATAATAATAATAATAGAATAAAAATACTATTGATAATAATAGTAATAGTAAAAGTAATAAATGCTGATAAAAATATATTTAATATGATTTCAAATAGAATATTAGGGGATTAGAAAAAAGTAATAATAATAGCACTCCAAGAACATCCCAGTAAAAATGAACATAACCATTATTGTCACTAGAACTGCAATAATGGAATAACATTTCGTAATAAAAATATTGACAGGGTGAACTTATACAAAAGTTACTAAGGGATTAACACAATAGTAGAAGTGAACAAAAGGGTTTACATATAAAATAGATGACATGAAAAGTATTTTGCAAGAACAGAATATATATATATATATATATATATATATATATATATATATATATATATATATATATATATATATATATAATTACTTAAACAATATTACAGTCTTACGTCAATCAACCAACGTTTCGATGCTACAGCATCTTTTCAAAGACTGAATGAAAATAAACATAAAAGGTGAAAATTGAGAATATTGCATTGGAAAAATGACCAGCAAGAACCGGGTACAAATAATACTAATGCTCTAATTGGTATTGAGCATTTTTGAAAGTATTTGTTTAATGTATATTTTATTAACATATTTGAACTTGATCAATTAATATATATATATATATATATATATATATATATATATATATATATATATATATATATATAAATGAATAAATAGGAAAGTTTTTTTAATTTATCCCGACTATATTCATATCAAAACATATTACGCTTACTTAATTCAAGTTTACATATATATATATATATATATATATATATATATATATATATATATATATATATATATATATATATATATTAAACAAGTTCAAATATATGAAATAAATGTACTTAAAACCAATATTTTTCAAAAGTGCTCAATGTATCTACTTTTGTTTGCTAGAAAATAAGGAGGTAATTATAAAGGAAGTGCAATAAACTTAACTGATTTTACTATTATATACTATGTATCTATAACTATTAATTGTTATTACCTGCAAGTTATTTTTTATTACTTAGCAGTGAAATAGATTAATCTAAGTGACCTCAAATAATACTAACTGCGGTTACTATTAATATTAGTAACTATTACTTATCTTGTCGAATTATTATTTTGTTTATTTGCGTAACTTGTTTTTCGGTATATAATGGTGTTTTAAAGAGTTTTTTTAACTTATTATTTTAATTCCATTATAGGATGTTATAATATTATCTCTTAGTTGCTTCCATATTGATCTAAGGTAATATGTACCAGCAATTAATACGAAAATAAACCTTTATTTTAATAACTGAATGTTAAGCGATAATTGAATATTAAATTATGTAGTTTTATTTATATATTTTAAAATTATAATAAGTATGGATGGTCCAAAAGGATATAATGATAGTTAGAATAAAAATTAGTGATAATTAATGATTTAATCGAGTTACTGTAGAGGTTTTTTTATGGTTTAACCTGAAGTCGATTTGTATGAGATTGACGGATAGGGTTAGGGTTAGAGTTAGGGGTCAGGTTTAGGGTTAGGGTTAGGGTGAATTTCGGTGCCCTTAAGCGAAAGAAAAAATGTAAACAGGGTAAGACTGAAGAAAAGGAGAAAAGGAAATGAGAAAAAAGCTTAAATTGCGGTTGGTGAAAAATTATTATTGATTATATATTAACTTTAGAGTGTGTTTTTTATCGATTGAGCATGAACACTGTAAACAAGAGAGAATATATGGCCCAGAAACCCTGTCCAATTTTTTGTGTGATTTTCAGCGCCTTAAATCTTAACAATATATATACAAATATATATATATATATATATAGTTTTTTTTGTTAAACTTTATGTGTGATTTACAGCGCCTTAAATCTTAACAAACAATATATATATATATATATATATATATATATATATATATATATATATATATATATATGTTTCTTTGTTAAAATGTAAGGCGCTGAAAATCACACATAAAATTTGACAGAGGCTCTGGGCCAGATGTAAATTACTAGACCATCGTGGTCGTGGTTTCGAGCCTCTGTCCAAGTCGAGCCGTCCTGGCGATTAGTAAGACTATGAAACGCGTACACTGATTAGTTTTATGTGTTTAAAAATAATATATATATATATATATATATATATATATATATATATATTATAAATTGAAAATATAAGCAATTATCAATGCAAGATTTTTTTTTCTTATTAATTTCGGAATAAAATTGTATCATCAGAGTTGACCAGTATTGTGTCATTTTATTTTCATCAAAAAACACAAAAACAAAAATAAACAAACTTTTTTCTTTTGTTTCTTTGATAAATGTCCTTGTTATGGTGTATCCACGCCGATGACGTTGACGGTTATGAATTCAAATTCTGGTTGTAGAACGAAGAAAGCATTGGCATGCTAGAGTTTAATAAAATGGGTCGTTCATTTAAAGCATTGCTGGGTCAGTATTATAAAATTGAAAATATAAGCCATTATCAATGCAAGATTATTTTTTTTTTTTACTTTAATCTTATTAATTTCGAAATATATATATATATATATATATATATATTTATGAGGTCTGTCTAAAATTTATCCGACCTTGAGCCAGAAAAAATATTTCAAATATGTGACGAGGTTGGGGCCCTAATCTCCTTCAAAGTAGACCCCTTGTGCTTGCACACACTTAGCCCACCGATCTATCCACTGCCGGAAACACCTCTGGAAATCTTTTTTTGGAATCGTGTTCATATAAGCGTAAACAATTTTCTTATATACGTTCGAACATTTAAGGATATGTAGATATTTAGACGATCTGTGTAGATTATGTTGAAATGAAAAACTAGAAATTTTAAAGTTTCATGAGTTAAAAATCTGATAAACCTTCTTGTGAATTGGTAGCTAAACTTGAACTTTACTGAAATGTAGATAATGGGAGATGATAAGAGTTTTATATAGGCAATAAACCAACTTGCTGGAGTGACTAAGGGAGCAGTGGAGAAATGTGTGAACGTTTAGACATTCATTAATCTTTGTGAGTTTAACACAAAAAAGATTATTGGAAAAATCGAAAAAGTAAAATAATAGAAAATCCTGTGTTATATATATATATATATATATATATATAATATGATTATTTTGATTTCCTAATATGATCTAAGGTTAAGATCGGAGTATAACTCTGCTTGATGAGATCTCAGTTATAATAGCTGTTGATCGATAACATCGGCATGCCAGTGTCGCATATTTTGTACATGTATTTGTAAATAAAAATAATCATGTTTAAAAGCTCTATTTGATATTGAGCAATTTTTATAAACCGGGTTGAAATTTTTTGGATTACTACCCTGTGGATGTTTTACCTGGATTATTATTATTAGTAGTAGTAGTAGTAGTAGTAGTAATATATATATATATATATATATATATATATATATAATTACAATAAAAGGATAAACTGAACCCGACAGTATGAGTTAAACTTAAAAGCGGAATATCAAGATTCAAGAGAGAAAAGCTAAAAGTGACAAAAAACGTTTTGAAAATTCGATTTTTTGGCCCGATAACACAGCGATAATGGTTAGTCAGGTTTAAACATTGCTATATGAGGCTAACTGAATATCCAATAATATAACTTTTTGACGAAGTCTGAACATCACTCCGATAACATAGAGGATATAAGCTATCATCACAGAATACTAAGGTATTGCCTTTATATTGACTGGGACTCTTTTATCGGAAAAATAATGTTTCATCATTCGAAATTAATAAGAAAAAAGTTTTAAACAACACAACATTTTAATGATTTTCAATAAAATGTCGCACCTCAAAACGTGGTCTTCAAAGGCATTTGTTTTGTCTATTTTCATTACTTAAATTTCTAACGATGCACCAAGAACTTTCATTTTATTACTCACATAAGCGGCCACGCGCATTTCTTTGTTTATTTCCATTATATATATATATATATATATATATATATATATATATATATATATATATATATATATGTGTGTGTGTGTGTGTGTGTGTGTGTGTGTGTGTGTGTGTGTGTGTGTATGTGCGTGTGTGGAGGGGGTGTATGGGTGTGGGTGTGTGTTTGAAAAAAGACAAACGGAAAACAGGTTAGAGTGCAGGAGAAAAACAAAAAAAACAAGAGATTTGACCGGTTTCGTTCGTATTATCGAACGTCTTCAGAAAAAGTGAAGATTTGGAAACAATTTTATTTTATTTTGAAGACACACACACTTCTCCCAAGACGTTCAATGATACGAACGACACCGGTCAAATCTCTTGTTTTGTGTTTTTCTCCTGCACTCTAACCTGTTTTCCGTTTGTCTTTTATCAAACATTTTGTCTACCACGGCATTTCATTTTCATGACTTATCGTGTACCTTACCCTATATATATATATATATATATATATATATATATATATATATATATATATATATATATATATATATAAAGTTCGTGAAATGTATATCGAGGTAGTTATCCTGATTATTTCCCTCGGAAAGGAAACATAAATGTTTCTGTGTAGCTTACTTGCCATTAATATATTGTAAGCTACTAGATAGATAGATAGATAGATAGATAGATAGATAGATAGATAGATAGATAGATAGATAGATAGATAGATAGATAAAACAACTAGATAGATAGATAGATATATAGATAGATAGATAGATAGATAGATAGATAGATAGATAGATAGATAGATAGATAGATAGATGTTTGAATATAGATTAGATATTCTTAAGGGAAATAATTCATTCAGCATATATTAAAGCGAACGAGAACATCAGCCGCGGCTGACTTGAAGTATTAATATTGTTCGTAATGTAAACAAGATGACAACCATTTTTTCTCACGCGATTACACAAATTGTAGCTAATTATTTCTTTAATAAAGTCATTCATTTTTTTTTCTTTACTTTCGATGGGTGTCCTAAAAAAGGGCAGCACACGCTTCATTAATAACATTATTTAATGTTAACAATTAAAGAAAACACACATGCGTCAGACTGGATGATGCAATAAAGAGACGCAATGAAAAAAAGATATGGCGTCATTTTTTATAGTACGGACACACTAGTATGATTCTTGATGTACATATGAATGAGTATATATTTTTATACAGATGTGTCATATTCTAATTGTAGCAAAAATAACGAACCTGATCATCACTTGTTTATGATAAAGCAGGAAATAAAATGAAAAACGCAATTTGTTTTTAGTGTGTATTTTTAGCTTACATTATTTACGTATGGTAGGTTATTGTTATATTACTGTAAGCGTATGGTGACAAGCAGAAATGAACGAACAACACGGGATTAAAATTGGAAAAATACTATGGTTTATTTTCCGATAAGTTATTTTGGAATTGGAGTGAATGTCAGTAGTCGTCGAGAAGTCTTGGTGGGCAGTAGTAATTTGTGAGCCGAGCGAGCAGTGGTAGAAGCAGTAATAGTTGCGGTGTAGAGAAGTCGTCTGCGCTGGAGGACGCGGTGTAGCAGTAGTGCGAATAGTTGTGTTCAGCGTCGCTGATTCAATGGCGTTTAGCAGACGAAATTGTTGTGATAGTCGACGATTGTTATTTGGTACTTGGAGTTGCTGGGTTTTTTCTCGTCGTTGTTTGAGGAGGACCGAACGTCGCTATTCTTGTGTTCTTGGCTGATTCCAGATTTCTTTTCCTGTCGTCTGCTTGGGCCAGCTGGTTTTATGGAAAAACCTGCGGACGTAGGTGTAGACATACGACCGATAACACGGAAATGAAATCTGACGGCCGGCGTCAACAAACTGTGTTTGTTTGAATTTCTATTTTCGCCACAATAATCCCGATACATGATCAGTCAGCCCGTAATTTCGTGGTAGTAAACATGATTATGTTTACCGACTTTTGTGCCACTGTGGCGATCACAGAACGCCTCCCAGTGCCTGGGATTCCACTTTTGAGCAGTCGGGAATCGCCCAAACAAGACACATCGAGGTGGCGGTCGCCATGACAACAACACTCCAGCTGGCATGACGAGCGTCGTCAAATCAAAACGAGACCTAAAAATCATAACAGCTCCCCCAGATCTCGCTCTGATTTGACCTGTGTGGCATGTGTAAAGTCGCACGCGTAAGTGGAATCACTTCATGATGAAGTCCTTAAAACGTGCAGGTAGCTGGCCTCGTGTCGATCGTCTAGGGATCAGGTTTGGTCTGTATCTGTATGGTGTTTGAGGAACTTCTATGTGTCTGGAGTCTTGTAGTGTCCCATGTGTCCCAGCCGTGGATGAAGGCGTTGTTACCACGGTTGTGTAAGGTATAGGAGGTAGGTTGGGAGACAGATGTCTTGGTCGCGATAGTAGTCGGCGAATATGTGCCCGGTGCACCCATTCACTCTCGCCGTCTTCGTTTTTTATCTGGATCACCATGTCATTGGTTTTGGTGACTTCGAAAGTACCGATCCAGGGTAGGTGAGACGCGTGAGCAATAGCCGATTGAGGACGGTGTATTAGCACCTTATCACCGATTTGTATCGGTGCCTTGTTCATGTTTTTGTCTACTTTTGAATTGTGGATGTGGTCGGCTTCATTGTTGGCCAACGCGACGCGTTGATGGACTTGCCTCAGTAGAGCGTTAACCTGCATGCCATAGGCCGTGGGGCTATGGCCTGTAAGTCTGTTGTCGGGTAGTTTGGGTAAACCAATGTTGGGATGTCGACCAGTGATTATATAGTGGGATGATGCACCAGTGGCACTGTTTATGGTAGCATTCATTGAAGAGACAACGGATTCGAGGACGTCAGTCCATTCGCAGTTTCTATCCTCACATAGCATGTAGATGGCGTTTTTCATTGTGCGGTGCTGCCGCTCGATGTTGCCTGAGCTTTGTGGTCGCCATGCGCAGTGCAATTCCTGCGTGATTGATGTGAGTTGGCAGAAGTTTTTGTATACCTCCCCCGTGAAATGGGTTCCGCGATCGGATGATACAATGCGTGGTATTTCCCGGTGGCGAAGAAAGAAACTGTAGAGTCCACGGGCGGCGTCGATAGCACGATCCCTGGCGCACGGTACGACAGTAAGATGTCTAAACTGACGACACAACTGACCACAACACCATCGCCTATTACACGAACAGGCCACAACGACCGAGCCAAACAGCCGGGCGAAACGAACCGAACAATACAGACAGACGAAGATACCGTCCACAGGAGAGGACAAATCCCACTTCTGACACCAGTTGTTATATTACTGTAAGCGTATGGCAAGTAGAATGGACTACTCAGGATTCACCCGTAACGAGCTTCTCGGCTTCATCAGAGATCAAAAATCGGCGCTACTGAACGTAAAATCTGGTACATTACGTCCAGACGAGGCACTACTTGAGGAAATGCAGACAGACCTAGAGACTATGCTGTCCACCTTAAAATCGACCAGCTTAACCGACACACACGAAGCCGGCAGTACAAATTACGACCTGATGATCAGGCTACAGGCCATACGCGATTCTGTGAAGGACATCAAAACGTTCAACCCCGGAAACGATGTTAACCGTTTTATCACAGATATAAATAAAACTTATGAGATACATGTCAAGCCGGAACTCGCTGCCCACCCTAGGATCGAAGGGGAGTTCGTCAGAATATGTAAACAGCTTCTGAATGAAGGTGTATTTCAACAAATGACGGACTCCCAACACGACACTTCCACCTTTGAACAACTGAAGACATACCTCGTAGCGACCCACGGCAGCCAAATGACGAACTTCCAACATCTCAGCCGGGCTTGGGACCTACAACGACGAGATGGCGAGAAGTTGACAGATTTTGCCGGCCGATTGGAGAACACGATCAGAGAGGCCGCGGTCCACATAAAAGCAAAATTTAAGTCGGACAACTCACGAGAAATACCGGCGGACACTGTATTTTCTCTCATGGGCGCAATGCTAATGAGCGAAAAGGTGAAAGCCTGGACACCGAGCCTATACCCGCACATTGTCAAGACAATGGACAAACATTACACAGCGGGCGGGATAGCAAGTGATGCGCAACGATTTATCGACTGTGGTGTCAAAACTGACGACACAACTGACCACAACACCATCGCCTATTACACGAACAGGCCACAACGACCGAGCCAAACAGCCGGGCGAAACGAACCGAACAATACAGACAGACGAAGATACCGTCCACAGGAGAGGACAAATCCCACTTCTGACACCAGTTGTTATATTACTGTAAGCGTATGGTGACAAGCAGAAATGAACGAACAACACGGGATTAAAATTGGAAAAATACTATGGTTTATTTTCCGATAAGTTATTTTGGAATTGGAGTGAATGTCAGTAGTCGTCGAGAAGTCTTGGTGGGCAGTAGTAATTTGTGAGCCGAGCGAGCAGTGGTAGAAGCAGTAATAGTTGCGGTGTAGAGAAGTCGTCTGCGCTGGAGGACGCGGTGTAGCAGTAGTGCGAATAGTTGTGTTCAGCGTCGCTGATTCAATGGCGTTTAGCAGACGAAATTGTTGTGATAGTCGACGATTGTTATTTGGTACTTGGAGTTGCTGGGTTTTTTCTCGTCGTTGTTTGAGGAGGACCGAACGTCGCTATTCTTGTGTTCTTGGCTGATTCCAGATTTCTTTTCCTGTCGTCTGCTTGGGCCAGCTGGTTTTATGGAAAAACCTGCGGACGTAGGTGTAGACATACGACCGATAACACGGAAATGAAATCTGACGGCCGGCGTCAACAAACTGTGTTTGTTTGAATTTCTATTTTCGCCACAATAATCCCGATACATGATCAGTCAGCCCGTAATTTCGTGGTAGTAAACATGATTATGTTTACCGACTTTTGTGCCACTGTGGCGATCACAGAACGCCTCCCAGTGCCTGGGATTCCACTTTTGAGCAGTCGGGAATCGCCCAAACAAGACACATCGAGGTGGCGGTCGCCATGACAACAACACTCCAGCTGGCATGACGAGCGTCGTCAAATCAAAACGAGACCTAAAAATCATAACATTATTATTTACGTTTTTTTATTAAGTGATTTTTATTATTTTATATATATATATATATATATATATATATATATATATATATATATATATATAAAAATTTTATTTTATATATATATATATATATATATATATATATATATATATATATATATATAAATTTTTTTATATCTATTTTTATTTGTATTGATTTCATTTTTCTTTTTTTTATCTCTGAATTTATTTATTCATTTTATTTATTTTACCGACGTTTATTTGTTTGTTCGTTTTTTTTTTCGTTTGTTTGATTAGGGGGGTTCAGTTATGTTGCTTACGTCATTCCGGGACGGGGGTTCCCAAGCTGGGTCTTGCGGGGGGAGAGAGAGAGAGGTGTGTAGTGGTGAGGAAGGAGAGAAAGAGAGACAGACATAGAAAAGAATATTCGTTCTTAACTGAATGTCCTACCAGGCACACACACGTACACGCACATATTCATACATAGCCATGTACCCACATGCTCTAGCATCGTCTGCACTTACACACACACATCCACATAGACACATTATCGCACGCACACACATACTAATCTAATCGTCAATATAATAAAAAAGCAAAATACTACGACAGTTGCTTGTTTCGTGAAATTCTCGTACACACATACACACATACATACATACATACATACACACATACACATAATTTCCATAGACGCGCGTCTGTTCACAAGATTACATACACACATCACACATACTACACAAATACATATACACATACACATTACTAACACCCCTCTGCACCAACTCCCACCTCGATAAAGTCTTTCACCTGTCAATATACGAACAACCAGATAAACAACATTCGATTCTGCTGTCAGCACATTTAGGGGTCGGAGGAAAGTGGGGGGATTTCTCCGGTGAATCGACAATTTCCCAGCACGGAGCATCATTTTACCTGTAATTATACTGAATAGGTTGGAAATTGACATCAGCAAAAAGAAAATAAATAAATAAAAAGTTTCACCTTCCTGTAAGCGTAGTTTGCTTGTTGGATGGGACGGGACGGGACGGGAGGCACGGGTGCAGGAAATTTGTCAGTCGTAGTGCGTGTCACGTCTTGCCTTAAGAAATATATATATATATATATATATATATATATATATATATATATATATATATATATATATATATATATATTATATCTTTATATTAGATCCTATCGTGATAAGTAAATGCTTGATAGATTAGATTGTGAAATAATATAAGAAAACGAAATGATGATAATAAAAAAATGCGATATTTATTAAATCATCCAATATTCAAACAAGGGATATAAAAAAAGGTATTAGCCTTAATCCATGGATTTTAAAAAATAAACTCTTTTCAGAGATTCGAGTTTTGTTTTTGTTTGCTCACAACTTTTTATATTTTAAAATTTATGCTAACCCGTAATACATTTCTTGTTGATTTTTTCCTGCGATGAAAAGAGATTATTTTTGAAAATCAATGGATTAAGGAAACGAAAATTTTCCTATTCTTTATTTGAATACTTTATGATTTAATAAATACGGTAATTTATCCAATTTTTATTTTTAGAGAGAGAGAGAGGCAGACAGACAGACAGACAGATTATTTATATATACAAAAATATATATAATATATAAAGTTATTATGCCAAATTCTCTACGTCGGACCTAAATAGAAATGCATCTGATAAATCGATATTGTATTCTGACTAGAGATTTATTCCTATTTATCTTTGCAGCATAATTTGTACACCAAAAACATTAATCCGCTTTACGAAAATAATTATTCCAGCCGGGAAGATTATTACAATGGAGATAATTTTAAATAAATGCCTAAAAGCAAAAATTGTAAGGGAGTAACCTAAAAGATGTACTAGTTTGTTTTCTGCCCGTTACTAGATATCTTTATTAAAAATTATTCTTGCATAACTAAAGCAATTAGTCGTCGCTTTACTTCTATATTACCCCTTACAGTTAACTACTAGAATCACCGTCCCAGGACGGGTGTAAGCGTTAGTTTTAAATTGTAATGTTTCTCTTTCCTTTGCAAATATAGTGCTTTTCGGTTCACCCACCCTTAATGGTATAATTTTTAAAGAATAAATAATATGTCCACGCTACACACCCTGTTGCATAGAATACATATTCCGTAATTAATAAGTTAAATAGGCAATGATTTTTACCAAACGCATACGTAGTATTTAAGCTCACGTGCGTACCGATCCTTTAAAAAATGTATTACTTTATATAATTCAAAACAATATGTAGATCAATTCCTTACTATTTTTTTTGGGGGGGGGGCGAACGCGAGTTTGGGTTGATACACTCCTTAAATGGTAAAGTTTACATGGAAAAATATAATGTCTCCACGTTACTTACAAGGTTTTTGAGAATATATATTCACAAAAGTAATAATTATGGGTTCATAAAGATTCCAGGAAGGGGACATTTTGTCTTCGGCACCGTCCTCTTCCAGAAGACATGCTCACGGGGAACTGTCTTGCCTCAACACCGCCTGCTTGCTCAGAAGCGGTCTTTTTCAAATCAGTCAGCATGGGATTCGGACGTCCGATAAGCTTGCATTAGACGTCGGTCATTCTGGGACAAGTAGCTTGGTAAAATAGAGGTAAGCAACGAAGAGTTCTCTGAACCTATTTACGTTTTCGCTTTCTTCCAATTTTCTTTGTTTCGTTTCTTAGAACATGTTTGTAAGACTGATTTATTTCCTGTATTTACAGTTTTACGGTTAGGAAAAAGGTGTTATATTCAGCGTTGGCCACATGCGCGCATAATAAATACATTCGCCTGTACTACTCGTCTTCCGAGATTTTTTGCCCCAGATTGCTTGCTGTTAAAGTTTATAAAAGATTTTATTAAATATTATATTTTGATAAATGATATTTACTTTTTTCTAGAAAAAGATTAGTAACGGAAACAGTAAATAATTTTCAATTTAAAAGTACGTACGGGTGCAGAAACAATTTAAAAATAACTAAGGTTCAGAAACACTTTAATACATATATGCCTTGTGTAAATGTTATCTATATGTTTATATACTTAGATACTGTTTTTCGCCTTTTTAATTTTACTTTTAGTTTTTAAATATGACAAAATTATTTGTCATTTTTTAAAATTTTATTTTATATATTTTTTTATTTTAATTCCAATTTCAATTTTTCATATTTTTAGTTAATTGTAAAAATTATATTATTGAATACCATACAACACGTCCTTTACAATTGTTTCGAAGTTAATTATAACATTTATATTATTGAATACCATACAACACGTACTTTACAATTGTTTCGAAGTTAATTGTAAAATTGATATTATTACTAAATATTCCATTTTCATCATGCATTAAGTGAATCTAAATAATCGAAAACAAATCGAAACAAACAACAATTAGGGAAACTCTTTCATACAAATATATATATATATATATATATATATATATATATATATATATATATATATATATATATATATGTATATATATATATTATTTCATGTATCCACATAAAATGTTATAAAGATATATAATATATTATGTATCGATTTTCAGTATTTACTTCAACAGTGATCATGAGTAGAACTAGGTGATGAAAATATATTTATGGCAATTAAGCTATACAGTGGCTTCCGCGTTTTATCCCCATAGGCATTTTAGCCTGACGATTCCCTACGGAGATTAAACGCGGAAGACTGTGTAGCTTAACTGCGATAAACATATTTTCATTACTGTCACTTAGCTATAAGCAAAGTTCCGATAACGTTCATTGGCCCCTCTAGATTGTCTGCTGTTTACTGCTGTATTTAGGTAAAATAGAACTTAATTTATCCTGTATTACATGATAATTCTTGATGACCTTGGGGATAGAGAAAAAACGTGCGGAGTCTTGGTTGACTCTGTGAACTGGGTTCGCGCCCTGTGACTGTCTTAAATTGTCACTTCTTACACTGATGAGAACGAAAGCGTGAAACACCGGCGTATGTAGGTAAAAATAATTTAATATTTATTAATATATATATATATATATATATATATATATATATATATATATATATATATATATATAATAGAGAATTGTAGTTGCTTGAAGCATTGCTTGGAATAGTAGTAATATGTTAAGAAGGCTGAGGACAATGCAGAATGATGATTGAAAATCATTTATGTAACATTTCGGGAAAATCTTCCCTTTGTCAAAAATATTAAACACCAAAAGAAAAATCCGTCAGTGTAGAGAATTGTTTTTCCTTTGGTGTTTATTATTATTGACAAAGGGAAGATTTTCCCGAAATATTAAATAAATGATTTTAATCATCATCCGGACAACACACAAGCAGCCGAAACCATACTTGCTGTTATGTAAGATTTTAAAGAAAGATAAACAGTAAGTCCCCCCCCCCACTTCGATTTATTATTTTTGTTCCTTCCAGCTTACAACCTATCCGACACTCTGCATTGCCCTGGGCCTTCGTAACACACACACACACACACATATATATATATATATATATATATATATATATATATATATATATATTTATATATTTATATATTTATTATTTTTTTGTATTTTCAAAAGACATAACATTCCTGTGAGATGTATATTTTAAGGTCCGTTTCTCTGGAGGTAAGCCGAACAATATTATTATATCAATATCGTCTCTGCAACATTTCATCAGAAAAATCCACGAGGAAAAACAAGTTCTGAAATTGCAATGTTTTGAAAAAACCTACACCACACAGTGGTTCATTGTTGGCGAAAAAAAAGAAAAAATAACGAAAAATAAACTTACACGTGGCCAAAATGAAAATGTAGTCCCACTCTCTAAGCATCGTTGAAATTTGAACATATTTAGAAGTTTAGTAAACCAAATAAACAATGCGGGTTTTTTTTTCAAAATAAATTATTTAAAAACTTGAATTTTCGACGCAAAGTGTTCTATTCATAAGTAATAGACATTTTCCCCCCTTTTTCACTTCTTACTAGTAGCACATTGTTTATTAGTAATAGCAGCCCGCTCGATGCTGTTGGGGTTCACTGTCAATATGTGAGATTACGCGCTGGCTGCGATTGTTGAAATAAGGAAAATGTAGTCCTACTCTTGAAGCATCGTTTAATTTTGAATATATTTAGAGGTTTAGAAAGCCAAATAAACAATGCGTTTTTTTTTCAAAAAAAATCATTATTTTAAAACATGAATTTTCGACGCAAAGCGTCATATCTATAATAGATATTCTTATTTTCTTTACTTCTTACTAAGTAATATTGGTAATTAGTAATAGAAGCCCGCTCAATGTTATTGATAGCTGGGGTTCAATGTCGATATGCTAGGTTACGCGCTGGTTCGCTATATACATATATGGATACATATAATGTTTATTCTAAAATATGAAGGCATAAAAAACGGACATTTTGACCTGTGGATGTCAAGCTTAGTAAAGCTACGGCTGAAACATGTTCTGAATGTGTTGACATGCTATTCTTTGTATAAATAAAACTGTTTTATTATATATATGCATATATATATGTATATATATATATATATATATATATATATATATATATATATATATATATATTTAATATGAATTTAATATTGAATTATCGTTTAATAATAATAATATATCGTGATAATATAAAGCTCAATATATTGAACAGAGCAATCAATTTTAGAGGTGAAAGATGATGAGAAGAGTTTATCTTTGAAAATCCATGGATTAAGGATATGAAGCTCCTTGCTCTGAACTTTTGATGTTCTAATAAATATTGTATCTTTACAATTTTTTATTTTCATCTTTCACCTCTAATATATATATATATATATATATATATATATATATATATATATATATATATATATAAAGTTACGTATGTTAATATGTTTATATATTTGTACATGAATTAATTAATGGGTCATTCCGATGTTTTGGAACACATCTGCTAGAAATAGAGAGTCCATTTTGAAGCATTTTAAAGGGTTTCAAATATGGGCACAATCTTCTATTTAGAAATTGAGATATAAGAGTTGCATTGATTTTTATCTATTATATTTTGATTTTTATCTTCGTAAGGAACATAAAAGTGGTGCAAAACTGTATTCTTTCGGTTATATACAAAGTAAAACGAAAGTTTCCTTTACCTCTATTGGATTGACCTGTATACCCCCGTAGGCAAACACTACGTATAAAAGTCTACTTCGTATGATATTTTAGAGGGATTCTTGATGCGTGTTTTCAGAAATTATGGGTTTGTTTTGTTTGCAAACAGGGTGAGTCTTGTCTATCTCGGTTTTTATATAGTTTTGTTTATCTGTTCTTTTATTATTATTTACTCACTTGGAGTTCTCACTTGAGTCATCAATAGTGATCACCGACTGGCACCAACAGGTGGTGTCTCTTGGAGTTTGAATGACAACACATTTTCCCAGATTCCTAATACTTGTCGTTTCTTTCGATAACCGTTGCAAATCACTCTGTGTTCTCTCAGCAGCTGTTTAACATTGATTTCGTGTCAATAACGGTCATTGGTTTTCTCTAGAAATTGAGCGGCAATTAGACCCACCTATGATTGCAGTACTCCCCGTGCCCTTCGGTGGAGGTCTTGATGGTACGCTCCTTGCTCGATCTTTCAATCCTTTATGAATCTTCATTGCCATTTTCTGTGGTGCCAATCGAGGCTGGTGCCAATGCGTTTTTTTATTGGGGAGAGGCTGTCAGATTATGGTGTTTATTATTATTAATATTATTATTATTATTATTAGTAGTAGTAGTAGTAGTAGTAGTAGTAGTAGTAGTAGTAGTAGTAGTGGTGGTGGTGGTGGTGGTGATGGTGTTTTACCGCTTCGTTTATTGTGTTCACCTTTTCCTTCTACCTTCCATCACCCCCACCCTCTTTTTATTGTTCTTATTCTTGCGATTGTAAATCGCATACCTTTCCTTGTGTTCTTTTCCTGTTTTCTTCTTTTCCCTTTATACATGTGTTACAATAACCAAGGAAGTTCGGTAAGTGCACGTCTTTTTTCGCGACATCTCACAACTCCTTTCCTCGCTGTACGCTTGTTTCGTGACACGCTACCATAACCTAGCACGTACTCTATTTTTTTTTCTTTTCTTTTGTTTTTCTTTTTTTTTCCTGTTTTTTTTTTTTCTTTTTCGAAAGAGATGCTTTCCCCGATGCTGATTTGTGCAACCATTCGCGCTTCCATAGAAATTAAATTCGCACTTGTTGTTTTTCCAGGTTGAATTCTTGAAACGACAATAATAAAATAAAATAAAAAAACTGATGACAACAGTTAGAAACGCAAGACGATCGTATTATGTACGCAATTTCAAAGTGTGTAAAAACACGCATGGACACAGCACGGCTAAATATGTGGGTATGTTACATTACCGCTCCTTTCATGGGAGCTCTAATGTCTCACAAGTCACAACCAAATAAAATATGTGGACGTTCAAAAACATACCTCGTGTCTCCCACGTTGAACTACAGCAATCCACGGTCGTCTCCAAGAGTGAATTTTCGCTGGAATTAAAGTTAGACACAAAAACACAAAGAAAACAGGAGTTCGAAGAAAGGACCTTTCATTGTAGTCATCATTGTCTTCTCTTCTGTCAGCGACGGGGGGGTGCGGTCCGGTCAGCAATATGCCCTAGTTAGGGCATATTGCCCCGAGGTCAATTACACAGAATGAACTGGGTATTCAGGGAGTTATTGCCGTATCATAAAATGGTAGGGTAACTTAACTGTCTGAATGAAAAAGAAGAATCTGGGTGTATGTATATGTACTAATAAATGTTGAGTTTAATGCAGATAAATGTTTGGCCAATTAAATATTTTTCTCCCCTCCTCCCTACCACCATCAAAACTCAAAAATAATTGCTAATCTGTCTTCTCTCTTTCAGTGGCATTTTCAATTTGTACGTGGCCTGGGGAAGCTGTATTTCGAAAGAAATGGCAGCTAGAACATGTATGCACATATGTAGCCAATAATGTTTGTATAAATAAAAGAATCACATAGATACACCGGTTCCCGTTAGATCACCGAAGTTAAGCAACGTTGAGCCTGGATAGTACTAAATGGGTGACCATTTGGGAACACCAGGCGCTGTATGTGGTCTGTTGAGGATATGGGCATTACCAGGTTCTATCATGCCCACAGAAAAAAAGTTAGGATAGATAGAGTATCTGCCTGACTCCTCGAGGACGTCCCCGGATGTTATGGGAAAACAACAACAGCCACAATAAAATAATTTTAAAAAAAGACGGTTAGGCTTTTTGTTGTAAGGAAGTGAACCCAACCGAATGTAAAAAAATAAAAGAGGAATAAAGGATAAACGAAGACAAACTATAAGAACAGAAACCGTAACCTACTATAAAGCATATGTAAAGTTGATATTTTTCATTGGACGCTTATTTATGACTGAGGATTTTGTTAGGGCGTACATTTACGACTGAGAATGTTGTTAGTGCATGCATACGGAAACTATATGTAGAGAGAGGAGTAAAATTTGCGCGGTGAGGGGCCTTGGGAGCTGGAGAGGATAGTACAAACGGAATGTGGGTAAACATACGTTGAGAGAGTACAAAGATAAGAACGGTGAGGTTCTTAGAGAAGCCTATGGAAGAGAAATATATATATATATATATATATATATATATATATATATGTATATATATGTGTGTGTGTGTGTGTGTGAGGTGTATCTATCTATCTCTCTCTCTCTATATATATATATATATATATATATATATATATATATATATATATATATATATATATGGGTGTTTGTGTGCGTGTGTATTTTCTGTATAAATGCACCCTGTCTCCAAGCTGTATCTCCAGTCATGTTAAGTCTCCGATAAAATAAGGAGACGAAATATCGACTCTTTGCATATGATTTATATGTTGCGATTTCTGTTTTTCTATTTGGTGTTCGTTTATTCATCTTTATTTTTCTAAGTATAATAATATGTATAACAAACGAATCAACAAAGAAGTTACGAAATGTTATACTAAAAAAATAAAACGACGGAAAGGAATCAGCTAAATATATGGAATTAATATTAATAACATCTAAACTAAAATTATGCAATAGAATAA
The DNA here is from genome assembly GCA_963556195.1 of Sepiola atlantica. Lineage (NCBI taxonomy): Eukaryota > Metazoa > Mollusca > Cephalopoda > Sepiida > Sepiolidae > Sepiola > Sepiola atlantica. Next base: position 171,387,795 of record OY744522.1, on the reverse strand, counting down.
AGTGTATAGCTCAGCTATAACCGTGTATCACACTAAAAGACCACAAGGAAAACTTTGTAAAGAAACAGGTTTGCAGGTTAATAAATCCTACAAAGAGCAATATAGGAAAAATAAGCAAATAAATATAAGAAAAATTAAGAAATATATCGAAATTAAAAGTTATAATAAAATATTTGAACGATATTGACAGCAAAAGAAATTACACATTTACACAATTCGATATAAAAGATGTTTACCTTTCCATCAAAGATAACACATTGAAGTTATATATAAATTTTTCTATTGAATATATATATATATATATATATATATATATATATATATATATATATATATATATATATATATATATATTGTTTGGTGATTTTAATTTTCCATTAATTGCGACAAAATATATCCTGTTTCATTAGCGCCCACAAAGAGCGCCAACTTTTCAGGCAAGAATGGATTCCATTCTTGCCTGAAAACTTGGCGCTCTTTGTAGGCGCTAATGAAACAGGATATATTTTGTCGCAATTAATGGAATAATAAAATCACCAACAAAAAAAAATATTTTGCTCTGAATTTTCATTGAGCACTCTCATAAACCCGGTTTCAACTTCCTTCGGATTTATACCCTCTGGATATTTGTAACAAGTTAATTATATATATATATATATATATATATATATATATATATATATATATATAGAGAGAGAGAGAGAGAGAGAGAGATATATATATATATATATATATATATATATATATATATATATATATATATATATATATATATATATAAAAGCTTTTATCTATACTCAACAAGGAAAACATTAGACTGTACATGGATAATGGTCTCATAAAAGCTTAGATAAAAAAATAAATAATACGAAAATGAATCCAAAAGAAGTTAATTTTTAGGGATAGCTTTTAATTTAAACAATGAAAAACTTATAGAAAACCAAAAATATCCCATCATATATTATAAACAAATACTTTTCAAACAAATCTCTAGGGCAAAAGGCCATTGACAATATAAATACATTCAATCAACAGAAAAAGAACAAAGGACACAATGATAAGTTAACATTTAATGAGATGACAAGAGATGGAAAAATAACGAAGAACAAGAAATATAATCTGGTTCAACCACCTCATAATGTAGCAATCTGTTCCCGGAATCTAGGGAAGGCTTGTGATCCCCATGCCAGTTGTTTACGGCAGTTCGGCCGTTGTGGGGGGGTACCTCTCTTTGGGGCTGACCCACGACAAGTTTTTCTCTATATTCTCCCAACTCGATCTCGGCTACGTAAGCGCTCCTTCTTCCTTCGTTTAAAACCGCCGTTTTAATTTCTGATTTTACACTCCGGGTGCCTTCTCCTTCTGGCCTCGTGCACCTGACTCTTTTTAAAGTTACCGAGTCGTTTTTTTTACGACGTCATACTCCGAAAAGAACTCGTCGACCTCACACACCTAGGCTCGTTCAAAGGTCACCGATTCATTTCCGTTGTTCTTTTAGCCTAATTGACAATCTATCTAGTCTTAGGATTTTCTTCATTATTGCGGGGTCATGCCCTTAGCCTCCCCGTGACGTCTTCTGCGTTATTACTCAACATGTCTGAACAATTATTTTTCAATAACAGCGAGGTACAAACACAAATTAGCAAAAAATATTTATATAATCTCTTAATAATAAACATTTTCCTAGAATTTGTAATAGTAGTATCATTAAACTCTGTTATTGTTGAATGTAATCAGTTATAAATAAACACAACAAAAATAAGTAACAATAATAGTACTAATGATATTAGTTAATAACTTAATATTAATTTCAACGATAAAATTTAATTTAAACAAGACAAAAATAGAAAAAAGGAAATGTAATTCCTTCAACAGAAAACAACACGTTTGTAAATCACTTAAAATGTAAAATAAAGTATATTAAACAAGTGTTGTCTGTCTTCTTTTTTTTTAATAATTACAATCTATTGATAAAAACTGCAAAATAATCGAAAGAAGTGTGAGTAGTGGAATCTGGGGGAACTTATTGTCACCCAGATTCCACGGAACACCAACTGATGTTGCCAGTTTGCGATCACTGATAATAACCAGTATGAGAACACCAAGTATATAAATACCAAATATAAAATGCTGGAAAAACGCGCGTGATGATCGAGTTGGACTTCTGCATAGGACTCACGGAGAAGATCGTGCTTCAGGAGTATCTGGTCTGCATGAAGTCCTCTTCTTGGTCGTAACTGTTCGTTAACCTGCAGTGTTTTTAGGGGTTTTTTTACTCACCCACCCTGACACTGAGAACAGCAAGGCTCAGCGGTTGTAGACGAAGTCAGGGAAGGTTTGGCCCAGAACACGCAAAGGAATGGCACAGAAACAACGTTGCAACTCTCAATCGATTGATTGCCGATTCCACGCCTGACACGTCTTTTCTTTTTTTTCTTTTTTTTTTTACGTAGGTCACCCCAAACAAGGCAGACTGCCACTGTAGACGTACGGGGCTACTGAGAAAAAAGAAAAGGGTTGGGGGTTCAACCAAAATTGGGATCTGCGCAGCGAGATGTCTGTTTACATTAGTTTTAAATTTCTGCATGTCTGTACTGTCGGGGAAACAGGGGGCAGGGAGGGATTCCCAGAGGCCAGCAGCACGAGGAAAGAAGCTATTTGATTAGAAGGCTCTCCGGAATCTGGGGACCTCCACAGGGTAATGAATGAGATTTAGTTGATTGTCGAGTTGGTCTAGTGAATTTACGTCGAGGGGGCACCAGAGGCAGAGATGACCAGAGGACGATGGGTTCGTATGCCGAATCCTCCTGGATTTTCATCAGTGCCATGTTATCTGAGTTGCGGCCCTAATGGCGCTTGGTGACAAACCTATCCGCCATTGGTCAACCTCCCAGAAACAAGAGTTCCATACGACATAACTCTGACACTATCATGTCCCCCCCCCCGCTCCTGCCACGGTGAAGAAGGGCACGTGGCACTCAGGGAAGGTTCCATCAGTTTCTGCTAAGGCAGATAGAGAATCTGCAGACTAAGACCTACCAGAGATATTAGCAGAAACCAGATTGCATGAGAGGTTTCTGGCTAGTGTCACAACCGGCACAAATGATAATAAACTACTTAAATCTTTATGACACTAGAAAAAAGTGACCCGCTGGGTCACCATTTAGCTCCGGTTAGATTGTTTGAATCGCGGAAAAAACAAACAAATCAAGCTTATTCGTAATTTAACACAAACACACGCCATATCTGATAAAATAGAGAGATATGGATGTCATGGGTGTTATTTTTTTTTTCTTTTATTTACTTTCATTTATTTATTTTAGCCTTTGTCAGATAGATAGATAGATAGATAGATAGATAGATAGATAGTAACCATACTCAAATGAACATATAGATCTTAGATACACGTTTTATTTCATTTATTTATTTTAGCCCTTGTCAGATAGATAGATAGATAGATAGATAGATAGTAATCATACTCAAATGAGCATATGGATCTTAGATACACGTTTTATTTCATTTATTTATTGATTGATTTATGTAGTTGTTACTTATTATATTTTCATTTGTTTAGCTAAACTTTAAGGTCTCAAGAGTATTAACATGTGTTAACACTTAAATAGACTTCTCAGAATATACTGCCTTTCGTCATGAATAACACTTTTATTTAAAAAATCTCCAAAGATAAGAGGTGCTTCTTGATGTTCAGAAGACCAACGAATATATATATATATATATATATATATATATATATATATATATATATATATATATATATGTTTGGGTACAGAAAAATTAGTACAACATTCATACCTCCGGTCACAAGCACAGAAGGACTTAGCCATCCGGCTCTCTTCAGCTTCTGTTGTCGGAAATGTGAAGTCACGTGTCACTCTTGTTTGGATGCGTTATTTGCTTAGAGTGTTATGTATGTTTGCTTAAGTTTAGTGCAAAGAACGTTTAATAAGGTTTTAAAAAAGGGGGTGTGAAAAGTAACAGTTGACATTTAAACCGGAGAAGATTTAAAGAGATATAAAAAAATTTTTTAAATATTTCTACATAAATCCCGTGAGCCAATATTATCAGTATCGTATATTTGGCCGTTATTGTTTTGAGGTTTAATGATGTGTCTTCTAAAGGAGTTAGGGAGAGAAAATGGGTTTAAGGATTATACTTATGAAGAGATAAAAAGGTTAAAGGAACAACATTAATTTCAAATTTAAATCCTGGATTAAAAGACTTTAAATCAATCCCAAAGGAATTTAAATAAAGATTTCATCCGAGCGGTCTAAGGGCAGTAACTCTGCAGTGTTTTGGAATTATTTGTATTCGAGATTTAACATTATTAACTAAGGTATAGTGAAGACTTATGGGGGTCATAATATTGGTATGCTGATTGAAACTGGTTTAGAGATAAGCGTAAGGATTGAGTCGGCAAGATTGGATCTGTTTGGGATATATATATATATATATATATATATATATATATATATATATATATATATATATATTATATTTTTTTGAAAAAACCATAACAATGTGTAGTGTTAAAATAAATAAAATTTATTTTAATCTGAGCTTTTGATAAATAAAATTCTCCTTGTCAAAGAAGTGTTTTTATTTATTTTTTAAGTCAAGTTCAATCTATATTCCAATAACCATGTTTTCTTGTGTTTTTTTTTTCACATTTCCAAAAATCATAACATTCCTGTGAGATGTATATTTTACGATTCGTTTCTCTTGTGGTGTGCCAACCAAATATTATTATGTCAATTATCGGTTCTGTAACACATCAATATCATAAGAAACATCCACAAAGAAGATAAGTTCCCAAGTTGAAAAGTCTTGAACAAAAAACATACACCACACAGTGGGTCATAGTGGGCAAAAGCAAAGGTAAAAAGCAAGAAAAAAACGCTTACACGTGGGGAAAAAGGTCATTAGGAGGCCATTTTGAATGTTTCAGTTCAGAGCTAGCACAGAAAAATTACGCGGACGTTCGAAAATTTAAATACAATGGTATTTCTTTAATATAGTTAATTAATCCTATCATTTATTTATAAAAAGTTTTAATTCACTCGAAGGTGATTTTTAATAGCCTAAAATTACATCATATATATATATATATATATATATATATATATATATATATATATATATATATATATACATATATATATATATATATATATATATATATACATATATATATATATATATATATATATACTTTAAATGTGTTAAGATTATTCAGAATTGGCCGATCGGTTAGCGACGTTGGATTTGGGTTGAAAAATACTTGTAATTCAGGGTTTCGAATCGTGTGACAGGTAGTGAATAGTCATATCTCTATGCTGGAGAGTCCCGATTGAAAAAGGACGAAACGTATACGTACATAGATAATAAACAATAACAAATATTTATATATATATATATATATATATATATATATATATATATATATATATATATATATATATACATATATATATATACATATACATGTGAGATTATATCAATATAAATCAAATTTATATAGATCAAAGCGATCCCTAAAGGAATTGAATTTCAATTAAAAAAGACAAACCCTATAGTTAGCATTAAATCTTCTTTTAGGAGTGGGGGATGAATGAGTTTCTGATTCTGCTAATTTCTCCGTGTGCCCAAATTTTAATTTTTTATATTTACTCGTGAAGATGAGAATTTGTTTTATGATAAACTACGTGGATTTTTTGTTCACTATACAGAGTCTTTGAAATAACTGTAAACCATGAGGACTTGATTTGGGCATAAATTATTATAAAATGATATAATGGTACATTTTGAAATATATATATATATATATATATATATATATTCGGGATATGAGGTCAACATGACATTAGTATGATATGTTTGAATTGAAAAAAGAAACTCAGAATGTTGTAAGTATTAAACCGAACTATTGATTTGAAGACTTTACAAGAAGCTAACTGGGATGAAATTACAAGGCAGAAACATATGTTAATAATTTTAACATAGATGTAAAAGATGATGATGTTAATCAGCGCAGAAAAGCTTTTCCATATTATATTATAATTAGCAGGTTACTTGTATTATGCGATTTTTAACAAAATAAATTGTAATAGTTCTTAGCATGCTATTGCTATCATGCGATTTTTAAGAAAATGAATTACAATAGTTTTTAGTAGGTTATTACTATTATGCGATTTTAAGGAAATTAATTGCAATAGTTATTAGCAGCTTATTGCTATTATGCGATTTTTTGGAAAATAAATTATAATAGTTCTTAGCAGTTTATTACGATTATGCGATTTTTAAGAAAATGAATTACAATAGTTATTATAAGGTTATTGCTATTATGTGATTTTAAATAAATGAATTGCAATAGTTATTAGCAGTTTATTGCTATCATGCGATTTTTAGGAAAATAAATTGCAATTGTTCTTTACAGGTTATTACTATTATGCGATTCATAAGAAAATGAATTATAATAGTTCTTAGCAGTTTATTGCTATTATGCTATTTTAAGAAAATGAATTATAACAGTTCTTAGCAGTTTATTGCTATTATGCGATTTTTAAGAAAATGAATTATAATAGTTCTTCGCAGTTTATTGTTATTATGCTATTTTTAAGAAAATGAATTATAATAGTTCTTAGCAGTTTATAGCTATTATGCGATTTTTAAGAAAATGAATTACATTAGTTATTATCAGGTTCTTGCTATTATACGATTTTAAGGAAATGAATTGCAATTCTTCTTTACAGGTTATTACTATTATGCGATTCATAAGAAAATGAATTACAATAATTCTTAGCATTTTATTGGAATTATGCTATCTTAAGAAAATTAATTCAATGGCTCTTAGCAGGTTATTGTTATTACGCGATTTTTTAAAAAATGAATCGCAATAGCTGCAATAATTTAGTATCTAGAAGAGCTGATTTAGTAACATTTTCATCGTTTGTTTTCTTTTTAAAATAACTTATTTATAGTTTTTTTAAAATTATTTATTGTTTGTTCATTTAATTGTTTGTTTCCTGAATTCATAGTTGTAATATTTGATTGTATTCTGTTAAAACACACAACTAATTACACATATGGTAACGAACAATATTTTATACACAACAAATACGTTGATATTGTAACTTTAAATAATTATAATCGGCATTGCTTGACTTAGAATGTTTTTATTTTGATAACTTCTGTAAAGAAAATTGTATTCAGATTGTTCAAAATACAAAATAATAAATGATTTCTAGTCTTTAAAATATGCTTCTTTTCGAATTAATACTTATTTTTCTTTTCAATATTGAATAAAGTTCAGTTTCAATATATATTGAATCGTGTTCCTTTTTTTCTTTTTTAATACAATTTTTATAGATTTATAAAACTTTTAAAAGTTATTATTCATTATCGACAGCCCGACTTTTCAGTAGTACACACTTGTCCCAAAGTGTATGACGTCACTTTCGATCGCAATGGCCTTGTCTTTGCGAAGGCCACGGTTAAGCGCCGAAGGAACATTTTCTAGAACCTTGCATGTGTACTTTTTTCAGAAGCCAAGAGAAACTAATGACTAACCAGATCGTCACTGGCAAGCCTACGAGGCGCCATGTTTCCATGTCACAACAGATCGCCATCGGCAAGCCAACGGAAGAGTCAGCTTCCACGCTGAAGTTAAACGTTACATTCCCGCCAACGGACACAACGGCGTTGATCTCAGCTGAAAAGTCTCCGTTAGGAAATCGCGCCAGTCATAAATCTTCTGCATTGGCAAGCAGCAACTACGATCCTAAAGTCCGACCTTCGTCACCGTGTTAGAGGAGGTAGAACGTGGTAGTGTCAGAGCTACCCGGTTAACAGGACTCTGGTGAACATCCATCAGTACTAGCGGTTACGATCCGTCGTCCTCTGATCTTCTCTGTCGCTCTATGTGACAAGCAAATGTGCTCCAGCCACAGAACCGTAAAGCAATGGACTGAGAGTTACAACGCTGTTTCTGTGCCATTCCTTTGTGTGTGTTTTAGCGAAACCTTCCCCGACTTCGCATACACCCGTTGAGCCGTTGAAGATGACTTCATGCAGACCATATAATGTTGATACACCATCTTCATGAGCTTTATACATAAATCCGACTCGCATAACAAATAAACAAACAAACAAAAATCAGCAAGCGATAGTCCGTCACCTCGCTAATGCTAAACTTCTTTCTGACCATCAGTATTGATTTAGACAAGCACGATCTACTGCGGATATGCTAACGGTCATCTCTGAACGCATATGCTATACATTAGACAAAGAAGGGGAAGCTAGGACGGTAGCGCTTGATATATCCAGAGCCTTTGACAAGGTATGGCAAAAAGGTATTCTCATAAAAATTAATTCATATTGTATTACTGGACGAATATTTATTATAATTAGATCCTTCCTATACAATAAAAAGATACAGGTTGTCCTCGATGGCCGTTCATTTAAACAACATGACATAAATGCAGGTGTACCCCAGGGATCGATCCTTGGACCTTTATTGTTCCTGATTTTCATAAACGACTTCCCTGATGATATTGTGTCTGAGATGGGTATATTTGCTGACGACACCACGCTCTACTTTCGTCATGTGGGTAAAATAGGCGCGCACATATTCGAGGCAATGGCTGAATCTTTAGAAAGTTACTTCCAGTCTGTAGTGGAATTGGATCATAAATGGATGATAACATTTAATGCTGCTAAGACAAATCTTCTTTTTTCTCAACAATTACAAGAAACCTCTTCAACCACCGATTGCTATGGCTAATAACGCTCTACCTGAGAGTCCAACGTTCAAACTGCTCGGCCTAAAACTCACAGGTAACATGAATTAGAACAGATACATAGAAGACATTGCCAAGGCTGTTACCGTGCTAGGTAACTTCTCACACCTGACAGTATCCTATATCTCTACAAAGCCATAATTCGCCCATGAATGAAGTATTGTTGTCACATCTGGGCTGGTACACCATCAACCAGTCTCTCCCTCTTAGACAAGGTCCAAAAAAGAGTTTCTAATCTGATATGTCCCTAACTATCCAGCAAGCTCCAGCCCCTGCCCCATCGCTGCAATGTTGCATCCTTGTGCTTGTTTTACAAGTATTTCAATTGAATGTGCTTCGATGGACTTGCCGCTCTTGTGCCCCGTCGACGTAAATATACTCGACCAACACGACAATCAGCTAAATCCCATCCATTCACCGTGGAGGTCCCCTGATGCTGGAAAGCCTTCTACTCCAATAGTTTCTTTCCTCGAGCGGGCAGTCTTGGGAATTCCATCCCTTCTCCCTGTTTTCCCGACTGTAACGACATGCAGAAAATTAAAACTAATTTGAACAAGCATCTCGCTGCACAGCTCCCTATATAAGATGACCCCCCTAAACTTTCACCTTAATTCTCAGTAGCCCCTTACGTCTACAGTGACAACTTGCCTTGTTTGGGGTGAACTAAGTATAATATATATATATATATATATATATATATATATATATATATATATATATATATATATATATATATATATATATATATATATATATATAGTTATTGTATTTATCTTTCTCCCACAGCTGTAAGATGTGACACAAGGTCGGAAAGTGAGATTTGAAAAGCCAGTGCCCTAGAGAATGCTGAGCACTCTGGCCGACAAAAATTGCCTGGGCAGCCTCGTTGGCATTCCCCGATAGGAGAGCCTCAGGCGATTAACAATAAACTTACCTCTTCTCAAAGGGTGAGAAGGGTGGACCTCCTACAACTTCATAGGACAAAGTATCCATCGGAACAGATACTTTGATCTTAGCCAAAAGGCCGAGAAAAATAGGTATAGATTTACTTGAAGATAGATGGCGTCATAAAAGATTAATTGTAATTGGTAAAAGCAATCTGACGGCATAAAGTATGAATGGTAGTTGGCAAAGTGTGAACGTCAGCTGCTATGTGTACGTTCGTTTGAAATCAGCAATAGCCGTAACTGCTTGCTGCTGCTGCTGCTGCTTTATCAACAAATTTATTTATCTTCCTTCCACAGCGGTAAGATGTGACACAAGGTCAGGAAAGTGGGATTTGAACAGCCAGCGCCCGAAAAAGTGAGCACTCTGGACTACAAAAATGCCTGGGCAGCCCTGTCGGCATACCCCGGTAGGTGCACCTTAGGCAGTAAGCGATAAACTTACTCCACCCCAAAGAGGGGAGGCAAAGCCTGGGAGGGTGGACCTCCTAGAACTGCACAAGACAAACCCACAAACCGGCGGAATCAAGACCCGAAGGCCAAGACGATACCTGTCTATAGGGTGTAGTATCCATTGGAACAGATACTGCACTTTGTTCTTAGCCAAAAGGGCAAGTAAGTGCCAATGTCAAAGTTAAGAAATTATATCATACAGCAGCGTCAGAGAACCGCAAGCAATCAAAATATGTCGGCCTCTTCGACAGGTTTGTGTTTCAACCGATCGTTGTGGAGACGAGTGGAGCGATAGGCCCCGCTATGCGCGTCTTCCTCAACATATTTGGTTTCTTAATGACGCGCCACACCGGGGGCAATCCTGAATTGACTTGGCTTTATTAGCGCCTCTCCATCGCCATTATTCGTGGAAACGCATTGAGCCTGCTCTTGGCCTACCAAACCAGCCGATGAAACGTCCTGATACTTGCATATTTAAAAGATATTTAATTAATTAATTATTATTTGCATCCCCATTTTCTTCCTGATTTTTCTTAGTTAACTATTATTTAATGTGTTGTTACATGCCTGAAATGTTATTGACGTTGGAAATTTTCCCCTTTTATATTTTTTTTCATTTGTAATATATTTCAATTTCTGTTTAATAAATATTTAACATAAAAAAATTAAAACAAATAAAATAAAATAAAATTATGTACGTATATAACAAATACTGAGGAGAAGAGAGAAGAAAGGGGGAAAAGGAAGAAGAGAGAAGCGAGGGGGAAAGAAAAGAGGGAGAAGAGAGTGGGTGGAGGACAGAGAGAGGAAATAGAGAGATGGTCTATTATGACATCACAAGAGTTTCATAAATATATAGTATTTTTTTAACCGACGGCAGAATCCGTAACTTGGAACATCCTAATATTTCTGAAAACATTTTGAAAGTTCCAAATATTTAATAATATATATAACAAATACTGACCCAACGGGTTACGGATAGTAAAAACTTACAAAGGAAAGAGAGATCGATGGAGAGTGAAGGAAAAGAGAGAGTAGGGGAAGAGGGTAAAGGAAAGAGTGACGGAGGTGGAGAGACAGAAAAGAGAATCGTTGGAGGAGTCGAATGATAGATAATTAAAAGAATGAGAGGAAAGAGAGACGAGGAGAAAACTGAGGTGAAGAGAGTGTAAGAGAGAGAGAAGGAAAGAATGGTAGATGCGTATAAAATAAGACCGGGTGGGCCAAACGACGTACACTGAGAAAGAGAGAGTGAAAGTGATAGACAGAAAGTAATAGATGGGTCACTTGAGGAGTAAATTGTAAATTACGGCTAATTCGAACCATTAAAATGGGATTTTTGTAAAACATAACGCAATCCCAAAATTGAGTATATATATATTGTGTGATTAAAATATGCAGGGAAACCCCTTAAGGAAACAAACGTTGATAACGCCAGCTTTAGTATAATAAGAGAATTCGGTCACCATTGATAAATACTATTGCAGTGTTTTATCATTGGGACTTACGAATGTCGTAAGCACTTTAAAGCCAGCTAGCGTTATTAATTTTTATATATATATATATATATATATATATATATATATATATATATATATATATATATATATATATATATATATATATAATATTTATAAATAAATATTACCTACAGACATCGATATTTCATGCTTACGCAATCTTCAGTGTAGGGAGTTAATTCCGATCACAAATCGCCACTGAGTCGCAGTTAAGAGTCTTACCCGTTGGCCACTGTCAATTAGCTTGGAAGTTAGGAAGAATGTAACTTTGTAAATGCGAAGTTGGCGGGTATTTACAACGAGCAGTGAATAGTGATCAACAACAACAAACCGTGTTGGATCTCGCAATGAAGCTAGTAGTACTGCTTGTTATTAAACTCTCTCAGAGTGGCCGGCCTTAGTATATATATATATATATATATATATATATATATATATATATATATATATATATATGTGTGTGTGTGTGTGTGTGTGTGTGTGTGTGTGTGTGCTAGCAGGGCTACCCGGCGTTGCAAAGGACCATAAACAAAACAAAATAGAAGAGGTTAAAAAGTGTGTAACATCTTTATATTAAAACTCCTATCTCTCTACTTCTCTCAAGCCAGCTCTCTATCTTTCTCAAAAATATACAGAAATCTATATTTGTTTTAATTTATTCCCAGTCGACGCCGAGTTTCTTTATCTTCCCCTTTCTCTTTAATAATATGATGAAACCTATATTTATTTTAGTGTATTCGCGGGCAACGCTGATTTTCTTCCCTGTCTCTATCAAGAATAACCCAATAGGAAATGCACTACTGTATTATTGCACACACCTGCTCTATCTTGTATATTGAACTCGCTGGCAACGTAATTTATTGTCTTCATGATACAAACATTTTTTCTAAAAGTTCAATTATTTAGGGATCTGGGCCCTAATAATTATATTTCGTCTCGCTAGAAACGTAACTTATTGTCTTCATGCTAAAAGATTTTTTTCTAAATATCAAATTATTTAGGTATCATGGCCATACATATAATTGGACTTGTTGGAAACGTAATTTATTGTCTTGATAATAAAAAAAACATTATTCCAAAATCCAATTATTTAGTGTTCTGGGTCTTATAACTATATTTGGACCTACGTGGAAACGTGATTTATTGCCTTGATGATAAAAACATTTTTCTTCTAAAAGTCTAATTATTTAGGGATCTATGCTCTAGTAACCATATTTGGACCTACTAGAAAACGTAATTTACTGTCTTGATAAAAACATTATTTTTTCTAAACGTCTAATTATTTAGGGGTCTGAGCCGTAATAACCATATTTGGACTCGCTGGAAACGTAATTTATTGTCGACATGATAAAAACAGATTTGATTTGATTTCAAATTTTCGGGGTCTGGGGCCTAATTACCTTTTTGGCATATACATCCAAAATCACTAATTTGGCTATATTTTGTCAAAAAAAAGATCGCCTGATAATAGATTGACAGGTCGTTAGAAGTCTAATTTATAATTTACTTCGTTACGAAACTGTTGTGGGTGACCTACCTACCCTTTAATAACTAAATGGTAGCAACCGGCTACCATAAATACCGGTTTTGCCGGGAGAACATTTGGAGGCACATTTAGGCACTAGCACTGCCAACACTGACTTGTGTATAATTTCTATGTTCAATACAATTCATTATTATTATCTCTAAACCTGTTGTTCTTTTATTTCATTGTTGGTACCCCTAAACGGGTCCACAACAGAAACAAATATTGAAAAAAATCGATATAGGTTCTAATAATCATGGTCGGGCATATCTTGCTTGATGGTGGTTTGAAAACTCGTAGGAAGCGTAATTGTATTGTATTCATAATCAAATCAGATTTTGTCTTTTAAAATGTAATTTCTTAGAGATCTGGGCCCTAATAACCATATTTGGGCATATACGCCCTGAATCACTAATTTAGACATAGGTTTAGTAAAACTGTCATCTGTATGTAGTTGAGGGTAAGTCGGAAAACTATTAAGATGTCTATTGTGGATGTGGGAAGATGTCTTTATAATTATAAGGATATGGGAAGGAGGGATATAAGAGGGGAAAGTGGGGTATAGAGAGAGGGTGTAGAGAGAAATAACTCGATGGGATGATAGAAAGATGTTGAGGGAGAACAAAGTTTTAAAAGAATAATGTTATACATTTAAACTCTCATATTTTCTTGTCCATGCTCCCGGGCAACGCTAAGTAGTTATGATAGTAATAATATAAAATACAAATAAGACTTGGCACAGACAAAATTAGATGGATGATGCGAATTGGCTTTTTCTAGATCGCGCGAAAACAATTATCAAAGATGACTTCGAAAATGCAGAAATTGGATGTTGCTACGTCGAAGTTGATCGCAGATCACATCACTTCTGGTAACCAAAAATAAAATGTATACAGGTGTTGGGTGTCAATCCTGGATACAAGACATCTGAAGACAGTGTACAGAAGTGGAAAGAATTGTTCTCTCCTGAACATTCTGATGACGAGAAGCTGAACAAAAACGAACAATCTAGCTTAACCCGTGGTGATCAACTTTATCTAAAGAAAGAACGTGTTCTGATGTAGGAAATGGTTGCAAGAGTTTACTCTTGAGCAGAATGTTTCAACGGAAGATGCTCTTCAAATAACTGTCAACCAAACGCCATTGTAGCTGATATACGTCCACCAATTCTATTAAATGTATCATTCTATTAATCTAACTAGTATCAACTTATCAAGTCCCTACAAAGTGATGATATCATAATACTACCAGCAGACAAAGGCAATGCTACAGTGGTAATGGATATAACGGAATATTCCAAAAAATTGTCAGATTTAATAAGATCTTGTGGCTACTCTAAAGAGAATTCAACTTTGAAAACATAAAGAAAGATGTCAACAATCCTCAATAAGAACAAGGACCTAATAGCACCTGAAAAATACAGTTATTGCAGCATAACAGAAACTTAGCACACCTATACGGCCTTTCTAAGATTCGCAAAGAGGGTATTCCATTTAGGATCATTGTCAGCGCCCGAGGTTCAGCGTGCCATCCATTGAGCCGATTTCTGATAGATATAATTGCGTACGAAACAATTTCACCCTGAAATAACCAACTACTAGCTCAACTATAAATGTTACCTCTTGTCTTGAATAAACAGGTTCACCTCTTGCAAAACGGAACAAAAATGATCATGCTAAAAGATAACCGTATCAATTGGTGAATAAATTTGGTGCTGATGGTCCTTGATCGCACATAATTCCCCAGAGTTGACAATTAACAAAGCAAGACAACTTGACCCAAAGAAATACAGTTCCTTTCTTCTGTCGTGTTACGTGTCCATGAAGTTGTATCGTAATAATTCAGTGCCTTACAGTACTAGCTTTGTTCGTCCAGTTTCGTTAACTAAGACTACCGAAGAAAGTGAGGTTCTCCCCGTTATTTCAAGCAATCATCAATAAAGAGTATGAAACAACATTATCTGTATAATTTGGACTATTCTGACTATTCAAAGAATTTTGTGATATGATGACTCCCCATGTGATAGCGGATCAAATACCTAGTTGATCTATTTTTCAGTCTCCAAAATCATCTCAAAATTAACTTTCTAATGCTTAACAGTACTGATTGTAAAAACTTTAAAACATGCATATCATACACAACGATCATCATCACACTGTCAATTACCGACAAATTAATTCGGGTATTGCTACATCTAAATCACCACACTTGACAAATTGTGAATAATTGGTTAGGGTCATCTCAAGCTATCATCAGATGTGTGCACATGGTTGGGAGATATGTGGGTGGAATGACAGTCGTTCGATAGTGAGATAGGTTGAGACTCCAGTGAAAAAATGGAATAAGCATGTTCGTTCGTTTCAAGGTTGTTTAGCGGCAAGGTCTCGACAACTCTCCATAAAGGATACCATTTATGACATTTTCCGTCGAATGTTGATAATGACCCATCTTGAAATCGCTACAAGACGGTGCAATATTTGTGGTGAGGTCGGCCATACAACACAGTCATCTAGGCATAAAAAAGTCAATAACTTCAACCCTGGGGCAAACACAAATTAAATCGGTGTACGACTGAATCGTTTTAGTGTTCCAATACTATTTTATCTGTTCATTGCAAAAACCTATCTGAACATATTTTTCCATGTTTTATTCCTAAACGTGTTTCCCAGTGGATATACCAGTGTTTTAAGATGGGATTGTTGAAACGGGAATTCTTTTAAATATAGATTATGGTTATCTCTCAGGCAATTGAATCATTTGTCCAAACTAGATTTTATATAAATAGTGATTTCAATGACTAGATAATTACTAAATTTTCAATATTATGTTCATTTTCAGCCAACTTTCAAATAATTTTTTAGACTAGAGATTTATTTGGGCTTTTAACTCTTACATATTCAGAAAGAGAGAGAGAAAAAAGAGAGAGAGTGAGTGAGAGAGAGAGAATGCCTTTAAACAGGTTCAAACATATTTTTTATAAGCTTTCGTTTTTGTTTTTTTAATTACCTTAGTTTGTCCTTTACTCCTCACATTCATCAGTAATGTTTCTGACAAAGGAGGGAGAATTGCTGTTTTCTGGGTCGGAATCTGTCTATCTAACACTTATTGTTGGATAGTTTTTCACCTTGAAGTAGTAGTATTTATTTAGCTCCTTACCTCAAGTGGCGTCATACCTTGTCTGGAGCAATTTTCATTAAAAAATAAAATAATTTAAAAAGTACTAATGTTCAAAAAAATTCTACATAGATAATCCCCATAAGAAAATTAACTTTACTTCAAGTGGCTTCATGCCTTGTCTAGAGAAACGAACTTTAGACAGCTCTCAAAATTAAACCTTTTGAGTTTTTTTACTTCTGTCTTTTTGTTTTCAATTTTAAGGAAATA
This sequence comes from Sepiola atlantica, assembly GCA_963556195.1. Classification (NCBI taxonomy): domain Eukaryota; kingdom Metazoa; phylum Mollusca; class Cephalopoda; order Sepiida; family Sepiolidae; genus Sepiola; species Sepiola atlantica. Next base: position 171,371,153 of record OY744522.1, on the reverse strand, counting down.
CACACTGTATACATTAAATAAATACTTCCAAATATAATAAATTCACACTCTCGACACAATGTTCTAATACAAACGCATTTAAACTCTTCAAATGGGTGTGCGTGACGTTGTATCATATATTTATGTGTCACGGCTATTATCTTCGTTCACGAAATTCGCTTGTAACTTATCAAGCTACCACGTCACACATAACACTAAAATCGACACTTACTTGTTATCTTCGGTCGGTGGATTTGCCTAGAATGCCGGAAAGTATTTTTCCACGGGTGTGATCATAAATGAAGACTCAAACAAAAAAACATATATATGTTGTTAACTTTTATTGCTGATGTAAGTCAACATTACCTTCCTCTTACACACATTAATTTATGTACAGAGGTTTCCATGCCGGAGCCTCAATGAGGAACTAAATGCAGCACGTCCTCACTATTCGGTGTCAATGTTTGGGATGCCCCTGTTTTCCGATCGTATTTATCAAAATCTGTTTTTGTTTTAACAGATTCCATTCGAACCAAAAAATACAATGTTTATTTTACAAATTTACCGATTTTCATAAATAACAAACAGTCAAAACAAACTTAGCCTTGAATTCCAAACGCGACGCAGATTTGCATCACATTAGTAGCATTAGTATTATTAATATTATGTTCTCTACCTCACAACTGGTAATCTTGTCGTACTACTGCTCTGACTCTCGCCTACGCTTCCAACTGTATCGTCGTTCGGAGTAGTCAATTCGGTCGCCGATTGCACGTTAATTATCAAAGGTTTAATTTTGGATGGTTTCTCAAGCAAATCCGACCGTGCCTCCTCGAGACTAAATACCTCTTTGTGCGTGTCAACTGGTTCTGGAGCTACAGTTGTTTCTCTTGTAAACCCCGGGGTATAAGCGAACCTAATATCATTCCGGGATCTGATAGTTTGAGTGCCGCATGATGACGATTTTCTAACGGTTAGGTCGACCTTGTCGGTACTAGATTCGAGGTTAGGATTAAGGCTATCAGACCCAATGTTATCCAATCCCGTACTCTTCTTATTCTCTTCTTCGCTTCCGACCGTGTTGTCGCTCGAGATGGTTGATTCACTCGTAGATTGCACGTTAATTATCAAAGGCTTAATTTTAGCGGGTTCCTCGAGTAAATCGGACGGTGTCTCCAATTCCTTGTTTTTTGTGTCAATCGATTCCGACACTAGATTTTCTCTTATAAACACCGGGTTATCATCAGATGTAATTTCATTCTCAGGTCTGATAGAGTGGGTGCTGCGAGATAACGATTCCCTCATAGTTAAGTCAGCCTTGTCGGTCCCAGATCGGTTATCAGATCCGATATTATCCAATCCAGTATGCCTTTTATTCTCTCCTTCGTTTCCAACCGTGTCGTCGTTCGAAATGATCGCATCGGTTGCTGATTGCACGTTAATTATAAAAGGCCTAATTTGGTCTGGTTTTTCAAGTAAATCCGCCTGTGTCTCCTCGACGCTTAATACTTCATTTTGTTTGTCAGTCGTTTCCGACCCTAAATTGTTATCTCGTATAAACACTGGAGAATACGTAGATGTAATTTCACTCTCCGGTCTGATAGCGTGGGTGTCGCAAGATCCCGATTTACTAACGGTTACGTCGACTTTATCGATACCAGATCCGAGGTTATCAGGTCCATTGTTATCCAACCCACTACTGTTTTTATTCTCTGCTTCGCTTCCAACCGTGCTGTCGTTCGAGAGAGTCGCTTCAGTCGCAGATTGCACGTTAATTACCAAAGGGCTTGTTTTGGCGGGGTTTTCAAATAAATCCGTCTGTGTCTCCTCGACATCTAATACCTCGTTTTGTGTGTCAGTCGATTCCGCCACTAGATTGTTTTCTCTTGTAAAACCCGGGGAATAAGCAGACGTAATCTCACTCTCGGGTCTGATAATGTGGGCGTGACAAGACAAAGATTCCTTAATGGTCGATTCTAGCAATCCTCGCAGATCGTCTTGCAGGGTATTCAGCTTTGGTACTTCTGGGACAAATAACGATTCCTGTACCATAACTGATGATAGAGATTTTTTATCGGTACTCTCAGAAGAGGAGTTTGTGGGTAAGGGCGAGTGTATCTCACAGATTGATGATTGACCGATCGTTTTAATTGAGGGGTTATTGACATCGATGAATTCTGAATTTCCCAAATCTTGTTGGCTAACATGTACTTCCGGTTTCTCACGAGGAACCTGCGTGCAAGAATGGACACTGAGTGATGAGGAACACATTTCCGTTACGCTGCATGACATTAAGTTACGAATATCTTCGTCTTCTGACTCTAGTGTATTTCGTTGAAAATGACGACCATCAATATTGTCACCTACTGTTGTTTCCGTTGAATCGTCCATGTGTTGGAAATTCGCACCCCCTACGATTTCTTGAGCCTCTTCGCCGTTATGCTGTAAAACACGGTTTAAATTTTTGTTCTTTAGTAAATCTTCGATTGAGAGCGAAGGGCTGCACTTCGGGCTTTCAGAGTTGGTTACAAATCTTTCGTTATCGCTACTCTTTTTACGGACTTTCACTTTGGAATCTGCGAGGACGAAACGCTGATCGCTCGATTTCATATCGGGACTCAAGTCTGTAGGTATCTTGGATTCAAAATCTACCCCTCTCTCTTCTAACATACGTTTCTCCTTACACGATCGATCGTTGTCAGTCGAGTCCGTGTCCTGGGTCGTGGTGATATCGGTCTTGACGACAGCATCGGAAACAGGGGAAACTTTCTTAACGTCGAGCTGATTATAATTTCTCTCTGGAACAGGGGAACAGACACGGGGAATGACGTTTCCGTTCTCCAGTTCTCTGTCTTCTTCCGGGATCGGTGCCAAACAGCTAAAGATACCGCCCATCTTGTCCAGGATCTTCTATGACGTCCAATCTCTTAAAAGTTAGAAACCTGTTAATATAAGAAATAGAAAGAAAATCAGTAAATAAGAAAAATGTGATTCCCCAAATGTTAGCCTTACCCACGACAATTGTTCCCTCGCCATGCAGAGAGTTAAACAAAAAATGTTAGATCATCACAACATCGCATGAAAATGGGTACATTTCGTATATATAGCCCTGTTGGCTGAGTTTCCAGTGCTTCCATGAAACCGAAGGTATCGATGGACGATCAAACTAACGAATAGTTTTCTTTGAAAGAGAACATACACACACGCGCACACACATACATATATATATATATATATATATATATATAGAGAGAGAGAGAGAGAGAGAGAGAGAGAGAGAGAGAGACACAGAGAGAGAGAGAGAGAGAATGGTAGTTTGCTTGAAGCATTGCTAGGTATAGTAGTAGTATGTTTTTAAAAGGTTGTGGGCAATGCAAATTCCGGGTAAGATGTAAGCTTCTCTGCACGGACGGAATTTTCCTCTGGTGTTTATTATTTTTGACAAAGGGAAGTTTCTTTTTCTGAAATATTAAATAAATGATTTTTATAATCATCCGGACATCACACAAACAGCTAATGCCACACTTGCTGTTATGTAAGATTTTAAGAAAAAATAAATAATAAGTCACATTTCGTATTCGATTTATTGTTTTTGTTCCTTCCAGCTTACATCTTACCCGGAATTTGCATTGCCTACAGCCTTTTAAAAACATACTACTACTACTAATATATATATATATATATATATATATATATATATATATATATATATATATATATATATATATATACTTTTACATGCGTAACTTAGCACTGTGGTTATTTCTCCTATACAAAAAACACATTATATATATATATATATATATATATATATATATATATATATATATATATTAGTAAATAGTTCCACTGTACAGAATGCATTTAAATTTTGTCATTTGAAACTGTTTTTTTAAATCAGTAAAAGGCAAAGATTTATTTTTAAATAAACAAATTATTTATTTAAATTCAAATTTTCGATTCATACAGGAATCTTCACCAGGATGATAGACAATTTTTTTTCTTTCTTTTTTTTTAAACGACATGGTGTCGCTTGATCTTGTGCTTCAGTTGTTAACGAAGCTCGTTGCGTAATAATGTCCACAAGTTGTGTGTATCGAAAATTTGAATTTAAATAAAGAATATGTTTATTTAAAAAAGGTCTCTGCATTTTACTGGTTTCAAAAACCGTTCCAATTACAAAATTTAAATGCATTCTATACAGTGGAACTATTTACTAATACTTATGATATGCAACACTTCGACATTATTACACAACAAGCTTCGTTAACAACTGAAGCACAATATCAAACGACCCCATGTCGTTGAAAAAAAAGGAAGAAAAACAAATATTTTCTATTATCCTGATTAAGATTCCTGTGTGAATGAAAAATTTGAATTTAAATAAATGTTTTTGTTTTTTTTAAGTTTCTGCATTTTTCTGATTTCAAAAACCGTTTCAAATCATATATATATATATATACAGGGTGGGCCAAAATAAGGGTCCTATCTTTAAATTTAAATAACTTGAATTTGAATAACTTCCACAAAATAAAAGTTAAACTCACCAAACTTTATGTGTGTGTAGACTGACCCTTCCGAGATTTTTTGAAATAAACAAAACAAATTTTAGCCGAAAAACACTTCTTAAAACTTACAAAAACTAAAGTATTGTTTTTTACACTGTTTTGAGTTTTTTAAGCAAAAATAATGTTTTCTAAATGAGGGTACGTTCCTTAGGGCTAATACGGCTCATGCTTGCTTCGGAAGGGGTCCTTTACTTATTCTAAAAAAAAATTTTTTAAAAATCAATAAATAAAAAAGTTATGAATTTTTAAAAATAGGACCCTTATTTTTGCCCACCCTGTATGTGTATATATATATATATATATATATATATATATATATATATAAAATGTTTTTTTAGTTTATTGTTTTAGTTTTTAGTGATAATGATAGCTGAATGTAAGCCGTCTTACGGTGATGCACTTCTTAAGTACTCGAGAGAGAGAGAGTTAGAGTTACTTACCTTACATTATCTCGTCCCCGGACGTATATATTTATTTATAAATTAAATGTATATATATATATATATATATATATATATATATATATATATATATATATATATATATATGCGAATTTTATATTTTAAAATTTAAATTCGTATAAGAAAATCTAGTTTAGAGTTTAGGCCTTAAATATTATGAAATGTGATGCTAACTTTTTAAATAGAAGGTCAGAGATAACCTTTTCATGTGCACATAAGGGGCAATTTAAATACGACCAACATAAGAAAACATAGAAAATTAAAACGTACCCTACTGTCCATTCCGCAATAGGATTAGAATAAGTTTTAGGATACGTAAAGATAACATTTTTTAATTTAATTTAACTGGATTTTATTTAATTTACTCAATTCTAATCTTAAATAAGCTAATATATATATATAGAGAGAGAGAGAGAGAAAGAGAGAGAGAGGAGAGAGAGAGAATGAAAAGTCACACATAGAAAGCGTTAATGAAATGGCAATAATAAGGAGAATATTTTGAAAACATATTTTGAAAACCTGGACAACGCATTTAATTATGTTTTTTTTAAATAAATTATTTATTTACTTTAAAAACTTGAGTACTTTTGATGATATACACCCTTGTCAGAAGTATAAGCATATTTTTTCTCTTCTTTTTTGTTTAATCCTCCCTGACTGAGACATATTTATCGCAGTCAAGTTGAAATTCGTCTTGATGTTATCGACGATTAATGTTAATATGCCGCTGTGTGTAGCACGCGGTTACGTGAATAAGGTAGTTTAAAAAGTCACACATAGAAAGCTTTATATATATATATATATATATATATATATATATATATATATATATATATATATATATATATATAAATATATATATATTAATTATTTATTACCTACAGACATCGATGTTTCATGCTTACGCAATCTTCAGTGCAGGAAGCTAATTCCCGACCGTCGACGGGTGCGAACTCCGATCACAAATCGCCACTGATTCGCAGTCAAGAGACTTACCAATTGGCCACCAGAAATTAGCTTGGAATTTAGGAGGAATTTAACTTTGTAAATACTAAGTCGGCGAGTATTCTCAGCAAGCGGCGAAGAGTGATCAACAACAACAAATCGTGTTGGACTCGCAATGAAGCTAGTGGTACTGCTTGTTATAAAATTCACTCAGAGTGCCCAGCCTTAGTAAAGGGGCTATATAATAACATTTATGAATAAATATTAATTATTTATTACCTAGAGAAATCGATGTTTCATGCTTACGCAATCTTCAGTGCAGGAAGCTAATTCCCGAAATCTCCTCTTGTACCTTTTATTACCAAGGTTAAGATGTTATATATTAAACCTGAACTTAATTTGTGATTGTTAATTATTTCAATCCTTGTTCATATTATCATTATCTCATAAATTCTCTGTGCTAAACTATTAGATATCTTTTTCAGTACATTCCTTCAGTTTTGTCAAAACGAAGTGGAATTATTTTACAATGTAACTAAATTAATCAAATTTGCAATTATTGTTTTCTGTATTTAGTAATCAATTTCACGGTGAAACGCAAATGTATAATTATATGTGTACTTCTTGATTCATTAATACTACGTTTTGGTTAATAGATTAATAATGTAAATATTTATTTTAAAAGGAAGTAATAAGACATTGTTAGTTAACTACATATATTATACTACTCTACTCGCATATATAATGTAAGTGTTGAGTTTGCTAATGAACAGGCGATTGTGACAATTTCTTGTTGACTAAGCTAACCCCTCCCCAAGGAGAAGAAGGTAATGCCTGGGATGGATAGTCTTATGACAACAGAAAAGATACTACACTACTTCTCAAAGAAGTAATTAAGCAAGATTCGCTGAATTTCATTTTTATTCTTATGACCTGTTCAGTTTAAAAATTAGGCTTTTTCTAGAATAAAAATCGTGTAATGGATTTTGATCAAAATTGAAATAAAGATACTAGACATAAGGCTCAGTATCATTATAACTCTCTCTCTCTCTCTCTCTCTCTCTCTCTCTCTCTCTCTCTCTCTCTCTCTCTCTCTCTCTCTCTCTCTGTGTTTGCGTGTGTGAATTATCTACCTCCTTGTCTCTCAATTCGTTTAGAAGTGAAACAGACAGACGTGTTTTATCTCGTCTAAAAATAACCAATTGTAGTATCTCTCTTTCTCTCTCTCTCTCTCTCTCTCTCTCTCTCTCTCTCTCTCTCTATATATATATATATATATATATATATATATATATATATATATATATATATATATATATTTATATATTTATTTATTTTTTAAATGCAACTTTAATTCTTATATAATTTTATTGCTAGCTACCATATTGCAGAATGGTTCTTGAGTTTAGTGTTTAGATAGTATTATTATTATTATATTTTTTATATTTTATTTTTTCATTGTTATAATTAATGTTATTTGATATGCAAATTACCATATAATACGGTAGTCTTAATATCATTATTATTTTATTATTATTATTTATTTATGTATATATTAGTAAAATATCAAGCTGAATTATTTCGACACTTGATTATAGGGGAAATGGTAGTTTAATCTGTACCATTGGAGAGCCATGAATATTATAACTGTCCTGTTTTTAAATCTCCGAAACAGTTACATGGTAAACAGGTGATGATCCCCGTGTTAATATTAGACGCTTAAGGTCTACTGTTTTTGTTTCACTGTTAGATACTTAACCCCCCCACCCCACTTTTAAAATTTTATTTACTCATATTTTTTTTTTTTATTTATGAATTTTCCAACGAATGTTAAGTCTGCAATATCTTGGATTTAGCTAGTTTCCCTGGGAATTAAAACTGCATTTTACTTTTTTTTTCTTTTTTCTTTTTCTTTTTTGTTTGTTGTTAAAATGACTTAAAGCTTCTGTAGACTATATATATATATATATATATATATATATATATATATATATATATATATATATATATATATATATATATATATCTGCTAATCTAAAAGTAGTGCTTAGACAAACATATTCTGAAAGAGAAACGGTGTAAGTATTATTTGTGTTGCTGGCTTTTAACTCCTACTCTCTCTTTGTATCAGTAACAAAAAATTAATGTTACTCGCAAGAAAAGTCGGATTTACTTTAGCTATTTTACGATATTTCAAATAGAGTTAACTATTTGAAATATCGTAAAATAACAACCTCAATAGGATACCAATCTTATTAATAAAACATAAGCTTTAATTGACCCTCGATAATTATATTTACAGAGCTGCAGAGAAATCGCCATTACTTTATATATTAGAAGATTGTTTACATACAAATATACATACACAAATCTATACACAGATTTAAAACTACTTATATATATATGTGTGTGTGTGTGTGTATTATGTATGTATGTATATACAAATGTTTATATATATGTACATACAAATGTATATATATATATATATATATATATATATATATATATATATATATATATATATCGACATCTTAAACCAACGATACTATGAAGTGGCAATTGTAACGTGTGCTTTATAAATCTAGCAAAAATCAACTAATTTTCACAGATTTTCACGAAATTTTCGATACTTATTGAGTTTTGGATTAATTTATAATTAAAATGCAGTTTGTTTTTTTTAATATATGCGGGGAAATATTTTTGTATGTAATCCACCCCCATATTTGATTTCATGAAATCTGACCAAAATCTATTATAATCGATTGAAATGTTGATATTATATAAAGCTGAAGGGTCTAAATAAAGATATCATATTTATTTTGTATGTTTAATCAAAACATAAGTTTGTAAACTTACCGTGAATTCGTAAATCAAAAATGGAAATTAATTCTATTTCAGTTTTGGAAAAAATACTGCTTTTTCTCATTAATATATACGATAACCTGTTTAATTTCAAACAAAAGAAAACATTCTCAAAAATAATTATTTTTTAAGAGATTTAACTGATTTCAAATGATTATTTCTTTCGAAATGCTAAGTTTTAAACGTCGATTTTGGAAAAATGGGTTCCAAATTTTTCAAAATATTTTAATCTATGATATAAAGGGAAGTTGTCTCTGTGTGTGTGTGTGTGTGTGTGTGTGTGTGTGTGTGTGTGTGTGTGTGTGTGTGTGTGTTTGTCTGCAAAAGGCTCCCAAGATACTCGACACAAACCGTAAAGTTGATATTTTCTTAAACAGTGTGGTCTCGGACGCATAATATTGAAAGATTGGAAAAAACATCGATTTCTTTTTGTAGAACGGACAATAAACGTGTGATCGGGGTGCTTAAATTTGTTCGTTTTTCGGTACCCCGTACGCTTTGCGCATGCGCGCGCGCAAAACGCAGCCCGGATTCAAACAGCGTTTATGTGACCTATTTTGGCGTACCGGGTATCGAGAAAGGACCAAGACTAGCTCCCAAGAATTTTTTTAATATTATTAAACGAAGGGGGCGGGGGTGAGTGGGACGACCGGGCAAAACAGAGATAGAATATTGCGTTTTGGCCCCGGGCGATGGGGAGAAGGGGCGAGGTGAGTGGTGAGGAGTGAAGAGGGGGCGTGATGAGGGGGCGTGATGAGGAGGTGAACTGCAGAAAGACAAGGGAACCGGGGAGAAGAGCCCCGGGAAACGCCGGGTACCCCTGCTAGGATAATATAAAAGTGACTATTGGCAATCGTAAAATAGCGAAATTGACAACAATTTCAAAATGTGTGATTGTAATTAGGTATTTTATTTGTTACTTGTTAGTAACGTTTTTGATCACCCTTTTGACAATAATGAAAGTATGGGAGCCTGTAACTTCTTCTATTAATACATTAGCTCTTTGAATTTACATCTTAGACAAACACTACTACCGTCAGCACCTAGTGTTTGCTGCACTGTTTGTTTATTTTGTAACGTCCAATTTCTTTCAAAATGGATAAAACTACTGTAATTTAAGACAACTAACTAGTTACTAAGAAAACTATTTTTGTATCATAATAAGCAAGAAAACTTGTTTCTTTCACTTTCAGTCATCCGTAGGTATCGAAAACATGACATCAAAATGCTCATGTTGGTGTATAAACAGACCCCCGGCTGGAAATAAACGGATTTTATTTACCTTTTTCTCAAGATAAAGATAACTATTTTCCCCAGTTTGATAATTTGATCTTTAAATAAACTATTCGACGTTAAAACAACTTCCTATGAATATAAGTTTATTTTAGGGAGATTTAAAAACACAATTAATAAAAACATTTGAACTCGGGAGCTACGCATTTTTTAAAGTACGAAAAAAACGGTGACGTCATAGGATTATAAGGATGTGTTTTGAAGTCCCTACCGTACGACAGCATTTAAAGTTAGCATATGACCTCTTAACCGTTGTTTCCGACAGAGTATCTATTTACCTCCTCTCCAGGAGGTTAGGCACAAGGCCAGTGTTATCTTACTCCCACAAGTAAGATGTGACCCAAGGTCGGGTCGGGAAAGTGGGGTTTGAAAAGCCAGCGCCCGAGAGGTGAGCACTCTGGCCATTAAAAAATGCCTGGGCAGCCCCGTCGGCATTCCCCGGTAGGGGCGCCTCAGGCAGTAAGCAATAAACTTACTCCTCCCCAAAGAGGGGAGGCGAAGCCTGGAAGAGTGGACCTCCTAGAACTGCACAGGACAGACTCATAGACCGGCGTAAATCAAGCCCCGAAGGCCAAGACAATACCAGTCTATGGGGTGTAGTATCCATCGGAACAGATACTACACTTTGATCTTAGTCAAAAGGCCAGTCTGAACAATGCTTATTAAGCTATTGCTTTGCTTGGATATTATTTTTTCCCATCAAAAATATAAACACACCAAAATTCAGCTTTTTCCATTGTTTTGAAAAATTAGCAAGAGTAGCTTCACTTAAACAATTGTAATTTGTAAACTAATACTCCGATTAGGTTCAAATTTTGACTCGTGACATTTGAAGGTTAGTAATTTATAAAAATAATATTGCTTTTTTATTACTGGCGCCATCTATGTGCCAGGCTCGCGGCTTATCGTTTTATTTTCGTAAGCGTAAGGTTTGTTGCGCTACTTTGGCTTGATGACTTGATATCTATAAGGAAAGATATCTACACCGTACGCCTCTCATTTTTGTTTCAATATACGAATCTTTGCGTCCAGTCATGATCTTTCAATTCCTTCTATATGTGCTAGGTCAATGTTAGGGTTAGAGTTCAAGGCTCAGTAACCACACATTCTTTCGAAACCAATTAGGAGAATTGTTGGTGCTCTTATCGATCCTGAACCAGTTTTTGTGACGTTTGACTCGGAAGCGTTCGACTGTTCTACGCAAACGCCCGGGAGTTGACGAGCCAATTTGTACCAGACGACATTTTTGATACGGTGCTGCGTCCTATGATAATACTGTTTTGCTTGTTTTGTTTTTTGTTAGGGTTAGGGTATGGAATTTTTTAAAGAAACAACAAAGAAAATTAAACATATTTACATTAATTTTTTTGAAAGAAACAACAGGAAAAAAAACATAGCGAGGTTACTGTTATAAAATGAATACTGTATTTTTATTTACAAGGAATTTTTTTTAAGAAACAAAAAAAAACAAAAAAAACGTACCATAATTACTTTTATCACGACATATTTTTGATATTTTATTATTTATTTTTACTTGCTCGCGATGATACTGCAGTGCAAAGCTGTTCGTAATTCATTTTGGGTTTATTTTCTTCAAAAAAAACTTCCTGACAAAAAAAATCCGTCTTGGAAAGCACTTATTTTCACTTTTAACAAAGTTATCGGCTGTTCGCTGCTTCGGCTCGTCAACACTCGGGCGTTTGCGTAGGACAGCCGAACGATTCCGAGTCGAACGTCACGAAAGCTGGTTCAGAATCGATATCAGCATCGAATTGTTTTCCATGCTCTTGTACCATGTTGATTGCACTATGAGGTGTAGATCGCATAACAAAGTGTAGATATCATACCAAAGTAGATTAATGATGCGTAGATAACAAGCGATACTTCGGTTTTAGAAACAGCGATCAAGTCATTGGTTACACTAGATACAAACAAATAAGTTAAATGATAATGAAAACAGCAACAGTGCATTCGCTGAGCCACCTGTCATTATTTCTGCAGTAGAATCTCAAGCCTAAGAAAAATGATTATTGCATAAAAACAATTACATTTAATGTTTATGTTGCCAAATGTGTTCTTTATTCACTTATATTACACGTTTTAACCTCTATTTTTGACAGGATTCCGAGTCGACGCTAGCACAGCGCTGTGTATCTCGTATATATATTTATGTTCGCAATACAAGCATGCACTAATGAAAACAGAGTAACAAGCCAAAGAAAATATAATTCAATGAAACATTTATTGTATGCGGAACCAACTATGAAATAGTGTTTATTAAAATGTATTCAAAGTAAGTGTAGGTGGAATGGTGTATGCGTATGTGCGTGTATGTATGTATGTGTGTGCGTACATCGAGACAAATTGTCCATTGGAAATGTCTATAGTAGAGAGTCTGAGTATTGTGTACGTATATGTGTGAGTGGAGAAAAGTTCTTACATACGGGGATAGTGTCATTGTGTGTGTATGAGCACATGGTGATAGCAGCCGCCAGCCCGAATAATGAGAGAGAGACGGTCTATCTGATGTTATCTGAATGTATCTGTGTCTAATTGTGTTTGAGAAAGAAGTTAATGCTACATTTTAATCCATTATTAAGAAGTAACTTTCGGGGGGGGTCACTTCTGATTTCGAAGGGTTACAATTAATTCCGTTCTGGTTTTCACCTTTTAACATAATATTAAAATGGATGACGGTATTACGAAGAGACGGAAAGGCATTCGGGTGGATTTACTTTTCTAATTAAATCAATTTTATAAAATCAGTTTGAATAGGGAAATTCGAAGACATTACTGGTGGCTTATAAAACTAAGCAGAGTATACTTTTTTTTTCGTTTCTACGTTCGTTTGTTTGTTTTTTTTACTTTTTCTTATCTTCATCTTTTATTTTCCTTTTTCCTTAGTCCCAATCTACGGAGGAGTCCGCAATAATGGATGTTTGTCTCCACTTGGCATGATCACCGGTTTTGTCTCCACGTGGGATAGAGGCCGGTTTTACTAAGATCATTGTGGCCATCTTATCGCTTCCCGGCGACTTCTAATGTTTCGAAGCCGATGTTATCCTCCCCCCCCCCCATCATCACCAGCAGATTTCCAAACCATCTAAGACGCCATTCTCTCATCTTTCCCTCGATTGGCGCGATGTCGTAACACTTTCGGACGTTGTTATTACAAATGTTATTTTTTTCTTATCTTAATTACGCTAAATAATTGTTTTTAATCTGTATAATTCGAGGAAAAGAGCGCAACAAAATTAAAAGTTAAAAAAGATGCCAGCAAAACGTTTGGTAGGTTCGACTATTTAGAATAGAAATAATAGAAAGCGAACAATAATCTGGTTCAATCCACTTTATAAAGTGGATTGAACCAGATTTAATCTCGTTTCTGTTATTTTTTATTTAATAAGGAAGTAATATACTTGTGTAGAATAGTGCACCAAATAATTTCAGTGTTTACGAAGATTCCCGAATCTTAACGGAGATACTCGAACGCTTGGCGAAGATAAACTTTCTTTTTGCAAACTATGTATTTAATGAAAATGTTGTATGTTTTCTTGATGCCAACAAGAGGGCAATGGTTTACATTGTTTTTTTTTTGTTTTTTTGTTTGTTTGTTTTCTTTTTATTCATCATAATAGGGTTTCTTTGTAATTTTTCTTTTCCATTTATTATTTTTTCGGTCTTTTTTTTACAAAAGAAGGCATTGTTTGTAGAGGGTAGCACGAGTAAGGCGAGGAGCGGGAACGAGTCGCCCTCATTCACCAGTTTCTGTTACATGGGCAAAATAGTGCGCTCGGAGTTCATTTAGCATCGTTTCTGGCAGTGCTGAAACGTGAGGGAAAAGATATTGCCGGAGCGTGACCTTTCCTTGGTACAATAATAATTCTCCTGGCAAAACTTATGCAACTTTTAACGAAAGGCGAAATGGTAAAAAACTTTTTTGTCTTATCATGTATGTAACCACATTTTCTTTTTTCGTAACGGCCAATTTATCATCTGTATATCTCGGCCACGTCCGGAATTTGTCGTCAAAACTCTAAAATCTATTCTGCACAAATACCAGAAGTAAAAATAAATTCGAGACACGATGGATACGTAGTGAGGATGCGGTGGATACAGTGAAGCAAAAACAATATCGAACCTCCTCCATATTTAATGTTCGCTTTGTGTTCCCTGGAGGTGAGAGCAAACCTAAACTTTCTTGAGCCAAATCTTCTGTGCATCAAAAAGCTCGGTTTTTGTTCCTAAAAGCAAATTTAATTGCCCAATAACGTTTTGGCAGAATGAAACCGAGCAACAACGTGACACGGTTTGTAAATAGGAGTTCGTGCAAGTCGGACTTGGGTGAGTGATAAGGTAAGTCATGTTTTTTTTAAAATATGTTTTTAGGGAATGAAACACCGACACCAACACATGGTCGGCCATTTTGGATTTTTTACTGTCTCCGAAATAAAAATACTTTTAACACTTTCAGAAGTTTAAAACTATGCAGGTTGGTTGAAAGTCAATGCTATTGCGTTTGTCAACAGTTATTTGTTGTATATTTTGGTTTTCCCCGATTTTTGCTCGGTTAACTATATTACATGATTACCAAAAGAAGACGGACATACAAAGATTGAATATGACAAGCAAAGTTTACCTACCTGAGTGAAATACGCAAACGTACAGTTGGTCGTAAATTAGTATTCGCTTTGTTAATCTTTTCTGCAATTAAAACTGTTTTAAGGACTGGAAAAAATTTTATATGAAAATGAATTATTTTACGCTCCTTCGAAAACAAGTAGATTTCGAAAATAAAAGTTCTACTGGCAAAGAAACACAAATTACGTCATGTGGTATTATTACAAATAACGCATGACGTCATTTGACGATGAGAAAACACGTCGCCAAAATCGTTGCACGTAATTGCGTCACAAATAGTCAATTATTTATGAAACCGTAAGTCGGTATTTTTCAGACCAGAAATGTTGTTTTATGTTTGTTTGTTTTTATCTTCGTCCCACAGCGGTAATATGTGACAAAAGGTCGGGAAAGTGGGATTTGAAAAGCCAGCGCCCGAGAAGGTGAGCACTCTGGCCTACAAAAATGCCTGGGCAGCGCCGACGGCATTCTCCGGTAGAGGTGCATCAGGTAGTAAACAATAAAGTTACTCCTCCCCAAAGAGGGGAGGCAAAACCTGAGAGGGTGGACCTCCTAGAACTGCACAGGACAAACCCACAGACCGGCGGAATCAAAGCCCGAAAGCCAAGACGATACCGGTCTATAGGGTGTAGTATCCATCGGAACAGATACTACACTGTGATCCCAGCTAAATAGCCAAATGTTTTATTATATTTAAATAATACATTTTTTTTGTTAACGTTTATTTCGGCCAATTCCGTAAATCTTTTACGAGATGAGTCGAGATGCTATGTTGTTGTTGTTTTTTACTTTATAACCCTTTTTAACCCTTATCCTCGAGTGGCCTTTGGGCCTTGATAAGCCGTGACGGTTAATGTAAAAAAAAAAACCTTCTCTGCAGGAGGTTAGATACACGGTCAGGTGTGGTTTTGAGAAGCCAGCAGACTAGGATAAGCGCACTCTTGTCTACAAAAATGCTTGAGCAGCCCCGTCGGCATTCCCCGGGAGACGTGCCTCAGGCGATTAGCAATTAACTAACCCCTTCTCAGAGAGAAGGTAAAGCTTGGGAGAACTGAACAGAACCATACCTCAGACGGACAGCAACAAAGCCACTGTCGGACTGATTGTCAAAGACGTATATAACTTTTCTATTTGTATTCTGTTCTTTCGCGTTGTAAACTCTTTTAATCAATCCAAGAAATTGAGAAAATGTATCCTTTGAATCATCTATTACTAACAGGGAGACCCGACGTTGCTCGGGATTGAATGAGGATCACTACTATGTAGTTTTTCACTATGCTCAAAACACCACATTACTTTCTTTGTTTTTACTGCCCCCCTCGTCCCATTCGCCCCTTAATATAGTCAGAAGAAGCTGGAATGTTGGAATACTCTCTGAATGTTCTTTTATATATCGTTAAAATTTCATTAAAATCGAATATACGTACTTGAAGTTTTAAGGAAGTTCTGTCCCCATGGGTCGCTTAGACGTGGGGGATGGACGTATATATTACGCACATAGAGGGTAACGTAGAGATTCGGGACCACTTATATTGTCTTCCCCAGAGAATTTTATACATATGATATAAATTTCATTATAATAGGATATATTTGAAAGGAGGTTCGGTCGCCATAGCTCATTTAGGTCAGGACCACTTTTATTGTCTTCGTCAGAAAATGTTATACATAGAATTTAAATTTCATAAAACAGGATATATTTGTAAGTTTAAAGGGGGTTATTTATGCCCTCATAGCTATCTCCCTTAGGGGTACAGTTAGAGATTCAGGAACACTTCTATTGTCTTCTACGGTAAATTTTTCGTAGATTCTCTAACCTTTCTCTCCATAGGGAACACACAAACATCACACACTCGCGCACATATACACAGACATTAAGAGTCATATATATATATATATATATATATATATATATATATATATATATTAAATCTGAGTTGATCAACGTTTGTTTCGCTCAGGCTTTTCCCCTATTTACTTAAATTTGAAGAATACCCGTCCCAAGACAAATTAAAATAATGGTGATGGCGGTGGTGGCGTTTTTATCATTTTACGGCTATATTTTTTATTAAATTGATAAATAAAAATGTGTTAAATATAAAAGACAGTTTTGATAGTGTATACTATATTATTATTATTAAATTTATGAAAAATAAGAAGTGAAGAAACGGAATATAAAAAAGAAGCGATAATGAAAAATAGTAGTAGTAGTAGTAGTAGGAAGAAGAAGAAGAAGAAGAAGAAGAAGAAGAAGAAGAAGAAGAAGAAGAAGAAGAAGAAGAAGAAGAAGAAATAAAACTACAAGAAATCTTATTATTTGCCCTCGACCCCCCCCCAAAAAAAAAAACACAATGTGATGGCACCAGCCTCGGCTGATACTACACAAAATAGTCATGAAGTTTCAAGAAGGATGGAAAGACCTCAACTGGAAAGGTAAGGGGAGTACTGGGGCACTGGGGAGGCTTATTGCCACCCAAACCCTTGTGGAAGACCAATGGTCGCTGCCCGTGAGAAATCAATGGTAAACGGCTGTTGCGATAAGGCAAATAAGGTAATCGAAAGAAATGGAGAATACTGAAAATCTAGGGAGATTTTTTGTAACTCGGACTCCAGGGGACATCACCGGTTGTTATCAGTAAGCAACCACTGATGATGGCCTGTGTGAGAACTCCTAGTGAGTTATTGATAATAACTTTCTGATCGGCATTTAAAGGCATAAAAGCACATGCTAATTAGTAGCGTTCAAAAAGTAAATGTAAACCGCTAGTATGACCCTTGGTTTGCGTATAATAAGAATAAGTAAAGAAAAATAACAACGCGCTTTCCAATCGGCAATATCAGAGTATATAAAAAAAACACATGCGATTGTCTATCGTTTTAACAAGAAACGATAACTCTAAGTATCGCTTCTTGTTTCCTTCTAATATGAATGAGTACAAAAATAAGAACCACTTAAGGACGTGCCGCGTAACAACCGATCGATATCGAATACTATGTACTAGTGTTGGGACGATTAATCGGAAATCGGAAAAATCGGAACTTTTGGGGGTATCGGAATCGGAAAGATTTTAGCCTTTTTTCCGATTCCAAAAACGATTCTTTTAATTTTTTCTTGACAATAAAAAATGAAACAAACGCAAGGTATTTATTTATTAGAAAATTGTTTATTTACAACATAAGACTAAATGACACGGAGCCGCAGGTTAGGAATCCCATTCCCTGTATTGAGTTGCTGTACACTGTTATCAAGCGCTGGGCTGAGAGTATGGCAATACGTGCTAGAAGCAGGAACCAACACCATGTCCCATCTCCGGGGAAACCCAGAAAAGTGTCCGTCTGAGAAGTTCCACGAATTCACCAGTCCCCAAATCTGACTCCAAACTCGCTTAATTGTAATCCTATGGATATTATGTGTGGGGCGCAGTTGAAGAAGATACCAACCGTACCGCCTGCAACAGCAAGGACGAGCTGATTGCCAGGTTCAAACTGGTGTTCTGGCGTCTCTGAAAGTACTCCGTGAAGGCCGTGTGCTCTATGTCCACATTCAGCTTCTTCGGGTGAGCTCTAAAAGATCCTCTAAGAGATGCGAATTTTGAGAATACATCAATTATTGGCCAATATATGAATTTCTGCTTTTCTTTTCCCTCATAATATAAAATTTGTCCCAAACGCCCTGCGTATTTTTTGTGTGTGGCGCGGTCGTTCAGTGGCAGATTTGCCGTTTTGCATGCACGTGACACGGGTTTCGAATCACGGGCCGGGGTGTATCCTATTAAAGAGCTTAAAAGAGGGCTAAACCGTGACCTTCATAAAGAGAAGACCTTTCCGTTGAGTTTCGTTTTTCTGCTGACGTCACAGTGGTTGGTGTTAGCCGTCGTCTAATGAGACTTTTTTCATGGAAATCGCTCTAGGCAAGGCATGAAGCCACTTGATGTAAGGGGCTAAAAGAAAAATGCTTCTTTGAGGTAAAAAAAACTAGCCAACGATAAGTGTTAGATGGATAGATTCCGATTAAAAAACAGCAATTGTTTCCCCTTTTTCAGAAACATCGCTCATTGAATGTGAGGACCAAACGACAAAATAATGGAAGCGAGAGTTTAAGGCTGCCGAAAGGAAATCGAAAGTTCACTTTCTACTTTCCTGTTGCATCTCTTTAATTTCTCGTACCTTCTCTTCCTCCTCGCGTGGAGGGTTGCCGTCTCGATGTCGTCTAGTGGGTGGATTCTTTCTTCGTTTCTGTACTGCCGTGAACCTCGCCGCTACAACAAAAAGCTTCATGCCACGATTCACGAGACAAACAACATTTTAAACTTTGATTGGTTTATTTCAGGCGTCAGTTACCGTCGCCGTTGGAGATGTTTCACCAACGTTAAGGGAGAGACCAAATTACTACTCTATCGTAGTTATTTCCTAGCTTAAGTCCTTAGCCATTCGAGGAGGGGCGAAGAAGGAATCTCATACCTGTATTCTCTTAGGGAAATAAATTCCCATTTTTCATTTGAAGACTACATAGAGAAATTGTCTGTTCGGCTTGCTTCCAAAACCCAGACTGGCAAAACTCTGTTTCCCACACAAAAGTATGTGACGTCACAGACACCATATGCGCAAGTGCACCTTGACTCTTGACCTGAGGTCTCGTCAACGTGGTGACTCTGTCAACGCTTGTGAGCTCCAACTGTGAGAACCAGTTTATTTTGCACTCGACTGTACGGGACCACCCGCACTAAATCGCGCAAGCCAAACCAAACGATCTCCCCACATACATCCTCGTCACAGGGCCATTATCCAACACTCCTATTACCTACTCTTTGGAATACCTGAAATGAACTGTTTTTCATGTTGACTCTCGTGATTAGAATCACAGTATTGAAAAAAGAAATAGAAAGAATACTTGTCTGGGACATTTAAAATTTTCTGTTAAATAATTTTGGTGGTAAGAAAAATAATAATATTACTAAGAACAAATTAAGCAGTAAAAGAAAATTTCAAACATTCAACAAAATTATCCAACAGATTTTTTTTATTCACTTCTGCACTAGTAACTTTATTGTGTGTTTGTATTTAAATTATTAGTTTGAATTTCATTGTTTTCTATTTTTTAATTCTTCGCCTGTTTTCATTTTAAAATAACTTATTTATGTTTTTGTTTTTTAAACTAACTTATTCATCATTTGTTTTCATTTTAAACGGTTATATTGAAAAGGTTAACTCTCTAAATAGCTGACAACTTGTATCGACTAGTTTTATCTGATTTGCCAAATGATGAAGGGCAAATTAATCCACCGTTTTAATTTGTTTTATTTTTACGGATTTCTTTCTTTTTTTTGCTTTAATTTTTATTTAGTAAATATTAATTAACAAATAATAAAATAAAACTCTTTATTAAAAATGTTGCCACTCAAACTCAGGGTTAGGGTTAAAGAAGGGTATTTTTTGGAAGAAACAAATAATAAAATCAAACAATGTTTTTTTAATGAAATTAAAATATATTTTAAATTAAACATTATAATGATGACGTATCCAATATATAATAGTGCCGAAGAAATTGTCTTTAAAATACAATTTAATCCGAAAAAAAACACAGTAAACGAATCAATATTTTCAAAATAAAAATAAAGGAATCGGACAGCAATTTAATACAGTGGATTAATCTACTCTGTCGCCGCTTGGTAAATCAGAAAAAAATAATCGATTGGGAGCTAACCGTTTCAATATAAACGTTTAAACTAACTTATCGTTTGTTTTCATTTTTTTATAATTATTAACCGTTTGTTTTGAATTTGTTTATTTAAGTATTGTTTGTTTGTTGCCTAAATTCATAATTGTAGTATTTGGTCGTATGCTGCTGAAAAAGTGAAAAACACATCGTTACCAGCAATATTTTCTATACAAAAAATACGTTGTAACTTAATAAAAATAAAATCTTCATTGCTTGACTTTGCATGTTTTTATTTTAATAAATTCTATAAAGATTTTTTTCAGATTATTCATAATCAAAATAAATGAATTTTACTCATTAAACTTATGAAGCAACGTGTGTTTATTTACTTTACGCAGCAAACAACACACAACTATTCATTTTGAATTATTTTATTTTAATTAATATTGAATAAAGTTCAGTTTCAATATAAATCGAATCGTGTTTCTTTTTTTTCTTTTTTTTGTAATGCAATTTTTAAAGTTTTCTAATGGAGTTTTTGGAAAGCTCTCATTCATTATCGGCAGTCTAACTGTCCGACAGGTCTCGCTTGCTTGCACCTACTAAATTGGCGTCAGTTTCCAGCGAACATGCCTTACTTTTTACGAAGGTTACGGCAAAACTCAAGTCTATGGTTTACTGTTGATTTGTGTGGTGGGGTGGGGGAATGCGTTGTGTGTTTGATTGTGAAAATACAACCAAGGGAGGCGCGAGAGCGCTCTATCCCTTAATAGACTTCTGTGATCAATCATAACTCAAATACCAATAAGCCAAATTAGCTTAAACTTTGCACAAATTTTTTATTTGATAGGTTCTATAAGTGTGTAGAATTTCAGCATCATTATTCAAGGCAACACAGAGATCCAGAAAGTTCAATCATGAAATCATGTTATCTGTGTGTACGTACGTACGTACGTACGTATGTGCCACCCTGTATCTCATCAACTATTCGATGGATTCAGCTGATTTTTAGCAGAGATAGAGGTTCTAGGGTCTAGTTGATGGCATTTTAATTTCAGTTTACTATATACCTTAGTTTCCCAGAAAATTCCATAAAACCTTAAAAATAACCATTGTATTGAGGAATAGCCTTTACAAAAGTAGTGACATTCCATGAAAAATGCCAGTATACTGAAATCATGTGCCCTTAATAGGGTTAAGATGAAAATTAATATACACTAAATGTACAAAAGCAAAGAAATTCCCAATTTTTTACACTTTTATTGTCATTAAGGGTATACGAGCACAACAGGGCTATGTATTTTACTTGTAGGAATTTTTCTTCAGCGCACCCCACACACTCCATCCACTCATGCATAGATATTTATACTGTAGTGATGTGATAATGAAATGGTTTGGTTGATATGTAGTCATACCCTTAATGACAATAAAAGTGTAAAAATTTGGGAATTTCCTTGCTTTTGTACATTTAGTGTATATGAACTTTCATCTTTACCCTATTAAGAGCATATGATTTCAGTATACTGGCATTTTTCATGGAATTATATATATATTCATATTTTCTTCCTCCGCTACCTTTTTTTTTCTCTTCCTCGTCCACCCGCTGACACTTCTTCTTCTTCTTCTTCTTCTCCTCCCCCCCCCTCATTCTTATTCTTATTCTTATTCTTATTCTTATTCTTATTCTTATCACACTCTTCCTCCTTTGCCAAGACCTCCTTCTTATTTTCTTCTCTTTTCGTCTTTACCTTCTTTTTCTTCTTCTTTTTCTTCTTCTTTTACTACTACTACTACTACTACTACTACTACTACTACTATTCTTTCTATACCACCTCCTTTTTTTCTTCTTTGTCTTTTCTTCTTTCTAATATAGAAATCCCGTTAAAAAAAAGAAACAGAAACAACACAACACAATCCGGATTCATTTGTACATCTGTTTTCAATCGCGTGTCATGATAACGAATCAATAAACCTTATTTTCAGAAGAGGAAGGGGCAGATGCGCTGGAGATGGAAGTTTTCTCTTAGGGTGCGTGTGTGTTTATTTATTTTTTTTTTTTTTTGCTAGGGGAGGGGGTAACAAAAACAACAAGAAAAACAAAAAAGTTATTACTGAACGCAAGAATGGGGAAGATTCGTCAAATAAATAAACATTTTTATTACTCTTAAAGAAATGTTGGCGTGCGTTGAGGAGGTGAAGAGTCTAATTTTACGGAAATTTACAACAACAAAAAGAGAAACAGAAATAAATCTAATTTCTCTCACTAACAATTTATATATATATAAATATATATATATATTTATATGTAATACAGAAAATCAGTTCAACATCAGTTTATATATATAAATATTTATATATATATATATATATATATATATATATATATATATATATATATATATATTCATGTGTGTGCGTGTTTGTTTGTTTTAGTATAGATGTTATTTATGCTGCATTTTTGCTACATATGTGCATACATGTTTTAGCTGAGACTTTATTCAAAGTTCAACTTCCTCGGCCCACAGTAACTATATAGTATATTTACTGTGGACTGAGGAAGCTGGACTTTAAAGAAAGTCGCAGCTGAAACATGTATGCACATTTGTAGCCAAAAATGTTTGTATAAATTACATTTATACTGAAATAAATACACACACATCCACAAATAAAAATGTATACTTAAAAACATGTTCTACTTGTTATTGAGCACTATTTTATAAACACCGTAGCTTCATTGGACATCTAGGAACTAACAACCCTACTAACACTGTGTGTGTGAAAGAGAGATATAGATAGAAAGATAAAGAGAAAGAGAGGGAGAGAGAGAGGGGGGTAGAGAATTGACCTTCAGATTTAACTACAGTACATCCATTCTGAAAGTCTGGCAATTCGTATGTTAGTTTGATCCAGGCCAAACTGACACAACGATAAATTATAGATAGTTTAATATCTGAAATATACAAATGTCAATAAATTTTAAACAATATATAAACTATGTTTTGTCGCATATATATATATATATATATATATATATATATATATATATATATATATATATATATATATATATATATATACGAAAAAGAGTGTCAGGTAAAGGTCGGCCAGGCCTTTGTTTGGGAGAAGCCTGTCGATTGACCAATAAAACACATTAACTCGTGAGAGAGAAATAACAACGAATCTGATTGGTTAGTTGCTAGACTAAACACTATCTAGTCATATAAAAAGAACTAATGGCAAATCTCCGTGCATTAAGCTGAGTTATTCCCTGTGGGGATGAAACATTGACGCCTCTGTGTTGCGTAAACAAACTATATAAAAAATAAAAACGTCACTTTAATTAAATAAAAGTTAATTAAATAAAATAAAATAAATAAATAAACGTTCAAAACATTCCCCATAAACTAAATATGATATCAAATAGTACTTTATCAGCGTTGATTATCAATTGTGGAGGGACACAAAAAGCGGGCACCACTGACCCTGATCCAGTGAATTGTTTTTTGTTTGTTTTTTTCGTTTAGTCCCTAATTTTCTCGAAGACTTCAACCGCTGAACAATTCTGAATATTGGGTCTAACAACAATAGGACGGTTTCTATCCTAGAAACCGTATGTCCAAACATATGAAACCCCGGTAAACAAACCCTACACTGCAATGTATAGTTTTTAAATAAAATACTTAATTTTGGCTCTTGTAGAACCAACGATCGAGCACTTTATTGTTATTTTACTTTCAACTAATTTATGTTATATATATATATATATATATATATATATATATATATATATATATATATATATATAATGTTGTAGACCCGTGCTAGGGGTCACAAAGAAATAAACCACAAATAGTGACAGGGTTAAAATATAACAATGTATTTATCATAAAGCAATACAGAAGGCCACTAATGTGGTAGGAGATGAATGGGTTCATAACATGCGGTAAAACATGGTATGAAAGTCGTTATTTAACGCCTACCCACAATAGGAGTATGTGACATAAGGTCGGAAAGTGGGATTTGAAAAGCCAGCGCCCGAGAAGGTGAGCGCTCTGGCCATTAAAAATTGCCTGGACAGCTCCGTCGGCATTCCCCGGTAGGGGCGCCTCAGACAGTAAGCTATAAACTTACTCCTCCCCAAAGAGGGGAGGCAAGTCCTGTGAGGGTGGACCTCCTAGAACTGCACAGGACAGACCCACAGACCGGCGGAATCATGCCCCGAAGGCCAAGACAATACCAGTCTGTAGGGTGCAGTATCCATCGGAACAGATACTACACGTGGTATGAAAGTCTCTCACATGGTATGAAAGTCTTTTCTGAGTCTCTGCAACCAGTGGTATTTATTATACCTGGTTGATACCATCAATTCTCCAATACGGGGTGATTTATACCCCACAACAATATATATATATATATATATATATATATATATATATATATATATATATATATATATATATATATATATAAACTAGAACGTTTTTAGATAAATCAAAATTAACGAGTGTATGATTTTTTTCTGCATTTTTCTTCATTCTGAAGAAGTCTACAATAAAGACGAAACCTTGGTGAATACATAAATAATATACTTTTTGGCTTTCTTTTTTCATTATATATATATATATATATATATATATATATATATATATATATATATATATATATATATATATATATATATATACTAGCAGAGCTATCTGGTGTTGCCCAAGTTAGAGTGTGGGATAGCATCATATGCAACATTATGGTAGGGAGAGTTTACTTTAACAGCAACCTTGATGCTATCAGCTAGATATCCTACTCACCGAGCTATTAAGATATATGTCAATACTCTTAAACTAACGCTAATAAACAGATTAATTTCATTGTGTAATATGTTTGAAAATTGTCATTAGCCTCTTTAAGGGGCAGCCAGTTACGCAAAAATACTTCCATTATGTTCACATGCAAATCATACTTGTGAATACAATTATATTGAAAGTAGACTTCCTAGTATGTCTTCGTTTTTAGGGACAGACATGCACAGACAGAGAGGTGTTTTCCTTGATTATACACACACACGTATATATATATATATATATATATATATATATATATATATATATATATATATATATATATATATAATTTGAATCAAAAGGGAAAACAGTTTTCAGGGGAGGGGTTGTGCCTCCGGGGACCATTTTAATATTATTAAAATTTGCATGATTTTTCGGAATAGACATCATTTTTGGTCATTTACTTATGGTTTAAATTTCATTTGAATCTAAAGGAAGACAGTTTTCAGTGGAAGGGCCCGGGGACCCCCAGCGTTGAAGTGATATATTTCTTATGTAGCATATGACCTTCAATGAGAGGTCAGTAGTCCACATGCCAAATTTCAAGCAATTCTGTCCAGCGGTTTTGGTGAACATAAGACAGAAAGATCAGACGGACACACACACACGGGGTTACTATCTTATATATATATATAGATAAACAATACAATGCAGATTCCAGCGAGTATATCATTATTTATCGGTGAAGAAGTTCATTTTTTACGATCGTTTCATCATCCATCCAAACAAACAAGGTATTCAAGAAAGATGATTCATTAGAATAAAAGACCAGAACAACACAAAAAAAAACGAAAAAAAAAATTCATATTTATAAACATTTTTGCGTGTACATAATTTTCGAAACAAATTGCGTATTTATAGTCAGATGTATGGCCAAATAAAAGTACGCCTATCTTTCTCTATATACCCCTATACCCCACCCACAAAAATATCTCATCATACAAAAAAACAAAAAACGAAAGAAACAAGAAGAGAAAAATTTAGAAAGAAAAATAGTATATATATATATATATATATATATATATATATATATACATATATATATAGTAAGCTATGAACATTTTTTTCATAGCTTACTACCTAGCTCTACTTACGTATCGAGCACTGTTGAAGTAAATACTGAAAATTGATACATAAAAAAGTATATCTCCTTATAAAGTTTTATGTGGATACATGAAATACTAATATATATATATATATATATATATATATATAGAGAGAGAGAGAGAGAGAGAGAGAGAGAGAGAGAGAGAGAGAGAGCGAGAGAGAGAGAGAGAGAGAGGGCGAGGGCCCATGGGAGTCGTTCAGAATGGTCTTTAATATACAGCTTGCATCCTAAAAAACCTCCTCCACCCGGATTATTTCTGCCTTTAATGGTTCGACTCCTTCAATTTCATCGAATTTTGCAACTTTGAAACGTCTATCTTTCTTGGATCTGCTACTTTCTAACCGACTGCTGCGGTTTTCGTGACGCCTTCAACAGTGAACGTTTTCATATATTTTCATTCTCTTTGCTTTGGATATTTTCCACATTTTTTCTTTAAAAAATGTCATACTTGTATTTATATCTTTTCAAATTATGACTTTTTGGTAATTCCTTTACCAACTTATCTCTTTGTGTTCATCTGATGATCATAATCCATTTTTTGAAAAGCCATGGTTTAAGGGAGGAAAAATAAATATTTTTAAAATTTAATACACCTTGTTTTGAACAACTGAGAATGTAATAGATTTTTGTATTTTTTCAATCTTTATTCTCATCTTTTATTTGTATATAGCTCAAGTACTCGTTTATGCCGTGTTTTTCAACTTTTTTTTAATTTTATAGCCAAAGATAATAAATTAGGTACATATTTTTCATGCATTTTTTTATTTGAAAAAATATCCAAGTTCATGATGGTGATCGATATATGCTAGGAAATATAACTGGAACTCTATAGCAAAAAAAAAATGTCTAGTGTAAGATTCGAATGCATGATGGCATAAAATATTGGAACTGAAGGCAAACGCTTATCCACAAGGACATTGACCTAACGAAAATATTTAGTCTACTTAAATGAGTTCGACGTAGGTTTTTTTTTTACTTCTCCGCATAGATCTAAAATAGTTCGTATGTCTGAAATAAATAAAGAAACAAAGAAACATAAAGATAAAAATGTTAAAATCTTATTAAAGTAAAAAAAATATATTAATACGCATTCATCAAATATTTTTTTATCTGTTTGTCCTTATAAAAATGGATACATTTTTTCCTTCAAAGCAAACGTCAAATACGTCAAATATGTACAATGATTTGTCGTGAAAAGCATAAACAATTATTAGAAATAATGTTGTTCGGTTGGCTAAAAGGAAACGCTGAAAATGTTGGAACATGTGTTTTTAATGTTATTTTGACATACTTTTTATTTTTTTTAAATGCTGAGTTTGAACCAGTTTTATGGTTCAAGAACTGATATCGAACCAAAACTGCTGATTCTAATCTGCGGTTAATTTGGCTCTCAGATCATCCGTTTAACTGTGATGCTACAACTCACATACATACACCGTTGTTGTTTTTTTTTATATATATAGATACACTAAACCAGTTATTTTATAGATACGAAACGAGAGTGATTAATGTTGGCATGAACATAATAAAATGTTGTAGTTTAGGGTTAGGGTTAGGGTTAGGGTTAAGGTTAATTAAGATTCCAATATTTATTAGAATCTACTTTTATTATTTACCGTGGAATTTTCTCAGTTCTTACAAATGCAATATCAAGATGAATATATATATATATATATATATATATATATATATATATATATATATATATATATATAGAGAGAGAGAGAGAGAGAGAGAGAGAGAGAGAAACATACCAAATTAAGAAGATTGAATTTTACTCTCCTTAGTGATCTGCGCCGTCAGTGTGAAAACTTTACTTAAAGAAACCTTTCCCTAATGGAAAGTTCTTCTTAGTGGAAAAGTATTATCAATTTTTTTCGGAAGGACACAAAAACTGTATTTAAGTAGATACTTAATATCTATTTTTAACCATGCGAAGGCGTAGAAATACCTGGCATAGTATCCAGGCACTGGATTACCCCTGTCGGTGATATGAACCGTAGATCTAGTCAAATCATCCATCTAGGAGAAGGGAAATTCTTATGTAAAACCTGTGTACTGACTTCAAACGTCTTGGCACCAAACCACTGGGGAGGGCTGCTTAATTCTGGTCGATAAGATTCCTAGAGTTGGAGATTCGAACAAAAATATCCGGTTTCCAAATTTAGAATGATCTATCGCCCGGATTTGCTCTCCTTCTTTGTCTATTAGCCAAGCGCAGAGGTACCTTCAGAAGGACACTTCAAAGACAACAAGTGGTTGGCCTTGTTTCCTGACTAGGATAATGAACGCAGTCCCATCCATATCTATTTCTCTATCTGGGCAACTTCAGGACAATTTCTTGTGACTTGTGCAAATTAGTTCGAAGAAGAAGAAGAAGAAGAAGAAGAAGAAGAAGAAGAAGAAGAAGAATAGGATTATAAGCAAGTTTAATGGAAAATCTAACCCAAATCAAACCTTTTCAAAAACTCTTATTTGAAGAAATAATAAAATCCTAACAAAATATATATAACACTTACATGCGGTAGAGGGTACATTCACAGAACTATATTGATGTTAAAATTTGAAATCTAATTTTTTTAATTCATCGGCGTATTAAAATAGTGGAACAAGACAGATATTAATAACTTCATTATTCATTTAGCAATTCAATTATTAATTTAATTACTACTACTCTAATTCAATTACCCTTATTTAGGAATTCAAGTAACATTAGCTGTATACTTAGGGTTATGGTGAATTCACAAGGTTATTACCAAATTTATCTAGGGTGAACCGTTTGAAGTGATTACAGTTAATACCTATTTCATCCCTTTGATTCAGTAGTTTCTCTTTATCCGGGAACGTAATAATAGCCAGTTTTTCATTAAGACAAACAAAACATGCTGTGTAGTGTCAGGGTTGAAGCTTTCTTCAAGACGCTCCATCTCAGTACAGGTACTATATTATATTTCTTTAGAAACAATATGTGTTTAGATAGTGATGTGCCTCCCGTTTTTATTTGGGTTATTAAACGATTTTTTATGGTTTCTATATCTCGCCTTAAAGTCCGTACATGAACCCCCTATATAAAATCTTTACCGGTTAGGATTATTTTCTCAGGACACGGCACCTTTCACTGTGGTTTATAAAATTAAATTACCTATTTGTTAGTGTTAGGACACCTAACGAAAACGGAATTACCTCCCTTGAACCATTTCGGGAGTTAAGAGTTATCGCGCTTGGGAAAAAAGTCGTGTGCCCAGAGAGAGAAAGAAAACAAAGTACGACGTCAGACTATGAATATATCAATCGCGTCCAACGGCCAATTAACTCATTAATTCATTCTGTGTTCAGTTTTAATAAATCTGTTAAACGTTTCTCTTGATAGTTCATCCATTTATTTACAAGTTATTATTTATAATTAACCTAGATTACGAGGTTATAAAAATTAGTTAGTTTAAAGTCTAATTCATTTATCCTTATTTAGGAATTCAAGTAACATTAGTTGTATACTTAGGGTTAGGGTTAGAGTTAGGGTTAGCCGGAGATGTTTTAATTGCCATGTTATACTGAAAAGTACATTATGGTCTCCTTATTGAATGTTATGGTGAATTCACGTGGTTATTATTATTTATCCAGGGTAAACCGTTTATACCTATTTCATCCCTTTGATTCAGTAGTTTGTCTTTATTCATTTTTTTCTCTACAGCTACACTCATTATTGTCGTTATATTTATCTTGCGTATTATTAATAATATCATTATTATTACGTCTATATGTATCATTATTATGTCTATTATGACTCTTAATTATTATTTGTACAGCTATAACTAAGTTTAACAGTATATCTGCTTATAATCTTATTATTGTATTACTTATTTTTATTACTATTTGTTTTCTAACTAATTGTCATGATTGTGTTATCATGGTGGGGCTCTGTAAGGATACTGCTTGATGCATGTAATTACTATATATATTGACTTTGACTGAGTTTTATTTGATGAAAGTATAGTTTTATAACTTTATGAATTTTTGAAATTGGAATAGGAAAAATAGCAATTGTTCTATCTTTCTTTGTATAAAATGGATAGGTTTAGTAAACACTTATTATATCTTCTAATGATCTGGTCTAAGTATAAATTTACTTATTAGAACCCATTTAAAGATAGTAGTCAATAAAATTTGAGATAGATTTTTCCTTATACTTTCCTGTGGTTATAGTAACCCAATAATATAAATGCGGGTATAATGAATGACTGAATGTGCAAACTGTTTCCCTATAATATGTGTATGTAAATACGCATTTATACAGTAGAATGTATGTGGAAGCGGTAGTTTTACATGTGTTTAGATGATGGTGTACATAAATTTTAAATTGGTTTGAATTACATGCGGTAGATTTGAGTATACGTATTGCCTGTGCGGTTGAGGGTAGAGGGTGAAGGGGGATAAGAAAAGTCTTGTGCGTCTCGCGTGGCTTGGTGTCTATGCTTGTTTGTGGTTATCACATGCGCCCGTCAAGTGTGTTTGGGTGGATGAGAGGGGGTGGCTACTCGTAGGGAAAATTAATGACGCGTTTAATGATGTTAATTCAGACTGGCCGTTTATATTCTTTCCGGTTTCTTTTGGACAATTTTAATTTCTTAGTTCACTTTGCAGTCTCAACAATATGTGTTGGCTGATCTGCGTAGACTGTTTCTAATCTTTATAACATTTTATTTATAAAAGCTTTACTTTGTATTGAGTACTTTTGAAAAAATATTAGATTTAAGTTAATGTTATACATATATTCTAACTTGATTTATATATATATATATATATATATATATATATATGTATATATATATATATATATATAGAGAGAGAGAGACAGACAGACAGACAGACAGACAGAGAGAGAGGGGGTGGCGGAAAGAGAGAGAGAGGAAGAGGAAGAGAAAGAGAGTGAGAATATATATATCTCTTTCTCTCTCTCTTTCTCTCTCTCTCTCTCTCTCTCTCTCTATATATATATATATATATATATATATATATATATATATATATATATATATATATATATATATATATATATATATATAAAGAGAGAGAGTGGAGAGAAAGAGAGAGAATATAAACAAAAAGTAACGTAAACTCTTGATAATGCATTACTCCCCAGCTCTTCATAGAGACACCCTTGTCGTTGTAACTATTAAATCATTAAGCATCTAAGTGATTCTCTCTCATTTTCTCTCTCTCTCTCTCTCTTTCTCTCTCTCTCTCTCTATATATATATATATATATATATATAGTTAGCTATGAAAATATATTTATGGATATTAAGCTACACAGAGGCTCCCGCGTTTCATCCCCGGGGAGAATCTTCAGGCTTATTTAGCATTTTAGCCTTAAGATTCCCCGGGGGATGAAACGCGGGAGCCTCTGTGTAGCTTAATTGCCATGAATATATTTTCATAGCTTACTACATAGCTCTACTTACGTATCCAGCACTGTTGAAGTAAATACTGAAAATTGATATATAAAAATGTATATCTCCTTATAAAATTTTATGTGGATACATGAAATAGTAATATATATATATATATATATATATATATATATATATATATATATATATATATATATATATATATATATATATATATATATATATATATATATATATGTATGTATATCCATCTCTCTCATATAAAAAGTTACACTCACGCATATTTGAATATTGTCACATTCGGAAATACCTTACTCATTAATCATATCTTGAAGCATTCCAAGTCTGACCCTTTTTGCCCCCCAATAGCACTCAACTTCCCCCGAGCAATTCAACCTCCGAGTTTAGCACCAAAGTAAGCTATGATGTAATATTTTTATAAAATGTATTGTATAAGTATACGCAACTGAATTCTCTCTCTCTCTCTCTCTCTCTCTCTCTCTCTCTCTCTCTCTCTCTCTCTCTCTCTCTCTGTATATATATATATATATACATATATATATGGGAAAAGAAGGATGAAAATAATCCGACGTGATGGGAAAATGAAAAAGGAAAACCAAAAACTGGATGTTTTTTATGTGTACATCAACGTTTCGTCTTTATTTATAAGACTTCATCAGGATGATAAAACAGAGAAAAAATGTCATGCAAGCACAGATACATGTAGGGTAGACATATTGGGAAAAATAGAATGAAATAGTGGCCAACTGCTGGGTGGACGTCCGTATTTGTTGGAGAAATAGAAATGAATGTAGAAAAGAATGAGTGGGGAAAAAATGGAAGGATGGGGTGAGCCAGGACTACTGTGGCTGGTGGTAAGAGAAAGAGGTGGGGGATGAGCAGGGGTAAAGTGGATGGCAGAGAGGGAGCTCTTTCTCTTACTTTTAATTTTTTTCTATTGTACAATTTTTTCATAATTATGTTCATGTGTCTGCATTAAGCTATACATTCTTGTTTTTTTTATTTAATAAATTAATTTGTTTCTATTGTACAATTTTTTTATAATTATGTTCATGTGTCTGCATTTAGCTATAAATTCTTGTTTTTTTTATTTAATGAATTAATTTTTTTCTATTGTACAATTTTTTTATAATTATGTTCATGTGTCTGCATTTAGCTATAAATTCTTGTTTTTTTTATTTAATAAATTAATTTGTTTCTTATGTACAATTTTTTTATAATTATGTTCATGTGTCTGCATTTAGCTATAAATTCTTGTTTTTTTTTATTTAATGAATTAATTTTTTTCTATTGTACAATTTTTTCATAATTATTTTCATGTGTCTGCATTTAGCTATAAATTCTTGTTTTTTTTATTTAATAAATTAATTTGTTTCTTATGTACAATTTTTTTATAGTTATTGTCATGTGTCTGCATTTAGTTATAAATTCTTGTTTTTTTATTTAATAAATTAATTTGTTTTCTATTATACATTTTTTTTATAATTATTTTCATGTGTCTGCATTTAGCTATAAATTCTTGTTTTTTTTATTTAATAAATTAATTTTTTTCTATTGTACAATTTTTTCATAATTATTTTCATGTGTCTGCATTTAGCTATAAATTCTTGTTTTTTTTATTTAATAAATTAATTTGTTTCTTATGTACAATTTTTTTATAATTATGTTCATGTGTCTGCATTTAGCTATAAATTCTTGTTTTTTTTATTTAATAAATTAATTTTTTTCTATTGTACAATTTTTTTATAATTATGTTCATGTGTCTGCATTTAGTTATAAATTCTTGTTTTTTTATTTAATAAATTAATTTGTTTTCTATTATACATTTTTTTAATAATTATTTTCATGTGTCTGCATTTAGCTATAAATTCTTGTTTTTTTTATTTAATAAATTAATTTTTTTCTATTGTACAATTTTTTCATAATTATTTTCATGTGTCTGCATTTAGCTATAAATTCTTGTTTTTTTTATTTAATAAATTAATTTTTTCTATTGTACATTTTTTTTATAATTATTTTCATGTGTCTGCATTTAGCTATAAATTCTTGATTTTTTTATTTAATAAATTAATTTGTTTCTATTGTACATTTTTTTTAGAATTATTTTCTATGTATCTGCATTTGGCTATAAATTCTTGTTTTTTTTATTTAATAAATTAATTTGTTTCTATTGTACAATTTTTTAAATAATTATTTAAATTTAAATAGCAAAGCAAGTATTTTCATGTGTCTGCATTTAGCTATAAATTCTTGTTTTTTTTATTTAATAAATTAATTTGGTTTTCGAAGTTTCATATGTCTCAGCAAAATTTATAGTTTCTCTTAGTTAATATGTTCCAATTAATATTAGTCATTTGTTGGTTCCCATGTACATTTAGACAATCTAGTTCTATTTGTATATTTTTCATTTCTGAATGTCATCATGTGATAATTATATCTATATTTGAAATTATCCCCGTGGCTCCTATGCAATTTTTTTTCATTTTTGACATTATTATTTACTGTTGATTTGCATATTACATTAGCTGTTAAACATTTATTCATTAGTGGGCAATTACTTTTTATTCTACAATTACATTAGTTAGTATTATTATTAACATTAACAACGTTAGTACAACTATTATGCATGGTTCATTAGTTTTGCATTCTGTTTACTTATTATTGATTGCATGTTATCCATGCAACAATAAATACGTTTAATGCTATTCAAATTGATATTTTTAGATAGTTTATTGCTTTTAGGGGAAAGTTTATCCATTATCTTAAGAAGATTTTACCAAGTTATGTGTTTACCTTCCTGTTAAGGTGAATTGAACAAGATTATATTTCGTTTTCTATTAATTATATGTCTATTAATCATATTAGACATTAAATTATCATCATATCCGCTGGTTCTAAAACTTTTTCATATATTTTTTTAAACATAGTTCACCCCAAACAAGACAGGCCGCCACTGTAGACATAAGGGGCTACTGAGAAATAGGGTGTAGGTTTTGGGGGTCATCCTAAGTTGGGCAGCGAGATGTCTGTTTACATTAGTTTTAAATCCCTGCATGCCAGTACAGTCGGGGAAACAGGGAACAGGAAGGGAGTTCCAGAGGCCGGCAGCACAAGGAAAAAAACCATTGGAGTAGAAGGCTCTTCGGCATCCGGGGACCTTTACAGTGAATAGATAGGACTTGGCTGATTCTTGGGTTGGTGTAGTGAATTTACGTCGAGGGGGCACTAGTGCAGCAAGTTCATTAGAACACAATTTTGTGTTTTGTAATTTTTAAAATTAACTTCTTTTACATTCATTTTTATTTCAATGTCAGAACTCAAGCTTTAAAAAATGCATTATTTCTTTTCTTTTATCTAAACTTTTGCCAGGTGTGTTACGTAATATTATAATACGATCATCTCTGTAAATACCAATAGTTTACTTATTGATTATTGATTATTGATTATTGATTATGGATGACAGCTTATATATACAAAAAATTACTTTTATTTTTATTTTCCTTCGCCGTTTTGTCCGTCTACTTTACTTTCTTCTACTTCTTTTCCTTCTCCTCCTCCTCCTCCTCCTCCTCCTCCTCCTCCTCCTCCCCTTCCGTCTCCTCCACCCCTTCCGTCTCCTCCTCCCCTTCCGTCTCCTCCTCCCCTTCCGTCTCCTCCT
This sequence comes from Sepiola atlantica, assembly GCA_963556195.1. Classification (NCBI taxonomy): domain Eukaryota; kingdom Metazoa; phylum Mollusca; class Cephalopoda; order Sepiida; family Sepiolidae; genus Sepiola; species Sepiola atlantica. The sequence goes on along the minus strand of OY744522.1, from coordinate 171,335,713 downwards.
TCTTTTTCTTTGCATTTCCTCGCGTATTATTTGCTTTCTGTCTCTCATCTGAATTCCCAGCAGAGATTGCGACCAGATTCTCACGTTAATGTCCGTGTCTATTTGCAATGCCAAACATTGATCTTCTCCACGTGTACCTTTTAGTAGCCGTCTTATCTCCCTTTCCCCCTAACTCTCTCCATTTCTCTTTCTCTCTCTCTCTCTTTCTCTCTTTCTCTCTCTCTCCATCCCTTCTCTCTTTCTCTCTTTCTCTTTCTCTCTATATATATTACCTGTCTACATTTTATAACCACTGCCCCCTATCCGACGACGTCCTCGTCTCATATCCGGCCATGGCATTCTGAAATGGGTTAGGGTTAGGGTTAGCATTCTGAAATGGGCACATCAAGGGTCAACACGTACTAGAGTCTGACGCCGACACAATCAATTCAGATCGCTGGTCACATAGGTGCGACCTAAACCTGAGATAAACTGAAACCCCTTTAAAAGGACAGAGAACGAAAGAAAAAGAGAAGGACGTGTACAACATTGCTCTTACTGGGGTAAGTTATTTGTGACGAATCCGTTAGACGAAATCTGAAGTTGTGTAGCTCATAGGACAGGCGTGACACCCTTCCCCCATTAAAGATACCTTTGTATGAAAATTAAAATTTAAACTCGAATATAGGGCGTTTTGTTTGTTGTTTCTTTGTTTGTCATGCCTCTTTGGGATCTTCATTTTTGCTATCTTCTCAATCGAATCCTTTAAATAAATTCAATAAAAACATCGCACAAAACATAAATATGCTATAAATAGAATATCAATATAACACCCCCCCCTTAATTCCCTTTTTACAATTTCGGAATTCATCCAATTCCATCTGAAAATGTTCTACGTGAATACTGTTCTAAAACAACTAGCACCCATGGTCCTTTTTTCAAGACCAGAAAGATAAGTAACCATATTCCAGCAACATCTGTATTATTCAAAGATATCTATAGTTAGTTATAAAGATTGGAGTGTCTTTCAAATATAACACCTACCGTTTGATGTATATTGAAAACACTGAAGTCTCAGTTTTCAGTATACTGTAAAAATCTAGAGTGGAAGGATACAATCAGTTTCATCTATTATTCAATAACATTTGTTGGTAAGTAGTACTTATTATAATCAACCCATATTTATATATATATAAAACTCCACATACTAGAAGTTTTACTCATTAAAACTAAAAAACCTGCTATTAACAAGATTAATTTTAACACTAGTACTAATATACTTAAATGCTTATAATACCTAATAAACATAGTTAAATTTTCCCGCCATAATTAATTATAAATCTCACTCCAGGTCTTTACCTGTTTGTCATTATTCCACTGACGATGGACCCAGACGGGTCAGAAAGTACTCTGGACCAACATGTACACTATGGGAGTTTCATCAGCCAATTTCCTTCCAAGATTAAGATTTTAATCCGGAAAATTGAAGGGATCAACACTAAAATAACCAGACAAAAATTGTCGGTTATTTTTAATAATATATATATATATATATATATATATATATATATATATATATATATATATATATATATATAGTAGGGAAGTGATAATTTCAGACGGTCGTAAGACGTGAACCCGGTACACAGAGTCACCTTTGACTCCGCACGTTTTTACTCTATCCTTGTGGCCGTAGGAAATTATCACGTGATACGTAGAATTTAAGCTATATTTATGCCGATTACAGCGTAAACATGAAGACAGACTAGAGAACTCAATGAACTTACTCGGAGTCTTGCTTTATAGTTAAGTGAATGTCTATTTTAAATATCTCCTAACAGTGCTAAAATTTAATTTTCTTAAAGGCGTATTGATAATAATATTCATAAATAAATATTAAATTATATTTACCTACAGACGACGTTGTTTCGAGCTTTTTACTTTCATCAGCGTAGGAAAGTGATATATATATATATATATATATATATATATATATATATATATATATATATATATATATATTATATATATATATATATATATATATATGGGAAATTAAAAAAGAAAAAAAACAAGAAATATTTTTTTATATATTCATCAACGTTTCGTATTTATTGTAAGACTTCATCAGGATGATAAGTTGAAGAAAAATGTCATGCAAGTACATCGAAACTTTGGGTCAACAGGCTGCGAGAAGTCAGTGGTGGCGAAAAATGAAATGAATATGGCCTCCCTCCCTCCAGCCTCCAAAAAAATTTCACACCTGACTACAACAAAAATATCCCCTTTCCCGTCTCACCTCTCCCACCCTTTTGACTATTTCCTTCACACTCTTACCCCCCCCCCCGCCCATTTTCAAGTCATCTTCATTTCTTCAAATCTTTTTCTAAAACTATGATACCACCTACATGCTAAACACACAGAGTTTCCCCCTACCCTCCTCTTTTCCCCCAGCCTCTCAAAATCCATGCAACACCTCGCCACGACAAAAGTCTCAGTCCCCCCCCCATTTTCATCTCTCCCACCCTAAGGCAAATTCACTAATATTCTCACCCTCCCTATTTCACTGTTGCCTTAATGGTACCCACTCAAAGCTTTCCATATTCATTTCATTCTTCGCCACCACTGACTTCTCGCAGCCTGGACTCTCCTCCAGCGCTCACAGTAGCCACGGCTACTACTTTTCCTTTATCACTCCATCATGTTAACCCAAAATTTCGATGTACTTGCATGACATTTCTCTTCAACTTATCATCCTGATGAAGTCTTACAATAAAGACGAAACGTTGATGAATATATCAAAAAATATCTCTTGTTTTTTTCCCCTTTTTCATTTCCCATATATATATATATATATATATATATATATATATATATATATATATATATATATATATATATATATAAGCCATATTAGCAATACAAGATTAATTAATTTTTTTTTATTACATTAATCCAATCAATTTCGGAATAAAATTCCTTCTTCAGGGGTGACCAGTATTGAGTCATTTTTTTTTTTTTCATCAAAAAACAAGAATAAACAAACTTATTTCTTTGTTACTTGATAAACGTCTTTGGTACGATGTGTCCGCAGTGTTGTTATCGGCGGTTATGATTCTAATCCGGTGTCGAACGAAAGAAGCGTTGGCTCGCTGTCATGAAAAAGTGTGGGTTGGTCGTTCAATTTCAAAGTATTGCAGGGTTAGTTAATAAAATTGAAATATAAGCCATATTAGCAATACAAGATTCATTCTTTTATTTTTTATTACATTAATCCAATCAATTTCGGAATAAAATTCCTTCTTCAGGGGTGACCAGTATTGAGTCATTTTTTTTTTCATCAAAAAACAAGAATAAACAAACTTATTTCTTTGTTACTTGATATATATATATATATATATATATATATATATATATATATATCATTTCTTACATAGGATTGTGGTCAAAGGAAAGAAGCAAGCTATTAGACTAGAAAGTTTTCTGGCATCTGGGGACCTCTACAGTGAAGAGATCGGATTTTGCTGCTTGTCGGGTTGGCTGAGAGATATTTACGTTTAGAGGGTACATCGGAGCACATTCCGTGGAAGTACTTGAAAACATGCATAGGGATGCTCCATCGCGGCGATGGGACAGGGCCTAGAGCTTGGTAGACAGCGTGGAACCTATTACGTTATGAACTCTCTTTTACACCCTGTCCAAGAGAGAGAGAGAGACTTGTTGGTTGGTGCACTAGCCAGGATGTAGTAACAATATTCCATACATGGGCGAATTGTGGCTTTTTAGAGGTATAGGATACTGGCAGGTGTAAAAAGTTTTCTAGTCCGATAAAGGGAGCCCACCTTCTTATCTACTATGAATAATACTAAACAATCCAATTTAAATTAAGTATATTTATCGATTATCTACCTTCCACTGCAGTAAAGTTTGACATGAAAATTTATAATGGGAAATCCAGCTCCTTCAAGGGGGGGGGGGCACTCTGGATAAGTGCCAAATTTGCCGTGATTGGGCCCGTCGGCATTAACCGAGTAAAGGACTATAAGGCGATCGACCATAATCCCCTCCCAAAGTGGAGGTAAGGCCTAGGAGGATGGGCTCTTTGTATCGGATAGAACCATGCTTCACTTCTGATATAAGCCCGAGGGCCTGTGCCAGGTAAAAACACTTTTCTAGTTAAGTTGACGTGCAGAAAAGTGACAATTTTGAGAAACTCAGTGCAGACTGGTAGGTCAGCGAGTATTCAATATAACGTGTTAATACTCTTTATATCTCAGAGAGAGAGAGAGGGGGAGATAGAGAGGGGCGAGGGAGAGACAGTTAGAGAGAGAGGTAGACGAAAGTAGAGAAGTAGGTGTAGATAGAAGAAGAGGTAGAGAGAGTTCGGAGTAGAAAAAGAGAAAAAGGACAATAAGGAAAGAAAAGAGAGGGTGAGAGCGGTATCTTTCTCCCGCTACTCCCACTTCCGGAAACTGTCGAGTGCCTATTTTAGCGCGATAATGTTAAACTCGGACATTACCAGAATTTTAAGTGCTGCTTTTTTTTTAAGGCAAACATGATTGACTACACGTGTCTTGATTTGCAATTACACTGCAATGTCTCTCACCTAGAGAGAAAAGGGGAAAGGTTTTTTTACGATATAGCAGAGCTTTTCAAACTCGTGAGTTTTGACCCTTTTAATGGATCATGACAACCGACTCTACCTATTTCTAAAACATCCCGACCGAAGAGAGGGGAGCAGAGACAAAGCTGATAAGGAGCCCCCGGAATAGATGGTTTCAGCAACGCAAGCCTATTAAACTAAACGGACAGTTACTCCCCTTTATAGCGTGATTAACGTGCTAGAACGAGACAGGAAAAAGGAAGACGCGTCTCCCCTCTCCCAAATCTTGGATCTAAAACATAACGCACGGACGTTGCTTCGCTTATTGCTAACCCTACATTGTGTCAGAAGAGGGATTCTAATGGAATAGAGAGTCGAATTATGGAGCAAAAGAGAAAGTGTCAGACAAATAGAATTATAACTCCCAAAAAAATTTTTTAAAATAAAATAAATGAACAGCAACGTGTCGACGTTCTTATTCGACCAGCCATAGATTGTAAGTCTAGACCCCAAAAGCCCTCTAGATTTTTTTATTTTGTCGGCTTGGTCAGACCATTGAAATATAAAGGTCGCAAATGGAAGCCTGTACACCCAAGAGTATAATACTATTTTTCACAAGCCTAAATGTTGTCTAGTTGTGAGAACGGCGGCCATTTTTAAAGATGGCCGCCGATTTTTAAATAAAATATGACAGCTTACATAAACCTTACTAGTACTAATACCAATAGGCATAGAAACATATAATTAAGCTCATTTTATTCATAGTTAAATTTTGTATCCTGTGGTCTGAGCTAGATTACAATTTATAGCCAGGATCTGCTTTAGGATTGAGAAAATGTGGGGTAAAATCACATTTTAGGACGTTATTTTTAAATACATATATTATAGTTTCTTATCAAAATAAACACGCACATTTTTTTAGCAGTTTTTATATTTGTCATGTAGATAAACTTATATCCTCACAATAAAATGAATGACATCAGTTTAGTATTGCATTTTTGTCAGCATCCAAGTTATTTTTCACTGTGGTGCCTATGCGATTTTATATTTTTTAGAAGTTTATTTCATCACAGCGAGAGTAAAAGTGTAAAACGTGTTTAAAAAACAACAGCACAGAATTCTAAAGTCCTGGTAACTCTTTGAAAGAAGATATGAGTTGTCTAACAGGATAAGTCATACATTTGTATCTGTCAAACATGATAACTTAAAACCCAAAATATTGTGATAGATAGCAGTTTGAAAGTATATGTGTGCTGTATTGTTTCTGTCTGTTTAGTGAAGATTTAATTCTTAGTAGAAATAAAAATTTATGGGTCATTAAAATATGTTTTCAGTTTTTCTTAAAATGTGTCTGCTCTATTTATATCTGTTATATATATATATATATATATATATATATATATATATATATATATATATAGTTACCAAGGGAGGAGCGAGAGCGCTCTATCCCTTAATAGACTACAGGAATGGCCTATGCTGGAAATCTCATTTCTTTGAACAATCATAACTCAAAAACCAATAAACCAAATTAGTTAAAACTTTGCACAAAATTTTTATTTGATAGGTTCTACAAGTGTATATAATTTCAGCATCATTAGTCAAGGCAACACAGAGATCCAAAAAGTTCAATCATGAAATCATGTTATCTGTGTGTACGCACGTACGTACGTACGTACGTCTGTGCCACCCTGTATCTCATCAACTATTTGATGGATTCAGCTGATTTTTGGCAGAGATAGAGGTTCTATGGTCTAGTTGATGGCATTTTAATTTCAGTTTACAATATACCTTGATTAGTCAAACTACCAACTATATCAGTTATGAGAAGGCATTGTATTGAGGCATAGCTTTTACAAAAGTAGTGGCATTCCATGAAAAATGCCAGTATACTGAAATCATATGCCCTTTAATAGGGTTAAGATGAAAATTCATATACACTAAATGTACAAAAGCAAGGAAACTCCCAAATTTTTACACTATTATTGTCATTAAGGGTATGCGAGCACAACAGGGCTATGTATTTTAATGGTAGGAATTTTTCTTCAGCGCACCTCACACACTTCATCCACTCATGCATAGAGATTTATACTGTAGTGATGTGATAATGAAATGGTTTGGTTGATATGTAGTCATACCCTTAATGAAAATAAAAGTGTAAAAATTTTGGAATTTCCTTGCTTTTGTACATTTAGTGTATATGAATTTTCATCTGAACCCTATTAAGGGCATATGATTTCAGTATACTGGCATTTTTCATGGAATATATGTTATATATAGTTATAGCCAAAAATAGGAAGCTAAAAATCCCATCACTTTATGAGTATACAATTGTCATCATCTCTGCAAAAGTAATTAAGCCTATTTTCCGCAGTGATTGTATTCCATAATTTATTGCTGAAATAAAATTTCTTAAAATAAATTAAACAAACATGTATGCCCAAAATAAAACTTTATTGAGAAAATGGGTGCTTGGATATAAGTACCTATATAAGCTACAAACAAACGCTTCGAGAGATGCTGTTGTATCTGGTTGCACATTAAATTGCTTTCCAAGATTTCTGAAGACTTGGCAAAACTACAAGATAAAATTAACTAGCGGAGCATTAATAGGATTAAAGAGAAAAGATGTCTGACACTGATTGATGGACCTTCCAACGTGAAGATCTTCAGTGTTGATATCTTGATCATTGTCAATAGAAGGCAATAATATCTCCATCAAATCTCTTTTCTAAGCAAGAATTTATATTAATTGGCTTTCTGTTACCAGGAGACAAAGCGTTCGCGACGTCCTCGTGACGCGATCACAATCCTCACATTTACAATTCCACCGATAGCATCTATCAAAATTGTTTGTTTTCACGCATTTCTTTACTAAAGCACAAATATTAATTATGATTAGTATTGCCGCCACCTTCCCCAACCCCGTTTTTTATCCAGGTGAGTGAGAAAAAAAATGGATTGGTCGAGCAGAGTGTAAGATAGGGTTAGGTAGATTATATACATACGTTGACTGGGCAGTTATAACATGAAGTCTAGGATGGAGTAGTTATATATTATCAAAGTTTGTTTCTGCAAGTTATTTCTGGCACAACTGTAGATAATCAAATGTTGCATTGTTTTTGTTTTTTTTGAAAAATACCAACTCATTCATAGATGTGCTAAGAAGTAATCATCAGCATTCTTTAAGTCAATATTTACCAAAAACCCAGGTTGACTCACCAAACAAAGGTTACAACAGCTCTGTGAACAACTACGTTTATTCACACGGTACAAACGAGCATTGATCCTATCATTAGACAATCGCCGATTCCAACGCAACACCGTCGATCCGGGGACTTTTCACATAAACCGGAGGTAACCAAACCTATTCTCGACTCACCAAACAAAGGTTACAACAGCTCTGTGAACAACTACGTTTATTCACACGGTACAAACGAGCATTGATCCTATCATTAGACAATCGCCGATTCCAACGCAACACCGTCGGTCCGGGGACTTTTCACATAAACCGGACGTAGCCAAACCTATTCTCGACTCACCAAACAAAGGTTACTACGGTTCTGTGAACAACTACGGTTATTCACACAGTACACAACGCGCATTGGTTTTATCATTAGACGATCGCCGACTCCAACCCAACACCGTCGTATCCGGGGGCTTTCCACATCAACCGGGATAGCCAAACTTATTCACGCGCGGTGATATAAAAATCACAACAATAGAAAATCAAAAGGAAGCTATATGCCTACTTGACGATGTACTGGTACACGGAAGGAACTAAAGAGAACACGACACACGATTAAAAGCCAGCTTAAAGAAAATCCAAGTAGCTGAAATAAGTCTAAATCCGCTCTAAATGTGAGATATTCAAAACCTCAATGAATTTCTTATGAAATACTCTCAGCACTTATGTCCTACGACCCGATCCATACATGATTTTAGGGGTCTATAACTGTTGTGTTATCGCCGGTCGAGGATGGCTTGGATTAAAAACAGAGACGGAGAGTAAATGAACACTAACTTGATTTACATAGGACGCCATTACAAGTGGGGACAGGAAGTGGGGACAGTCTAAGGGCAGATAATTACCGGAAGTTCAAAAGGTAAACAAACGAGCGACGACACACTGATACAACAATAACTTCCCAGCATAAAAAAATATAACAGAAACACGCAGATTTCTGGGAATTGTGAACCAAATAGAGAAGTACATCCAAAATCTAGCAGAAATTATAAAGTCGCTATGAGACTTATTGAGTCAGAAGAATGCGGTTTTTATAAGTAAGCGAACAAAAAAGAGCCTTCAATTTTCATAATTCCTATATTTAGGACCAGTGCTGGCATTGTACGAACTAACAAAGAGAACAGTAATTATATCCACAAATGTTTCATTTGATGTTCTAGGGACAGTACTCTTACCGCATCGGTTAGTATATGGATCACGAACCTTGTCAAAAATAGAAACCCAATACGCTCAGATAAAGAAAGAAGTCCTAATATCTGTGGATATGATCGATTCTTCGACTACGTCATGGGATTGGAATTCACAATCGAAGCAGACTATAACTAGACTATAACGACATTAGTCAATTACCAGAATACAGGGATTACACATAAGGTCGGTGGAAAAATTATTGGATCATTCCACCGCTCAAGAAATGTCTTAACTCCTGACGCAATGCTCTACATGTTTAAGTGTGAGATACGTTCTAAGACGTAAAAATTCTCCAAAACACGAATCTCATCAATCGAGTAATTTGACACAAACGACGTCAACTCAATTTCTTTCTCCTTTTCTCTCGCTAAACACTCGACATGGTCCTAATTCGTCACAACAACCTTTCTTTCTCTCTATCTCTTTATATCTTAACGAAAAATGTGCCCATGTAAACAAATGCTCATTTGCATAAGTGAATTCTTGTTGTCGCACAGAAATAATATTTAATAAACGCTTTGGGTTCAATCCCCGATGAACGACACACGGCGCGACCCTCATCCTTTGACCTCGTGGATCCGCATGATGGCTGCTACACTCCCCAGATGTGGCAGCAGTACTCCATCTGAGGACGTATCTGACTCGTACACTGGTACAGGATTGCGTCAGGATTGAGGTACTTTATCATTACAATATAGAGGATCTAATGGAAACATAACTTGGATTGTCCTCGGTTGGAAGATATGATCGTTTGGATTTGTTGTTCAGTAGAATAAAAATAGTATCATTTAATCGTTTCTTAAAATAAAAGATTGTTACTTTTTTTTAAAAAACTGGGGTTATGGTTTTGTTTGGCGGGAGAACCCCTTTGTTACAACAGTGACAGAGACCACATTATTGATACTGTGACCGGCGTCGAAACAAAAAGTGAACAATCACGGCCTGCGCAATAAGCGCACACACAAAAAAAAAGCATGTTCACATCTGGTGCCGTGATAATCAGATCGACCCTGCAGGAAGTAACAGACGCCAGCGACTCACTCAGGAATTCACATCTGGCGCCGTGACAATCGGATTGACTTTTCAGATGCTAGAGGCACACACACGAGTTCACATCTAGTGCCCAAGGGACAAGGATCGACTCTGCAAAATGCAACAACCGCTATTCACCGGGAAAAAATTACAGAATGGTAGGTCGAAAATAATTAATTTTTCTTCTGCTCGCCTTTCTTTTGCTTTCTCTTCTTTTGCTCGTGGTTCTTTTCGTTTCGGAAACGCTCACTCCTTTATTGTCGTATTATGGAATCCGAAACTTGCCTAGGTCATTATGAATGTAGAGCTGAAAAGTAGATCGGTCGCCAGAACTTGGGTTAGAATAAACCAGAGAGAGGGTTATTGTCTTAGTGCAGGCTAGCTCTGTTTAAATTTTTAGAGGGGTGTAAATAGATGAAGTAATTAAGATGGGATAGTTAATTTTTGTTCTAATTTGAATTTATTTTATATTATAGATATTTGGTGAGTGAAGAGAGAATGGTGTAAAACGAAAAGAATTGCCATGAATAATTGCAGTATTTTTGCTTCTTTCTGTCCGTTGTTTGTCTTCGTGTGGATGGATACTTTTTTCGTGCGTGATGGCTACAGGTTGTTGAGCATTGGAGTGTCAGGGTGGTACCACTCAACGAGTGATAGATCACGGATAATGAATTTCATGGACCTTAGTATAGAAGAATAAAGAGTTTTAAGGTGTAAAATTGTGAAATTTTGAAATATTGAAATTGTAGAAAAGGTTTTTGTTTGAGAAATTTTAAAATGATAGAATTATGCAAATTTTGTGAAAGGGGGTGTCCTGCATGTGTGCAGAAGGCATTTGGGCCCTAGAGAAAATTTGAAATGGTAGAAATATGCGACGCATATATAGAGCATTCGCCTAAAAAAGCGTTGGAGTTAGGGGTCTTTACAAAAGTGGAAATAGTTTGATTGGGAGAAGATGTATTTCGATGCCAGGGGGATGTGCCAAAATTGGGAATATGAGTTCTACCCCTTCTGTTTGTGTAAAAGATGGGATTAAAAAGGAAAAGTAATGTATGAAGTGTACAGTGCTTATGAAAAAGTGACAAAATATACATTAGTTAAGAATGTGCTATTTCCTGGGCAGCTGATGATGATGATGATGATGATGATGATGATGATGATGATGATGATGATGATGATGATGATGATGGTGGTGGTGGTGGTGGTGGTGGTGGTGGTGGTGGTGGTGGTGGTGGTGGTGATGATGATGATGATGATGATGATGATGATGATGATGATGATGATGATGATGATGATGATGATGATGATGATGATGATGATGACATACAAAATAATCGTCCAGGGTAAAGGAGGATGGGGAGAACGAGGAGGGACAGCACTAACCAGACCTCCACTGGAAGAGTGCGAAGAGTACTGGGACCTTGGGGGGCTTATTGCCACCCAAATCCTAGGGGAGAGCAATTTCATTTGCGTTGGTGATCGAAAATAGGTGAAGAGTACTGGAATCTGGGGAAACTTGTTGTCACTCAGACTCCAGGGAACACCACTGGTTGTTGTCGGTGAGCAATCACTGATGATGACCTGTGTGAAAACTCTTAGTGAGTACAAATAATAATAATAATAATAATAATAATAATAATAATAATAATAATAATAATAATAATAATAATAATAATAATAATAATACCACAAAAAATGGGCGTACAGGACACCACACCAAAATAGTCGTAGAGGGGCAAGGGGGTGGGAATACCGAGGAATGACAGCACTAACCAGACCTCCACTGATAGAGTGTGAAGAGCGATGGGACCTTGAGGAGGTTTATTGCCACCCAAATCCCAGGGGAGAGCAATGGTCGTTGTCAGCGAGAAATCAATGATAGGCAACTGTTGCGATACCGCAAGGTCATTTGCGGTGGTGATCGAAAAAAGTGAAGAGTACTGGGAATCTAGGGAGGCTTGTTGTCACTTAGACTCCAGGGAACACCACTGGTTGTTGTCGGTGAGCAATCACTGACGATAACTTGTGTTAGAACTCCTAGTGAGTACAAATAATAATATTTTAGAGACGCCTATCCCACAAGACACAGTAATTATTTCAGAATTAAATTAAAGTAGATATATTCAGAATTGAATTAAATGCTTTGAATCCCGACGATGCATGATGTTGAGATGGTGGAGAGCAGCTGAAGATGAATTAGATCTTCCCGGTGTTAATAAAATGTTGACTGTTTTAATGAGTAATGAAACTACAATACAATACAATGAATTTCTAAATAATAAAAAAATACAAATATGTTTTGCATGTGCATGATTGCGTTGCTGTAAGTGAGGACCATTAAAATAAAATAAAAATTTAATGTGTACAGATTTTTTAAAACAAAGTGAACCCTATTTTTTTAAATGGAGAAAGGAAGATAAACTAGCATAAGCAAATAATTGTAATAAAACTGATGCATTCGTAACTGAACATTACACCCTGAACTTTTGAAATTTGCAAATAAACTTTGGATTCTTCTCTCCATGGTTATCCTGAAATGATTTTGTTTGTTATTTTTTAGCATAATCGAGTAAAATGCTGCAAGGGACAGCATTTCCCACATGGAGATGGGTAGGGATGTAAACATGCGTAAGGCGGCAGGTTTAGTGGTTTTTTTGTGGTTCTCGGAGACAATGGACCCTTGGGCCCTAAACTAATGGATCGTGATCGGTTGAAAAGATATGTTTATTTAGATGAGCATGTCTGTTGTTCAGTAGAAGAAAACGCGTACCATTTTATCGTCTCTCAAAATAAAAGATTCTTTCTTGTTTTAAACTGGAGTTGGTGTTTTGCTTGAAGGGAGAATCCGTTTCTTACAACGGTGACATGATTGACACTGCGAGCGGTGTCAGGATCGAGCACCGACTTCAGACAAAGCCAACAAGGGGACGATCACGGCCTGTGTAGAAAATTCTGCCCATTCTAGTCATCGCTTAAAATCCTTTTATAGTATTGTTTATCATCCAACTTAAAATCCCATTAATCCTTATCTTCAAGTGACCTTTGTCCTTGTTAAGTGGTGACTCATTAGTATACAAAAAATCCCATGAAATTCAGCTATAAAATCCATCATGTTCCCTACAATGCAGTGTACATTGCCGATACCCGACCAACCAAGACAAAGAACTGAAGGTCATTATGCGCTCAGAACAATAGACGATTGGTAAAGGAAGCCACGACCAATGATGACATACGTGCGCGTATTATGAACTATGTCCTTCAAAGGAACAAATTCCTATAATAGTCAAGCATAATAATGAGGCCACCGAGAAGATTTTTGGAGGAAGGTCTACTAATATATGAAACACGAATTAGCGTACGCCAGTCGATGAGACTATAAATAATTGACAAAATCCACTTGATGCTTGTTGGGACACATCAGCCACTTCTGATTAACAATAATGCAACTGTCTTACACTTTCAGAACGTGACAATGGGATATGACCACTGGAGGTGAGAGACAGATGAACGTTTCATAGATGCAATGATTGCTTCATAATGATTACTTGTTTCATTTCAATATTAAAGCATCAATTTAAATAGAATTAATATTGCTTATTATGGGTTGGCTGAATGACGATAAAGCAACTCTGGTGAATGAACTAGAAAGTTTTAAGTATGAATAATCACATTATAAAATAAGAAAAGGATGCTGACGACGAATCCGTCAGTCAGGATTATCTAACCAAATTAAGAACATCGGTTAAACATGCGCTAGCCGAACCACGATAACCAAACTCCCGTCCAAGAACTTGGCACACCTTAACTTTCGACTCATTCAAGCTGAACAGCCAAACTTACTTTGATGTTTGCAACCTTTTTTTTTTCAAAGTACGCAGAGTTCACTCGACTGAGTTCGATTATCTTTAAAACAGCAATAGAAAACTTGAAACTCATATTTACTAGGCATGGAATGGAGTACCAGTCATCCTGAGAACAGGTCCAGAAATGAAGTACACGTCAAGCAAATTTGCTGATTTCACAAAAATCTGTGTATTTTAACACATCAGTTAATAAAATGTGTCTTTTAAATATCTGTGTTATGCTGTTTGGACGTGCATTGTATGTTGTAGTCCTCGTATTTATTTTTGTTAATGGCCCTCTTAGTGAAAGGCCGGTGTGCACTACTTGTATATCTAGTTCTGCGAATTAATGTGGTTAACATTTCTCTAAAGTGTGGTAACTTCAGAAAGCACCTGTTGGAGATGATTTGCTGCTTCCTGGATTTTGGGGTTTCTGAGGTGACTTAGCATACCAATTGGCTCTTAATACCAAAATAAAGTGTGTAACATATCCCCTTAACTTTCTTAAGGCGCATCGGAAACAGATAGACTGTTTTAGTATTATCGTTTAGTTTTTTTGTACGCTTGCTGATTATTGTTGTTGTTGCTGATTATTGTTGTTGTTGTTGTTGCTGTTGTTGTTCCTCCTACCCCCTCGCCTCCTGCTCTTGTTTAGTCGCTTTCGTTAGTAACATACAAAGTACAAAGAAAACACGTAGAATTCTACTTATCCTTGACTTTAGAGGGGTTTTTTTATTAACGATCAAGGAACACAAATTAGGTATGGTTGGCAGTTAAATTCTATGCTGATTGTGTGATGCTACAAGCGAACTACGACAGTCGTGTGTGTGACTTGCTTAACGTAAATTCGTCCTTCGCGGACCGTACTTCTTCCACTTGGCCTGCCCTCTGTCTCTGACTGAAGTCACGGAAAAGGTGAAAGTGAAACTTTTGGCACTAATTTCGGTTCTGGTCATCGTAGAGACTCGATAATTTTCGCATATTGTAGCCAATTACATTGATCTTGACCTTTGACATTGAACTTGAAAAGTTCGGTCACGCTCGAAATTTTGACGGAATTTGAACTTCCGATTTTTCTGAATTTGATTTATGGATTTGATGCACTTTGATAAAAGTAACCACTATGGCAAATTTCAGCCTGATCAGATAAATACTTTTTGAGTTATCAAAGTTTCCATAACAAAACTTTGAGAATACCTCATACAATATGGAGAAGTAAGGCCCATATAAGCCCAAATAAGCCTATCCTTATGTTGTCAGGCGGAGATATGCAGTCTCACGACTGAGTTATCTTCCTGTTTTCCGTTATTCGTTCATGTTAACTTCATCAAGTAAACCTTTATTATTTCTCTTTTTTTCTTGCCCCCCCCCCCTTCAACAAAACACATTGAAAAAAGAGCCACGCCCATAAACGTGCCGACGAACCAAGACAAAGAACTGAAGGTCATTATGAGCTCAGAACAATAGACGATTGGTAAAGGAAGCCACGACCAATGATGGCATACGTGCGCGTATTATGAACTATGTTAAAAAGAGATGTCCTTCAAAGAAGCAAATTCCTATAATAGTCAAGCCATAATAGGCCCACCGAGAAGATCTTTGGAGGAAGGTCTACTAATATATGAAACACGAATTATAGTACGCCAGTCGATGAGACTATAAATAATTTCATCAAGTTAAACTTTATTATTTCTCTTTTTTCTTGCCCCCCCCCCCTCAACAAAACACATTGAAAGAAAGAACCCATGCATTAAAAAGTAAATTGCAAATGAAATCAATTCAGATATTCCCTGAGGAAATAAAGACATAACAGAAAATGGCGTCATGTGGATCGAAACATAGCAATAACGGCGACTGTTTGGCGGGGAAAAAGAAAATCGAAACCATTGTGTTTATAATATTGATTCTTATTGTCCGAAATACTTTGCCATTTAATAAAGACAACAGTGTCAAACTCGTTACACATTACACATTAAAAGATGCATTCGATCTCTTCATTTGCTAGACAATGAGAATTACTCCTTAAATCAATATTCGCTGACCACAATAAATAAGGATTTTGTGGCACTTATAAAATGGTTCAATGCTTTCTCAATATTATGAACCCACCCTGAACATAGTATTCCAGACATTAATGTTATAAACTGTGGGATTTTTATGCCATCTACTCTAATGTGTCTGTGTGTTTTAAAAGTGAAAATGTGTGTGTGAATCTGTCTTAATTGGCACGATTATCCAATGAAAACGCTGCGTCTTTTTTTTTAAATTGAACATTCAAAATGGCGTCACAAATCGATGGGTACGTATTTATTCTTTTTTTTTTTTACTTTATTTACATTACGGCTACATTTTAAAATTTAAAGTATTGGCTTTTGGTAGAAATTTTTTTTAATTAATCACAGAAAACAACAGCTCACTGTTTTGGTGGGTTTTTTTTATTACTTCGTCCGGCATTTAGAAGCACCGATAAATGTCTTGTTTTTCTTTTTGTTTTGTTTTTTGTGAGTGATATATTTCGTAAGACATTTGTCTTTCAGCGGACGTTAACAAAATGCGAAAATAAAAAAATCGGTTGAAATTCTTCCGTTCGTTTAAAATGCTTGCATTTGAGAATAATTTCATATGTTTATAAATATATGGATTTCAACCGTTCCTTTGTCGTGGAGTTGTTGTTTGTCTACGCAAGAGTTAAAATGCACAATATATTGTTGTTTTCCACATATGTTCTTCTTAATAGTGTTTGTTTTAGATAAAAATACAAAAAAAAATTAATCACAGAAAACTGCAACTCACTGTGTTTGTTTTTTTAAACTCCGTCTGGCATTTTGGGGGACAATTAGAAGCACGTATAAGTGTTTTGTTTCGTTTTGTTTATTTTACTTTTATCTGTTTTTCATTTTTTGGTGAGTGATATATTTCGGGCAATTATTGTCCTTCAGCGTTCACTGACGAACTGCGAAAATCGGTTGAAATTCTTCCGTTGGTTAAAGAATTGCATGTGCTTATAAATACACCACAACTCCACGACAAAATAAAAACAGTTGAGATCCATATCTTTATAAACACGTGTAATTGTTTATAGGCCAAGTTTTTTCTCTAAGTACTATTATAGTATGTGTTCTTCAGAATTGTCTGATTTATTCCCTGCTTCTTTTGTTTCAGCTCGTTTGACTCGTTGGTCTAGTGGTCTTCATCAAGTAGTTGTTCTGATGCCTCGTTACAATACAGTTTCCTATTCCAGTAGCTTCTTTCCAAGAACTGCAGGCTTGTTGAACTCTTTTCCTACTGACTGTTTCCTCCTACTTATAGCGTTGATCTTTTCAAGACTAAGGTCAATCGACATCTCCTGTCTTGCGTTAATCATCTTTAATTCTTTTTAGCTCATTGCATCAAGTGGCTTCTCGCATTGTCTGAAGCAACTTCCATAAACAGAATTCTCAAATCCAATGGACGAATTTCAACTGATTCTTTTCCGTTTCTTCACTTATTTTATTTTTAATAAAAGAAACATGTATGAACAAGCGTTTGTGTGCATTCATTGCACAGGCCGCGATTGTCCGCTCGTTGTGCTGGTCTAAAGTCGTTGCTCGATTTCGACACCAGTCGCAGTGTCAATTGTGTGGTCTCAGTCAGTGCTTTAACAGAAGAATGTTCCCTCCAAATAAAATTACAACTCCAGTAGCAAAAGTTTATTTTTTAAGGTTACAATGATATTCATTTTCTTTTACTAAACAACAGACTTGCAAATGAGAATTTTTAACCCGGCCAAATGAAAACACAAGTCCATCCGAACACTAAAAGACCAACTGCTTCCCAGGGTCACCGAGAACCAACTGACCGCCCTCTGTTGAAATACATAGATATATCACGAGGACCATACCAAAAAGACCACCAGAATATGCACTTGAAAAGGCTAATATGCAAAGGCTATGAATATTAAAAAAAAGTAATGCATAGGGGTTACCGTATCTGGCCGGCCATTATTTTTGGAAAAACTCAAGTAGATACGAACCACAGATGGGGAGCTCGTATCTGTAGAAACATTACTTTTTCAATGGCTTTATCTCTCAGCATGAACCCCCTGTTTAAAGGGATACTAAAATTCTGGGTGGTCAAACTCAAACCAAACATATTTCCCATTTCTTTTTTTCTTAGTTAAATATTTATCACTCGCAGCAAGTCTGTCATTCGCACGCATTGCAACTATTCAACCCACGAAACATGCAGCAATGCACATGTTTACAAATGTGCATTGATGTTGAAATGAGATTGTGCATTTCTTTTATTCTTTCTTTCGTACATCTTTGTATCGAAATACACATAAATGAAATAAATTGTATAGAAAAACGAGTGTGTCAAACTAACCCGTACACTGTTACGGATATCGAGCCCCCCCCCCCATGTCTCTAACAATGCAACTAAAACTATGATATGTTTCGGGGGGGTTCAGATGAGGATTGATAATTTGTATTATTTGGATTTGTCGAACTACTGTTCTCATCTTGGATGTTATTCTCACAACGTTTCGGCCAATGTAACCGTCGACCTTCTTCAGGTACGTCTTTTCGAACTCGGGAATCTTGATGTCAAACTCATAGAATCTACAGAATTTCGGACGGAACCGTTTATGTAATCCATGGGAGTAGCTTTCTCTCGTATCGCCCGTACCGAAGATTTAATCTTCAACCTCCAGAAGACTGCCACTAAAAATCCATTATATCCGTTACGTCACGGGTTCGACAAAACTCACCTGATATTCTACCCCTAAGTCCCAATCAATTGATATGGGGATGAAGAGAATTTAAACTCTATAAATGTCAAATCAGCGGATATATACAGTAAGCTAGCGTTCAACAGCAGAGGCCGGAACATCGCTTTACGCCTGGTGTGACTGATTATTTTTAAATTCTCCTAGAGGCCCAATCCTTGTTTTTTAAGGGGGCTATAACAATATTTTCTTAAATAAATAAATATCTATTATTATTACCTACAGACATCAGTGGTCCATGCTTATGCAATCTTCAGTGTAGGAGATGCTAATTACTGTCGGTTGCTCGATTATTTAAAATGAAATTAAAAATAAGAGCGTAATATTCATTTTTATATTGTATTACAGAAGTTCAGTACAATATGGTACCGTCGGTTTCAAATCAACAAGTCACCAACACATGATCGCGTCTCGTTTACTCTCGTCAGCCATTGTTGTATATATATAGGGAATTTGTTGATAAATTTATTAATTAATGAGAATTAGGTAAGTTTAAAAAAACTATAAAAAAAACAGTATAAAACTAAGAATTAAAAAACAAAATCAGTAGCCCAATGTATTAACGACCCCCATCCCAACACACACACACACACACTGCCACCACCATCATTGCCGACTGAAACTGATAACCAGACGTTTAATCACGCCACGCGCCTAAAAATGACCCTAGACTGATTTTGACACGTCCCATCAGGTGTCTTCATTTTCTCCCTTCCTCATTTCTTTACACTCTCCCCCTCTCTATCGCCCACTTCTTTCTCCCCTCCCTTTCCTATATCCTAAATGATTTTTTCTTATGTTATCTCATACCGTTTTATTTTATGTATTTATTTCATTTTATCTCTATCTATCTATCTATCTATCTATCTATCTATCTATTATCTCTCTCTCTCGCTCGCTCGCTCTCTCTCTCTCTCTCTCTCTCTCTCTCTCTCTCTCTCTCTCTCTCTCTCTATTTCTTCGTCTTTCCTTCTTTTTATTTTATTTTATTTTATTTTATTTTATATTTTATATTTTTTATATTTTATATTTTTTATATTTTATATTATTTTTGATACTATTTTTGATATTATTATTTTTTTATTTTGATTCTTAACGGTCCCAACCACGTGACTTTTCAAATTTTATTTTTAAATTTCTTTTCTTTTTTATCCATTTCATTCTTTCCAAATATGATCTAAGGTTAAGATCGGATTCTAACTCTGCCTGATGAGATCTCAGTTTATAACAGCTGTTGATCGATAACATCGACATGCCAGTGTCGCAGATTTTTTACATGTCTGTGTAAATAAAAATACTCATACACACACACACACATATATATATATATATATATATATATATATATATATATATATATATATATATATATATATATATATATTGTGTGTGTGTGAATTTAGGCAGCGTTTTTTTAATTTTTTTATAATGTAGTCCGTCTTTTACGTGAACGGTTTGCCGGCGTATTTTTTAAGAAATTCCATTCTTTCACTCGCTTTTTATTCATTTTTGCCATTAAAGACCTGAAGATGATTCCGGAGAGAATCGAAAACGTTAGTCAAACACACAGATCCTACATTAATTCATTCCATTTCAACGTCAATAAGATCATTCGACGAATGGAAAAAAAAAAAAAAAAGGAATCACTAAACAGAAGAGTTCTGTCGTTTTCAACAACACATGCATCAATATATATATATATATATATATATATATATATATATATATATATATATATATATATATATATATATATATATATATATAACTTAAAGAAAGAAGCAAAATGCTTTCAAAAACCATGTGTTAGATACAGAAATTTTATTAAAATCAAAATACTATCATTTTTTTCTATCTTGACTTTTTTTCTAATAATTTCGCTCGGTATCACAAGCTTCATCAGAGATTTAAACAAATAAAAGGTATTAACTTTATTTTTTTCGTAAGAATCCTTCCTGGTCTTGTAGAAGTGGCGTCCGATGTTGTGTGGACTTAACCGTGTAAATGTCTCTTTTAAATTTGAACGTAAATCGCGCATGGTTGCTGGTAGGTATAAATTTGGGAAAGTTCATTTTTTTAAGCATCTTTAAAATTCAAAACTTAAATAAAGAGGCAAAATGCCTTCAAAAAAACATGTGTTAGACGCAGATATTTTTATTAAAATATAAATACTATTTTTTTTTTTTTCATCTTGACTTTTTTTCTAATAATTCCGCTCGGTATCACAAGCTTATATATATATATATATATATATATATATATATATATATATATATAGTTATGCAGCTTCAAACGTGTGTGGGGTGTGTTTCTCACCTTCACATAAATTGCATATTATTTGTTTTTTTGTTTTTTGTTTTACTATTAAACAAGTAGCGCCAACTATTAAAACAAACTTTTTTTAATAATTCCCATTACGCAAAATGATTTGATTACGAAATTAAAGAAAAAATCATTTCCGTTTTTTCGTAAACAAGTAAGTCATTTTGTTTTCTTTTAATCCCGGGTAACGCTGGGTAGTTACACCTAGTCTAAATAATATAAATAACTAGCAGGGAGACTCAACGTTGCTCGGAATTTAATGAGAAACATTATGTCTTCTTTCATTATGCTTATAACTACTGTTGGGACGATTAATCGGAATCGGGAATCGGAAAAAAATCGGAAAGAACTTTTTTGGGGTATCGATATCGGAATCGGAAACATTTGTGCCTATTTTCCGATGCCAAAAACGATTCTTTTAATTGTTTTTTTGTTTGTTTGTTTTTCTTTAAAACTTGATTTTCTATTGCTGGTACTAATGATAAAATAATAAATATTTATTGATTTTAAACTACTAGTAAAACTAAAATCTACATACCCCCCCCCACACACACACACACAAGTGTATTTTTACGTTTGCGAAAATATAATTTTTACGGTAATCCAATAATTAAAAAAATTAAAGAACAACACCTCTATAGCTAAATATTTAGTGATCTTGAAAGAATAAGAATCGGAATCGGTAATCGTATCGGAATCGGGAATTTAGAACAGAATCCGTAACTGTATCGAAATCGGGAAAGAAATATTGGAAGCGTCCCATCACTACTCATACCACCATATTACTTTTTTCTTTTTTTTTTTTTACTGACCTCCACTCGTTTCGCACCTTAATATAGTGTCTTATACTTACGGTTTAAATTTCATTAAAATCGGATTTACGCATTTGAATTTTTAAGGGGGTTCTGCCCTTACATAGCTCTCTTAAAGTGAGGTACCTAGAGATTCGGCACATTGAGGAAGTCGTGGAGATTCGGGACCACTTCCATTGCCTGACCCTGTGAATTTCATACATATTTAAATTTCATAAAAATATGATATGTTTGAAGTTTTAAGGGATGCACATAGCTCCCTTAGTGAGAGCACTTAAAGATTTGGAACCACTTCCATTGTTTTCCCAGGATTTTTTTTTTTTACATATAATCACTTTTAGTTCATATGTAGATTCTGTAACCTTTCTTTCTATAAGGAACACACAGACAGACATTGGCATTTATGTATAGAGGTATCCCTGTATGTTATTGCATATTGCACTCATCAAGGAATACCAGCACCACAAAAGCAATACCTAAGACGCTTTTTTTGTTTGTGTTTTTGTTGATGTTCAATGTGTTTTGTTTTTTGATTTTTTTTTTTTTTGTTTTTTGTTTTGTTTTGTTTTTTGTTGTTTTTTTGGTTTTTTCGGCAAGTTACGCACAGAGGGAAAGAAGCTTTGTTGTCGAAAAGTAGCGTTTTGTTTGTTTGTTTGTTTCTTTCTTTCTTGTGTGAAGTAAGTTCGCCGTTTGTAGCTTTGGCGTTTTAAGAATAACTTTCTTCTTCTTTTCATTTTTTTTTCGTTTTATTCTCGTTTCGTCTTCCTTCCGAAACTAATTCTTTAAAAAATATGAAACCTAAATCAAAACGATTTCCTGTTTTTGAAGAGCCAGACCCACACTGCCAACATGAAAACGAGTGCAACAATAAAATACAGCCAAGGAAAAAGCACTCGATTTGAGTCTAAACGCCAAATTCTTAGTTTGACTCACCCCAAGAGACGTGTCCAGAATCAAAGAATTCTTTCTCCGAAACGAGATATACAACAGCTGGAATCTGCAACCAGTTTTTTTTTCTTTTCTGATCTGAAATAACGTAAAATCAAAAAGAAAAGAAGTTTCATCATTTATTTTTCTTAACTGATTTTGGACAGCGACGTTGGATTGGGGTTGAAAAATACTTGTAATCCAGGGTTTCGAATCGTGTGACCGGTGGTGAATAGTCGTACTTCTATGCTGATGAGTCTTGATTGAAAAGAGACGAAACGTATACGTCCATAGATAAATAAACAATATATATATATATATATATATATATATATATATATATATATATATATATATATATATATATATATATATATATATATATATATGCGATTTTATGAAGACTTACCAAAGCATTCCTTTCAGGACACCAATGATCACCATTAAAGATATTTTTTCTTACAAATATTATTTATTCAAATTAAATGTTTTTTCCTACACGTGTTTCACTACCAAGCAGGTACTTGCTTGGCAGATCATCAGAGAAATTAAATGTCTGGAATAAGGGTGTCAACTGCCGACAATATACCATGTGGCGTTGTAATAGTTGAGGGCACTTAAGAAGAGAAGAGGAAAAAAAAAAAAAAAAAAAAAAAAAAAGTTAAAATTAAAAAACAAGAAAGAACAACGATAAAAAAAAGAAAGTCCTAGAAAATGTCTTAGAAAAGTAGCTCGTGCATTATTTCTGCCAACAAGCAAATAATCGGTCCCAAATGCATTTAAAAAAAAATAAAAAAATAAACCGGAACAATGTGCGATAATACACTTTCACGTCGGGCGGCACAATGATGAAAAAATCCCCCCCACCCCCACCAAAAAAAAACTAAACCATTCAAGATACCGCTCACAAGTTACCATTCTAATCCAATGATAGTATGGGCATTCTAAATCTAATTCATCACAAGGAAAAGCAACATAAATGTTCGTCCGGAATGCCAGCGGTCAGACGAGCCTTATTTAGGGGTTTGACTTATTCTACTTCGAAATAAACACACGACGAGTTGAACGTCAATCTCGCAGAAACTCTCCTTTATTTTAAGAAAAATCTTAATTAGTAGATAGAAACTATTTATTCAAAATACTGTTTCAAAAAATTCTATTATTAAAATTATTCTTTATAGAAATTAATTATCTAGTGTCTGGGACGTCATTTTACATTTTGGGAAAATATCCTTCATTTAATTAACTGCCGATTATTATCGTGTGTTGTTTAACGAAGCGAAAAAAACCTATCCCGCAGAAATTATTTTTTTTAAATTATTCATATTCATATAAATGCTCTGTACTCTGAACAACCCCGGTCTTCACTGAATGATCTATTTTATAAGTGAAATATATATATATATATATATATATATATATATATATATTGTCACCTGTTACAGAAATGTTACATTTCTGTAACAGGTGACAACATAAGCTGAAGAGTTGAGCACCCTCGTGGATGTTAAAAACAGACTGTCAAGAAGCTATAATGCAAAGTTCCGAATACGTTCGTCGAACACTCTCTACTAGTCTTCTATCTGTGCCCGATTCTAGGCACATATAGATCTTAATTTCCTTTAATTACGTCACAGTTTCCGTTGGCCGAGCGGATATGGCTGACTCTGTGTACCGGGTTCGCGCCTCCCGACCGTCTGAGATTGTTACTTTCCTGCACTAATGAGAGCAATGAGCTTGAAATATATATATATATATATATATATATATATATATATATATATATATATATATATATATATATATATATAAAGGTTACTTGATATGGTCTGTAAGATATTCAAAGTCGATGAATTTTATTTTATCTGTAGGTATATATATCAGTACCATTGGAGAGCCATGAATATTATAACTGTCCTGTTTTTAAATCTCCGAAACAGTTACATGGTAAACAGCTGATGATCCCCGTGTTAAGGTCTCCTGTTTTTGTTTCACTCTTAGATAATTAACCCCCCTTTTTTATTTTTTTATTTATATTTTTTTGTTTTTTTTGTTTATTTTACTTATATTTTTTCATTTATTAATTTTCCAACGGATGTTAAGTCTGCAATATCTTGGATTTAGTTATTTTGTCTGGGAATTTAAACTGCATTTTACAATTTTTTTTTTTTTTTTTTTTTTAATGACTCAAAGCTTCTTTAGACTATATATATATATATATATATATATATATATATATATATATATATATATATATATATATATATATATATATTATGCTGAAACAAAATAAAATTCATCGACTTTGAATATCTTACAGACCATATCAATAAACCTTTATTGTTTTTACTGCCCCCTTCTTCCGTTTCGCCTCTTAATACAGGAGGAAGAAACTGAAATCTTGGAAAGCTGAAAAGTTAGAAAACTCTCTGAATTAGTGCCTTATATTTATGGTTTAAATTTAATTAAAATCGGATATACTTATTTGAAGTTTTAAGGGAGTTCTGTCCCTATGGGTCACTTAGAGGTGGAGGCACGTAGATATTCGGCATATAGATGATAACATCAAGATCCGGAAGCACTTCCATTGTCTTCCCTGGATAATTTTATGCATATGATATAAATTTCATTAAAATAGGATATTTGGAAGTTTTAAAGGATGTTCGGCCTCCATAGCTCTCTTAGGTTAGTAGGACACTTAGAGATTCGGGACCACTTCCATTGTCGTCCCCAAAAAAGGTTATATATATATGATTTAAATTTCATAAAAATGGGATGTATTTGAAGTTTTTAGGGGGTTATGCCCTTATAGCTCCCTCCCTCTTTAGGGGTGTACTTAGAAATTTGGGAACACTTCCGTGGTCTTCGTACACACATATAATTCAAATTGAGTTTATATATATATATATATATATATATATATATATATATATATATATATATATATATATATATATATATATTGTATTTTTATGTAATTATTTTTATTGGTGATTGTAGCGTTCGTTGTTATTTCGATTGTCTCACTTTCCTAAGTGATTAAGATGCAGAAAATTGCATTATTAGTCGCCTTTAACGTATTTTATACGTACATAAAAGTAATCCATGGACACGTGTTTCTGGCTCACAGCCGTCATCAGCATGGCTAACTTAGACAGAGATCGAACCTTCGATATTGATGTCTATGTACGTATAAAATAAATAAATATATATATATATATATATTGTGTGTGTGTGTGCGTGTGTGTGTGTGTGTGTGTGTGTGTGTGTGTGTGTGTGTGTGTGTGCGTGTGCGCATTTAATCAGAATATTTTCATTTAGACAAACATTATATTTCGGTCAAATTTGACCGAAATACTAAATGGATTATTCGGAAAATTAAAAAAAGTCACTCCCGTTATTTATTTATGTTTGCATATATATATATATATATATATATGAATAAAATCATTTTTCATAAATATGTCTCTGAGATTTTCGCCGTAACGAAGAGTTATTTACTTTCTTCCCCATTTTGATGGTTTTTTAAATTGCAAGTAAATACACACGTGGCTCCAAGAAGATATATATATACTTCTCTCTCTCTATATATATATATATACTTCTATATTATATATATAAGAAAATACTTCTAATATATATATAGAAAATACTTCTCATATGTATATAAATATGAGAAGTATTTTCTTATTTATCACTACTATATTATAATCAAAACGGGTTACTCTACATTGTTTTGAAATATTCTATTTATAGTCAAGCAAGGTCGCAAATACAATCTTTTGTTTATCTTATTTGCATGATTATATCTTTAAACAGTTCAAAATAAATAATTGTTTGCTGTTATTCGATTATAATTTGATTATCCTATTTGCTTATGTATTTGAAATAGTTTTGTCGATATTACCATTAATTAATTAAAGTGATAATAACAAAAAATCATGTTTATTAATTTTCAAAGGGCGTGCATCCCCGTCTCCTGCAAGGGGAATAATTTCTTTCGACAAATTATTTATTTCAAATTCTCCTCCGCATCCTCCACAACAATCGACAAGTTTTGTTTTTTTTAATTTAGCTAATTATTTTTATAAAGCTCATTTTTAAAGAGTAGTTTTTTCCTAAAATAGCAGCATTCATTAAAACTAAACGCTTTAAAAAAAATTTATTATTATTTCAGCATTTAATTGTCGTAGTTTTTAATTTTTCTTGAAAAATAAATAACAGCAATCACTATTCTGTCCAAATTGCGAGAGAAAAAAAAGATTCATAGTATAAGTGTAGATTAACATCCTCTGTTAAATCACCCCACCTTCCACAAAACAAAAAATAGATTCTTCGTTTCTAGGCGATTACGTATGAACACCTTTAAAAACATAGCAGAAAGATGAAAAAGAGCTTATTTTAGAATTTAGAGTGGGGATTAGTTTCGTATATACATTCAATTTAAAATGATCCCCTCACTTCTGGATCATTCTAGCGTTTATGGGTAATTAACTAAATTCTTCTTTTTTTTTCTATAGGAGCTAAATCCGTTGCGTTTTATTTTTTTTTTTGGAGGGGGGGTCTATTATACGTGTGGTTTTGTGACCTTGCCACTCGGATTTAGGGTTTGTGGTTAAGATATGTTTTATTAATTTTCCTAATAAGTTAGAATGGCCCGGAGATGGGGCATCATTTTACGATAAATATATATTAAACTGATCGCCCACTCTAAATTCTAAAATAATTGTTTATTTTTGTCTTTCTGTTTTCTACAGTGTTCACTCTTCACACGTAATCGCCTAAAAAAGTTGAATTTCATTTTGGGGAGGGTGATTTAGCAGCGGCTCTTTAATCTTATATATTTTTTTAAACTATACATCCCTTTTTTATTTTAATTATAAGCAATTGATTTGTTTAGTTGTGTTTACCTTTCCTGTGAAAATTAAATAAATTATTTTTAAGGCATAAATAAAAATGTTAAAGTTTGGGTATTATCGTAGATTGGCACCCTCAGCCCCCACCGAATGAAATTTTACTTTTTAGGCGATTACGTGTGAATACCCTGAAAAACTTGATGCTGCTGCTGTTGCTGCTGCTGTTGCTGCTACTGCTGCTGCTGATGCTGCTGCTGCTGCTGCTGCCGATGCTGCTGATGCTGATGATGATGATGATGATGATGATGATGACAAACATTTTTCATGAAAAAGAAAAACTCCTCTAATATTTCTA
This sequence comes from Sepiola atlantica, assembly GCA_963556195.1. Classification (NCBI taxonomy): domain Eukaryota; kingdom Metazoa; phylum Mollusca; class Cephalopoda; order Sepiida; family Sepiolidae; genus Sepiola; species Sepiola atlantica. Next base: position 171,307,779 of record OY744522.1, on the reverse strand, counting down.
AATTACAAAAAAAAATAATTTTTAACTATTTATTAATTCTTTTTTCTGTCTTCAATGATAAAGGCGTAAAGCACAAAGTAACCATTTCGAATTACTCATTAATATGAAATTGTTTTATTTGACCAATAGACGTTCCAGTCTTTCATTTATTCATTTCATTATATAACCAGTTGTTAATTCGTATTCATTTTTATGCTGAAACAAAATAAAATTCCTCGATTTTGAACATCTTAAAGACCATATCAATTAACCTTTTTTTCTAATAAAGAAAATTTGACTATGTTCATTGCTCAGTAAATTTCACATTAGAATATATCAAATAACACTACGACAATCATATTTTTGTTGTTTTCCTCCAAATTACCAAAATGTCAAATGGAGTGTATTTCTTTATTTTCTGTAAAAAAAACTATTGTTACAGTAATTGCTGCCCAGAGGGCGTGTTGTTTTTGCTAGTATATATATATATATATATATATATATATATATATATATATATATATATATATATAATGTATGTATGTATATATATGTATGTATGTATATATATATATATATATATATGGGGGGGTACTTACGAATTCTTAACGTTAAACATGAAAGAACGAGTAAAAATACGCCAATAACCAACACAAAAAGTAAGAAAGCCAGCACTCAAAAATACATATAAACATAACAATTTATTTAACGTGGTTCAATTAAATTGTGTAAATTCCTCAATGAAAAACTTGAGTTTTGTGCACAGGAAAATGTTCATTTTACTGTTTGTATAAAATTGTCTTTTAAAGTTTCTTCTTGGAAAGCACACGTGTTTTGGTGTGCGCGTAATTTAAGGAAAATGAGCATTTTACTGTTTGTATAAAATTGTCTTTTAAAGTTTCTTCTTGGAAAGCACACGTGTTTTGGTGTGCGCGTAATTTAAGGAAAATGAGTTGTCTCTGTACCCCTTTTTTGCCGGGTACGAAAGGGTAGGAATTTGGCGTTCGAACGAACTGAGAAAGGAAAAAAAAGGGTTAGGCTTGCTATTCGTCCTGTGTCCAGCGAGGAGGAAAGGGGAGACGGCGTGTAATAACTGTTAGACAGTAGTAGGCAGTGTTTTCTCGCCCACATGCTTTTCGAGTCATGCTGATGGGATTGTCTTAATCGCTGGTCGTAGGGAGAGAAAGACTTCGTTGACAGGACCTGTTACTTGCTGGAAAAGGGGGGAAAAGAGGAGGAGAAGAAAGGCGTATCTTCTTTTATATCACTCAAATCACGCGTGGTCACGCATGATCTCTGGTCTGTGATTGGTCGGAAACCTCTGTCAACGTGATTTGCCGAGATCAAAAGCCCCGCAGGTTCTCTTTCTTAGAGACGAAAAAAAGGGCTGAGTCAAATTGAAGGAAAGGTCGTACTTGTCTCCCCTTAGTTATTTGGATGTCAATCCGATATATATATATTATAGAATTTTTTTAAAAAACAAGAAACGTTATTTTTTTTAACATTTTTATATACATTTATTAAATGAATAAAATCATTTTTCATAAATATATGTCTGAGACTTTCGCCGTAAGACGGCCGTAACGAAGAGTTATTTACTTTCTTTCATTTTTTTTCTTCCTCACTTTGCTGGTTTTAGAAATTGCAAGAAAATACACACGTGGTTCCAAGAGGATAATTTTCATCTGATCTTGTTGACGATTTTGACGAAAGTGAATATTTCAGATGTGTGTATTGGCGCGGTTACGCTTATATGAATTGGAAGAGATGTACACATCCTTAAGAAAACGTTTTTTAGAAATATATTATAGAATTTTGAAAAAAACAAGAAACGTTATTTTTTTACTTATATATATATATATATATATATATATATATATATATATATATATATATATATATTAAATGAATAAAATACTGGCCTCTGGAACTCCCTCCCTGCCCCCTGTTTCCCCAACAGTACAGACATGCAGAAGTTTAAAACTAATGTAAACAGACACCTCGCTGCGCTGATCCCAATCTAGATTGACCACCCCCTACCTTCTCCCCTTTTCTTTTTCTCAGTAGCCCCTTACGTCTACAGTGGCGGCCTGCCTTGTTTGGGGTGAACTATGTTAAAAAAAATAAAATTAAAAAAAAAATCATTTTTCATGAATATATGTCTCTGAGACTTTCGCCGTAAGACGGCCGTAACGAATAGTTATTTACTTTCTTTCTTTCCTATTTTTCTTCCTCATTTTGTTGGTGTTAAAATCGCAAGTAAATACACATGTGTTTCCAAGAGAATAATTTTCATCTGATCTCGCTGATCTTCGTTACGGCCGTCTTACGGCGAAACTCTCAGAGACATATCTTTATAAAAAATGACTTCATTCATTTAATAAATATATATAAAAAGAAATTAAAAAATAACGTTTCTTGTCTTTTCTTTTAATTCTATAATACATTTCAAAAAACGTTTTCTTGAGGATGTGTACATCTCTTACAATTCATATATATATATATATATATATATATATATATATATATATATATATATATATATATATATATATAATCATTTCATTCCTGAAAAAATTCTTGGTCTGATGAGGTTGACTTTCTTGGAAAAGTGCAACCGAAACATGTATGCACATATGTAACCAATAATGTTTGTATAAATAAAAATTTATACTTATAAACAGCTCTACTTGGTATTGAGCACTTTTTATAAACACTTGAGTTTCTACGGATTTACATTTACAGAAACTAATACAATACATGTACGCTATATATATATATATATATATATATATATATATATATATATATATATATATATATATATATATATATATATATATATATATAAACCTTCCTGCCTCTGGAAATGGTGCTTCAGCCATGACAGAGGCCAACCAGGGTGATCCATCAGGCCTTGAGACAAAAGGTCCTGGCCCCCTATCTCCATCAAATGCAGCAAAAAAAAAAAGAAACATAAGAGGCTTAAAAGCCCAACCATGGACTGTTGCACAAAAGAAGGTGCTATTGTTTTGCTACCACTAGTCAAAGTTTGAAAAGTGGAGCAAAACATCCAATGAGATTCTAGCTGATAAGATCCAAGAATCTACCCTCCCCGAAGAAGAAAAAAATATATATATATATAAAAACAATAACAAATATTATATATATATATATATATATATATATATATATATATATATATATATATGTATGTATAGTGCGGCAGCAAGTAATTTTTTATGCAAGCGTCATTAAAAAAAAAATATATATATATATATATATGTATAGTTCGGCAGCAAGTCATTTTTTATGCAAGCGTCATTAAATATATATATATATATATATATATATATATATATATATATATATATATATATATATATATAGTGTACAAAGATTGTGTAAATTGAATTATAGTCTTGTTCATATTATGTTGTTTTTTCTTTTCAAAATTAAACTTTAAATCGACAAATGTTTTACACCTACACTTACATATTTTCAAAAATAATACCTGATCATGCATATAAAGATGATCCCATCATCCCATTCATATCAACACATTTCGGATTATGTATCTCAAAACTAATAGAACCTATCATTTGTGTTTGCTTGACGCATAATATCTCAAATCAGTTTCCTTTCTAAAAATGAGTGTAATATACTTTCAGGATCCCCCAATTTAAATATCAATTCAATCCCCTCTTTTCAATATGTATTGTATTTGACTTCCTTCCCTCTGTAAGCTATTTCCCCTCCGCCTATTTCGCTAATGACATGCGCATTGCACACTCACCTCACTGAAATCAAATTTCACTGAAACATTCTCAGCGACAGATTCAAAATGTAAGACATTTAAATCAAACTACTTCTGGACCCTGTCAGGTCACCAGAAATCAATTCCCCCCTTTCTACTTTTTTTTATCTATCTCCTTTCAATTATCTTCATATTTCCCTGTTCATATGTGATGTTATCTCCGATGTGAAAAAAAAACATCTATTTTTTCGAAGGGTGTTGTAGTTGGCTTGAAGCATTGTGCGTAGTTTGTAAGAATTAGATTTTTTTAAGGCGATGCAAATGCAATTTTGGTTGAAGACACCGTTTGATACGAAACCAAGGTAAATAGATGAAATGATAATATTGAAGAATTCGGTAATTTTCAATTAAATATTCGTTTACTAACGTAGTGTATCGAATCAGGGTGGTATGGTATGGTGTCATATTTTATTATTATTTTTTTAATTTTCGAGGTATCACTTTCTTCTCAAAACAAAATCTCCACTCAATTCTGAGAGTGTATTCACCTGGAAGCAGGAAGTCGATGTATTATGGGCTCTGTTTGTCGCAGAAAATTATTATTACTACTACTATTATTATTATTATTATTATTATTATTATTATTATTATTATTATTATTATTATTATTATTATTATTTATTGTTGTTGCTGTTGTTCGTTTGATTTCCTACTTAAGTTAATATTTGTAATTAGTAAAGTGGACATAATGGGGCTGTATTAAATTATGTGTTATCTCCCTTGGAAGGAAAGATTTTAAGTTTTTAGTTTTAGGGTTGTTTTTTTTTTTTACTTTATGGTACCATTTATCATATTTATTAGATATTATTCTTTACCGTATATAGTGTAGTGAGAGAACGGGTATTAATCCATGCTATTGGCCATCTGTATATATATATATATATATATATATATATATATATATATATATATATATATATATATATATATATATATATTAGGAAATTGACAACATCTTTGAAGCACGGATTAGAATGTATTAAAGTGAAATATTTTGACACTTATCCTAACGTCTTAAGAACTTGGTGTCTCTTTCTGCTCATATCGTGATTCGACCCCTCGGGGTTAATACCATCAAAATGAGGAGGAAGAAAAGAAGAAAAAAACTATAAAACAGTCTCGCCTGACAAAGTTGTTTTACAACGAAGGCTTGCAAAAAAAAAATTAAATTAATGAATTTTTAATTTAAATTGCACGATTGTTGATTTTCAAAATATTTCACGTTATATATATATATATATATATATATATATATATATATATATATATATATATATATATATATATATATATGTAAAAATAAAAAAAGATAATTTACAAGACGAATCAGAACATGTAGGGCGATTGTATCCAGCTTTGCCTCGCTACGGTACTAGAGATAGAACACATGTGAATAGGAACAATAGAGAATCTGCCGTTTCATGCGAAGAATTTTTTAAGAAAACTAAAGAGATTATCATGACTAATATTTCCGAGTCTTTTAATTACATTAGAAAACTTCTTAATAAAACCAAGAAAAAGGTATTAAAAGACATAGCATCTAAGATATTATTAAACCCGGATATGATATATAGGATAGAAGAACTTCCTCAATGGTATGAGTATATCATGGATATAATCGATACAAAATTATACAAGCCACCTGCTGAGGGTATAAAAAATAAACCTCGAAATGTTTGTGTAGTCCTATATGAAAATAAAGGATTTGATGATATAAATCTGCCTAAAATATTTAATAATCCAGAAATCATTCAGTCACTGCCCAATGAACTTAAAAAAGAGGAACCGAAACCAATAGTAACATATAAACTAGGGCAAACTATCCGGAATAAGGTTTTTAACTATAAAAAACTGTAGAGAATTTAAATATTAATGATAATGATGAAATGTATATACCATCATGTGAATGTGAATCCTTCCCTTTATGTAATACTGACATAGGGCATATAATTACCGGTAATCTAGCGATAGTTAAAAATTCTAAATTAAGAAAACTCTTAAGTAAAGGCCCAAACTATAGAGAACCTAAATGTTTAAATTATGCGAAATGTGTTAAGGAAATAAATAAAGCGTTAGATAATTTCACTGCATCCATGGCAAAAAAACATAAACTATTACACTCTACATTTGACGCATGGAAAAATAATATAGTTAGATTCGTAAATAAAAAAGAAGAACGTTTAAAAGAATTTAAGCACCCTAAAAGAACGAATCCCCTCCTTAGAAATCCACAAATAACTACGGAGCTTGAAATGCTTCAAAATAGGTTTGTAATAGTTCCTATTGATAAGGCGACAAATAATGTAGCTTTTATCTGTAAATAGTATTATATACAACGCTTATTGCTAGAAGTAGGAATAATAGGTGAAGTTTCAGATACTTATAAATTAAGTAATAATAAAAGCGATAACATTATTATAAACAATACTGTTATTTGTGAAAAATTAGGATTAAAATTATAAGAAAAATACAAAAAACTTCCATCTATGTATTGGATACCTAAAATGCATAAAACACCAGTTGGCGCCCGTTTCATTGTTGCCTCAAAAATGTGCATCACTAAACCTTTAAGTAAGGCTGTGTCTAAAATCTTTAAATTAATTATAAACCAAATAAATAGTTTCCATAAAAAAGTAAATTCTATAGTAATATAAACCTATTTTGGGTGGTAAATAATTCCGATCTAGTAAAAGAAAAATTAGATCGTATTAATTCTCGTAAACAGGCTAAATCAATCTCGACATATGATTTTAGTACATTATATACAAAAATACTACATAAAGAACTTATTAAAGAATTAGGTAATACTGTAGATTTAGCTTTTGCAGGAGGAAAAGGTAAATACATAGACTTTGCAAAATCTAAAGCCTTTTGGTGTAAAAATAAAAATGGTAAGACGAGTGTATCCAAAACTGGTCTGATAATGCTTATAAGTCACCTTATAAAAGAGAGTTACTTTCAAATAGGGAATAAATTATTGCTCCAAACAATAGGTATTCCAATGGGTTTGGATCCGTCTCCATTTTGGGCAGATCTATATTTACATAGACTGGAATATATATATATGTCATCATTAATAGAAAATGATATATCTAGAGCGTATAGTTATCATGGATGTAGGCGATATATTGACGACCTTGTTTGCATTAATGATAGCGAAGAGTTTGCAAATACTAAACATTTAATATATCCTAAAGAGTTCAAATTAAACTGTGAACATAAGGGAACACAAGCTACTTTTCTTGATTTGGATATAAAAATTGAAGATAAAATATTTATCTATAAACTGTTTGATAAAAGAAATTCATTCCCTTTTCGTATCGTGCGAATGCCATATAAAAATAGTACTAGCCCTGTGTATATATTTTACGGGAGTATTATGTCTGAATTTCTGAGGATTGCTCGTGTTACCTTAAAATTAGTAGATTTCATGCCCCCAATTTCTGATCTAATAATAAGAATGATTAACCAAGGTGGCGATCAAAATAAAATATTTGGACAATTAAATAAAGCAATTACTCGCCATCCTGATGCTTTTAAATCTTATCAAATTAATCAAAATAAACTGATAGAACAAATCATAGGATATATAAATAGAAATAATGTAGAATATATATAAACGTATATATAACACATCTACTAATTATAATAAGAAAAAACAATAAAAATACAGTAGAAAGAAAGAAAGAAATGTTAGAAAAGAAGAAGAAGAAGAAGAAGAAGAAGAAGAAGAAGAAGAAGAAGAAGAAGAAGAAGAAGAAGAAGAAGAAGAAGAAGAAGAAGAAAATCGACAGTTATGAACGCCGATTTTAAACACCGGGAGTTGGCAAAGAAGAAGAAGAAAAAGAAAGAAAAAGAGAACAAATTAACAGTTAACTTATAGACGCCGATTTGAAACACTGAGAATAGAAAAAACTCGACAGTTGTGAACGCAGATTAGAAAAACTGTAAGTGAACAAGGAAGATTAATATTTATTTGAGGTTGACGACAACGGGGAGATGGACAACAAAGTAGGACGAGGGAGAGAAGGAGGAACTAAAGGTATATATATATATATATATATATATATATATATATATATATATATATATATATATATATATATATTTATTTATTTTTTATTTTTTGATGTGTTGATGTTTTTATATTTATAATATAAAACTAAAAATAATACATTAATCACTTAATTAAACACTTTAAAATGCAGCAACATTTTTGTAAGTAACGGATAAATTTTATTAGACAGACGAACAGCACAGGTAAAGATAACTTTTTTTTTGTCTTAAATAACTAATATAAGTTAGCAAAACATTTATATGGAACAAAACGTAGATTTAGTATAAGGAACGTTTATGTTTTTGGCGCGCTGAAGAAACACATATTGGGATTAAAAGAATAAAATGTTGATGTTTTTTTTATCTGACTTCTATTTGTGACATTTTGTCAAATGCGCTGAAGAAACACATATTGGGATTAAAAGAATAAAATGTTGATGTTTTTTTCTGACTTCTATTTGTGACATTTTGTCAAATGCGCTGAAGAAACACATATTGGGATTAAAAGAATAAAATGTTGATGTTTTTTTCTGACTTCTATTTGTGACATTTTGTCAAATGCGCTGAAGAAACACATATTGGGATTAAAAGAATAAAATGTTGATGTTTTTTTCTGACTTCTATTTGTGACATTTTGTCAAATGCGCTGAAGAAACACATATTGGGATTAAAAGAATAAAATGTTGATGTTTTTTTCTGACTTCTATTTGTGACATTTTGTCAAATGCGCTGAAGAAACACATATTGGGATTAAAAGAATAAAATGTTGATGTTTTTTTCTGACTTCTATTTGTGACATTTTGTCAAATGCGCTGAAGAAACACATATTGGGATTAAAAGAATAAAATGTTGATGTTTTTTTCTGACTTCTATTTGTGACATTTTGTCAAATGCGCTGAAGAAACACATATTGGGATTAAAAGAATAAAATGTTGATGTTTTTTTCTGACTTCTATTTGTGACATTTTGTCAAATGCGCTGAAGAAACACATATTGGGATTAAAAGAATAAAATGTTGATGTTTTTTTTAACTTCTATTTGTGATATTTTGTCAAATGCGCTGAAGAAACACATATTGGGATTAAAAGATTAAAATGTTGATGTTTTTTTTATCTGACTTCTATTTGTGATATTTTGACAAATGCGCTGAAGAAACACATATTGGGATTAAAAAATTAAAAATAAGAAAGGAAAGAATTCTTGAACATCTTAGAAACGATCGTACGCCTAATCATTGTTAATTTTTAATTCATGGAATTGAAATA
>OY744522.1:171271162-171293662 GCA_963556195.1 Sepiola atlantica | reverse complement strand
TCCGGCGACTTCTAATGTAAAAGCAAGTCTCTCGACGGTGTCGTCGTTGACCCTCGGTACATGTCCAAACTGTCTGAGTCGCCACTTGTCCATTTCATCATCGGCTTTCCATCTCGGCTGTTTCCGGCGACTTCTAATATAAAAGCAAGTCTCTCGACGGTGTCATCGTTGACCCTCGGTACATGTCCAAACTGTCTGAGTCGCCACTTGTCTATCTCATCATCGGCTTTCCATCTCGGCTGTTTCCGGCGACTTCTAATGTAAAAGCAAGTCTCTCGACGGTGTCGTCGTTGACCCTCGGTACATGTCCAAACTGTCTGAGTCGCCACTTGTCCATTTCATCATCGGCTTTCCATCTCGGCTGTTTCCGGCGACTTCTAATGTAAAAGCAAGTCTCTCGACGGTGTCGTCGTTGACCCTCGGTACATGTCCAAACTGTCTGAGTCGCCACTTGTCCATTTCATCATCGGCTTTCCATCTCGGCTGTTTCCGGCGACTTCTAATATAAAAGCAAGTCTCTCGACGGTGTCATCGTTGACCCTCGGTACATGTCCAAACTGTCTGAGTCGCCACTTGTCTATCTCATCATCGGCTTTCCATTTCGGCTGTTTCCGGCGACTTCTAATGTAAAAGCAAGTCTCTCGACGGTGTCGTCGTTGACCCTCGGTACATGTCCAAACTGTCTGAGTCGCCACTTGTCCATTTCATCATCGGCTTTCCATCTCGGCTGTTTCCGGCGACTTCTAATGTAAAAGCAAGTCTCTCGACGGTGTCGTCGTTGACCCTCGGTACATGTCCAAACTGTCTGAGTCGCCACTTGTCCATTTCATCATCGGCTTTCCATCTCGGCTGTTTCCGGCGACTTCTAATGTAAAAGCAAGTCTCTCGACGGTGTCGTCGTTGACCCTCGGTACATGTCCAAACTGTCTGAGTCGCCACTTGTCCATTTCATCATCGGCTTTCCATCTCGGCTGTTTCCGGCGACTTCTAATATAAAAGCAAGTCTCTCGACGGTGTCATCGTTGACCCTCGGTACATGTCCAAACTTTCTGAGTCGCCACTTGTCCATCTCATCATCGGCTTTCCATCTCGGTTGTTTCCGGCGACTTCTAATGTAAAAGCAAGTCTCTCGACGGTGTCATCGTTGACCCTCAAGACATGTCCAAACCATCTGAGTCGCCACTTGTCCATCTCATCATCGGCTATCAATCTCGGCTGTTTCCGGCGACTTCTAATGTAAAAGCAAGTCTCTTGACGGTGTCGTCGTTGACCCTCGGTACATGTCCAAACTTTCTGAGTCGCCACTTGTCCATCTCATCATCGGCTTTCCATCTCGGCTGTTTCCGGCGACTTATAATGTAAAAGCAAGTCTCTGGACGGTGTCGTCGTTGACCCTCGGTACATGTCCAAACCATCTGAGTCGCCACTTGTCCATTTCATCATCGGCTTTCCATCTCGGCTGTTTCCGGCGACTTATAATGTAAAAGCAAGTCTCTCGACGGTGTCGTCGTTGACTCTCGGTACATGTCCAAACTTTCTGAGTCGCCACTTGTCCATCTCATCATCGCCTTTCCATCTCGGCTGTTTCCGGCGACTTCTAATGTAAAAGCAAGTCTCTCGACGGTGTCGTCGTTGACCCTCGGTACATGTCCAAACCATCTGAGTCGCCACTTGTCCATCTCATTATCGGCTTTCCATCTCGGCTGTTTCCGGCGACTTCTAATTTAAAGCAAGTCTCTCGACGGTGTCGTCGTTGACCCTCGGTACATGTCCAAACTTTCTGAGTCGCCACTTGTCCATCTCATCATCGGCTTTCCATCTCGGCTGTTTCCGGCGGCTTATAATGTAAAAGCAAGTCTCTCGACTGTGTCGTCGTTGACCCTCGGTACATGTCCAAACTGTCTGAGTCGCCACTTGTCTATCTCATCATCGGCTTTCCATTTCGGCTGTTTCCGGCGACTTCTAATGTAAAAGCAAGTCTCTCGACGGTGTCGTCGTTGACCCTCGGTACATGTCCAAACTGTCTGAGTCGCCACTTGTCCATTTCATCATCGGCTTTCCATCTCGGCTGTTTCCGGCGACTTCTAATGTAAAAGCAAGTCTCTCGACGGTGTCGTCGTTGACCCTCGGTACATGTCCAAACTGTCTGAGTCGCCACTTGTCCATTTCATCATCGGCTTTCCATCTCGGCTGTTTCCGGCGACTTCTAATGTAAAAGCAAGTCTCTCGACGGTGTCGTCGTTGACCCTCGGTACATGTCCAAACTGTCTGAGTCGCCACTTGTCCATTTCATCATCGGCTTTCCATCTCGGCTGTTTCCGGCGACTTCTAATATAAAAGCAAGTCTCTCGACGGTGTCATCGTTGACCCTCGGTACATGTCCAAACTTTCTGAGTCGCCACTTGTCCATCTCATCATCGGCTTTCCATCTCGGTTGTTTCCGGCGACTTCTAATGTAAAAGCAAGTCTCTCGACGGTGTCATCGTTGACCCTCAAGACATGTCCAAACCATCTGAGTCGCCACTTGTCCATCTCATCATCGGCTATCAATCTCGGCTGTTTCCGGCGACTTCTAATGTAAAAGCAAGTCTCTTGACGGTGTCGTCGTTGACCCTCGGTACATGTCCAAACTTTCTGAGTCGCCACTTGTCCATCTCATCATCGGCTTTCCATCTCGGCTGTTTCCGGCGACTTATAATGTAAAAGCAAGTCTCTGGACGGTGTCGTCGTTGACCCTCGGTACATGTCCAAACCATCTGAGTCGCCACTTGTCCATTTCATCATCGGCTTTCCATCTCGGCTGTTTCCGGCGACTTATAATGTAAAAGCAAGTCTCTCGACGGTGTCGTCGTTGACTCTCGGTACATGTCCAAACTTTCTGAGTCGCCACTTGTCCATCTCATCATCGCCTTTCCATCTCGGCTGTTTCCGGCGACTTCTAATGTAAAAGCAAGTCTCTCGACGGTGTCGTCGTTGACCCTCGGTACATGTCCAAACCATCTGAGTCGCCACTTGTCCATCTCATTATCGGCTTTCCATCTCGGCTGTTTCCGGCGACTTCTAATTTAAAGCAAGTCTCTCGACGGTGTCGTCGTTGACCCTCGGTACATGTCCAAACTTTCTGAGTCGCCACTTGTCCATCTCATCATCGGCTTTCCATCTCGGCTGTTTCCGGCGGCTTATAATGTAAAAGCAAGTCTCTCGACTGTGTCGTCGTTGACCCTCGGTACATGTCCAAACTTTCTGAATCGCCACTTGTCCATCTCATCATCGGCTTTCCATCTCGGATGTTTCCGGCGACTTCTAATGTAAAAGCAAGTCTCTCGGCGGTGTCGTCGTTGACCCTCGGTACATGTCCAAACTTTCTGTGTCGCCACTTGTCCATCTCATCATCGGCTTTCCATCTCGGCTGTTTCCGGCGACTTATAATGTAAAAGCAAGTCTCTCGACGGTGTCGTCGTTGACCCTCGGTACATGTCCAAACCGTCTGAGTCGCCACTTGTCCATCTCATCATCGGCTTTCCATCTCGGCTGTTTCCGGCGACTTCTAATGTAAAAGCAAGTCTCTCGACGGTGTCGTCGTTGACCCTCGGTACATGTCCAAACTTTCTGAGTCGCCACTTGTCCCTCTCATCATCGGCTTTCCATCTCGGTCGTTTCCGGCGACTTCTAATGTAAAAGCAACTCTCTCGACGGTGTCGTCGTTGACCATGCCCAAACATGTTCAAACCATCTGAGTCGCCATTTGTCCATCTCATCATCGGCTTTCCATCTCGGTTGTTTCCCGTCGTCTTCTAATATAAAAGCAACTCTCTCGACGGTGTCGCAATTTCCTCATCTAGCCCTAAATCGGTGTGATGCCGTAGCGCTTTCAGATGTCCTCAGCATCATCATTGGATGTCCTCATCATCATCATTGGATGTCCTCATCATCATCATTAGCTGTCCTAAAGAATTAAATATTAAAGAATTACAACCTCCCAAAAGATTTTATGTTAAAGATTACTGTTCAATTTTTAGAGGATGGATAAGTTTGTTATGTCAGTTTAATGTAAAATATTCACCCTGATTAAAATTTGGAAAAGAAGTTTGTAAATACAATATTTTGCCTGAAAACTGTAGAAAAATCAACAAACGGGAAGGGGCCAATTTACATAAAACTGAACCCACAGAAAAAATTGGAAAAAGTATTTTTCCGCATTTGAAAATGGTGTACTTATTTGATAGCATTCCATGCAAAGAATTGAAATAAAATTCAGAAAAATTGTTTTAGAGTCGGAGAAGGCATCGTATGTACCTTTTTCAAACCCTTACCCTAACCTTTTTTTAAATTTCGAGCAGTGGGAACAAATTTATGTGAAATTTACATTGTAAATTGATCTCTGCTCTTTTTAAAAATTCAACAAAATTTTTTTTTTAAATGTTTTCAATAATCTGAGTATTTGTTTTTCAAAATAAAAAAAAATGTCTTACTCTTATTGTTTAATTTTTAGAAGGGTGTTCAATTTTCCAAAAAATTAAAACTTTTCAATCATATTTTTTTAATTTTGTATTAGGGTACTCAATCGAAATAGGAATCTGACAATTTTAATAATCTGAGTATTTGTTTTTCCAAATAAATAAAAAATGTGTGACTCGTATGTTTAATTTTTAGAAGGGTGTTCAATTTAATATAGTTATCTGACGATTCATTTTCCAAAAAAATTAAAACTTTTCAATCATGTTTTTTAATTTTTTTATTAGGGTACTCAATCGAAATAGGAATCTGACAATTTCTTTTAAAAACAAAAGTGAAAATGTTTCAGTCTTATTGTTTAATTTTTAGAGAGCTGTTCAGTCAATATAGTAACCCAATGACTTCTTTACCACAAAGTTAAATAACAAAACACAATTTTTGTTTTTCTAATTTTCTAAATTTCAAACGAATCTTTTTAAAAACTTGTGTAAAAAAGTAAAAGGAAGGTTTACTAGTATTCATCTGATGATTTGGGTTCGCAGGACGGTGTTCACACGTACATATGAAAACCGTGGTCATGGAATCCGTAAGTATGCACTCAAATGTCACCTCAACTTGTTGTAGCCAGAAGCGGACGTGACGTCACATGGGTAAAAAAAAAGAGAGGGAGGGAGAGAGGGAAGACAGTTCGTTTGGAAGCTGTAGAGCGAACATCATGTGTAAAAAATGACTTAAGAATTGAATGTAAACTAAGGGTCTAACAGGCCACAGATGTTCGTAGCCCGGAATGTCCCCCGCCGCTAGCAGAAAAGAAGGCAACATAAACAGCTCAATAAATGGTCCTTTCTCCAAAATTCAGAATATTCGCTTTTCTTTGGTTGTTGTGAGACTTTAATTCCAGACTAGAATGCACTCTCCGATGGAGATGATCTTGGATAAAATGCCCCAGTCACGGGAGGAGCGACCGCCACACAAGGTATTATTTAATTGCGCTGTTATGATTTGTCATTTGAATTCGGTAACAGACGCGTATTTTGTCTGATTGCGACTTATGAGACATTTGACCTCTTCTCGCAGTTGAGGTATGCATAACACATGTAAATAATATTGAGATTGATTTAAAATATTGGCTTGGCCAAAAAGTTGATTCGTATTTTGAATATTATCTTTCCGGCCTACTAAAGATCGTTTATATTCCTATTCTTCAAATCCTGTATTTAGTGTATCGAGTATGTTAACGTCAGTATGTAATAAGCCTCCGAGTAGAGGAGTTCTTACATTTTTGCTTGTATTTCAGGCCTTGAAATGGAAGATCAAGCAGAGAAGTACAGACATTTGATGCTTTTTTTTACTACATAAAAGAAAATAAAGCTACAGAAACCTGCATAAAGATATGTCATGTGTATGGCATGATGTTACAGAACGGGTGCGTCAAAAATGGTTTGCTCGATTCCGAAAAGGAAATGTTTCAGTGAGAGATGTCCCTTGCTCTGGTCGGCCAAAGATGATCGACAGTGATCAAGTGAAAGCCGTAGTTGAACAAGATTGCCGTTTGACAACCAGACAAATCGCAGACATTCTTTAAGATTTCCAAATCGAGTGTTAAAAATGACTTGCATAAACTTGCTTATGTTTCTAAACTTTATATTTGGGTTCCTCTTTCCTAAATAAACAAACTTTTTGGCCAACTTAATCAATTTCTGGAAATTTATAAAATAGCATAATTTGCTTTATTCAGGTGTAAATAAGTGTGTTGTCATATCCAATCAATTGTTTACTAGAAAAAAATTATTAAAATGAGCCTGCTTTTCTTACCTACTGCCTGCACCTATCCGGAGTTGCCCAGGATTCAGTGAAGTCATTTTAGTTTTTCATTTTCACTTGTTTTTTAAACTCATACAGAAAACGAATTAAAATTTTACTTGTAAGATAGACAACTTTTATTATATTCTTCAATTTAAAATATGAGTTATCAGCCTTACATTATTTTAGTTATGTTTAGCAATGAAAACACCGTTTACAAATGATGTGTCATGTGACCTTTTTCGACAACAAATTTTAAATGTTTTCAGATATTATCTTAATACACAGTAAATCTCCGGATTTACAGTGCTGTGTTAAAGAAAAAGAAAAATTTGTTATCTTTGTTAAAAGAAGTATGAAGAAAAACCTTAAATCTATCAGACGTTTACTAAAGTGTTTTTTTTATTACTGACATAAGCTGCTTTTTATTTTTAGGTGATTATTTTAAAAAAATGTTTCATATCACCAGTGCATCCAGACCGAACCAAGTAATTTTTTTAATAAATAGTGGTGAAGTACGTTATTATATTGCCAATAACATTGTACAACAATAACAAATAAAAAATTGCTAGTCATAAGCAAAGTTGGATTTGTTAGCTTAAATGCTATCTAGGTGCAACTTTTAAAATCCGGTTGACTTCTCTGTATATATTAGCTATTTTTAGATCTTAATTTTAATGAAACCTCCTGTAATGAATGTTAGTTGAAAAAAACTATTGTTTTTGAAAAAAAAAAATATTCTTCTGAGGGAAGAGACAACTTTAATGTAACAGCATCACTTACCCAGCATAAATGACTACTTCGGCTAGTACATAAAACACTTGATTTTTTTTTTTTTTTAGTGGGATGGGTAAAAAAAAAATGAACAGAAAAAGAAGCTACAGTCGAAAGAAAAACAAGCAACACATGGCGTTCATTTTTTCATTCTCTTGGGATGATGCAGGATTTTGGCAAAGTTTACTAAAGACATTCTTTTGTCTGGCACTTTCATTTGCATCGCATGAATATGATCAGAAACCTCCAGTTCCTCTCCTTCTGTCTCAAGAGATAATGAAAACCTCCTGAAAGGATGCCTAAACAGGGAGAAGTGTAGAGTGAAGCAAGGGTTGCCTAATCCCACACCTTATTTTGCCTGAAAAAGGAGGGTCTGAAAGTGTGTGGCCCCTACCAAAAAGGAGTGTTTAGAAAGTATTGTTTCCTCTACCAAAACAGGGTGGTCTGAAAGTATGTTGCCCTTTAAAAAGGGGTGTTTAGAAAGTCTTGTTATCTCTGCCAAAAAAGGAGGGTCTGTTGCCCTTTAAAAAGGGGTGTTCAGAAAGTCTTGTTACCTCTACCAAAACAAGATGGTCTGAAAGTATGTTGCCCTTTAAAAAGGGGTGTTTAGAAAGTCTTGTTACCTCTACCAAAAAGTCCAGTGTCAAGACGATCAGGAACAATCCCCTTGATAAGCATTGCAGGTCTTATTTTATTTAGTATTCTTTCTTCGAGACTAATAACAAAAGGATTGAGAGACAAGTCAATTTTACTGGTGCATTTATACTTTTCCTGAGATAAAATTATTGCTATGGACCTGACAGAACTTGTACAGGGCATACCGAAACTACAGTTCACGTCGGCAACCACTGTGCCAATGTCACTTCCATGTGAACAAGACATACCTACAAAGTGGTTCGAAAGTCTTGCTGACCCTACCAAAAAAATTGATCTGAGAGTTGTTGCCCCTACCAAAAAAGGGTCGTCCGAAAGTCTGTTGCCTCTATCAAAAAGGGGTGATCAGGAAATCTTGTTACCTTTACCAAAAAAGGGTGGTCCACAAGTCTTGTTGCCCAAACTAAAAAGAGGTGTTACAGAAAATCTTATTTCTACCAAAAAAGGAGGGTCCAAAAGTCTTGTTGGCCCGACACAGAAGTAATCAGTAAGTCTTGTTACCTCTACCAAAAAAAGGGGATTAGAAAATATTGTTTCTACTACCCAAAAATAGTGGTTTGAACGTCTGTTGCCCCTACTGAAAGGGGGTGTTCAGAAGGTTTTGTTACCTCTACCAAAAAAGGAGGGTCTGAAAGTCTGTTGCCCCTACTAAAAAGGGTTGTTCAGAAAGTCTTGTTACCTCTACCAAAAAAGTCTGTTGCCCCTACTGAAACGGGTGTTCAGAAGGTCTTGTTACTTCTACCAAAAAAGAGGGTCTGAAAGTCTGTTGCCCCTACTGAATAGGGGTGTTCAGAAAGTCTTGTTACTTCTACCAAAAAAGGAGGGTCTGAAAGTCTGTTGCCCCTACTGAACAGGGGGTGTTCAGAAAGTCTTGTTACTTCTACCAAAAAAGAGGGTCTGAAAGTCTGTTGCCCCTACTGAACACGGGGTGTTCAGAAAGTCTTGTTACTTCTACCAAAAAAGGAGGGTCTGAAAGTCTGTTGCCCCTACTGAACAGGGGGTGTTCAGAAGGTCTTGTTACTTCTACCAAAAAAGGAGGGTCTGAAAGTCTATTGCCCCTACTAAAAAGGGGTGTTCAGAAAGTCTTGTTATCTCTACAAAAAAAGAAGGGCCTGAAAGTCTGTTGCCCCTACTAAAAAGGGGTGTTCAGAAAGTCTTGTTATCTCTACAAAAAAAGAAGGGCCTGAAAGTCTGTTGCCCCTACTAAAAAGGAGTGTTCAGAAAGTCTTGTTATCTCTACAAAAAAAAAGGAGGGTCTGAAAGTCTATTGCCCCTACTAAAAAATGAAAGGGGGTGTTCAGAAGGTCTTATTACTTCTACCAAAAAAGAAGGGTCTGAAAGTCTATTGCCCCTACTGAACAGGGGGTGTTCAGAAGGTCTTGTTACTTCTACTAAAAAAGGAGGGTCTGAAAGTCTATTGCCCCTACTAAAAAGGGGTGTTCAGAAAGTCTTGTTATCTCTACAAAAAAAGAAGGGCCTGAAAGTCTGTTGCCCCTACTAAAAAGGGGTGTTCAGAAAGTCTTGTTATCTCTACAAAAAAAGAAGGGCCTGGAAGTCTGTTGCCCCTACTAAAAAGGGGTGTTCAGAAAGTCTTGTTATCTCTACAAAAAAAGAAGGGCCTGAAAGTCTGTTGCCCCTACTAAAAAGGAGTGTTCAGAAAGTCTTGTTATCTCTACAAAAAAAAGGAGGGTCTGAAAGTCTATTGCCCCTACTAAAAAATGAAAGGGGGTGTTCAGAAGGTCTTATTACTTCTACCAAAAAAGAAGGGTCTGAAAGTCTATTGCCCCTACTGAAAAGGGGGTGTTCAGAAGGTCTTGTTACTTCTACCAAAAAAGGAGGGTCTGAAAGTCTATTGCCCCTACTAAAAAGGAGTGTTCAGAAAGTCTTGTTATCTCTACAAAAAAAGAAGGGCCTGAAAGTCTGTTGCCCCTACTAAAAAGGAGTGTTCAGAAAGTCTTGTTATCTCTACAAAAAAAGAAGGGCCTGAAAGTCTGTTGCCCCTACTAAAAAGGAGTGTTCAGAAAGTCTTGTTATCTCTACCAAAAAAGAAGGGTCTAAAAGTCTGTTGCCCCTACTGAAACGGGTGTTCAGAAGGTCTTGTTACTTCTACCAAAAAAGGAGAATCTGAAAGTCTATTGCCCCTACTGAAAAGGGGTGTTCAGAAGGTCTTGTTACTTCTACCAAAAAAGAGGGTCTGAAAGTCTGTTGCCCCTACTGAAAATGGGTGTTCAGAAAGTCTTGTTACTTCTACCAAAAAAGAGGGTTTGAAAGTCTGTTGCCCCTACTGAAAGTGGGTGTTCAGAAAGTCTTGTTACTTCTACCAAAAAAGGAGGGTCTGAAAGTATATTGCCCCTACTGAAAAAGGGTGTTCAGAAGGTCTTGTTACTTCTACCAAAAAAGAGGGTTTGAAAGTCTGTTTCCCCTATTGAAAGTGGGTGTTCAGAAAGTCTTGTGACTTCTACCAAAAAAGAGGGTTTGCAAGTCTGTTGCCCCTACTGAAAGTGGGTGTTCAGAAAGTCTTGTTACTTCTACCAAAAAAGAGGGTCTGAAAGTCTGTTGCCCCTACTGAAAGTGGGTGTTCAGAAAGTCTTGTTACTTCTACCAAAAAAGGAGAATCTGAAAGTCTATTGCCCCTACTGAAAAGGGGTGTTCAGAAGGTCTTGTTACTTCTACCAAAAAAGGAGGGTCTTAAAGTCTATTGCCCCTACTGAAAATGGGTGTTCAGAAAGTCTTATTACTTCTACCAAAAAAGAGGGTTTGAAAGTCTGTTGCCCCTACTGAAAGTGGGTGTTCAGAAAGTCTTGTTACTTCTACCAAAAAAGGAGTGTCTGAAAGTATATTGCCCCTACTGAAAAGGGGTGTTCAGAAGGTCTTGTTACTTCTACCAAAAAAGAGGGTCTGAAAGTCTGTTGCCCCTACTGAAAGTGGGTGTTCAGAAAGTCTTGTTACTTCTACCAAAAAAGAGGGTCTGAAAGTCTGTTGACCCTACTAAAAAGGGGTGTTCAGAAGGTCTTGTTTCTTCTACCAAAAAAGGAGGGTCTGAAAGTCTATGTCCCCTACTGAAAAGGGGTGTTCAGAAAGTCTTGTTACTTCTACCAAATAAGGAGGGTCTGAAAGTCTGTTGCCACTACTAAAAAGGGGTGTTCAGAAGGTGTTATTACTTCTACTTAAAAAGGAGGGTCTGAAAGTCTGTTGCCCCTACTAAAAAGGGGTGTTCAGAAGGTCTTGTTACTTCTACCAAAAAAGGAGGGTCTGAAAGTCTATTGCCCCTACTGAAAGGGGGTGTTCAGAAAGTCTTGTTACTTCTACCAAAAAAGGAGGGTCTGAAAGTCTATTGCCCCTACTAAAAACTGGTGTTCAGAAAGTCTTGACTTCTACCAAAAAAGGAGGGTCTGAAAGTCTGTTGCCCCTACTAAAAAGGGGTGTTCAGAAAGTCTTGTTACTTCTACCAAAACAGGAGGGTCTGTAAGTCTATTGCCCCTACTGAAAAGGGGTGTTCAGAAGGTCTTGTTACTTCTACCAAAAAAGGAGGGTCTGAAAGTCTATTGCCCCTACTGAAAAGGGGTATTCAGAAAGTCTTGTTACTTCTACCAAAAAAGAGGGTTTGAAAGTCTGTTTCCCCTACTGAAAGTGGGTGTTCAGAAAGTCTTGTTACTTCTACCAAAAAAGGAGGGTCTGAAAGTATATTGCCCCTACTGAAAAGGGGTGTTCAGAAGGTCTTGTTACTTCTACCAAAAAAGAGGGTCTGAAAGTCTTTTGCCCCTACTGAAAAGGGGTGTCAAGAAAGTCTTATTACTTCTACCAAAAAAGAGGGTCTGAAAGTCTGTTGCCCCTACTGAAAATGGGTGTTCAGAAAGTCTTGTTTCTTCTACCAAAAAAGAGGGTTTGAAAGTCTGTTGCCCCTACTGAAAGTGGGTGTTCAGAAAGTCTTGTTACTTCTACCAAAAAAGGAGGGTCTGAAAGTATATTGCCCCTACTGAAAAAGGGTGTTCAGAAGGTCTTGTTACTTCTACCAAAAAAGAGGGTTTGAAAGTCTGTTTCCCCTATTGAAAGTGGGTGTTCAGAAAGTCTTGTGACTTCTACCAAAAAAGAGGGTTTGCAAGTCTGTTGCCCCTACTGAAAGTGGGTGTTCAGAAAGTCTTGTTACTTCTACCAAAAAAGAGGGTCTGAAAGTCTGTTGCCCCTACTGAAAGTGGGTGTTCAGAAAGTCTTGTTACTTCTACCAAAAAAGGAGAATCTGAAAGTCTATTGCCCCTACTGAAAAGGGGTGTTCAGAAGGTCTTGTTACTTCTACCAAAAAAGGAGGGTCTTAAAGTCTATTGCCCCTACT
This sequence comes from Sepiola atlantica, assembly GCA_963556195.1. NCBI lineage: Eukaryota > Metazoa > Mollusca > Cephalopoda > Sepiida > Sepiolidae > Sepiola > Sepiola atlantica. Next base: position 171,281,646 of record OY744522.1, on the reverse strand, counting down.
GAAAATGGGTGTTCAGAAAGTCTTATTACTTCTACCAAAAAAGAGGGTTTGAAAGTCTGTTGCCCCTACTGAAAGTGGGTGTTCAGAAAGTCTTGTTACTTCTACCAAAAAAGGAGGGTCTGAAAGTATATTGCCCCTACTGAAAAGGGGTGTTCAGAAGGTCTTGTTACTTCTACCAAAAAAGAGGGTCTGAAAGTCTGTTGCCCCTACTGAAAGTGGGTGTTCAGAAAGTCTTGTTACTTCTACCAAAAAAGAGGGTCTGAAAGTCTGTTGACCCTACTAAAAAGGGGTGTTCAGAAGGTCTTGTTTCTTCTACCAAAAAAGGAGGGTCTGAAAGTCTATGTCCCTTACTGAAAAGGGGTGTTCAGAAAGTCTTGTTACTTCTACCAAATAAGGAGGGTCTGAAAGTCTGTTGCCACTACTAAAAAGGGGTGTTCAGAAGGTCTTATTACTTCTACTTAAAAAGGAGGGTCTGAAAGTCTGTTGCCCCTACTAAAAAGGGGTGTTCAGAAGGTCTTGTTACTTCTACCAAAAAAGGAGGGTCTGAAAGTCTATTGCCCCTACTGAAAGGGGGTGTTCAGAAAGTCTTGTTACTTCTACCAAAAAAGGAGGGTCTGAAAGTCTATTGCCCCTACTAAAAACTGGTGTTCAGAAAGTCTTGACTTCTACCAAAAAAGGAGGGTCTGAAAGTCTGTTGCCCCTACTAAAAAGGGGTGTTCAGAAAGTCTTGTTACTTCTACCAAAACAGGAGGGTCTGTAAGTCTATTGCCCCTACTGAAAAGGGGTGTTCAGAAGGTCTTGTTACTTCTACCAAAAAAGGAGGGTCTGAAAGTCTATTGCCCCTACTGAAAAGGGGTATTCAGAAAGTCTTGTTACTTCTACCAAAAAAGAGGGTTTGAAAGTCTGTTTCCCCTACTGAAAGTGGGTGTTCAGAAAGTCTTGTTACTTCTACCAAAAAAGGAGGGTCTGAAAGTATATTGCCCCTACTGAAAAGGGGTGTTCAGAAGGTCTTGTTACTTCTACCAAAAAAGAGGGTCTGAAAGTCTTTTGCCCCTACTGAAAAGGGGTGTCAAGAAAGTCTTATTACTTCTACCAAAAAAGGAGGGTCTAAAAGTTTTCAGTGTCTCACTTAACCTAGACTTTGTAGACGTAGCATGTTACATAACATGCACAGCACAAGCATCTACATGTACACCCAAACTAATGGAGAGTTGAAAATGCACAGTAGATATACTTTCAGTAGTCATGTAACTCTCGCTTCTCACACTTTGTCCCTGTATCCTTACTTTTTTATGAACGATGTATCTGACAAAGGGGGAAGAAAATGCTGATTCTGGGGTCAGCTCTTGTTGAGTGAGAATATAGTTGAGCCGTACTCTGAAGTAATCAATCTTTGGCCATTTCGTCCATCGTTCTCCATCCTTTCATAGTAGTTTAATCATTCAACCAATAATTTCACTAATCCTTATCCTCGAGTGGCTTTTCGGCGTTAGTAACCATTAGTATATAAAAAAACTATTGTAAGCAATTTATTAATTGAACATAAGTTTCTATTTTACGCATATCTAGGTGGGGACAGGGGGTTCATACCTATTACAAACGGGAACTTGTTTACTAGCAACTATATCATTTAAAATATCTCAAAGAAACTGTAAAACCCAATCAAAAACAATTCCATTCCAAAATTGTAATTACTGAAAGACAAAAACAAAATATAAAATTATGAAGATTTTAATAAAATGGAAGACAGATGACTCCAAAAATGAGATCCTCAAGTTTGCATTGAAACATAAAACAATTTTTTTTATATTTTTGAAGTTTTGAGATGAGGATTGATAATTTGCATAATTTTAGTTATTCGGACTACATTTCTCATCTTCAGTGTTATCATCATAACGTTTCGGCTGCTGTAACCTCCCGTCTTCTTCAGATGTATATTTTCGAACTCGGGAATACTTCTGTCGGGGGGGGGGGGGGTCAGTGTAGTATATGTTCGTTCACCATAATACTAGCTAAGGAAAAACGATAACTCAAGTTTATAATAAACATGTCTTTTTTAACTAGAAAATTATCGTTCCTTAGCCAGCATATTCACCTTTGTTTATATATTTTTCCAGACAATTTTCATTTAGGCATTTCACGTGGACAATGAAACTTGCCATGGTTTTTAATGTTATCTAAATAAATAAATGCAAAAGTTTTTTCCATCTATTCTAACTATATTGACATTAAAACGGTTTATGCTTATTTAATGCTCTGTAGTATATTTTCATTCGTCATGATACATTCCTCCCAAGCATTACCTTCTCATTTATTTAATTTTAAGTTTCTAATGAATTAATATTTTCTAATCTGTTGATAATTAAATATATGCGTTTATTATTTTTTTAATAAATTTGTTGCTGTTGCTGGTCCTATTCCTATTTACTTCCTCCCATGAGATCAGAGTTAGGCACAATGTCAATATTTAACGTGGGGAGAATCCATCTCCCCCAAAATGGGCACTCTGAATTGGAACAAAAATTTCAATTGCCTCGGTCTAGAAGGATTTCTTCTTCACTGACAGAACAAAAACTAAGTGCAGATCCAGTACTGATACTACATTTTTCTCTTTGCCAAAAGGTCAAGGAGTTAACATGTTGGTAGTGATGATGATGATTTGTCATAGAAAAGAAATAAACCTCTTCTAATATTTCTAAATTAAAAAAAATAAGTATTTTTCTTTAATATTCTTTACGTATTTTTTCTTTCTTTTATAATAAAGGTAAAAAGTACAAAGTACCCATTTCGAATTACTCAGTAGTTTAAAAGTGGAGTTGACCAATCGACGTTCCACCCTTATGTTTATTCATTTCATTATATAACCAGTTTTAATGGGGAATTCATTTTAATTTTCATGCTGAGACAAAATAAGATTTATCGACGTTGAATATCTTAAAGACCATATCGATTAACCGTTTTGTTGTTTTTTCCTAAAAAACAAAATTTGACGTTGTTCATGCACAGTATATTTCCCCCATATTGGAATATATCAAATAACACTACGGCAATCATTTTTTAAATTTCCTCTAAATTATCAAAATGTCATATGAAAATTACTTCTTTGGTTTCTGTAAAGAAGACTGTAGTGTGAGTAATTGTCACCCGGAGGGCAGGTAGTTTTTGCTAGTATATATATATATACATATATATATATATATATATATATATAACACACACACACACATGAAAGAAGTAAATAGACACTCTTAATATCATTAATAATGATGATAGCTCAGAGAGTCCTCATGGACCTATGCAAGTTAATATTGATTATTTTCCTTCACTTCATTGGACAATCACAAACAGTAGAAAGTGGAATTCTAAGGTTTGCCATCACTTAAGACTGATTAAGTCTACTTTCAGATTAACCTATAATATGACTCCTATGAGAATTCTAATACTTCTTTGGCCGTGTAATACTTAAAGTGTGATATATGATAAGTATATGTATATCTGAATAAATATAATGATATCTGAAACAGAAAATGTCAATTAGCATGAGATACCGATGTTTCAAACTTTTACTACTGCTTTGTATGGCTCCGAGTGCTGGTCGTTGGCAAAAGAAGCAGAAATTAAACATGTATGAATTATTTCCGTGTGTGTGAATACATATATATATATATATATATATATATATACATTCCATGATAAATGCCAGTATACTGAAATCATATGCCCTGAATAGGGTTAAGATGAACATTCATATACACTAAATGTACAAAAGCAAGGAAATTCTCAAATTTTTACACTTTTATTGTCATTAAGGGTATGCGAGCACAACAGGGCTATGTATTTTACTAGTAGAAATTTTTCTTCAGCGCACCTCACACACTTCATCCACTCATGCATAGAGATTTATACTGTAGTGATGTGATAATGAAATGGCTTGGTTGATATGTAGTCATACCCTTAATGACAATAAAAGTGTAAAAATTTGGGAATTTCCTTGCTTTTGTACATTTAGTGTATATGAATTTTCATCTTAACCCTATTAAGGGCACATGATTTCAGTATACTGGCATTTATCATGGAATGTCACTACTTTTGTAAAGGCTATGCCTCAAGACAATGGTAATTTTAAAGGCTTTTTTTTAATTTTCTGGAAAACTAAGGTATATGGTAAACTGAAATTAAAATGCCATCAACTAGACCCAACAACCTCTATCTCTGCCAAAAATCAGCTGAATCCATCAAATAGTTGATGCGATACAGGGTGGCACATATGTACGTACGTACACACGGATAACACAAAATCACTCCTGACCTTTCTGGATCTCTGGGTTGCCTTGACTAATGATGCTGAAATTCTACACACTTATAGAACCTATCAAATGAAAATTTTGTGCAAAGTTTTAACTAATTTGGTTTATTGGTTTTTGAGTTATGACTGATCAAAGAAATGAGATTTCTAGCATCGGTCGTTTTTGAAGTCTATTAAGGGATAGAGCGCTCTCGCGCCTCCCTTGATTACTAATGTGTCACTGCTTATCAAGACCACTTGAGGATAAGGGTTAATGAGTTTATCAGATGGACGGTAAAACATTGAGGGGATTTGTAACGATGGTTATAATTGGTCAGAAATTGATTATTTAAGCAGACAGCTCAACAAGTATTTGTTTACATTTGACTTGAAAACGGCAATGTTGTAGTCACACAGGCAGTTCTAAGAAAGAAACTTTGCTTATGGAAGTTCCGTTTAGTTTTAGGTACACAGAAGGAGAAAGGGAAATTATTGACAGCGGTTGTAGCTAGACGAGTTTTTGTTATATATATACGCATGTATGTATGTTTTGAAAAAAAAAAATGGATGCTAGATCTGACAATGTGAAAGTTTAAAAGAATAAAACTAGCAAAAATTCTTATTTGGATATTTACCTGACGATCCTCGTTTGATGAGACCTGGGTAATAAGCATTTGTTCATCTATTTAAATTTATATAATATCGACTTTGCATATATTTTAATGTATTGAGCACATTTCTGATATTTCTTATTTTTTCAGCTCTCTAACATATTCTCTTTCAGTTGTTTTATATACTAGGTGTATCGACCCAGTGTTGCCCGGGATCCATTATGCTCAAATTTGGTTTGGTAATTAAAAGCAAATAAGAAATTCTAACACTTACTCAAAGAATAAGAGTTATTCCCCATAGCTGATTTTTCGTTTTAGGAGATTATTTAAGAATGTCTCCATATTAGCAAACTGCCAAACCAGATTAAGTTATCTTTTTAAGTAAATTGTAGCAAAATGTTAGTTTATTGACAATAACATGGTACAACAATAACAAATGCAAATTGGCTAGTCAAAAGCAAAGTTTTCTTTGTCAGCTTAAATGTTATTTCAGTCCAACTTTTAAAATCGATCTGACATAATTGTATATTAGACATTGCTAAATAATAATGACGAGGTGTCTGTGCGTCTTTCCGTCTGAACATGATGTAACAGGTAACAATTAAGGGTGAATCGGATGAGAAGTGGTGAGGGGACAGAAATGTATTAAACACAAAAGTCTCAATCTGAAGGCTGCGAGTTCAATCCTTAGAGCGAGCACTACATTTTCATTCTCTCTTCAATCACAGACAGAAATAAATTTTGTTAAACAATATATCCGAGATGGTTATGTATTTTGGGTGAAAATGAATTTTGGTGCTTCGAGATAATTGAATTCGAACAAAACTAAACTGACTTTCGCCAAATGAGATTTACGTAAACAGCCGGAAAAAGCCAAGCCATTGTGTCAAAAGGTAAAAAAAAAAATAAAATAAAAATTAAAAAAAAAATTTTTTTTAAATAAAATAAAAAAATAAGAAAAATTTTTTTTTTATGAAGGATTAATTTCTGATGAAGGTAAACAATGAAACATCCCCTGCCTCCCACCCAAGGAATTTTTCTAATCATATAAAAAAGACTTGTTCTTTTCTTTTTGTTGTTTGAAAGAGCCTCGGTCGTCAGCAAACAGTCAATTAGTACATAGGTTAGAGTTAAAAAAAAAAAAAACAGTCGGTATTTTTATTCGTGCACTGCCACAAATACTTATCCTTTAAACTATTCCTTGCAATTTTTTTATTTTTGCTAAAAGGTTTTTTCCTTGAGAGAATTTAATTACTTATTCAGGGGATTGAATAGCCTGTGTAAACACGGGTAAATTCATTTCAGGTTTGACGTTGTCTTTAATTGTCGCCGGCAAAAAATTTATTTTGCGGCTTGATTCGTAAAATCCTTTGTTAGGTTCTGGCTGGTTCCAGAAATCTGCTTCGTTAAGAGTTGATTTAGTTTGATTTGTATTGTGTAGAAGTACCTAAATGTTATTGTGATATAAAAATGTTAACTATTTTTTAATCCTTGACCAATTTGTTTGAGAAATGCACTTGGCCTTTTGGCTAAGATCAAAGTGTAGTATCTGTTCCGATGGATACTGCACCCCATATTGGTGTTGTCTTGGCCTTCGGGTCTTGATTTAAGCCGGTCAATGGGAGGTCCACCTTCCCAGGCTTTGCCTCTCCTCTTTGGGGAGGAGTAAGTTTATTACTTACTGCCTGAGGTGCCACTACCGGGGAATGCCGATGGGGATGCCCAGGCAATTTTTAAACCCCACTTTCCTGACCCGACCTTGGGTCACATCTTACTTGTGGGAGTAAGATAAAAACTGGCCTTGTGCCTAACTCCTGGAGAGGAGTAAATCAATACTCTAGTGAGTGTATATATACATGAGTAGCAGTTCCATCAAAAATATATATACAGGGTGTTGCAGCAAGATCCAACACTTGACAATAAGTAAACGAAATACCAGGTGCTGAGGAGCTGGTGAAGCCCTGGGTAGACGAGATCACCGCCGGACGCCACTACGTCTTTCAGCAGGACAAGACGATCCAGGCATGGCTGGTCAACAATGTTTTTCACCACTGGTTGCCAGACTTGTGTGGTCACCCTCACACCCGACTGCAATACCTATTGACTATTTCTTCTGGGGTGTGATCGAGGCTAAGACCAACAAGCACACCCATATCACAGCAGACTCTATCCAGTGGTAATATTTTATACCAATGGGAAATTCTTGGAAAGAGACTCTGACGGTAGGCACATGAAGGAAGAAAAGTTCTTTTTGGTTGTGGTAACAAGACAAGTTCTTACTAAGAATGTCTTACAAGGATGAACCAGAGATTGGAGCTAAGTCGAGCATCTTCCATGTAAATAACGATGGAGTAGCAAAATATTATTAGCAACATGTTCTGTGATTAAAGGGGTTGTAGAGAACTGAAGAAATCATCCCTAACTAAACTGTGAAGTACCTTGTCAAGAAAAGAAAGAATGCTCTAAGCAGCATCTCCCCAGATGTATAATATATAAAGTAAAGATAGGTGTGTAAGTCTGTCCATGCATCAGTTGTCAAGGGTTGATCTCCGAGCAAAACCAAAGGCATAACTGGAATCAGGAGGCTCCTTGCGGATGTTTTAGCCTGTTTGATTAAAAAGATTTTCTATCAATCTTCTTCTTCTTCTATTATATAAAGGACAGTTGTCTGCATGTATGTGTGTGTGTATGTCCAGCTAAAAGTCAAAAACTACAAAACAAACACCCACAAAGTTGGTAAATTCTTGATCGGCGTTGCCCCGGGTGAATAATAGTTAAAATTTAAAAGAAACTATTCATGGGGTCAACTTGGGCAGGTTTTGTCAGAGGAGTGGGGGTGGGGTATGGTCAGCCATTTTCAATGTTATTATGTACTAATTTGGAAAGAAAATCATCTCATTCTTTGAGGAATCTATTATATAAAGAGAATCGTCTGTGTGTATGTCTGTCCAGCTACAGAGGAATGGGCTGGGCAGAGGAGAAAGAGGGAAGGGAGAAAGAGGGAAGGATAGAGAGACATATAGTTAGATAGAAGTTTTAATAAAAAATGTTACACTTTTGGCCAAGGCAACGCCGGGTAGCCCTGCTAGTGTATCATAGATAGTAGTTATCTTCTTTAACAGCATATTACGGTCATTTAATGCTGGGGACCGTTTTTATGAACAAATGTTTTACTTCTGTAAGCATATTGCTAGGCGAAAACGATGGGCTTCATACCTTCCCAAAGTTTTATTAGTTATGTTCAACATATTTGATGCCCGGGCAACGCTGGATAAATCTGCTAGTATATAGAGATAAATAGAAAGAAAGCAGATAGACCAAAACAATGCAATTAAGTCATATAGTGAGATTTTTATAGTTAGTCTTTATTATCAAACGACTTCATCAGAAATGAGTTTAGAAAATTCTATCTAACATATAAAGTTATCCTGTCGGATTCACAAATTCAAACCTAGATAGTATTTAAGCCGACAAATCAAAATTTGCTTCTTACTAGCTAATTTTTATTTGTTATTGTTGTACCATGTTATTGGCAATATAAGGTACTTGGTTACAATTTATTAAAAAAAAAATTACTCATTACTAGTCATATAGGCTGGACTATGAAACATGATTAAATAATCACCTAAAAATAAAAATCGGCAAGGGGAATAACTCATATTTTAAGTTGAAAGAATGTAAGTTATCTACCTTACAACTGAATTTTTTTCTTTTTCTGTATAAGTTTAAAAATGTGCCAACAAATAAAAATTAAATTGACTTCATTGCATCCCGTGCATCACCAGTAGGTACAGCTAGTTTTAAATATTTTAGAAAGAAAGCGAGAGAGATAGAAGACAGAGGAAAAATGAGAAAGGAGGAAGAATTCATCTTATTTTCAAATTTACAAACATGACATGAGGGAAAAAAAATAAAATAAATATATATTTTGAAAAGAAATCAATATTATATCCGACAATGTGGCAGTTTAAAATAATGAAAAATAGAATGGAATTTTTCTGCAAAAATTCCAGATAGTAAACTTTTGTTCATTTATTGAAATTTGTATATCGGCTCTTCATATTTTTATTATTGAGCACTTTTCATATAAAATTATTTTTGCAGCTCTTTAATTCTTTTTTTCATCAGGTCGATGAATATTTTATTATGTATATAAGAGCGGCAGAGAAAGAGAGAGAGAGAGAGATGTTAATAAACAAATCAAACACTGAAGAAAAAAAGACAAACTTTTTATATGACAACAAAAGTTATTTTCCTTTAAACAATGAATTATATGATACTGATCAAAATTAGATTTATCCCAATAATCGTTTATTGCTAATTTGCATCAAGCAAACACAAACAATTCTCACTTTTTATGATACGCTGTGTGAGCCACTCTTGTTATTGTATACTGAATTATCTCCCTTGGTGTTACACAGTAGTTGATATAATATTTATATAAATATATATATTTATATAAATAAATATATATATTTATATAAATATATATATATTTATATAAATATATATATATTTATTAATATATGTATTACAGAAGATCAGAACATCGGTTTCAAATCCTAATAAAAGGGGACCTATAATAGGCCTCTTTACCGGACTCTCTTCAGTCTCTGTTTATATGTCTCCACGGAAGACCTACAACGTTAACTATAAAATTTTCAATAGTCAACCGGTCAAGACAACACTGGCTATAAATAGTCTACACAGGTTCAGATCATATCAGAGTTTAATTTTTCTCCTAAAATATACTGAACCTCTTAAAGTAGATATATTTACTTATTTAATTTTCACACATGCACATATATATATATATATATATATATATATATATATATATATATATATTATATATAACACATGTATTGTATTAGTTTCTGTAGATGTAAATCCGTTGAAACTGAAGTGTTTATAAAAAGTGCTCAAGTATAAATTTTTATTTATACAAACATTATTGGTTACATATATGCATACATGTTTTTGGTTGTACTCTTCACAGAGAGTCAACCTCTTCAGACCAAAGAAGACATATATATATATATATATATGTGTGTGTGTGTGTGTGTGTGTGTGTGTGTGTGTGTGTATATATAGTGTGTGCAGTGGGAAAACAACATATCTTTTTCTCATCAGCACTTTTCCCAATTTTTTCATATTTTCACTATATATTATTTTTTCCATTCATCTCCTCAGCATTTATTATTCATTTCATTGTACTCTGCCAAAATAATTTTAACTTCTAGTACATTGCCAGCATAATCTCCAATGTCACTGGTGCTTCCTCTCCCACAAAAAAAAGCAATACTAGCTCAAAAATACAAAATGTTGAGCTCTTAAAGAGGAGGTAATTCCTGGGATGACAGTCTTATGACAATAGAACTGATACTACACAACCCACCCTATTAAAAGATATTTCGATTAAATAGAGTTTTTTTTTTACAATGCCTAGCCACAAAAACATTTTTATGGTTCCTTGGCATTCTGGCTAAGATCAAAGTGTAATATCTGTTCTCCACATCTCAACATTTGACGTTTTATTAATACCAGAAGTTTCATGTAAATTATCTCCCTTGAAAATGAAATACTGA
>OY744522.1:170881162-171266162 GCA_963556195.1 Sepiola atlantica | reverse complement strand
CTACTTGCAAGAAAAAATGAAAAGAAAAAAAAAATTTTCATCTTTTTTTTTTCACAATAAAAATTTAAAAAAAAAACTTTTTTTAATTTAAAATTTTGTTTTTTTTTTACCATAAAAATTAAATTTATTTTTAATTAAAAAAAAAAAAAAAACGAAAAGAATACTGCAACAGCCAGGTCTCCTTCAATGATTTGTGTCTTTATAGTTTAAGGTATGGCATAAGTTTTTTTGTCATTGATATTGGGGCAGATTAAAAAATTTTTTTTTTTTTTTTTTTTTTTTTTTTTTTTTAAATGAAGCTAGTCACCACGACCTTTCCCTGGTCGTTGACCACCACCGCCACCACGGCCTCCTCCACCACCACCAGTATTGCTTCCGCCACGGCCACCACGACCACCAAACGTGCCTGTAAAGATTTAAAAATAAAAAAAATAAAAGTATTTTTTTAAATAACATCAGAGCTAATTAAGAAAAAAATTAGAAATTCTTACAACATTTTAAAACCACATTAATAGCAAGATTTTTTATATTTATCTTCCGAGTTGGACCCTCACCAAGGAAGAATATATCCAATATTCAATTAAACCCAGATAATACAAAAAATAAAATAAAACACTGCTTAAAGCAAGGAAGCGAATTAACAAAATTTAATGGACAAAGAGATTCGGAGAACAGAGACTGTTATAACAGAAAGAAAGAAAAGGGAAAAATATTAAGTATATAGTGATGGAACGTTAAAAGTCTTTAAAACAGTGACAAAGAAAAAAAAAATCGGTCTATATAACTATAATATTAAGTATCACAAGCTACGGTCGATAGGCATCTCCTGTCGTTGTGTTAATCATCCTTCGTTCTTTTTAGTTCTTTACATCAAGTGGCTTCATGCCTTGTCTGGAGCGACTTCCAAAAAAAAAAAATAAATAAATAAAACATTATTTCTTCTTGCACCGTTTTTTTTTTCTATTTCTCAGATCTCTCTTAGTTTAGCCCGGCTCTTCAACTCGCTGTCTCTCTATAAAAATAAAACACAAATGTTGGACATTCAAATAATTGTTACTTAATTAAAGTGATTTACTTCTAGAATCTTGTGTGCCGCTTTGCAAACGCCCCTCTTCAAAAAAATTTTTAAAAAATAGAATAAAAGTGTTCTTTTTAAGCAGACTGTCGAGGGCTGTGATAAATGGATGAAACCAGTTTTTGGAAAAATTCCCATTAGATTCCTTGGAGACTTTGTCAGAAGTTAACCGACTGGCGAACATGGAATCTTCACACACCCTTTTTCTCTTTGAATCACATTTACAGCAGACAAAACAAACAAAAAAGGAAATAATTTAAAAAAAAAAAAAATGATAAATTCTTTGTCTCGATTCTTCATTATCTTGCCAAACTGTACCAGAATCATCCTCAACTCTATAATAAAGAGCAATGTGTTGTATATATACATATATATATTATTTGTGCCCCACATCTAGGCTGGGCACTGTAGTGAGTAGCATTAATACAGCCGTCAAAATCATAGCTTTAATGCATGTTCCTTCATAAGTTGAACACTGTTGACGTCGGCTACCTACAATAGGTTTAAAACTCTCACCGTTTATGTAGTTTTTCATGGTGGCCCTGAGGGTTAAGACGTTGGAACTAGAGTTATAAACATGACTTGTTGCAGGGTTTTGAATCCTGCGACCAGCTTCAATAATTATATCTTCACTGACGATTCCAGAAGGATGAAACGTATACATATGTAGATAAACAAATATTTATAATTATAAACATTATACATATATATATATATATATATATATATATATATATATTAGATATAGATAGATAGATATCCCGTCACACAAAAGTTAGCATATCAATAACTGCTGGACGAATTCATTTCAAGTAATTAGGGGAATTTATGAAACAAATAAAAAGTCACCCCCACTTTCAATCTACTTCCATAATGAGACGTTTTCTTAAATTTTTTTTCTTTCTCCTTTCTATATTTTTTATTTTTACTTTTTTTAAATTTTATTTTAACATTTCAAGTTTGAAACTTCACCGACTGAGACTTTATTTTAAATAAATATGAATATTAGTCGAACACTGGCAAAGCATAAATTTTTTCTCATCATTTTAGACAGAGGGTTTACACTTTTTATCCATATCAAGCAGATGAAGTCTAGCATTGTTAACAGCCATTTAGATCGTTAGCGATTGAAATAGTCACGGTCTGTATCAGAATTCTGAAACCCAATGATACAAAAAAACAATTACGTAATAAGACTGGAGTTGTCATTGATTCATTGACTTTTTCTATCGACGATATAAATCACCACCTATGAAAACATCTCACACGCTAGCGTTGGATTCCATAATTTATTTATACGGAGATCTTTTCCAAGTAAGACGAGAAGGATTTAATCTTCTGTCGCTTTCAGTAGCATCCTCTATTTTGAATTTTCCCTGTTTGTTGTGTCGTCTGGTCTATGTTGGGGCAGATAACCTGAGGAAGATCAATCATGCTTCAAAATGTCTCTTGGCAAGGGAGATAACTTTAGTATACAAAAGAGTTTCCTCTCTTTAAATATAGAACTATTTTAAGTACTAGAGATGGCTTATGTATTCACCCAACACAACTATAAACGAACCAAAGAATTTCACATTTGGCGATGTAATCAGTTCATAATATGTGCCTGATCTGACGAAGACATGTTAATCAAATAAATCTATCTTGTATAATTCGTTCGACCGCATCACCCAGGTTTCACAACCACAGTGCGATACCATCAATATCACATTGAATAGAGGATATCTTGAGACATTTTATCACTTCTAGCACCTGGGTACAATCCTAATACACATCAGTCAAAGTGCATAGGCGATAAAACATCTGTATAAATCTCTTACAAAACGAGCTTATTCGTCTAGAGTGGATATTTTGGTCTAAAGTTGGCGCTTAACCAAATGTTGCATTTACCAAACCCTCTTGTGAGCAAGCTGCATCTACAGACTCCGAGAGAGATTTACATTTTTATCCAAGGCAAAAAAATAATAATTAGCATCATTTTCAGTTTAACATCTATTTTACATACTGGCACGTGTTGGATGGTACTCAAAAATAAATGCGCTTGCTCACAAGGTCCTGCTTGGTGCGGCACACACCCTGAGCAATTTTAGCCAGCTTCCGCCGAAAGAGGAAGTTTCTAGGGAATATTAAATTCACAAGCGGCCCCCAGTTGCATGTGTATCTTGCTCAGGCGAAATAATATTACAGACATAAATTTTTTTTGCAGTTATCTGCAAGGAGGTGTTCCCGTCCTTCCTGGTATTTCCAAATGGTCACCCATCTGGTACTGACCAGGATAAATGTCGCTTAACTTTGGTGATCTAACGAGAACTACCGTGTTAACGTGATTATGCCGTATATGCACTCACTAGGTGCAAATATTGACCAAATCTAACCATAATTTGTGAAAGTGAATGTTAGGTACATTTTTTCCCCTGCTCAGTTTGTGGAAAGGAAGTCGGGTGCAATTCAATAATGATGAGTTTTAATTAAATTAGAAATCTTTGGAGAGTGTGAGCAAGAGAAATGATCGATGTACAATTTTTTTATTTATATTTAATAGATGATGAAGCAACCAATTAGAGTGAAGCAACCAAGCATAGGTTGAACTTGCATTTATTTTTTTACATATAAAATTCTCTAAGTGACAAATCAAGTAATTCACCTGTTATGTTTGTGTTAAGCGGAAGAAGAGGTCAATGGGTATTTTCTAAAGCAAAGGAATTTTTTTGGCTTTCTGGTTTGTTTTTTTGTTTAACGTGTACATACATAGCAAGATGGAAAGGCCGACACCAAAATCAACAGACTAACAATGGCAGCCCATTAGTTGAGCAAATAATAAGATGGATTCTGATAATGAGTGTCAACAAGGAACATTCATCGGCGATGGAGGAGGAGGAGTGATAGTAATATGTTGAAGAGAAGAAAGAAAGGGGAGAAAGACAAGAGGAAGAGAAAGAGAAAGATTTGTAAAAAGGTAAAAGTAAACGAAAGGAAAGAGGAGATAGGGGAGAAGTAAAAGAAAGAGAAAGGGGAGAAGTAAATAAAAAAGAAAGGGGAGAAGTAAATGAAAAAGAAAGGGGAGAAGTAAATGAAAAAGAAAGGGGAGAAGTAAATGAAAAAGAAAGAGGAGAAGTAAATGAAAAAGAAAGGGGAGAAGTAAATGAAAAAGAAAGGGGAGAAGTAAATGAAAAAGAAAGGGGAGAAGTAAATGAAAAAGAAAGGGGAGAAGTAAATGAAAAAGAAAGGGGAGAAGTAAATGAAAAAGAAAGGGGAGAAGTACATGAAAAAGGGGAGAAGTAAATGAAAAAGAAAAGGGAGAAAGAAAGGAGAGAAAGAAAGGAAAAAGAAAGGGGAGAAAGGGGGAAAGGAAAGAAAGGGGGAAAGGAACAAAAGGGGAGATGGCAAGGAAAGAAAGAAAAGAGAAAAAGATGGAAAGAAAAGAGAAAAAGAAGGGAAAAAAATGAAGAGGGAGTGGGGAGAATAAATATGTAATGGGCAAAAGAAAAAATGCTGTTCTTAATTAAGTGAGAACATTACAAATGAATAAAGCATAATGAGCGAAATCCAAAGAAGAAAAATAAAATAAACTGAGGAGAAGAAAGTGATAAAATAAATTAGCATTCGCAGTTGATTTTTTTTATTTTATGTTATTGTTGTTTAATGAATATAATCAAATAAAAAGCTGTTTGAATTATGCAAAAATCATAAGGGGTTCAAAAGTTGGGAGAATTTAAAGCCCTGAAATTCAGGGTTCAAACTGATATCTTTATTAAAAAATTACAAGAAATCACAGACCTATTCACAGCAAGAAATTCAGTAATTTCGTCATCATTTCTTTCTTTTCGATAGAACTTGGCATTCTTAAGTAACATTGTTCTTTCTGATTCTGCACTCAAATTGTATCTCAATGCTTCATTTATTGAATAAGAGGTACAGATATTAACATTTTTTTTTTTTTTTTACTTCAATTCACCTCAAACAAGGCATTTTACCATTGAGACCTAAGGGCTACTGTGAATTATGGGTCATAGCTGGAATCCTAAGTGGAAAGTTGTGCAGTGAGATGCTTGTTTACATTACATTTAAATTTCTGCATGTTGGTGCAGTCTGGGAAACAGGGGGCAAGAAAAGAATTCCAAAAGCTAGCAGTTAGAGGAAAGAAGCTATTAGAGTAGAAAGCCTTCCTGCATCTACAGTGAAGAGGTGGAATTTTGCTGATTGTCGGATCTGTTGGGAGGTATTTATGTCGAGGGGGCACCAGTGCAGCAAGTTCATCGGAACACATTCCATGGAAGTACTTGTAAAACAAGCACAGGGATGCAACATTGTGGCGATGGGACAGGATTTGTTTGATGGGACAGGATTTGTTTGTTTGTTGATGTTAACGACCTTTCAACCATTATAAGGTCATCTCAGGTCAAATTTTTTTTTTCTTCCCCTTGTAAGAGTCAAACAGTTTTTGCAATGTTATTCTTTGGGGAGTTGTTTTTTTATTTTGTTTTTTTTTTTAGCGTGTAGGATTTGCCTATTCTTAATGTATGATCGTTTTGTTTGATTTTCATATTTCGGTATGCTTTTTGGGGTGGTGAGAAAGAAGGTATTATTAAAATCAAAAAAAAAAAATGTTCCATAGGTATCACGAATGTTTTCGATTTTTCGTCTAATCATCCTCAGGTGTCAAAAGCAAATGAACCAAAAAAGTTGGAGAAAGAAAAGAATTTTTAAAAAGACAACGGAGAAACGTGCACGTAAAAGAAGGTTTTTGCATTGTTCAAGGAAAGACGTTGATAATTTCAATTCAGCGACGCCTAAGTGGAATAACAGAATAAAATCGCACTCCGGTGTCGCTGATTTTTTGTTCATTTGCTTTCGACACCTGAGGATGATTCGACGAAGAATCAAAAACGTTTGTGATACCTATGGAACATTTAATTTTTTTGATTTTAATACAAAAATGACCATTAAAAAAACTGAAAAAATAAAAAAGGTATAATTAAACAGATGAATTCTGTTACTGTACCAATGTTTGCATAAATGAGAAAATGCTGCCTAAATACACACACAATATATATATATATATATATATATATATTCAAAATGGTGTATTAGTGGGTTCCCCCACGTGTGAGTTTATTCTTTTTTGTTTTTTGTTTGTTTTTACCCAAAAATGAACCACTGTATAGTGTAGGTTTTTTCAAGACATTTTATTCCTAAGAACTTTTTACTCTTTGTGAATTTTTCTGATGATTTTGTAATGTTGCAGAGACGATATTGACATGAAAATGTTGTTTGGCACAAGACAAATGAAACAGATCGTAAAAAATATATCTCACAGAAATGTTATGTTTTTTGGAAATGTGAAAAAATAAAAATAATAAAATAACAACATGGTTATTGGAATATTATATGAACCTGACACACACATATATATATATATATATATATATATATATATATATATATATATATATATATATCACTGTGCTTTCTCTATCAATCTGTATAATTTACAGTTAATAATAATATTCCTTTTGAAATAATAAATGTCTGTCAGGGTCAATACTATTAAAAAATTACCCTTTCTTATCTTGTAAAAATTGTTATTGTCAGCTAAATATTATTTAAATATATAAAACGAATATGTCTCTTTATTTAACATTGTAGCAATAAATATTTTATGTCTTATTACTGTAAAATAATTGTCAGCTAAATATTCTTCAAATCAATAAAATGAATGTCACTCTTTGAAATGTATTTATTTAAAATTGTATTGTTTTAGTTGATGGGGGAACATAATTTGATTTTGGAACATTTCCTTTTAAAATGGGTAAAGTCGGAATTTTTTTACCTTCATTAATCACTAATCAACATCTTTGCTGATCAGAAAATCTCATTTTTTTTTTAAATGTGTGTGAAAGGTGATAACGTACGTACAAACATGAAATAGCTTAACTTAACCTTAATATTGTAGAGATTGGCCACTTTGATTTTGGAAACTGTAAAATTGAGTCTTGAAAAAGAAAAATTCATATTTTGCATTCTGGGCTGCTTGGAGCAAAATAACATTTTAGGAGAGTAGAAAGTGGACTTTGAGTTTATTTTCGCCAACCTCGTAACTCTTGCTTCCCTTATTTTGTCTTTTAGTCCTGACCTTCTATGAGCGATGTTTCTGACAAAGGGGGAAGAATTGCTGTTTTCTGGGTCAAAATCTATCCATCTAACACTTATCGTTGGCTAATTTTTGACCTTGAAGTAGTATTTTTTTTTAGTTTCTTATATATAGTGGCTTCATGCCTTGTCTAGAGCGATTTCCATAATTTTTTTCTTTTAATCTCGTAATTCAATTCAATGGATAAAAGAACATACACATTACATATTTAGAATTTTTTTTTTTTTCTAACCATATAAATATTTTTAAGATTGAATGCGAAATATGCTAGAAATTTCAAGTTAAACAGATTATGGTTCAAACCTGTCAATATCGCACAACGACGACTGATTGGCTGTGAATACTATATTAAACCAACGTTAGTATGCAAAAGAAAAAAAGATCACTCAGAATCTTCTTGGTGGTGCTGATTATCAACTTTGATTAAAAAATGTGAAGAAAAAAGTTTTGACTTACCTCTGCCCCCTCGTCCTCGCTGAGGGCCCCCTCGTCCCTTCATTTCTCCTCGTCCTTTGTTCTTCATCACAACTTCTTCCTTCACCATATCAATAACTTCATCTGGAATACGCAAATACTTTATGGTGCTGCCTCGGATATAACACTCGGGCATCCGCCAGAAACGGTCACCATCCTGAAATTACAAGAAAAGATAATAATAGCAGATAATGATGGTCGCTATAGGAGCAATATTTTCAACATTTTATGACCTCACAACAAAAAAAAAAAAAAAAAAAAAAAGAGAGAGAATTGAATTGTTTGGAAGCCGCCAGATGACATGTAATGTTTGGGGCTATTTACCAATAGTGTTAATATAGGACTTATCAAACTTAAAATTCTGGCATCATTACAACTCTATAATAAACAATTCTCTTTTTATCCACAAATTTGAAAAGACAAAAAAAAAGATCATAGTAAGATTTCAGATGAATTCTAATTCCAGTGAAGCCTATCCCTCAAGCAAAACATGCCAATGAGAAAAAATCAGTCTTTCATATATATATATTCTAGAGATGAAAGATGAGAATAAAAAATTGTAAAGATACAATATTTATTAGATCAAAAGTTCATGATTAAGGATATGAAACTCTTTGCACCTATATACATATATATATATATGAATAAATGCGAAAGTTTCTTTCATTTATCCTCCCTATATTACCATCAAAACGGGTTAGTGCTATTTAAGTTAATAATACAACATAATATTTTTAAATACTGTATATATATCGTAGAGACGAAAGGCATAAAGAACTCTTTCCATGCCTAATTTAAATAACTATTTTCTAAACACTTCAGTAATAATTGATGTTTGGTGTTATTCATTCGTAATGTTATCGTTCTGTTTATTCCATATATATGCAATATTTTTATTTTTATTAACAGTAAATAATTGAAGTAATTTAATACAAATAGGATAGATTATTATTAAATCTTTCTTTATTGCCTAGGGGAAGTAATTTAAACTAGAGAGAAAAATCTTGGTTTTACGACAGCCATGGACAGATACACAGGGCATAGGAAATAGTTCTGAAGGGGGATAAGATTGACTGATTGAACCCTCCCCCCTTTCTCTCTCTCGTTAGTGACGTCATATAGAGAAAGGGGAAAGCGTGTCTGACTGCTTCCTCGCGTTAGCGACTGACATAACATTTTAAACTTTTTTCTTAATAAAGAAAAATAAAGAAAACACACACACAGCGAATTAATTCCCTCTTTCTGTTCATGTTTTGGTAGTTTTATTAAAAAGATCGAAATTACTAAAATGTTAATATGCGTGTTTACAACAAACTTATGAATGAAATGTTTAAAATTTAACACTTTCGTTTCAAGTATTTCAAGTAGCGATCTTTGCGAAGCGATAGCGAGCTGGCAGTCAGCTAGTATATATATATATATATATATATATATATATATATATATATATTTCTTTTCCTATCCAACTACAGATTAATTAGTATTACTATCTGTGGTGCATATTGCCTTTTGTGTATAATGAACTATTCCAATCCTTTATTCCGCCCCGCCCCTTTTTTTATTACATTTGACTGTTAATAGAGAGAGGGGGGGAGATAGAGTGTGTGAGAGAAGGAAGAGTGATAGATACAGTACAAAATAAGAGCGTGGGGGGGGGGATTAAAACAAGATACAATTTCTAGAGATGAAAGCGTGATGAACAGACGCTTAGTATGAGATGAGTCACTTGGTGAGATAACCGCAATTTAAAACTAATAATGAGGACAATTAAAGTAGAAATTTTTTTTTAACTCAATCCCAAAATTAAGGAATAATTTATCATGTATTTTGTGAGATTAAAATATATAGGAAAAAAACTAAGGAAAACAAACATTGATTAAATCAGCTTTTAATATATATAATAAATAAATAAATTATGTGTTTTTCAATCAGTCATGACCACTGAATTCACGCTGTTAGAGATTCGCCAGATGAAAAACATGTTTTTGGTGCTTTGTTTGTTTGCTTTCGGTTCTACATAAACGTTTTGCACGGAATTGCTGCGGGTCATTCAAGTAAAAAAACTTCTTCATTTTTCTGTTAATTCTTAAATTCTTTTTTGCCATTTTTTTTTTATTGAATGCTATTTTTTATATTTGTATTTTTTAATTAATAATTGTTGTTACACATGTTCTATTTGGTTTGTGGGCAGATAACTATAGTTTTTTGTTTAGTTATTTCCCTTTCATTAGTCAATTTTCATTTTTACTAATTAATCTGAGGGGGTGGGTTATTATGTATTTTTTTTATATGTCAGATACTCATTGACTTGTTTTCTTGGGTGATCATTTTATAATTAAATTTTTCTTTTTTTTTAATAGAGTTAAAATGTTATTGTGGGGGGATACTCTCTGACTTGTTTGCTTGTGTGGGGGGGCTTTGGTTTTAATGTACAATTTTGAACAGGATGGCAACTTGCGGAAAATTAACAGTTCCCCAGAAGTAAATTGATGGGAAAGGACTGAAAAGGTTGTTTTTACTCAGTATTTATTGATAAACACACAATTTTTATTTATTAGACGATAGTTATAACTAGTGTTGGGACGATTAATCGGAATCAGGAATCGGAACTTTTTGGGATATCGGAATCGGGGAAAATATTGAAATCGTCCAATCATTAGTTATAACCTCTCCTTTACAGTATAGATGAAACTTCTCCATGCGTACTTTTTTTTTTTCTGATGTGTCACCAATTATCAAGGCCCGGAAGACACTAAAGGATAAGGGTGAAAGAGATTGTTATTTGGCACGAGAGGATTGGAAACAATGGATGAAATGGGCAGAAGATTACTTAAGACGACTTGATTATCCAAAAGGACGGCTCAACAAGTATTTGTTTACATTAGACTTGAAGACGACCATGCTGTAGTCGGTTAGGAAGCAGACTCGTGGTATCTTGTTCCACGGATGTGATGTTCTAAGAAAGAAACTTTATTCATGGAAGTTGGTTTTTGGTACAGAGAGAAAAAGGAAAGTTCTTTGCTGTGAGTGTAGCTAGGTGAGTTCTTGCTGTGAATGTTCTACAGAGGAGTACCAAGGATTCATGCTCAGCCGAGCACCTATCATGAATATAACAATACAGTAGAGAGAGGCTTGCAACATCTCTTCTGTGTGAAAGAGGCTGTAGGGACGAGAAGAGATCATCCGGCACTAGATTGCAAAGTCGGTTTTGTACTCTATCAAGGCAAGAATGGGTGCTTCGAGCAACACCCCCCCCCCCCAGATATGACAACCTATTTTTTTCTTTAAGTCTTATAAGTTCTGCTCAGTGGTTGGTGGCAGAGAGATTGAAGAGAAAGTTGGTAGCATGATTATCTACGCTGTGTCAAGAAATCATTCTGCTATCATTCCTATCTCTCCCCACCCACCGCCACTCGCATCCACCATCGCATTCCACAGCAAGATAACTTTGGCTTTGAAAAATATTAAAAAGCAGTAAATTATAGTTCGGTATAGAATATGATGAAGTTGGACACGTAGAAAACCTAAAAGTTACCCATGGGAACAAAATGAACGAAAATGGTCCTGCAGTTCTCTGAAAATTAGTCAACATCTGAAAAAGCCATTTCACAGAGTCTGCGATAAGAGGAACGAACCCCTACGGTTAAACCTTCTCCACTTCCCTACCCACCCAAAGAAATCCCTTCTTCTGATGTTTTGTTTTGTTTGGGTATCTTTTTTGTTTGTTCATTTTTTTTTGAAGAAAGGGAGACAAAAATATATAAGTTAAATAAAAATATTAAAATATGAAAGAAAAAAGGATGAGAAAAAAAAATGGGTAAGATAGAAAAAGAAGGCAGAAAAAAAAATCCTACTTTTCCTCCAAAATTATGAAATGTTGCATTTTGCATAAAACTTTGTATCCTGGGTGCATGTTACATTCTATTGTAACGTTAGAGATGCTATGCGCCACTTGTGTAACACCTTTACCTTTCTCCAGGCCTCGTTTAGTTTCACCAACAAGTTTTGAACATTATGACTTGCCAAATTTAGTCCAAAGTACAGAAGTCTTCGGTTGGGTCCAACAAACAGAGATAATAAAAACGTACCACAATTGAAGTAAATCACAATTTCCTTTATTTGTATAGCGGTTACAATCATTGTTGAAGGCAGGCGTGTCACACATAGCATTAACTTAGGCGAACAACAGATCTCACAACAATAAAATAAAAAACAGGACTCCAAACTCCGTTACAAGTTATCATAAACCTGCTTTTAATGTGGTCCAGCTCAAAATTACCATAGTTTGAAAAGTGCTTTGAATTTTTGTTTTCCAGCAAGCACACAAGTTGGTAGCTTCCTGTTAGACAAGCTACCACATAAGACATAAAAATATTTCTGCTTCTTCTTTCGTTTGCTTCACAACATCTCACTGTTAGATCACCAGCTCGGTTGAGAAAAGCCATGCTAATGTTTTGTTGTCTAGCACAGCTATGCCGGCTTTGCCATTGGGTGATCGATGTTTAAGGCATGACTCGATGATGTGGTCTACTGTCTGTTCAGAATGACCACAGTCGCAGACAGCCGAGTCCCCATCCTTTCATGGTCACGTCGAAACGGCTGACACCTGTCCTGAGGTGGTTGAGTATTGTCCACTGCCAGCGAGGGAGGTCCATGCCTGGTAAGTTATCTGTGTCCTCCACAAATCTGTGCAACCTTGATTTATCTGCTGCATGTCATTCCTCCGTCCAGCGATGTTTCAGCCAGATTCGTTTTGTGAAACAATACTCTGAATATGAATTCGATCTGGCATCGCCAACCAGTGTCTGGTCAGTGCATATCACAATGAACGGCGCAGAACTGTCTGTTATGTTTGTTCTATTTGCAGATTCTTACCGGCCCTCAATTTGCAAGGCAACAAGAGCCAGGTTTTACATACAGCATCTGGTATTCTTAATTGGTCACCCAAACCAAGCTCACTTAACTTTGGTGATCTGACGGGAATCGGTGTTATCGTTATTACAGCAGTATAATAGTACTAAAATCTAAATTATTTGATGTATAATATCTGAGAGAACTTCGGCGTCATCATATACGGTTTAACGTCTGTTTTACATGCTGGCATGTGTTTAACAGCTTTTAGAAATTGACTAATCTATCTCTGGCATGGTCTTTATTTATCCCTCTTTCTATGAAGTCCATCCTTATCACTTCCTTCCATGTTTTCCTTGGCCTTCCCCTGCCAACTGACCTTGCTACCTCAACTGTTCTACATCTAACACAAATGCTCTCATCCATTCTTTCAATGTGACCAAACCAACAAAGTCTCCTGTTTGCTCAAATCTCCCTATACTGCCCAGATTTTATCTTTCTTGGAGGTCATCAGATCTACTCATTTCAGTGGGTGAAAAGACCTTTTTTTTATGAGGCATTTTTATCAAATATTTCTTTTTAGATGTTTAGAATTAAGTAATAAACTATCCAAGTGGTCTTCGTTTTTCTTTGACATGTTAACATTGGCTTACTACTACGTTCGTATAATCGACTGCATATATGTTGGTTATGCATACATGTACAGCAGGGGTGACCAAAATTTAACACTCCATTCACCACTTTTTTTTTCCACAACGATTATTTTAGGTACTAACTGTTTCACCTTAACCAAGACTCATCAGTATGGCTAGATAAAACTGTAGCACTGGTATACTAACTGTACACACCAAACGTTGTCAGAGATACAGTTAAGTCTTTTTAATTTTTATTTGTTTGGACATTTTAAAACTTATGCAGAAAATTAAAATAAAACTTTTTCTTAAGGTAAACAACTATTGTATTCTTCAATATAAAATGAATTATTACCCTTGCTGATTTTTATTTTTAGGTGATTATTTAAAAATGTTTCATATCAGCAATCGTCTGGGTCAGACTAAGTAATGTTTTAAAATAAATTGCAACGAGGCATGTTATTATATTTCCAATAAGACGGTACAATAAATTAAAATTCGTAGGCTTAAATGCTATCTGAATCTAACTTTTAAAACCTGACAATCTGACTTCATATGTTAGTTCATATACTTTTTGTTTGTGTCTTTTTTAGTGTTGTTCATATTTTCAAAAATTCCTTTTTCTCTGACAAGACAATTTTATATGTTAGATATTTACCAAAATCCATCTTGCAATGTATTGAAAGTAAAATCGATGTGTTCTTGTCTCCTTTTTCATGTTAATCTTTAAGATTAGAACACATATGTAGTAGTAACATGGACGAGAGTAGCTAATAGCAAACACTAAAAGCTGAAATTGCAATGAATTCCCCAACTTGGGGAGCCACGACCCCCTGTGTGTATGTAGAGTGGGCAGCACAAAAATAACAACTAAAAACTTGGATGCTATGCTAATGATAAGTAGTAAAAACGCATTTAAAATAATTTGAAAAATGTTTAATTAGTGAAATATCAGTCTTGGCGAACAAAAAACAGAAAAATTTACAATAACTTAATTGACTTTTTCAGATATTTTTGTCTTGGTTTTCCTCAACAACTTCAGTCAGTTTCAACTAAGAAAGTCAAAATTAACAGAAAGACACTGAATGCGCATGTTAGGGGGGGGGGGGGGCATTCTTTGATGAAACAAAAGTCATCTAATTCCCCTACCTCCATCAAGAATCGTTTGATGTCTTAACCTTCACAACAAAATTAACATATTCAGTTTTCCAAGAGAACTGTTCTAAGAGAGAAAAAGAAGACAAGACAGAACGAGGGAGAGAAAAAGAAGACAAGACAGAACGAGGGAGAGAAAAAGAAGACAAGACAGAACGAGGGAGAGAAAAAGAAGACAAGACAGAACGAGGGAGAGAAAAAGAAGACAAGACAGAACGAGGGAGAGAAAAAGAAGACAAGACAGAACGAGGGAGAGAAAAAAATAGAAAAAGACAAAGTGAGAGAGAGAGAGAGGAAGAAAGAGAATGAAAATCCAGTGACAAAAAAATAAGGAGGTAAGGCCCTAGCTGTTTGGCAGAAATCAGATTTTTCTTATTTAAAAAGAAAAACAGATTTCAACCAAAAAGTGGTAAACTCACATCCATGGGAGGCTCTAGTGATTTAAATGGAAATCTGCTTTTTCTAGATTAAAAAAACAAACAGAATTCTGCTAAAAAGCAGAAAACTCACATCTGAGTAAAAAAAATACACATTTTGTTTTCATTTTGAAAAAATTATTGGCATCATCTCTATCACCATCATATTTGGTTTAGCGCCCCTTTCACATGCTGGCGTTGGACGGCTTTAAGAAATTCTCGGCCAGGTCTTTATCTCTCAGCTTCATTTTTATCACATGGGTCCACTTTTATCACTTCTACCCATGTTTTCTGCCTCAGGATAAATATACCACCAGTGGTAATTTGCCCAGACATAAAACCAAACCGCATTTCATCTATGCTTATTTGACTTCTTATTTGCGGTTCAATTATTCTCTAAACCACTTTCAGAGGAAGTAATTATAGAGGCTTAAAATTACCTCAATCTAGTACTTCCCTTTTATCCTTGTAACAATTCACAATTGTACTAAGTTCACAATCTTGCAGTCTTCAACATTTCTGCAACAACGCCTGAGGGTTCTCCAGCCTTACTCTTCTTCATCTCAGCTTCCTGTACCATTTCTTTCTCAATTCTTTTAGCTGGGCTAGATATTGCTTCAGCATCTTCTAGATTTTCATGGTTCCATGAAAACTCAGTATTCAACAATTTTTCATAGTGGCATTTCCAAGCATCCCACTTGTAGAGATTGGCGGTTTTACCGAATCGGTTTTTTTTTTTTTTAAACCATAACCGTTCGGTATTGTGTTTTTACTACAGTAAGCCACCATATACAAGGAAACACGGTTGAAAAGATTTTCCGATTTGAATAAAATTGAATATTACCAAAAAATGTTATATCAGTAAGAGGACAGATTGAACAAATATATGATAAAAACATTTAATTGACTTGTAGGAAGAAATCTTTGTTTACAGTTTGTTTATCATTAACATTTTGAATTTTCAAATGAAAAAAAGAGAAATACGATAGACAACATGACATCGTATTTTTAGCATAAACTATTTTCAAATGAAAAAGAAAAAATCAAACGCGTTCCGTATGATGTCAAAAATCTATTTGATTCAACTCAAAATTGTAAAATAATTATTTATGTTTATTTCAAAGTTATCTAACAAAATAAGTTATTAAAATGAAATTTAAAAAAAATACTTGTTGTAAAAGTAAATAAACGAAAAGTAGCGAGCGAGTATAAACATTTAAAAAGAAAAAAAGTAGTTGCCAATGCTAGTATCACTTTATTCGGATTTTTAAAATTATTTTAAACATTAGGCATTTCATTGTTTACTTTTGAAAAGCCACTTCATACATAAATTGTCATTTCTAGAGAACTATCTCTCAACTATACCGTTTTCTCTCCCAAAAATGGGTTATTCAAAAAGTAGACTATGCAAAAATTATTAACGCATGAATTTTGGGGTTTTCTCCGAAAGAAAGGTCAGGCAAGAACAAAAGAAATTGATACCAGCGGTAAAAAAATATCTCGGATTAAAAATGAGGTAGAAACTAGTTTTTCTCAATCACAACCTAAGAAAATGAGTAAAAACATTTTCACCTATTAAAAAATTAAAATTTTTATCTGTCAAATAATTTTGACAATATTTCATTTTCATCATCATTTTTGCTTAATTTTATTTGTAAAATTATTTTGTTTGTTTAAATAAATTTTCGTTTTTTAATTTCTTGCATTTCTGAGTTATATTTTAGCTTCTGATGGGTTAAAGAATTAGATAGAATGTATATTCAAACTCAGTTTTATTCTTCAGAAATCTTTCATGAATCTTTGGTCACTGTTTTAACGAGTTAACTGTTGAAAATGGTATCAGAACTTTGATTACAACAGTCAACACCTTAAAACTTATATGATTCATATCATGGAGAATGATTCAGTCACAAAATTATCGAAACAGTGGCATAATTCAACTAAACGTTGAATAATAACTAATCATCACACAAGAGAATGAATAGCTTCCATAGTAAAAAAATTTTTTTCAAAAATACCGTAAACCGAGGTTTTAAGGGAAAAAAACTGAAACCGATACCGAAACCAAAATTTCAAAACCGCCCAACTCTACCCACTTGTCCTGTTCATTTGTTGCTAACACCCCATTATCATCTCGAATATCCATAATTGTCTTTGCCATCTGTTTAGCTATCTTGAATGTTTCATTCTTTTTGTCTCCCCTTCGTAGTATATCTGGAAACCTGGCTTTCTCAGCCTTTAAAATAACTCAATTTAAAACGAAACAAATTAATGGGTATTACTTTTTACACTTTAAAAAAAATTATAACCAATTACAATGCATCATTTATAAAAATACAATATGCTAGTACCGGCGGTTGCATCTGGCTTTGGACAGCCTTAATGGAGAGAAACCAACTTTCCACAATTATGAAATTTCAGAATGATAAATCTAATGCGATTTTTTTTTTTTTTTTTTTTTTTTTTTTAATTCTTTCTAAATTTAATAAATGACTGATGTCAAAAATTTTAATAAATAAACAAATATATATTTTTTAAATTGTTTACACTAACAAAAGTTAGCTAGCTTCTTTTAAGAAAGAGTTGTAAATTGGAACAATTGTTAAAGTGGAAATGAGAAAAATGGTAATGGTGTTGATGTAGAAATTGGAAGTGGACAAATGTGAACATTGAAATAAGTTTTTTTTTTAGTTAAAAATGTTTGCAGTTTCTTTAGATGTAATCAAAGTAAAAATTATGTTTTAATAAACATAGCATATTTTATTACTATTTCCTCATCAAATACCACACAAATTGAAAACGGAATTTCACAAAAGTAAAAACAGAAACAAAGTACAAAATCGCAATCTAGTGGGAGATGATCAGTTCTCTTCCCCAGAGCCTTTTTCTGATAGAATAGAGGTTACTAGTCATTCTCTACTCTCTCATTATTTCCATGGAAGATGCTTGACTAAGCTTCAATTTCTGGTTCCTCCTTTATAAAATATTCACAGCAAGAACTCGTCCATCTACCACTACTGCAAAGTACTTTCTTTTCTTACTCCATGTACCTAACATCAAACGAAATTCCCATGAACAGAGTTTCTTTCCAAGAACTTCCCATCTGTGAAACACATTACCATGGAACTGCTTACCTGCAGATTACAACATGGTCGTCTTCAAATCCAATGTCAACAAATACTGGTCATAAACCGTCCTTATAAATAATCAGATTTTGCTAATCCCATTAAATCCTGATAATATTCTTCATCATTCAACTGACAATTCATCGATCCTATTAACCCCTATCCTCGAGTGACTTTTGACCTTGATAAGTGGTCACTCATTAGTAAAAAAAAAAAAAATAAATAAAAATAATAAAAAGGAATTTACCAAAAGTAGGAACAGATTTAAAGAAAATTTTAAATGGAATATTTGATTCTCTAAACATGCATGCTGATTATCTATATATATATATATATATAAAATAAAATATGAAACTAAAAGTATACTTTTAGTAGATAGAACCTATAGTGAAATGGTTTAAGCTCAATATACGAGATAGAGCAATTATAAAGATAAATGAAAGAAGAGGGATAAATATGTACGAATGACAAATCTATTTCAACTTCGATTGTTCAATGCAAGGTGTACTCGGTAAAAACAAGTGTTACATTATAACTAATATATATATATATATATATACATATATATATATATTTATAATGTAACACTTGAATAGAGAGCACCATTCAAATAATGTAAGGCGTTTTTGTATGTTTACCCAAGCGTCTGGACTCCTTTCTAATCACACCATGAAAAAAGTGTCTTTTTTATTAAAAATAACCCACCTTGGTAATACCATTGGAGCACAGGGTGGAGCAGGTTCTAGTGTGATTGCAAGTTAGGAGTGGATGGAGTAAGTTCAGGGAACTTCTGCCATTCGACCAAGGGAAATATCTATCAAGCATATGCATGCAGTGTGACGATGTATGGAAGTGAAAGGGTTGAGGATATGTGTTGCATTGAAACAAATGATATGATAATGATACGATGGATGTGTAATGTGAGTTTTAAAGTCTCAGATCTAATGATCACAGGAAAATTAAATCTGGACAGTATAGTAAGATGTATGCTAGACAGGAGACTTCGATGATATGACCATGTTGAAAGGATGGATGAAAGTTATTGGGTTAGTAGATGTAGAACAGTCGAGGTAGCAGGTTCAGTTGACAGGGGAAGGCCAACAAAAACATGGAAGGAAGTGACAAAGATGGACTTGAGAGAAAGAGGGATGAATCAAGACCTGGTATGATGACCCCAGAGGAAGATTAAATCTGGACAGTATAGGGAGATGCATGCAGAACAGGAGACTTTGATGGTATGACCTCGTTGAAAGAATGGATGAGAGTTCTTGGGTTAGTAGATGTAGAACAGTTGAGGTAGCAGGTTCTGTTTATGGTGGAAGACCAAGGAAAACATAGAAGTAAGTTATAAAGAATGGACTTCAGAGAAAGAGGAATAGATAAATACCTGCCCGAAGATAAGTTAGTTTGGAAGTCAATTTCTAAAAGCCGTCTCACCCATGCCAGTCTGTAAAACAGACGTTAAACCGAATATGACGATGATGGAAAGTTGCTATTCTAATAGCCATAAACTCTTAGAATCTGAGAACATTTCGATAAAAAACAATTTGTATTATTCGGACTGCTATTCTCATCTTGATTGTTATTTTCACAACCGGCCTTCTTCAGGAACCTATACAGAATTTCAAACTAACCTTTTATTTAATCCACGGGCAGGGGTAGATTGTTCTCGTTCCAACAGCCATGAACGAGTAGAAGTGTTGATTAAGTATTACATTATAATTAGTTATTATCGCCTGCAGTAAGGATTGAACCTAGAACCTCCAGAAGACTGTCACTTAGAACTGATTGTTAATCAACACCTTTATCTTGTGCAGCACATGTCGACATAGCATTATTACAGACGCTAATAACTACAGGTACTTCAACAGAATGTGCCCCGACAAACTTGCTGCATTTGTGCCCCCCCCCTCAACGTAGACACTCCCGACCAACCTGTCAAGCAGCAAAATTAAAACCCTTCACTGCAGAGGTTTCCAGATGTTGGAAGGCTTTCTACTGTAGTACCTTCTTTCCTCGAACCGCTTGCTTTGGAATTCCCTCCCTACTGTGCTCCCTGTTTCCCCAACTGTACCAATATGCAGAAATTTAAATGTAAACAAGCATCTTACTGCACAACTTCCCACTTAGGATCCCCCGATGGATCTGGCCCCTAATTCACAGTAGCCCCTTGTGTCTCAGTGGCAGTGTGTCTTGTTTGAGATGAATAAAAAATTTTAAAATAAAGATGAGCATAGTAATCCAAATAATCCTAATCTCAAAAGTATTATTAGACTGGGCTAGTTTTCACGAGAGATGGAGAAACATAGTAGACTATAGGTGATTACAGTCTTCTATTGTTGGAAACCTAAAGACAATCTGTGTAAGTAGAGGATCATTTTTCATGTCAAACTTCACATTCCTAGGTTTAATAGCTTATATGTAGTTAGTAGATACAAATTCTCTAGAATTTGCAGAGTTTGAGAAAATTGTTGAAGTAATAAAAACACCTTTCAAATAACATGGCAAATAACACCCTACCTGAGAGTTCAACATTCAAACTTCTCGGCCTAACATGAATTGAAACAAATACATTGAAGACATTGCCAAGGCTGCTGCAAAGAAAGTGGGCTCCCTCTACCGTGCTAGTAAACTTCTCACACCTGACATTATCCTGTATCTCTACAAAGCCACCATCTGCTCATGCATGGAATTTTGTTGCCGCATCTAGGCTGGTGCATCATCCACTAGTCTCTCCCTCTTAGACAATGTCCAAACAAGAGTTGCCAACTTAATAGGTCCCTCACTATCCACCCAGCTCAAGCCCCTGCGCTAGTGCCCCCCCCCCCTCGACGTAAATACACTAGACCAACCCGACAATCAGCTAAATTCCACCCATTCGCTGTGGAGGTCCACAGATGCCAGAGAACCTTCTACTTCAATAGCTTCTTTCCTCATGCTACCGGCCTCTGGAACTCCCTCCCTGTTTCCCTGACTGTACCGACATGCAGAAGTTTAAAACTAATGTAAACAGACATCTTGCTGCACAGCTCCCAACTTAGGATGACACCCAAAACTTCCACCCTAATTCTCAGTAGCCCCTTACATCTACAGTGGAGGCCTGCCTTGTTTTGGGTGAACTATGTTAAAATTAAAAAAAAAAAACAGAAAATATTGAACAGGAGGCCTATGTCTGAAATGTCACAGTTTGTTAGCGAAATTAGGTCATGGTTTTATTTGTTCTCTTTCATCCCCTTCCACTTGCCAGTTGTCAAGGTAAGTATTCTATGTGTCCAGCAGGATTAACTGATACAAAATAAAAATTTAAAAAAAAACATAAAACAGATTGAAAACAGTCTGCCCCAGTGGACTAAAAAAAAAATGGGGTCAGTTCAGAATATTCAGATGTATGAAGAAATCTGGAGTGTACAACAGTCAAAGCGTTATGTATATAAGAGTACAAAGCAAGTAAATACGGTATTTTGGTGGATTTTTTTTGTTAATTATTCTATTAATCAAAGATAAACATTTTCATCTTGCTTGTTTGTCCTCATGCACACTGGATGATGTCATGCATTAAAACAGATCATAGCCGACCTTTGACTGTGTGTGTATATATATATATATATATATATACACATACACACACTACATGAATTGCATAAACCCAGAGAGTTTAGTTTTGTTTTTGTCTTTTTTTGAGGGGGGGGGGGGGAAATAGTCATTACCAGAGTTGTTGCTTCGCATGTGGATGATGCAAATTTCAAACTGTGGGTTGAGATGTATCCTACCGAAGAGCTCAAAGGAGGGTGAAACTCAAGTCTAGGATTTTCTTCTGTTGATGACTGTCTTGGTGGGTGGTCTACAGTGTGTTCTGATTGCAGAAAAATAATTATATATATATATATATATAACTAGCTTCACCTACTCGGGATTTAGTGAAGTCATTTCAGTTTTTAGTTTAAAACTTAAACAGAAAAAGAAATAAAGTTGTTGTAAGGGAGACAACCTCCCTGATGAAATCACGTCTGAGATGAGTGTATTAGCTGACGACACCACGCTCTATTCACGGTATGAGGGCAAATCGAATGCCCACACATCCAAGGCAATGGCTGAATCCTTAGAAAATGACCTCCAGTCTGTAGTAAAATGGTGCCAAAAATGGATGTCACATTTAATGCTACCAAGACAAAACTCCTTTCCTTTAACAACTATAAGAAACCTTTCCAAGCACCGATTGCCATGGGCGATAGCACCCTTCCTGAAAGTCCAATGTTTAAACTCCTCAACTTGACATTCTCAGGCAACATGAAGTGGAACAAGTAAATAGAAAATGCTGCCAAGTCTGCCGCAAAGAAGGTAGGCTCCCTGTACTGGGCTAGAAAACTTCACACCTGCCAGTCTCCTATACTTCTATAAAGCCACCATTCGCCCGTCATGGAGTATTGTTACCATATCTGAACTGGTGCATCAACCACTCGTCTCTCCCTCTTGGATAGGATGCAAGAAAGAATTTCTAACCTAATAGGTTGCACACTGTTTGCCAATCTCCATCCCCTGTCTCATCGCTGCAATGTTGCACCCCTGTACTTGTTTCACAAGTACTTCTGTGGAATGTACTCCGAGGAACTTACAGCACTTTACCCCTCTTAATGTAAATATCCTTGAGCAACCCGATTAGCAGCAAAATCACACCCCTTCACTATAGAGGTCCTTAGATGACAGCAGATTTTCTACTCTAACAGTTTCTTTCCTCGGACCTTTGCCTTTGGAATTTCCCCCCCTCCCCCAACCGATCACCATTGATAAAATGAAATGTAATGTGAACAAACATCTTGCTGCCCAAATCTCCACCCAAGCTGCCTCTCTATACATCTGGCCCCTCCTTCCTTACGCTTCAGTGGAATATGTCTTGCTTGAGGATAAATAAAAAAAAAAATTTAAAAATTAAAAAGATAGAAACAAAAGCCAATAAACCTAAGTAGATTTAATGATAAAATTGAAACCTTTTTTTTTTATTAATTCACAAAGAAATTTCTACGGACACTACTAGTTAGTATTAAAAAAAATATATTAAAATATTTTTACAGCATTTAATGTATTTTCAATCTTGTTTAATTTCAAATAAGATTTAAAATATGGTGCAAAGTCGAAAGATTTTTTTTAAACAGAATCAACAAGATGGCAAGGGGCAACTACTCTCAACGATAAAGTAGTTATTTCCCTTTTATTTTTACACTTTCTCTTTTGATGGATAAAATAAATTTACTTTTAATTAACAAAAGAAAGGGACGGATTGTTATTATTCGCGGTAGAAAATACATGCATACCAAGACGGGTACCACCTATAAAATATATATTTTTAATGAATAACAAGAAGGAATACAAAAAGGTCTATGAAATAGAGAAATACCCTGACTGAAAAGTGTCAGTATGCATTTAATCAGAAGTCTTGAACATTCTTCACTCTATAATAAAGAGCAACGTGTATTCATTAGTAAATATATATATCCGTCGCGTCACAAAACGTTTTCTTTATTTCCTTTCTGTTTTATATACAGATCGATAGAGTTTTTTTCCTTTCCTTTTTCTTTTTTAAACGTTCATATTAGTAACGTTTTCTCTTTTTTTTCTCTTCTTATTTCTACTTTTCTTTTTACCTTTTTTTAAAAGTTTTTAAAAAAAATAAAGTCAACGATATTTTTTAGGTCATCAGAAATGATTTTTTTTAACTCACGATAATTCTGATAATTTGATTTGGGGCAACATTGGTCTAAGAATTGTTCTCAATTAAATTTTTTGCAGATTCCACCTTGGTATTTTCTCCTCAAGTTGGGGAAACGAGGAGCGTTCTATTTTTAAAGATGATTGGGAAACGTGTTGCTTCCACATGTTTCATCATGCACCTTACACGTGTAATCCATGTATGTGTTTGGATCAGAGAGTTAGATCTATCGCTAAATATGATCTAATTGTAGAGTCAGAGGTTGGTTTTGTTTAGGTTTTCTATAATGTGGCCTTTTTTGTTTGTTGCTTTGTTTCCCATATTTCATTTTGGCAATTGAGATCTTCCAATAAAATTAATGATTTAGGGAGTTGCTTCATTAGGGAATTCACCAGTTGGGAGCCCACTCATCTCGATTGAGACAGAGATATACTGCCAGTATACTCTAAGGAGTAGTAGGATTCCGAGTCCCCTACCAACCGTAGGCACTCAGCACCCAATACTAAGTGTTTCACAATTCAACAATGGTCAAGGTCCCATAATCTCAATGCAATTGACCCTCAGCCACCATCTTCTAGCACCTATGAAATGAAGTGGGTTGGATGTTTGTTTGCGACAAGTGAATAATACAGGCAGGTCTAGACATATAAGGGATACAGCTTGAGACGACTGACCGATTGAATGGATCAGGCCTCTTCGAACTCTCGTCTAGCACAAGTAGGGAGTGTTACCAGTCACATGACCATTTAGGCAACCAGGACACGGATAAGTCAGTCACCAGGATCCTGTTCTCAGGAATCACAAGTTGTCACTCAGAGGTGCAACTGACGTATTCCACAGTCCCAGCCGACAGGGCAGCGAGTATACCCGTATGGAGCGTGAACTTTGTATGATGTATTAAAGTTTTTATTAGGATGATTAAATCACATTCTCTTATACCCACTGCAAAAGGTATTAATTTCATCCCCCCCCCCCCCCCATTTATGGCTGAAATAGTAAGGTAGACTAGCCTTGGTAACACAACTAGTCTCAAACAAATAAAAATAACAAGTCTTTCTATGCTCATCAATGCTTCTGGACATCTTGGATTTCTCCCTACCACTGGACTTCTTTTTTTTATGAAAATCGCTCCAGACAAGGCATGAAGCCATTTAATGTAAAAAGCTAAAAAAAAAAATTAAAAAATACTACTTCAAGGTCAAAATCTAGTCAATGATAAGTGTTAGATGGATAGATTTCGACCCAGAAAACAGTAATTCTTCCCCTTTTGTCAGAAAAATTGCTCATGGACTAAAAGACAAAATAAGAGAAGCGAATGTTACAAGGCTGCCGAAAGTAAACTACAGTCCACTTTCTACTCTTCTTAAATACTCTTTGAGTAATGATGAACCAATCCTCCTCTTTGGCTGCATGACGTGGACAATGAGGATGGTCAATCCATGGGAGTTGGAAGTCTTTGACAATGACTGCTACATTCTGTATTACCAGCAGGTTGACTGTTTCGATTGTTGTTTTCCGCCAACGCCTCAACTTGAAGTCTTTGGCATCCGTCTTGTTGCAGCGACGTCTTCGATGATTCAGGCAGACGGCTTGTCGCGGCGAGAGAGGGAATTAATTCGCAACGTAATCTTCCATAACTCTCTGGGTGGCACAAGCATATCAGTGGGACGCTGAAGACATAGGCAACAACCATCAGGGAGGACTTAATTGAGCTCTCAGGTTCACAAGTAGTCAGTTTCCGACTGGAATAGCCATTGGTGAGTTATCTCGTGCAACCATGTTCAGGTTAGCTATGCAACAAGAGAGGTGCTGCTGTGGATTGCACAACCCTTGCTTCACTTTAAACCTATCAGCTGGCACACCCTTTCATGGAGTAGCCATTGTCTTGAGAAAAAAAAGATGCAATATACTAAATACAGTAGCTTGCAATGAACAGAAAGAAAAAAAAAGGTGTTTCAAATAATTGAAAAAGCAGAAAACTCACCCTTGATGTGCAAATTACTTCTCGTAAATTGATATTCATCCAGTTGTCACAACTCACTAAATGGCCATTGTATGTTTCTCCATTTTTTAACTCCACCAACTAAAAAAAAAAAAAATACAATTTTTTTTAAAACTGTAAATGCAACATTTTATAAAAATATTCATGTCATATTCTGCACAAATAGTTTACAGGACTGTAGAGTCAACAGACTCTTGAAAATTCTAAAAGACCCAACCCAAGAAATCTTTCAATAGCAATAATTTATACATACATATATATTTTTTTATGGAAATCGCTCCAGACAAGGCATGAAGCCACTTGATATAAGGAGCTAACAAGAACAAATATGATTATAGCAAAGATAGGAAATGCCTATTGGCCTTAGTCTTGAAAAAAACCAAGATTATAGGTAGGAGGAAAACAGTCAGCAGGAAGAGAGTTCCACAAGCCTGCGGTTCTTGGAAAGAAGCTACTGGAATAGGAAGCTGTATTACAATGAGGTATCAAAACAGTGAATTGATGGAGACCACTTGACCAATGAGTCAAACGAGCTGGCACAAAAGAAGCAGGGAATAGATCTCATAATTCTGAAGAACACATGCCATAATAGCACTCACAGAAAAGACCGAGACCAGCAACATCACGTCTTTGAGAGAAGGGGTGTAGAGAAGAAAGGGGGGGGGGGGTAGGGCCAATCAAATTACATATAATAAAATTTTCATATTTTTTGTTTTTTCGAGTGAGCCCAATTTTCAGACTCCAATTTATAAAATAATGCATTTAATGTAACCATGCCTTTAATTGCCTGAATAATTAGCAATTTTTATTGATAGTAAATGACTTATTAATAACATGTATGAAAATTGCCAGCAATTGTACAGAAAAAAAAAGAGTTGGCATTTAAAACTTTTTAAACCATAACAAATAGACACTGAATCACAATATGGTCCCTATTTACTTACTTCCCCACGAGGACAGTTAGATACATAGGCTTTAATGTGGGGAAAATCCAGCTCCCCGAAAGGGGGAACTCTGGATTGAGACAAAAATAACAAAATTGCCTCAGTCTAGAAGGATTTATCCTTCACTGACCGAGGACAGAAAAGATGAAGTGTAGTATCAGAACATATACTACTCTTTGCTCCTGGTTAAAAGGTTTTAACATCATTGTCGCTATGTGTACTGTTCAAAACAAATAGCAGGGATAAGAGTAACCAATGATAAAAAAAGCTGAAATTGAGATGAATTTCCCAAGCGCATATGTGTATGTGTAGGGGGCAGTGCAAAACGCAACACCGAAAAGCAACTTGTGCTAATGATAAA
Organism: Sepiola atlantica; assembly: GCA_963556195.1. Lineage (NCBI taxonomy): Eukaryota > Metazoa > Mollusca > Cephalopoda > Sepiida > Sepiolidae > Sepiola > Sepiola atlantica. The sequence goes on along the minus strand of OY744522.1, from coordinate 171,239,272 downwards.
TAGTAAAAAAAAATATGTAAAATAATTTGAAAAATGTTTAATTAGTGAAATATCAATCCTGGTAAACAAAAAAAAAAAAACAGGTAAATTTACAAAAAAAAAAATCAGATTAATTAACCCGACAGGTCAATTTCAAAATCAAGAGAAAGACACCGAATGCACATGTAGGGGGAAGGAGACAGGAAGTCATTCTTTGACGAAACAAAAGAAATCTAACTCCTCTACCCTCGTGATAAATTGTTTGAACATTTTAACGATTTTACATTTTAAAAGAGAACTGTTATGAAATGGAGAGAGGAAGAAGAAGAGAAAAACAGTAAATGAGAAAGAAAGATAAAGTGAGAGAGATAAAGAGAAATAAAATCCAGCAAAATAGCGATGAAACAAAAATAATATAAGGCTGTAGAGATCTAGCAGAAAACAGATTTTTCTTTTCTTTTTTTTTTCAAAAAGGCTGAGAACTCACATCCATGGAAGGCTTTAGCTATTTAAGCGAAAATTCGCTTTTTCTGGATTAAAAAAAATAAAATTCTGCTTACATCCCTACAATAGGTTTCCAATCTTAGTACATGCCTTAGTATCACTTCTCGATAAGCTGGAATAAAAGTTTTTTTTCTAAATCAACTAACACTTCTGTATCAGCAACAAATGATAGATCGTATTCGGGGATTTAAACTTTCTTCTACTGACAGAAGCTTTGTGTGAATATTAAATATCTATGTTTGTTTCCCTAACTTGAAAGATTATCAGTGACAGCGGTCCAAATTAGGTGATCTCATGAGATAACTCAACCCCAGTAAGCACTAATGCCACATAGCTACCATTACTATAGCATCGAAATCCGATTGTTGATCTTAACAACCTCAACAGGTTAACGAATAGCTGCAACCAACGAGGACTTCACACAGACCACACATTCCTGAGGCACGATTTTTGTGAGCTCTATGCAGAAGTCCAACTCACCTAACAAACAAATCAACAACAACAAAGACGACACAGCTGCCTTTTTACTCAGATCCAACTGACATAAGCGTTTTGCCCCGATCTAAATCTCAAATACCACGAAAGATTCTTGCCCGCAGAAAGGGAAGCAAGAAAAACGGACGATACTTTTAATAGTTTACGTTTTAGACATCAAAATCTACCTCCCCATTTGGTGATCAACTCAAGACATTCTCTAGGTCAACAGAGAAAGTAATCCTATGCCAGTCATTAATTTCTAAAGATCCAATTTATCTATCCTTGGGAGGGGATATTTCAGAATCCTAACCTTATCTTACTTAACAGCTGTACAAAACCAACCATCAACTTGGAAACATATGCGACAAAGTAAAACGCTTATGATGATTTCTACTTAGTAATCCGTCATTTTAACAATTCCGTATTTCTTTACCAAAAAGAATTATCACAAAGCATTGAAATAGTATTATTACTTACCATTGGATGGTTCACAGCCGTACGCAATAAGGATAAAGGTAACTGAAAAAGAAGAGAGGAAATAGATTAAAATAACAAGTTGGAATACCTGTCACAGGATGCTGCTGCTGCATCATCTAATCATGGTATCATGGATCCTCCTGACTCTCACGCTATCTCGCTCTATCCTCCATAGGTGCATTGTGAGTTTCCCCACTTCTTCTTTTGTGTGAATCAGATGATTCTGGTGTTGGCATCAGTTTCCCCGATGTTTTTCTAGTTAGAAATCTTTCTGGAAAGACATCGGATACTTACGGGAAGGACCACGAGAAGGTTGCTAACATCCTTAAGTGAAAGCGGTACTGTGGAACCGACTGGATTCGAACTTGGAACACCCAGGTCGTCAGTCCGTGTCGTTATTCACCTAACCACCGTCACCTCCCTAGTTTCCCCACTGAGCCACATCCTTGTTTATATTTCCACAAAAGAACATCGCTGATGATTTTATTCTTACCCTCCAGCAATGTCCAGCCAATCTGGTTCTTCTCCCTCTGATCAGAGCTGAAATCATAGATTTGCTCTCGTGCGCTGCTGTCTCCAGATGTTAAGAGCAGCTTCTTGCAGTCTGGTGTATACATCACCAATTTTCTTCAATCTTTTGGTGAAAGTCCAAATGCTACTTCTATATACGAGTACCGATGCAACAATGCATTTTGGTTAGAAGCAAAGTGTTGTATCTGTACTGACACTACATTTCATTTTTTTAGTCCTCGATCAGTGAAGGAGAAATCCGTTGCCCGGGATTTAATGATTCTTTTATTTTGCTTCAATAATAACATATTGGTTCCCTTGCTGTTCCTGGTGTTCATCAATGATCTTCTAGAGAGCATTCCCAAGAAGGTTCTTCTTTTGGCTGATGATGTCAAGATCATTGTTCCCAGAAGTGACTTCGAAGATCTCCGTAGATGCCTCATCGTCTGAATATGGCCAAACCTATGGGATTTGTCTCTCAATGTAAATAAATGCAACAACCTGCTCATAACATCATACTACTTTTATTTTTTTACATAGTTGCTTTTAGGCGTTGCGTTTTGCACTGCCCCCTACACACACACATATATGAGGTTGGGAAATTCATCTCAATTTCAGCTTTTTTTTTTACCATTGGCTACTCTCAGCCCTGCGCATAACATCATATTACTTTTCTTTTTACTTTTTTTATAAGTTCATGATGAACAAAAAGGCGACAAATTTTTGCCTGTTCATCATCATCATCTAGTAGTGGTGGTGTCACGGATCCTGCTGACTCTTTCACGCCATCTCGCTCTATCCTCGATCACACCTGGTAAGTCGCCATATGTGCATTGTGAGTCTTCTGTTAGTTGTTTTAGTAGGTTCTGTGCAGTTTCCCCACTGAGCCACATCCTTGTTTAGGCATCCACAAAAGAACATCGCTGATGATTTAATCCTTAGCCCGCCAGCAAATCTGCTTCTCTCTCTGATTAAGGCTGAGATCTGAGGAAGGTGTCCGTAGAGTTGCTCTCTCGTGGGGTGCTGTCTCCAGATGTTAAGAGCAGCTCTTAGCATTCTGGTGAACATACCATTAATTTTCTTCTTCAATCTTTTGGCGAAAGTCCAGGTGCTAGTTCTTCCATACACAAGAACTGATGTAACAATAGCTTCAAAGAAGTCACATTTCATCTTGGTAGGAAGATTTGACTGATGTATTTCACTGGATGCTTCATAACGAGACACAATTGGAACCACTATACTTCACAGTAATCAAAAACATATTGACATGGCAAAAAAAAGTGCGTGGAAATAGGTTAATTAATGGGCATTTTCTGTGGTTGTGTGTGTGTGGTTATCTGTCAGTCGGAATGTTTTTAAACGAATATCTCAACTTCTTTTAGAAATGAAAAATATTGTATTAATAGTAAATAAAAAATTCCCAACAAATAAATCGGATGCCATGACCGGAAACCGAAACCTTGAGATCTTCAGTCTGACGTTCTACCAACTGAGCTATTTGCACTGTCTTATAAATAGATTTTAAAACATTCCCTTAAAAAAATAATTATAGCTTTGATGTGACGTCAAAGATTTATGGCATGTTTCAAAACATCAATTCAAACATAAGCGATAATAAAAAAAGATAAATAAATGGGTAAACATCATCAATAGCGTTGGAAGTTATTTTAATAGTCAAAAAACAATTTATTTTGTTTCAACTATCTACTATATATTGTTTTTTTTTTCACAATTATACAATTCTAGACAAGTAAATAGCGACACCACCTTGCAGACGAGGGAGAAGGGGGTGACGCCTAGCAAAAATATGCGGGTTCATATATTTGCTAGTTTCTATAATATAAAAGTTGCCAGTCTGTGTGTGTGTCTAGCTAAAAGTCAAAAACTACACAAGACACACATACAAAGCTGATATATTCTTTTTCACCTCAGACAAAATATAGGCACATTTTTATACTCATTCTTTTGGGGGAACAGAATTAGTTGGTTGGGGGGAGGGGGTCGACATTTACTGTAAGTTTTTAATGTTATATAGTAATTCGTACACGATTTTTTCCATTGTCGTACAAAGCGAGAGAGGGGGTGATAGAAGGAGGTTGAGAAGAGAGAGGAGGAGGTTGAGAAGAGAGAGGAAGAGAAGAGAGAGAGATATAGAGAAGTTTTTAAGAAAGATGTTACACACAACTTTTAACCCTTCAATTTTGTTGTTCATGCCCTGCCCGGGCAACACCATGTAACCATGCTAGTGGACAAATGAAGGAAAATACATTCGACCAATTTTCACCTTTGTGTCAATCAGTTTGTTTCCACATTTCAGACAGATATAATCACCTTTATTAAATAAATGAAAAAGGAAGTGGCTTATGTCACTACTAAAATAAGATTGCCTAGTTTAACAGTTGGGACGATTAATTGAAAAAATCAGAACTTCTTTGGGTATCGGAATCGGTATTGAAAAAATTTGACCATAATTTCCAATTCCAAAAACACGATTCTTTTAATTAAAAAAAAAAAAACAATTCTCTATCACTGGTACTAATGATAAATATTTCGTGATTTTAAACTACCAGTAAAACTAAAATTTATAGGTCAACTTAGGTAAAAATGGCACGAGTGGATAAATAGAAAAAAATGGCACAAGTGAAAAATATTGATGAAAATCTCACAATGAGTTTATCAAAATCTTGGATACAATACATAAATGGAAAACATTAAGTTTGTCAAATTAAAAAGAAAATTATATCTACATGGACCTCATCTAATGCCACGACAATGATCAGCCGATCAAATGGCACGGTAACAACTCGTTTTGCCACACATACCTTTCTTGCAGGAGTTAAAACTCAGTCATGATGCTTCCCAAACAGTCGCCAATATCAACAGAGCATGTTGATAAAGGTTTACAACTGATCAGACAGTATGAAGGTGGTTTCAGAAATTCCATAGTGGTAATGAGAGCCTTGAAGATGAAGAAGGTAGAGGACGGCCATGACCTGTTGAGACTGAACAGGCGAAAAGAATTGACCAAAAACAATGTCAAAGCATACGAGGAATATCAACATTCTAATTCTAGAGAATTGGTAAGGTGAAAAAGCCTAATTCACGAGTCCCGCAAGAAATGAAAAAATATTTCTGAAATTGGTCATTATTTTCCAAATAATTCAATACTGCACGGAGATGGCTAAACAAACAACGTACGAAAATGTTTGAGAATCTGTGGACATTCTTATTGTTAACGCACAAAAAAAGAACTTTATACACTTGTCTTTTGCTACTCAACTAACAAGAAAATCTTTCTTCTGTATAAAATTATGTTGGTTAGATTTAACAAGTTGGACCTAAATAGCATTTAAGCTGACAAAATCAAACTGTTTTTTGACGAGTGAATTTTTACTTGTCATTGTTGTACTGTGTTATTGTCACTATAATAATAACGTACTTCGCTACAGTTTATTTCAAAACTTACTTAGTCCGGCCCAGACAATCTATAGTATGAAAGATTTTTAGCTAATCACACACACCAAAAAAAAAATACATGAGCAAGGGCAATAACTTATATTTTTAAGTGAAGAGTTGTCTCCCTTACAACTAAATTTGTTTTCTGTTCAATCCATCCCATAATAAATAAAACTTAATAAATTTGTATAGGGTGTTGGGCTTTTATTCAAACACTCCCTCTACACTTACATACTTATAGTCATAAGGTAAACATTTTGTTTCCATTTCAATGCCTCCATAATTTAAACCTCCCCTTTTATGTTTCACGGGTAGAAAATAATGTGATAAGCGCATCTATTATAGTGACACCTTTGTTCTTCATGTTCCGTATTGTATCTCTTACTATATGGTGACTTCCAGCCTTTGACTGGCAAACTTTTGCAAAATGGCTTTGCGTACCACAACTATGGCATGTTTGGCTCCATGCTGCAACTTTTTCTGTCAGTTATTTGATTCCAGGCTACTATGAGGGTAGTTACAGCAACCTCTGCATGCATTGTGGTAGGATCGTATCCCAGCAACGTTTTTATAAAACTTTTTCTTTTTTTTTATGAAAATCGCTCCAGACAAGGCATGAAGCCACTTGATGTAAGGAGCTAACAAGAACAAATATGATTATCGCAAAGACAGGAGATGTCTATTGGCCTTAGTCTTGAATAGATTATAGGTAGGAGGAAAACAGTCAGCAGGAAGAGAGTTCCACAATTTGCGGTTCTTGGAAAGAAGTTCATGGAATAGAAAGCTGTATTACAATGATGTATCAAAACAGCGAATTGATGGAGACCATTATACCAACGAGTCAAACGAGCCGGAAGAAAAGAAGCGAGGAATAAATCACATAATTCTGAAGAACACATGCGATAATAGTATATATAGAAGAGACTGAGACTAGCAACATCACGTCTGTGAGAGAGAGTGTAGAGAAGAAAAAAGGGTAGAGCCAATCAAATTACAGATACTTTTCTGCACCTTATCAAGAACCGTCAAATGGGACAAAGATTCACCAGCCCAAATATGACAACAGTACTCCATCCATATTGTTGTGTCCTTGCTCTCTATTCGGAGCTGATTTTTGTTGACGATACATTGACACCTGAACGCTGCTACATCCGAGATGCCAGTCTTTTTGCTTTGATCTCACATTTAATCTCATAATAAATCCTAATTTTGGGAATTGGGATAAAATTTTGGAGTTTAGGATAATTATGGATTGATTTTAGGATTTCGGATAATTATGGTATTTAATTTTGGGATTTGGGATTATTATTGGTTTTAATTTTGGGATTTGATAAATTTAATGGGTTTAAACTTTTGGATAATTATGGGTTTAAACTTTTGGATAATTATGGGTTTAAACTTTTGGATAATTATGGGTTTAAACTTTTGGATAATTATGGGTTTGAACTTTGGGAATTTGGGATAATTATGGGTTTTAATTTTGGGGATTTAGGATAATGATGGGTTTTAATTTTAGGATTTCAGATAATTATGGGAGTAAAAAGAATTGTTTTAAAGTGTTGAACAAATACAAGTATGATTAACAATGAAGTTCTGACATGTGGTGAGATGAATTTGAATCTTCCTTGCTGGTTGTACCTTTCGAGTGCAAATCAATGGTCTTCTGTTTTTTCTAATGCAGTTAGTAGGGTCCCCGAAGAATAAATATTGGTTCCCTTGCTGTTCCTGGTGTTCGTCAATGATCTTCTAGAGAGCATTCCCAAGAAGGTTCTTCTTTTGGCTGATGACATCAAGATCATTGCTCCCAGAAGTGACTTCGAAGATCTCCGTAGATGCCTAATCGTCTGGAAATGGTCAAACATATGGGGTTTGTCTCTCAATGTAAATAGATGCAACAACCTTCCAGTCGGTTCTTCACCCAACATTTTTCCAACCAATGCATGCATGCAGCAAATAAGACCCACGGTGAGCTCTTTCTCATCTACCACAACTTTGCGACCGTGACAGCCAACATCTTCTTACCGCTGTATGTATCTCTGGGGAAACGCATTCTGGAATATAGCGGTTTGGTAGTTTTGTTTTACGGCATATCAACCCTTTTTGGGTTATTTAATGCCGAATCTGGTCATTATAGTAAAAGTTTTTATGCTTCAAGTTCTTTATATCTTCAAATGTTTAATCATCGTTTTTGGTTTGGTAGTTTTGTTTTACGGCATATCAACCCTTTTTGGGTTATTTAATGCCGAATCTGGTCATTATAGTAAAAGATTTATGCTTCAAGTTCTAAAAATAAAATAAAAAAGGGGAGGGAGAAAGGGAGAGGGGCTGTTGTTTTTGGTTTTGGTTTTGTAGAACATAATTAAGTTTTACAAAAAAAAAAAAAAAAAAAAAAACGTCAATGTAGGTGAATTTCGTCTCAGGGAGCCACAGGGCAGCCTGATCTGGTATCACCAGGGATGGAATATAGCATCCAAGCTTCATCCTCCTATTTTGTTCAGATATCCGGATGGTTCATGGGTTCCACACAAAATCCTACAAACGATTAAAGATCTTCAACCTGTACTCACTGGAGCATAGACGGCTACATGGCGACCCCATCCTCGCCTATATCATGTGTGGCAACTACAATGTGCCTCATGACCACTTCTTCAAACCATCTCCGCAGAGAAAGCGTTACCGAAACTCAGAAGCTGAAACAGACGATTTCAGTTTAATCATCAGAAGGCATCTTTTTCGGTTTTGAGTCACTGCACCGTGGAACAGGCTTCCAGGAGCTATGGTCATTCTGCAGATGTCGAAACAGCACAAAGCAGCGCTGGATACGCTTTGGTTGCTGATCTCTGGAGGATTACCCCTCACTTGAGCAGCGGAGGCTGCAAGGGTGATCGGATTCTGGCGTAAACCGTCATCAATGGGAATTTAAATCTACCTTTCGAGGTGTTTTTCACCTCAGCATAAGTTGTCGTTCCCATGGTACCTAGCTAAAGATGTATCATGGTAACTTGCGTCCGAATCAAAGAAAGGCAGGATTCTTTGTTGGTGTTTCTGCTCCGTGGAACAGCCTACGAGAGGCAGTGGCAATGCCTACCACACCCAGGATTAAAGTCGCTTTGGACAAACATTCAGACTGTATATAGATATATCCATCTTCTTTTACATGGCTTATGGCACTTTGCTATTTGTTGCCAATAAATTTGATTTGAATTTCGTCAGCACAATTTTCGAGGGGAGTCTGGGAAGTTTGGCAGTTGATGTCTTTGTAAAGACGGTTAGTGATATAGAGAGCATTTCATCCACCGTTCTTACTGTTCAAACAACTTATTTTTATTAAAAAAAAGTAAATTAAAACAGTAGGTTATAGCAAGTTTTATTGTACTCTTGAAACACAGAAATAGAAATAAGCCAGAAAAATATAGTCGTTATCTTTATAAGTCAAGAAAAAGCTAAGGAAGACTTATAATTCAAGTTTATAACCCTATTCTTTATGAATTTTGAGTTATCGTTCTTCCTTAGCTAGCCTCGTTCTCGACTTGTTTATAAAAGATGACGATTATATTTTTTCAGACAATTTTAATTTCTGTGTAAGTAAAAATAAGTTATTTCGGAGTGATGCTGAAACCCTTTTCACTCGAAATAATTTACGTAACCGAAATAAATTTTTTAAATAAATAAATAAAAAGACAACACCTGGATTCATTTGTCTCGTGGTTAACGCCAACCCTGGATTAAACCAAGAAATGAATGTAAATAATCTACTCAAAATAACATTTTGCAGTACTCGTAATGAATAGGCACCCAAATAATTTCAGTAGTTACCTAGTAAGTCCTGAGTATTGACGGAGAATCTAGAGTCAGTGCCGGAAATGGCTGAAGGAGTTTACGATTTGAAAGACACATTTTCTTTTCTTTTTGAAGGGCTAATTTTTTTTTTTTTAACTTTAACCTTAGCGTCCTCTGCTTTTTAACGGTTTTCAAATCGTAAACTGCTTCGACCATTTCCGGCACTGAATCCGTAAGTACTGGAATTCTCTGGGTGCCTACTCATTACAAGTACCCATTTCGCTAAAAAAAAAAAAAGTATCTCAATCCAATCGATACGCACTTTGTACTTATCAAATTTACAGAACAAACTAAAAATGTCATTTTTATTTTCAATGTTTATATTATTTCGTGTAAAGGGCATGAAGTTTGAATTGTAAACATTAAACAATATTTTTTTTACGAAACACATGGTCATTTTTTTTTTTTATTTGTGTGAAACAAAAGGTACCCGAACCGGCGTGTCGAACAAAACAATGTATAATTGAGCAAAATGAATACATTTTGTTTAATAAACAGAAGGTCGAAGTCTTAATAAGTAAATTTAAAATTAATTCAGGTTTATATTTGATTATAATAAGACACTTTTTTCTCGAAAATAATGAAGAAATGTTAACTATATCGATGGATGAACACCACTTACCACTATAATACGGACTCTATTTAACAAGATAATTCTATTAATAATATAGCAATTGTTAATCTAAGTAATCCACTTTATAAATCTAGCTTATGAATAGAAATAAATAATTCTAGACGGCACTCACCATTTTTATAGTTTCACTTTGTGTATTTTTATGAAGTTTACGAATGTAAAACCGCCATTCAAGTAACATGTAAAGCTGGTATTTCTTTTTACCCAGCCACAGATAGATATCCGATAAAAAGTAGAAATAATCTCTATATATATAAAGCTTTTATCGTTCAAGATTTAGATAAAAACAAACTAATAATTTCATTATATTTAGAATATTTTATATCGATTTATTGATTTATTGATTGAAAAACTATTTGATTTTTTTTTTTTTAAACTTTAATAGCGTTATACGAAACTAAACTTTTGCATACTATTTAACTTGAAGCTAAAACATAACACATGGTAGTTATGTTGTAAATTTTTTTTACACCAGAAATTATCTTTTTTTTTTAGATTTTAAAAGTATTCTTTTTAGAAAAAAAAAAACTTTTTCAAAAATGTCCACCGAGCAATCTAAGCGGACCTTTGATTCGCAGACGAAGGGACATGATCATAATAATAAGCGTCTGCGAGTGGAGAATGGGAAAGATTCTTCCACGCGAATGACTATCAATTCAAAATATATTGAAGAAGATTTCATTGAATCTCTCAGAGATAAATACCAACGTTTTTGCGAAAATGAGCCAAAAAAATCAGCCGAAATTTCTTCCTCAGATGAAAATAAACCCGGACAACGTAAGTTATCCATTTTCATTTACGATTTAACTTACCTGGAAAAAATTTTCAAATATTTTACACTGAGATGAGGATCACTTTTCTATTTACATTTAACGTAAAATGATTATCCAGTTAGTGACCATACAGCACAGGACAGAACGAGTAACCTTTTTTTATATTTCCAAAATAGCCGCCCTTTTTTTTAGGATTACTAATATATGACGTAGGAACCGTCCCCTAATATATTTTTGATATTGACAAAATTGACTTTTAATCGTCCCTTAAACTATAAATTAACTTTTAACTGTCGCATTATTTCTTTTCTTTTTGTATTGTCATCACGGCCTTAGGGTTAGTGTTTGGGTAAATGAAAGGCGTGTTTTGTTAGCAAAAAAAAAAAAAAATGCCCTTCATTAAGCCAAACACAAACTTGTTGCAGGGTCCGGTCACCGGGGTGATCGGTCTTACAACTAAGAAAGTGTGCACAGGCAATGGCAAAGATGAGAGGACAAACGCAGATTAACAGTTAACAAAAAAATCGTTTATTTACTATAAAGGTAACAACGTGAGAAGGAAAGCTGAAATAACAGGCATGACGTCACTGGAAGCAGGAAAGGCTGGAACGACAGGAATGACGTCACTGGAAGCAGGAAAGGTTGGAATAAGCAAGCTGGAACCTGGACAGCAGGAAGAATATTTCCGTAACCTGGACAGCAGGAAGGGTGACGCCACACGGATATTTACGTGGACGTCCCTGAGGTGTGATGAGATGCGTCAGGTAGGTCCCGTCTTTGTGAACGTGGCCAAGGGCTGGATTGACAGGAACATGGTGCTGCTGGAACAAGGGACAGGAGCTGGAGCAGTGGTTGCAGGAAAGGAGCTGGAGCAGTAGTTGCAGGAAAGGAGCAGCAGCAGTGGTTGCAGGAAAGGAGCAGGAGCAGTGGTTGCAGGAAAGGAGCCGGAGCAGGCGTTTCTGGAAAGGAACTGGAGCAGGCGTTGCTGAAGAGAGCTGTAGCTGGAGCAGGTGTTGCTGGAGAGAGCTGAAGCAGACGTTTCTGGAAAGGAACTGGAGCAGGCGTTACTGAAGAGAGCTGTTGCAGGAGCCGCTGAAGCAGGTGTTATGGTTACCTACTGACTGAATGCCAGGAAAAAGGATGGAATACTGTCATTTGGCTGTGAGGGCTCGAGGACATGTTGAGGGGAAGTTAATGAACATACTGCAAAATCGTTTTTGTTATATGAACACAGAAGTAAAAAACTTTGTGAGAGACGCACAAGAAGTAGCGGAGAAAGCATCATACTGGATCTGGTTAAAAAGAAACGATGAATATTGGACAGAAAAGTAGCTTACACCAATACGACCTCTTAATGGAGGGGCTCTGCAACTTCAGAGATGTAATAGAGGAGTAGGGGCTGAAACTGCGAAGTGGTTCCTCCTGATGATTGCGATACTGGATCCGATTGCGGGGCTGTTAGCTACTGTGCACTAAAGGCTGTGCGCGTACAAATTACCAGGATATAATATTATGTGTAATCTCGCGATAAAAATAGAATCTTATTTTTATTTTTCCGTTTACAGTGAAAGGATAAGATTTTAGCAAACATTTATTACACTTACAAAAATGGGTAAATTTATAAATTAACACCCTCAGCTATATCACCCCTACCCCAAAACATGAGATTCTACTTTTATTAGGCGATTAAGTGTGAACACTCTGAAAAACTATACTTTTAACGTAAAATGATCTATTTCCAGGCCATTCTAGCGGTTTAGGGCAGTTAACAAATTTTTTAAAATTGCCATGGCAGATAAATTCTGTGCGCTTTGGGGAGGGGGGGGGCTACTTTTTTAGGCGATTACGTGTGATTTTATGATCGTGCCGGTTGGACTTAGGGTGAGTGGTAAGAAAATTTAGTTAGTTGCCCGGACATGGGGAATCATTTTACATTAAATTTATATGCAAAACTGATCCCCCACTCTAAATTCTGATTTTTTCTTTTTTTCCGACAAAGTTTTTCAGGTGTTCACACGTAAAAAAAAGTATAATTTCATTATTTTGGGTTTTCTAAGGGTGTTAATCTACAAATGTACCCAAAAATGTCTACATACTTACAAAAATAAAATTGGATACCTTGGTACACATACCCTTCCACCCCAACCCTAAAATCTATATTTTTTAGGCTTGTTTGTTTTTGTTTTTTTTTCAAAATTTCCTTTTGATTACAAGATTATAAACAAAAAATTATGAAAAAATAAATGTTTTTGGATTTAAGTAGCAATTATCTGTTCACCATGTAAATGTCTCCCAGGATCAAAGTGTATCATCTGCTCTGTTCTCAGTTGGTGAAGGAGAGATCCTTCTAGACTGAGGTAATTTAAATTTTTAGGGTTCCAATCCAGAGTGTCTCTTTTAGAGGGGTCTGGATTTTCCCCACATTATAAACTGACCTTGTGTCTAACTCTGCTCTCGTGGGGAGGTAAATAAATAGGGACTTGCCTCACCCCAAAGATAGACATAAGTTCGATTTTTAATGTGGGGGAAAATCCAGCGCTCTCCTTCCCCCAAAAGGGGTACTCTGGATTGAGATGAAAAATTGAAATCACCTCAGTCTAGGACTTTTCTTCCTCAGACCAAAGAAAGAACAGATACTACATTTTGATCCAAGCCCGAAGGATGCCTTATAAAACGGAACCCTGGGAGCACCAATTCGAAAACAAAACCTTGTAGACCGTTATTTATCAAAATATTTAAATAATTTTATTTTCAGAAAATTAAATAGTAGTTTTGATTGATTTGTATAAGAATACAAGAAGAATACCCATCCCAAGATGGGTAAAATTAATTCCACTAACAGAACAGTTTTACACCACTTACAAAAATGAAAATCAAAATATAATGCTACGAAACCTTATGTCTAGAATCCTTAGTCCAATTTTGATAAAAATCCATTACATGATTTTGATTCTAGAAAAGGTCTAAATTTAAAGCTTAAGAGGTGTATGGCATAATCGCATTGATGGACCGTTTTTTATTAGATCACTGAAGTTAAGCGATCTGGAGCCTGGCCAGTATCAGTTGGGTGACCATTTGGGAATGCTAAGTGCTGCATGTCATCTTCCCATGACCAGTATATACATGCGGCTGGAGACCGCTTTTGAATTTGATATTTCCTGTAAACTTCCTCATGTTAAATTTCTGGTTGATGATACGCCCACCGAATGTCGGAATCTCTGGTCGTCGTAGAACTCTTCCTTGTTGATCCAGAACGAACGAACGCGATACTAATGGGACGATATGTTGTTTCTCGATTCGAGAATCCCAACGGCCCGGAAACTATTCGTACTAACCTTGTCTCTCTCTTCCTCCATTGCCTCGCCGTTGTATGTAACTATTCGTACTAACCTTACTCTCGTTGTTGTCGCCTGACACAGCAGTCGACGCAATTCGGGAATGATATTTCCCTTTCTTTTCTCTTTGCTTTCAATGTCTGCACGCCAGCTGCCATTGTTAGTCGCTCCGTCGCCGTCACCATTCTCTGCAGACGCTTGTCGTTGTTACACCTTCGGGCCGGCGGTTTCCTTCTGTAACTGAAACCAAATTTCCCCGTACAATAAAATATAACAAGCCATTCCTTTTACTTTGAGCCATTTATTGGTATTAGCTTGTCGACACTGAGCAAGTTCGTTGTATAAGAGAGAGAGGCTTATGCTAGTTATTTTTCTAACTACTTAGCTACTTGCAAAGGTAGGGAAATGGGGGACGTCGCTTGGCTCTCAATTTCGGGGGATCCGAAATCCCCTAGCTTGTAATCGCTACATGGCTAAAGCGTGTTCTCTCGTTGGCTTCCAGTCAAGAACTTAAATTTCAACACCAGTTTTCCCAGCGGGAAAACTGTGACGTCACAAAATCTTGTGATCAACACGCAGGTGTGACCTAACCATTGAACTTACGGTCTCGTCAACTGTCCCCGCGAATCGTGGGACCACATCGCACCAACTTTGCATGGGATGACTCCGCTACAAATTGCGCAAGTCAAACCCGATCTCCAACAGATGCGTCCATCCCCATAGGGCCATTATCTAACACTCAGGGCTAATACCACATCAGGTATTAGCGGTTCATTGTTAAGAGATCTTAAGAAGAAATTGAAATTGCTGCTTTTCCCTCAACCCTCAATTGTAAGTAAATTCTGTCTCACCAACCAGGAATGCCTTGTTCTTGTTGTTGCAACAAGGTTTAGCCCAGTCGATTGAGCTGACTTCTTTTCTGGACTGCACCACATCCCAAACCATGGTGGTCCATGCACAAGATGGCTAGTCAATCGTGATTCTGCCGTCGAAGGCAGACCACCCGTAGACCTGAGAGCTCAGCCAAGTTCTCCTTGATGGTTGTCGCTCACGTCTTCAGCTGACCAATGATATGCTTGCGCCACCCATGTAGAAGGATAGGGAGGATTACGTCGCAAATTCTAGCACAAAAATTACTTTCTATCCGCTACATTTGGGTAGTAAAGTTGCAAAGCAAAATTCCACAGAAAATAAAGTGCAAATCAACACGGCTTCGGCTGGAGTGAACAAGATGAAAGCGATGTGGAAGTTAAATCTTTCTACCAAGATGAAACGTGACTTCTTTGAAGCCATTGTTACATCAGTTTTTGTATATGAAAGGAGCACCTGGACTTTTATCAAAAGATTTTAGAAGAAAACTGATGGTGTGATCACCAGAATGTTAAGAGCTGCTCCTAAAATCTGGTGGTGACAGCACCCCATGAGAAAACAACTCTACGGACACCTTCCTCAGATATCAGCCTTGATCAGAGAGAGAGAGAGAGAGAGAGAGAGAGAGAGAAGAACCAGATTTACTGGACATTGATGGAGGGCTAAGGATCAAATCATTAGCTATCTTCTTTTGTGGATGCCAAAACAGATGTGGCTCAGTGGGAAAAAAACTACATCAAACAAATAGTAGAAGACTCGCAATGCATCTATGAAGACCTACTAGGTGTGATGGAGGATAGGGCGAGATGGCGTGAGAGTCAGGAGGATTCGTGATACTACCACGACTAGATGATGATGATCTGCCGAAATTTAAGTCTTCAAATGTCAAAGGTTACAAAGTAAAACGCTGTTTCCAGATATTTTTTCCCCCCTTTCTATAAATGAATAATCTTATTCTTTATGAGGGAATATTTTATTCAAATAAATACAGTATTTATTTACGAGGTAATCATTAATTATAAAAACTGGT
Organism: Sepiola atlantica; assembly: GCA_963556195.1. Classification (NCBI taxonomy): domain Eukaryota; kingdom Metazoa; phylum Mollusca; class Cephalopoda; order Sepiida; family Sepiolidae; genus Sepiola; species Sepiola atlantica. The sequence goes on along the minus strand of OY744522.1, from coordinate 171,223,387 downwards.
TATGAATACAAGAGTCTCTTTCAGATGTTTTACTTACACTCATCACTGGCAAAAGATATTAATAAAAAATTTGTAAAAATCTAATTTAAAAAATGTATTTTCATTGTAGTGAGCTTTTCTCTGGTCATCTAGTAGACCTCCCCGAGAGTTGGATGGTAGTAATACGAGTGTTATTCTGTGTAATCTAATATACATAGAAAAGTTGGACCTAAATAAAATAAAATTTTGCTTCTGACTAGCTAATTTTCATTTGTTTTTGTTGTACTGAGTTAGTGGCAATATAATAATGTACTTCGATACAATCTATGTAAAAAAAATACTTGGTCCTGACAGAACAACTTGTAATATGAAACATTTTAAAATAATCACCTAAAAATAAAAATCACCTTTGAATGCTACGAAATTTAATAAGTATATATAACAATAACATTAGTTTTGCATAGCATAATATTTCCTGTCTAAATTTTCTTTCTCTTTTTCTCCTTGTATTTTTTTTTGTTTTGTACTTGTCTTCCAATTACCCATTAAGTGCTTTGATCTCCGCTCCATTGCTTCTGACCGGATTCCCTCCCACATACCTCTCACCCCCGTCTGTCCCATTCCTCCATCTCCCCTGCCTCTGTCCCATCCCTCCATCTTCCCCCGCCTCTGTCCCATCCCTCCATCTCCCCCGCCTCTGTCCGATCCCTCCATCTCCCCCGCCTCTGTCCGATCCCTCCATCTCCCCCGCCTCTGTCCGATCCCTCCATCTCCCCCGCCTCTGTCCGATCCCTCCATCTCCCCAGCCTCTGTGGCCATCATAAGATTTTTTCTATGATATCAAAAATAGTATAAAGTATTCATTTTTTTACATACTAGTATCACATCGTATCAAAATCAAAATTGTATTATGACAATCCTAACCTCCGTAGCAATTCTGACTCATTGTGTAGCTATTTAAATTCTATTTCTTCTTATTCCAGGTGATCCAACCAAACAATTCATTAATTCCTCTCCGTTTGTCCACTGCGTTTTGCCAGAGTTGATTCGAGAAGACCATTATCTTGACAGACTACAGGGTGAACTGCAAGAACTCAACTTTAACGAGAAGAATAATGACTTGTATAATTTTCATCAGGTAAGTTTCAATGCAATCAAGTTGAAATAAAATACAGAGTACAAAAAAGTAATTAAGTAATGAGATTTTTACCTTATTCCAATATGTAAACACCGAGAAAATGCTTGTATTTGTTCTCCGTACATGATCAGCCATGTCTTATTTTGATGTCTTCCCCTGGCTTATCACTTTTCAATGTTTTTTCTAACCTTGTTACCATCATGAGATGATTGCTTCTTCTTCTCGTTTTTAAGTCCCTTTTCCCCTTGATTAGGGTTAGACTTCTTCACAATTTTATCCACAATTTTCTATCCCTTGCGTTTTGATTTGTCAATCTCAACTGTGATCCACAAACCTCAACATCAGGATAACAAGGAGTTGTTGCCGCTGATAACATCAAGAACTGTTGCTCTCTACATCCGGAGTAAGTTATCTAGCAGCTGCATCAGGAGCATCATGCATGATATATGGCAGTGAACGCTGGGCCCTCACTCAGCTCTCTCTTACCCGACTGCAGTGCAATGACAGATCTATGATTTAATTAATCTGCAATGTGAAATCTGACCAAACCCAACAGGTCAGAGGATTTGCTGAAAGCACTGCATTTGCCCAGCATAGAGGTTATCCTAAGGATGAATCGATTACGATGGTCATGTGACATGTTCATTTTCCTGGATAAACCGTTGCAGAACCATGGATGTCCTAAATCGCAGGAAGATTAGCCGACCAAGGAAAACTTGGAAACAAGTGATTAGACAAGACCGCACAACGTAAAATTTGGAGACAGTTGAACTGTGAGAATTGGAGAATGAGCTTGCGTAATATCAGAAAACGTCTGACCCCTGAACACGGGAAAAGTGACATTAAATGAAAAAAAGAAGAAAAAGATATATTTTATCAGGGACCTGCTAGATCTGCCATTGTGAACCTCCAACAGTTCTTGTGAGAGCGTCGGGAGATCTCAATATCAACCAAGAAGAATGTTTATCAATTTGTCGTCCAGTCGATCCTCCCCTATGGCTGCCAGACATGGTCAATCGGTGGAAGTCTTTGACAATGATTGCTTCCGCAGCATTTTACATTGCCGGTGGGCTGATTGTGTCCCAACTGCCGTTCTCTGTCAATACTTCAACCTGAAGTATCTGCCTTCTGTCTTGTTACAACAAATAAAAGAAATTGATAATTCGGAAGTTCAACCCAGACCTCCAAAAGTAGAATTTGTACATTTAGCTTTTGTAAGTATGGATGTCCGAAAAGACAATAATCTCGGTAAAAATCTAACCTATAGTGATGTTCTGCACGCATTGTGCTAAACACAGAAAAAAATACATAAATTTTAGATAAAAACAAATTTTCTTTGTTGGTAATTTTCTTTATTTAAAAATCCCATGACGTTAATTTTTTTAAAAATATTAATAAATAAAAAAATTCATATTTTTGGACACATAAAAAATTTTCTTTAAGAAATATGTCTAATCAAAAAATTCCAGAACGTTAATTTTATTTAATCTTTTTAATATAAATTTTTAAAATTGTATGTTAAAAATAAAAAAAAGAATTCCATGATATTAACTTTATGTAATTACTTTATTTAATATTACTTAAAGAAAATTTATGTTTTCACTTTTTTTAATAAATATGTATGTTACGTAAACATAATAAAAAAAATTCCAAGACTTTTTTATTTATTTTATTTTATTTTTATTAATACAAATTAAAAAGAATTGTATGTAAAAAAAAAAAAAGTTCCATTATGTTAACTTTATGTAATTATTTAAAAAAAAATGTCATTGACTTCGGTTGTTAGATTTTTACCGAGATTATTCTTTTCGGACATCCATACTTACAAAAACTAAACGTACAAATGCTCTGTTTTGAGGTTTGGATTAAACTTCCGATTTACCTAGAAATTTTTAAAAGAATCGAAATCGGTAATTGCATCGGAATCTGAAAATATTTTGGAATCGTCCCATCATAAGTTTGGACATGCAGCTTGTTGCTCGGATGAAGAATTAATTTGCGATGTAATCCTTCCTACCACTCTGCTTGCATCAACAACCACTTGGAAAAAGATCCATAAGTAGTTGGTCTTCAACAGTGGAATCGAGATTGGTTAACCAACTTGTACGACCTTACCCATGATTCGGAATATGGTACAGACCAGAGTGAATGCTGTTACAACAACGTAACCCATCTAAATTTGAAGGTTCATTAAAAAAAATAGGTTTTAATTTTATCAGGGATGTAACGTCTCCGCTTTTTAGCGGAATTTTCTTTTTTTTTTTGTAATTCAGAAAAAGCAGAATTCCGCTTAAATCTGCTTCTTCTTTTTTTTTTTCTGCCAAATCGCTAGAGCTTTATGTCCTTATTTTTTCCTCATTTCGCATTATTAATATGAATATATTTTCTCTGTTACAGAGTTTTGACCTCAAACATGCATCTGGGCCACAGATTGCAGCTCTCAGGTAAGCTAAATAAAAATTTAAAAAAAAAAAAAAGGATGGATCTCTTCAATTAGCATTTTTGTTTAAAATGATGTCTCAAGTTTGAAAATCTATCTATTTTACCCACAAATTAAATTGCTTTTTTTTTATTTCGTTTTTATAAAATATATTTATTTAAAGAAATAAGTGTATTTCGATAAGTCCCCGTTTATCTTGCCTGCAAAGTTTTTTTTTCTTTTTCTTAAATGCGTAAATGTTGCAAGATGACATCATAATGGATATGGCGTTGCCTCAGATGATAGCTAGGGAGATGTACTGGAACATCCACGCAGTCTCTCAGAGCTTGTTCTTACAAGTGACTACGATCGTTTAAAATGAAACGGTCAGTTTGTGAACTGTATTTATCTTTTTTTTACTGGTTTCAGAAAACTGAGCTGCAATTCTAGAATTGGCAGCAAATTCCACAATTCTTGGTAGCATGAAACAGTTGGAGAAAGTGGGGTCCCATATGAATGGTTTTCTAACTTTAAAAGCAAAGAGTGTCATTTTGTCAGGTCGGCGAGCATTGATGCAAACCTGGCAATATCGAGACCTTGTTTGACGATGTCATTGAGTGCAGAATGGCGGGGCAGACAACCGGCACTGGATATGCTGGAGAGGGGGTGCAGGACAAACTCATCAACAAGTTGGTCGCAGCGGCATCTGTGCGGATGACATAAACGGAGCTAAAATTATTTGGCTTTGAAGTCGGTATTCTAAATGTTCAAATTTTAATTGTAAAAAGGTCGATAATGCAAAGGTTTGGATTATTCTGACTATTATTCTAATCTCGGTTGTTATATTCACGTTTCTGTTGATGTAACCTCTGACCTTCTTCGAGTATATCTTTTTGAACTTGGGAATCTTTGTCTAATTTGGGAACATTAACGAATTTTCAGACTGAACCTTTATTTAAACCACTAATTCTATCAGCCATGACTGGGTATAAATGTTAATGTTTGTTTGTTTTTTGGGGAGGGGGGGGGTTACTGATGAGTTACCACCTATCAAGGCTAAAAGCCACTCAAAGATAGGGAATTGCGGTGATGGATAAATTGACAGTTGAATGATGAAAGGATTAAAAAATCTTCACACACCATCCACTTAGAAGAACAGCCGACCCAGTAGACAGCAATTCTCCCTCCATTGTCATAACATCACTGTAGCCTGTAGAAAGAATTGAAAAATACTCCTGAAAAAAGTTGGAGGTTACATCATCCGAAATGTTGTGGATATAAGAATAGAACAGTAGTCCGAATGATCCAAGTTATCGATCTTCCTCTTATAAATTCTGAAACAATACAAAAGTTGTTTCTCTCTCTCTCTCTCCCTTTCTCTCTCATATATATATATATATATATATATATATATATATAAGAATAATTCTTTTCGACACTGACGATTCCTGTATGTAGATAAAACAAATATTTATAATTATCTGTCGCCCCCGAATCTAGGCTGGGCTCTGTAGTGAGTAGTATTAACATAGCTGTCATAGTGGCTTCAATGCAATGTTCCTTTCAATAGGAGAACACTTTACGACAGCTGCCATTAAATAGGATTACTCTCTCGCTGATTTACCGAGTTGTTGACAACGACCGTACAGGCTAGAACATTGGAATTTGAGTTTGAAATATAACTCGTGTTCCGGGGTTTGAGTCTAGTGATCGGTGTGAATAATTCTTCTCTACACTTACGATACAAATTTTGAACGAAACTCTTCATTTAATCCCAGAGGGGTAGCTTGCTATTGTTCCATCAGCCATGACTGTTTAAAAGTCTTTAGTAATTCGTAATTTTATTCTTAGTATCACCCCGCACTGAGGATTGAACCTTCAACCCCCAGAAGACTGTCAGTTAGAACTGATTATTATTTAGCACTTTATCCATTACGTCATGGGTCCTTGCAAATTCTCGAGTTCGACAAGATACACTTAAAGAAGGTTGGAGGTTACATCGGCTGAAACTTTGTGAGAATAACATTCAAGATGAGAGCAGTAGTCCGAATAATCCAAATGATACAAATTATCAATCCTTATCTAAAAAATTCCAAATCTTAAAAATACAATAAAAATAATTATTTAAATGTTTAAACCCTTTTTAAATAATTCTTCACTGAGATATTCTTTGTCTAAATTTAATTTTGTTTTTTGAAACGAAGAAAATCTCATTTTAAAAATGAATTTTGTTTTTTTACGTTCTAATATATTTCAGTTACTTGATAGAACTAATCGATAATTTCCCCTAGTGACCCCAGATGGAACCGAATGAAAAAATACAGTTTCGGCTGATGTAACCTCAGAGGTGTATCTTGGCGAACTCGGGCATCTTTCTGTTGAACTCTGGAATTTGTACGGAATTTCAAACAAGACCCTTTATTTAATCCATGGGGGTAGTATGCTCTTGTTCTGTCAGCCATGATTGGGTAGAATTTTTATTAAAAATAAACATTAGTTTTATCGTATTTTTTCCGATTCGCCATTAATTATTACTTGGAGATATGACAGACTCACTTATCTCCCTTGTTTTACGTGTATTAGCGCCTTTATCAATGGCGGTCCGGAAAAATACGATAAAACTGATTTTAATTTTTTATTAGAATTCTAATCGATAATTTTTCCTAATATTTGGTGCATATACCTAGTTTAACCTGATCGATAAGTATCTGAAAGTGTTTTACTGATAATTTATTTGAAACTGTGATTATTCTTAATTATATTCTTATTATTGCCCACACTCAGGATTGAACCTTCAACATCCAGAAGATTGTCACTTAGAACTGATTTTTAATTAGCACTTTATCCATTACGCCACGGGTCCTTGTATTAAATTATAGTATGAATTTTAGGAGCCTTAAACCTTGTCTTGTTTTTTTTTTTATCTGTAGTTTTACTATTTCTCACTATATATTACTATAATCTTTGGTTTACTAGAAAGAAATCCAACAGTGCTCAATTATTAAATAATAAGAGCTTAATGTTTATTTTATTAAATTTGTTAGAGAAGTTACAGATCATATCGAACATTATGCCATCAGTTTCGAGCCGAACCCTTTATTTAATCCATGGGGGTTGTTCTCGTTCTACCCGATTATAGTTGACGCAAATAACTTCACTACATCTCTGGCAACACTGAGTAGATATAGCTAGCGATAAATATAAAAAACCTTGGTGGTTGATTGGCTGGAAAACCAAACCTTCTATGAATTATTGAACAAAGTTTCTTTCTTTCTTTCTAGAAACTTTTTTTATAAGGATGTTTTACAATGGATGAAGAAGGTGACTGGAATTGAATTGTCAGCTGAAGTGGATTTGTTTTGTTCAATATATGAATACACGGGTAAGTTATGAATTATCATCATCATCATCATACTCAGTTTAACGTTCGTTACATGCAGGCATGCATTGGACGGCTTTAAGAAATTGACTTTCAAACTAACCTATCTCTGTCCAGGTCTTTATTTATCCCTCTTTCCCTCGGGTCCATTTTTATCACTTCCTCCCACGTTTTCCTTGGTCTTCCACTGCGAACTAACCCTGCTACCGCAACTGATCTACATCTACTAACCCAAGAAATCTCATTTATTCTTTCAACGTGGTCATACCATCAAAGTCTACTCTTCTGTGACATTGACGTAAAAGTAGGGTTCAATTAAGATTTACAGTGGGATAAAAATGTATGAATATCAGCGAATGATGATGCATGTATATTTATTTTTTCTTTAACTATTAAGAGATAAAAATAGAGAAAGAGAGAGGGAAAGAGGAGACGAGGAAAGGGCATAAAACAGAGAACCTATGTGAGGTGTGTCAAAACGAATGTTGGATCAACTTGCAACTTTCCCCCCCCCCCCCCCATGTCATTATTTTTTATGATTCCAAAATGGCTCTTTGTCGACGCCTTTTATAACATCACATACAGAAGTCTCTTGAGAAAAAATATCAGATTTGTAGAGTGTTCAATGCAATTTTTGTACATGTAAACAAAATATAGTAATTCTGAGATTTCGTTTTTCACTCCGGCCCGCGATCTCCTTCCAAAAGTCTCACCTGGCCCTCACTCTGAAAAGGTTGGCCGCCCTGCTCTAGATGTTAAGAACAGCTCTTAGCATTCTGGTGTACACGCCGTCAATTTTCTTCAATTTTTTTTTGGTAAAAGTCCAGATGCTACTTCCATATACAAGAACTGATGTAACAATGGCTTCAAAGAAGCCATGTTTCATCTTGGTAGAAAGATTTGACTTCCAGATTGTTTTCATCTTGTCTAGTCCAGCGAAGGCCTTGCTTATTCACACATTTAGTTCACTCCCTTTGCAATTTTTCTGTTAACTAACTGTGCCAGAAAAATAAAAGAATTAAAAAAAAATTTTTTAAGTTTTAACTGTAATTCAACCGAATCGAATTTCGTGCAACCCACTTTCTGCCTTTTTCTCCAAAGGTTTTGACTGTCATTCAATTTCCAACAAAATTTTGTGCAACCCACTTTCTCCAATCCAAAATCGCTTCTCACCCTTCCCAGCTGTCCTCTTCATTTATATCACCTGGTATCCACATATGCAAATCAGACCACCATAAACACCTGCACCTGTGAAGAGAAGCCTTTTTTAAATCTGCATACACGACATGTGAAGCACCTCATTCTTTTTCCTGATGGTGAGTGGTCCTCTTTATTGTCATATTTTCTTTGCAACTTTACTGGCAGAGATGGTCACACAATTTTGTTAATAGAGGTCACCTATTAACCTGCTCAACTCACACAACATTTTTTGTTTTGTACCTCTGCATCTTATATCAGTTATTGAATGGCTCCTTTTGTTTTCTTCTCCCAGATGTTCTTTTGTGCCATGATGACGAACTCGAAGGAAGGCGTATTGCATTCATCTTATACCTTGTCCCTCCATGGTTAAAAAGTGATGGCGGTTCATTAGATTTATTTGCAACAAACGGTAAGAATCCCATCACTCTTTAATTGCACGATTCACTTAACAACAAATTCATGTGTGGACGTTGTCCGATAATTCGGACAGGTTAATGAAATTTTTATTATTATATTTTATTATTTTAGTTTAATTTCTATTCATTTAAATGACGGTTAAGAAAGCCAACATCAATGAGAGATTTTATTAATTTTTTAAAAATTTATTTTGAAACTTAAATTTTCAACGAAATAAAATCGCTCTCATCAGAAGATTAGACATTTTAACTTTTTTTCTTTTTCATCCTTCTTTTAAGTAACTTTTTTTATAAAATAAAATAGTCACCTTTGCTGAAAGTTAAAAATACTTCCTGTTTAAGCGACGTTGGTGTAATGTCCATGTCTGGTACAAGAGTATGCCTGGCACGACGTGTGAAAGATTATGAATGTTTCTAGTTATTAAAAGCATTGAGAATTTTGAATAAATGATCGTTAAGAAAGCAAACATTAATGCAGGATTTTATATATTTTTTAAAATTTATTTTGAAACTTAAACTTTTAACGAAATTATATTTCACATATTTGAATAAGTGATTTAATGCAGTGATTGTTTTGTTTATTGTGTGTTTAGTTTGTATCAGGGTGGTCAAAAGTATCAATATTTTTTATGCCATAAAGTAAAATGATACGATATACCTGATTTTTACGTTTGGTACCAAAGACATTTAAAATTCAGATGCAGCAAATTTTTTCAATAAATGACAATAACTTTGCATAACTTAATATTTTTAGTTCAAATGTTCTTCCTCTTCTAATTCTCTCATTCTTTGTCTCTTTCTTTCTTTTCTGTGTTTTTTTTACTTGTCTTCTGGTTACCTGTTAAACCTGGCCAGTGAGGATTGAGGACATGTGTTGCATGGAGAGAAAGATTAACTCTGGACAGTATAAGGATATGTGTGCAGAACAGGAGACTTTAGTGATATGGCCACGTTGAAAGAATAGATAAGAGTTCTTTGGTTAGTAGATGTAGAACAATTAAGGAAGTAGGTTCAGTTCACAGAAAAAGACCAAAGAAAACATGAGAGGGAGTGATAAAAATTAACCTGAGGGATGAATAAAGACCTGGGCTGAGATAGATTGGTTTGGAAGTCAATTTCTTAAAGCCGTTCAACGCATGTAAAACGGACGTTAAACCAAAGATGATGATTAACCGCTCTCTCACGCTCCTCATCTTCTGATCGAGATTTTTGTTCTTTCTGAATTCACTTCACTTTCTATGCGCTTTCAGCCTCCTTCACTGTCTCTCTGACTGGGTTTCACTATCTCTCCTACCGTGTCTCGTTTGTGCGTGCGCATCTATGGAAGAGTGAAGGCCAGCTGTTAATGGCAAAAACCTAATCAAAAGTCTTAACACTGTCATCAAGAGGTCTTGGGTTCGAATGTTATATATTTAGGGGGCAAGAATTGTATACCTCGTGATGCTGTGACATCATGAGCGATAAGTGAGAGACACTCTCTCGGGACTTGAAATGCAGACCAGATATTAACCAGGAGGTACATTTAATGGGGTGATTAATACCATGGTCATGAAATGTTTTCCCTGAATTAAAAAATAAAAATAAAAAGTATTGTTTGTGTGGTCATTACAAGCCAACCTGTTCAGCCATCCACGTGTGGCACAAAATAAAGATGGTGGACGGTGAAGAGGACGAGACAACAGAGCAACACAAGGGCTGCTCATCTTATTAGAAGATTTGTGACACTTTGGGCAAAGGCTTTATGTCACGGGTCATGTTGCCTATGATATAACAGCTTCAAAGCTGTCGGATAACATACACTGTATGGGTACATTTACTAGATATCATAAAAATATTTTCAATAGTGTCATTTTTTCAATGCTAGTATCATATTGTATCGAAGTTAAAATTCTAGTATGCTGACAACCTTAGTTGATAAACACTAAAAGTATAATTCTTTTTTATAATTGCTATTTTGTAATATACTAGTGGGTTTACCCAGTGTTGCCCGGGTATCAAATATGTCAAACATTTTTTTATATATATATGTATATATACTATTGAGTCACCACTTATCAAGACCAAAAACCACCCAATGATAAGGATTAATGAAATAGATAGATTGTCAACTGAATTATCTAGAATATTATGAGAGGATTGAAAATGATAAATCGAATGAACAAAATTTGATTACTTGTCAAGATGGTTTATGACAAGTATTTGTTGACATTGGATTTGAAGATGACCATGTAGCCCACAGGGAAGCCGTCCGTAGTAATGTGTTCCATAAGTGGGAAAGGTATGACCCCCCACACATGCACACACTTTTTTCTACATATTTATTGGTTACATGGTAGAAATACTCTTCTGCTAACATTTGTTTAGAAAAATGATTCTTGGTATCAAATGACGCTAAAGGTTGATACGTTAAACAAAATAACTGAACCCTTTATTATTTATTATTCGTTGTCGCATCTATCAGGGCTTGTTTCGTATATGCTCACACTGACAGATTTTTCCTGGAATTTTTTTATTATTGTTATTTATTTTTAATCATTTATAAAACTGGAGCTAAAACATTGGTAGAACGTGCTGATTTAAAAAATGCCATTGGTTTTACTCTGAGGTCAACCATTGACAACTGATCCGTGGACAAACGGACACACGCATATCTTTGCTTTATACATAGAGAAATTAGTGAGTAGTTTTATAATGTTAGTATGGCTACAATGTTTTTTTTGGTAAACACTTTTTTTTTTCTCTTTCTATCTTTACAGATCTTTGCCAACCCGTGCAGGTAAAGAAATCCATTTTCCCAACTTGGAATCAGTTTGCGTTCTTTGAAGTTTCACCAAAATCATTTCATCAGGTGAGAGAAAAACTTTTGCGTTCACCAACACGACATACGTACATGCACGCGTACGCACTCACGACCAAAAAGGTTGATTATGATGTGTACTATCCTTTTATCAACATCATCATCATCATCACTGTCATATTCATTTTGATGTCTGTTTTACATGCTGGCATATATTGAATGGCTTTTTAAAAATTGACTTCTGAATGAACCTGTCTCTGGCCAGGTCTTTATTTATCCCTTTTTTTCTTCAAGTCCATCCTTACCACTTCCTCCCATGTTTTCCTTGGCCTTCCCCTCTGAACTGCCTGATGCTACCAGATCAGGCTGTCTGAAAATATCGGCTTCCTGACCAAAAATGCACCAAACATTTATGTTATTGGTTTTTCCTTTCCCTTTTGCAAAACTCAATCATGTTCTGCAAAGCCAAAAACAAAAACATTTTTCTTCTACAAAACAACGAAAGCAAACACCAGGAATAAATACTTGAATATATAAAGAACTTGAAGCATAAAAACTTTTACCGAAATGACCGGATCTGGCATTAAATAATCCGAAAAGGGTTGATATTAGGGGTGGGATGTAATGGGTGAAAATTTCAGGTTCATGCGAGTAGTATTTTTTTGTGTTCATTTATACATAAATAACACTAAACAATCAAACATTTTGAAAATTTTGCAAAATTCAGAAGGTGCAGGCCACTAGTTTTTGGCTATTTTACATTCATGAAAACCCTTTCACAGCCTGAAAATGGTCCTAAATTAAAGTACTATATCAGATTTAACCATCTATATCCATTCATAGCTTTTGAGGATGTTTTAGGACCTGCAATGTCGCATGAAACCACTTTTTCACCGAAAAATTATGGATTTTGAGTCCCGTGGAGCCCTAACGGCTATATTTGGCCTGCACCTTCTGAATTTTGCAAAATTTTTAAATGTTTGATTGTTTAGTGTTATTTATGTATAAATGAACACAAAAAAAATACTACTCGCATGAATCTGAAATTTTCACCCATTACGTCTCACCCCTATTGATATGCCGTAAAACAAAACAACCAAACAAATCCCATGTGAACTGAATCTGCTACCTCATCTGTTCTACATCTACTAACCCAAGAACCTCCATCCATTCTTTTAATATGGCCATACTATGAAAGTTTTCTGTTCTCTACACGTCTTCCTATACTGTCCAGATTTAATTCTCATCATCAGATCTAAGCCTGTCTTAACACTCGCCTTACACATTCATCATATCATTCGCATATCATTTCTCTCCATGCATGTTTTCATTAAATAAAAATAATCCATGTAAATGTATACCTACATAGTAGTAAAGTATATGTTTTTTTTTATTCACTATTTTCAGAAATATTACCAAATATTCCAAGCAAATTGAAAAAAATAAAGATGTTCAAAATGATTTAAAATAATAATTACTAACTGTACCTAACCTTTAGATAAAATAAAAAAATAATGCGTACGTCACAACCTTCTAAAAGCAGAAATTACACCTCGATGCAGAACATGTGATCATGAACTAACCATAAAACACATATTAATGGATTGTAAAAAACATTGAAAAACCCGTAAGAAATTTTTTAACTAACCATAAAACACATATTAATGGATTGTAAAAAACATTGAAAAACCCGTAAGAAATTTTTTAACGAACAAAACTTAAAAACATTATTCGGATAAGTGACACCGTTTAAAATATTATATTTTCTAAAGAAAATAAACCTTTTAAAATTCAATACAAAAGAAAATAACAAAGCTCTTAACTAATACGACTCAAATGAAGGATATTTCCTTCCACATTTCATGGCATGAAATGACCCTTAGGGTTGATATGCCACTAAGCAATAACTTACCTTACCTTACCCAGTCATGGCTGACAGAACAAGAGCATGCTACCCCCGTGGATTAAATAAAGGGTTTCGTTCGAAGTTCCGTCCACATTCCCGAGTTTGAAGAGATACACCTGAAGAAGACCGGAGGTTACAGTGGGCGAAACGTTGTGATGATAATACTCAAGATGAGAAATGTAGTCCGAATAACCAAAATTATACAAATTATCAATCCTCATCTAAAAAATTCAGAAATATATTTTTCGTTTGTTTGAAGCCAGCATGTTTAGTTATACACTGATATTTGACTTCTGGACCAATAAGCACACACAACGGAAATTTTTCTAATTTCCAACAAACTTTGAACAGGCATAATTCGGTGGCTAATTGTGCTACCAAAATAAATTTCATAACGTTGGTTATATTTTAAAAAGATCTATACGCCTACAGTTTTTATATATAATGAAAATAACATTTTGGGATAACTAATATTAGAAGATTAAATAAACCTTTTCTGGACATCAGATGTATAATCTAAATTTTATTTTTCAATTCTAATGACACTCCTCTGATTGTTAATTCAAAGATTTTCTGAGAAGACAAATTTACTCAAGTAAAACTTCATTTTTAAAAATTTTATTTAACCTTTAAATGCTTTATATTTTACATTGGTCTGAAAAAATTTTATCAAGTGAAAAACATTTCATAGGAGTAATATAAAGTAGTATAAAAAAAAAATATTGAACAAAAATAAATGATGTTGCAAATGTGCAACAAATGGCATAAAATTTTACATGTATAACAAAACACTACAATATATGCATCTAAATAATCATAATACACTAGAGAATCATAAAATAATTTTTACTTACCATTATAACGACCAGATTTAAAAGTTTAGGCTCTTGAATTAGGCAGATGACATGCCGATCACACTCGCCCATGACATCAAAGATACTGATTACTTATTTAGCAGGTGGGCTGATGCAACACCATACTAATGCCTATTCATACTTACCAACAGGTTCATTGCAGATGTGAAACAAGTTACAGTTTGACACATTTTTGTTAAATATTATATTAAATAGGCATTTTGTTGGAATGTGTCATATTTGAAACAAGGAGCATTTAAGGATTTCTTGGATTTCTTTTTACTTTGAAAAGATTTAATTTTACTTTAAAAAAAATTTTCTCTTGAGTATATTTTATTTTTTTAATCATTTGGATTTAAAAAAACAAATTGCTAAATTTTTATTTTTTTTTTGGAGAGGAGTTCTTAACTTTTTAATTTTCTTGATTTTTTTCTTTCTTTTTGTGTATTTTTTTAAAAAAAGTTTTGGATTTAACGATTTTTAAATTTTTTTTTATCTAACCGACAGGTTGCTGAAGTGTTGTCAAAAGAAAAAACTCGCCTTTCTGTTTCTGGATGGTTTCATGGACCAAACATCCCTCGACCTCCAGCCCACCCACTCACTAAGGTTCCACTTTTACCATCTCTTATATTGGAGGTAAGGCTATTAACATTCATCCCTCATTAGTTTTCTCCTGTATGTATCCAGTATAATGATGAGTTTACAAAATAGAATTATCTCCCTTACTTTTAGCTGGTCCTAAAGTCAGTGTCCAATGCTTAGATTGGAAATGTATCAATGCCACAGTTGGGAGCATGTCAGTCCACCTCAACCTTACTTGCAATTGATTATGACGCACAGCCTTTAGCGTAAACTATTGTGTAGGCAATGTTTCTTGGCTATTATTTGTGTTGCTTTTCTTTAGACTGTCGTCTTTATTGATATTTATATTTCTACTACGTTTCGGATGATGTGCTCTCCATTCTCCAGCATTTTTATTTTTGTGTGCTCATACCACAAGAAAAACGCATTTCTAAATAAAAACTCTTGTTTATACTTACGTATCAGGTAAAATTAAGTATCCTCAAAAAAAAATTAGGAAAAAATTATTGAAGAGATTTTTAATAATTGTAAAAATCAATTTTATTGTATTTTTCTGGATCCATGGGCCCTCGCATAGCACAGGTAATTTTGAAGAGATGGGTAAACCAAGGGAGATAATTATGTTTTATTACAGCACAGGTCACAACTTCTTCAAAAATGGATGTGAACAAGTTAAACATGCCCAATGCAAAATTCAATAAAATTGATTATGTTTATTAAAAATCTGCTCAATAATTTTTCCTAATTTTTTTTAGGATACTTATTTTTGCCTGATACGTAATTATGAATAAGAGTTTTTATTTAGAAATGTTTTTCATATGTGCTTTCATCTATTTAAGCATTTTTTTTTTAATATCAATAATAATCCAAAAGAAGGGATCGTGTGTATGACCTCAAAGTTCATCCAGTGGTGAGCCATAATTTAGGAACTTTGCGGAGTGTGGAGTTACCCCTTAGTTATCATTACTTCCAGGTCCACTTTGACCCAAATTGGAAGTACTTGTCAGTGTTTAATTTATGGGTCAAATAGAACATGTCCTGACACCACACTAAAATGCCTTAGATACCATTGGGCAAGGTCATCACCTCTACCCTACCCTGAAATACATCTTTCTCGGCTTCTATCTTTTTTTTTTCTACCTACCATATCTCCCAACCATATCAATTATTTAAGTCCCCACAACCACCAATAACAACAACCACCGTCCTTGGCATGACACAAAACAACACTCAGTGGTGAGGCCCTAAAAAGTATAGAGTTATCTGGTGCAAGGTTAGAAATCGACTGACATGAAAAAAAAAAAAAATTAAGAAATATCTTTATGATCGTGACAGAAAGCATATATTGTATATCAAAAATCACATAAATTGATCAAGTAGTTTGTTTTGTTTTTTTTTACAAAAGAAAATCAAATTTTATGGGTAAACGATGATCGTCAATATATTGACGCCATATTGGACGTTGTTGGTTGCCGATCAAGGGAGATAACTCCAACTTGACCAGTTATCCTTCAGTTGCAATTACTCCCAGGTCCATTCTAACCTGTAGTGGAAGTACCTATTATCTATGGGTGAAATAGAAACTATTTTTACAGACTATTTGTATTGTATCACCATCCATCTGACAAACTCATTAACCCTTATCCTCGAGTGCCCTTTGGGCCTGGATAAGTGGTGAGTAATTAGTACATAAAATTTTTTTTATTAGTTACATTTTAATATTGCTCCGCTCTTCCCCTATGACACATTCAGCATATTAAGAGCTCTTAATGTAAATCATCATCATCATCACCATCATCATCGGTTTATTGTCTGTTTGACATGTGTTGGACAGCTTTTAGAAATTAACCTATCTCTGGTCAGGTCTTTATTTATTCCTCTTTCTCTCAAATACATCCTTACCACTTCCTCCAATGTTTTCATTGGTCTTCCCTGTTCTACAACTACTAACCCAGTGTTAATTATTATAATTATTATTATCATCATAGGTAACTGTAGTAGTTTAGTATCATTTTAAATCATGTGTGACACGCCCAGTATACCAAGAGTTCTTCATGCAACATTTGGTGAATTTTGACCAATAGTTTTGGAGCATATAAGTATGTATTGTTGTTCTTATTAACATGTACACAACCTATGACAACCTTAACATGCTTTATGCAAAATTTGGAGCCTATAAGTGACCAACAAACATAAAAATATAAAAAAAACATAATATAGACTAGACCGTTTGGGCCTAGACAGTTTGGCTAGTGTATGTGTATATATATATATATTATATATATATGGGCCCAAATTCTAGTATATATTAAATAGTTTTTAACGTCAATACGTAGTTAAAGCCAAATAAATTGTTTTGGAGTATTAAAAGAATTTCCAACGCTATTGATAATGTTTAACCGTTCATTTATTTATTTTTATCATCGCTTATGTGTGAATTCATGTTTTGAAACATGACGTAAATCATAAATCTATAACGTCATGTCAAAGCTATAATTATTTTGTTAAGGTAATGTTTAAAGATCTATTCATAAGAAAATCTAAATAGCTCAGTTCATAGAACATCAGACTGAAGATCTCAAGGTTTCAGTTTCGATTTTGATTTCCGGTCATGGCATCCGCTTTATTTGTTAGAAATTTATTATTTAATATCAATGCAATATCTTCTATTTCTAAAAGAAGTTAAGATATTTCTTGAAAAAAATTCTGACTTAATGGACAGACAGACAGACAGACACATACACACAAGAGAAAATGCCCCTTATATTATGAGTGGACGAGCAAAAATACACGCTTGGCGTGCTCATATTTTGGCGCATATTAGATTCTTCTCAATATTCAAAAAATAAAACTGTGACATAGTTTTGGTTATAGATTTTTCTTTATTCATTTTAATATTCTTTTTAATATGTACAAATTTATGTAGTTAGAGAATATTATTTGTAAATGTTTTCGGCAGCTCACTAAAAAGTGAGGTGAGGTAACAAAAAAAAAAAGAGGTCATTAATTATTCACTCTCTCCTGCCATAATAGACCTGTAGCATGCAGGCTGGTTCCTCCTCACTGTATTCGTCACATAATCAACATGGCTCTCTCTTTTTGCACCGTTGGCTGACTTCTGTGAATATGCTAACAGGCGAAGGAGGCAGGGTTTTTTTTTTTTATCACTTTTGGTCTGTTTTGTTTTGTTGTTTTTAGTTTGCTCATATACAAGCATGATTGGCATAATAATAAAGGCAGGCTCACTAAAAAGTGAGGTGAGGTAAAAAGAAAAAATCTACTCGGTGAACTGGAAATAAATAGTGAGAAATTAATTATTAATTTATTTCTCTATTTATATGAAGTTAGGTATTTGTATATGTTTTTATATTTGTATGTACAGGATTCACTCCTAAAATAATTACCCAATGATTAGGAATTTTAAAACACAGCTGCTAGGTGTAAGGGTTGGTAATGTAAGCTATATTTAGTTTAATTTAGTTTTATGCAGAGGGGATAAAAAGAGGGTGAAAGTCTCTCGTAAATACTTCTGATTTTTTGTTAAATTTTAACAATAGGTATTAGACATCAATTAATAAATATTAACTAAATTTCAGTTTCTTTGGAGAATTTTAAAGGGTTTTTAGGAGGCGTAATATGGGCATTTGAAAATTAAAATAGTTCAGATTAGCATTGAATTTGATTCCTAGATGTTAGGCACCAATTAAGCAAGATTCCTTTAAATTTTAGACATTTTCTTAAAATCAAAATTATATAATGGATTTTGATCAAAAATGAAATAAGAGGTTTAGTGTCATCATATCTTGTTCTGTTATTAATTTTACCCATTCTGGGATTGGTATTCTTCTAGTTATTAATAAAAATTATTATACCCTAGTGTTACGATGAAGCTCATCCATATATAAGTGTGATTGGGATGATAGAACAGAGATATAGACATTGAATTTACGTGAAGATTTTTTCAAAATTCTTTCTTAGCAGTTTCTTTGTACCTGTTGATCCCTATTTTGAAAGAATGTGAAATCTGTGACTGAAGACAATTGTTTTTGTTTCCATTCCAAGACAGATTTACTTTATGATTGGATCAACACTTCCTACCTTGACTTGGAAGTCCAATCAGAAATCCGGGAAAAATTTGAGTTGGAATCCGAAATACAACTTCAAGATTTCTTGAAAGTAAGTATTATTATTTTTTATTTGTTTTGTCTGTTTTTATTTGTTTAATCAAAAAATATGTTGTTCACTTATGGTTTAAATCTCATTAAAATCAGAATTAAGAAAATTTGCGGTTTGAAGAATATAAATAAATATGATCAACTTCGAACAAAATGCATTAACAGTACTGTTTTTTTTTTGTTGTTTTTTTTGTTTCTTTCTTTTAAAAAAATGTTGAATTTTTTTTTATTTTGGGTCTTTGTTTAATTTACTTTTGCATTTTTATTTTTTATTCATTTTTTTTTTTTTTTGCTTATATTCATACTTTTTACCTTTTTTATTTTAAGAAAAAAATGTGAGAATGAACAGCAAATCTTTTTTCCCCAATTTTACTTTTTCTCTCAAAACAAATAAATTCCATTTCTGTTATATAGTCAGGTTCAAGAAAGAACTTTGTTAACACAGCTTTATAAAAGGCTAGCAGGGTTACACGGCGTTGCCCGGTGCAAAAATACTTCTATCTCTTTACCATCACTATCCGTCTTTTTCTCCCGCCCTCTCCTCACCCCTATTTCTCCTCTGCTTAGCCCATTCCGCTCTTTGGACACACATACAACTCTCCCTTATATAGATTCCCCGAGGAATGAGTCGGCATAAAGGGAATTAACTTGATAAAAAATCAGTTATTTCCCAAAATCTGCGCCAGTTTAGGGTCAAAGAATGAATAATTCTTTCTAAATTTAATATATTATTCATTTCGGGCAACACTGATCAAGAATATACCAACTTTGTGGGTGTTTTTGTAGTCTTTTACTTTTACACAGATAACTGCCTTTTATATAATAGATTGCAATTTGTTTTGCTTTTCTTTCTTAAACTATACCGGTTTTGTTTCCAAAGTATTTTTATTCCAATCAAAGGGAAGTAATTCAGTATGGATTAATACAGAGTTACATTTTTTTTTTTTTTAATGTGGTGGCTATTTGAAAATAATCCCGACCCAGACAAAGTATTTCTAAAAGGATTGCCTTATCGGCGGGGTTTAAAAAACAAGACCACCTGTTGGCCTTCAGTGACGACCCGTGATGTTGTAGGACAGGATCATGATGGATAGGCATTCGTCCACTTTGACCCTTACTTTGGCTAGATAGGAGGTTGGAGAGGCCTGATCCAATTAATCGGCTGGTCATGTCATGCTCTAGTATCTATTAGTTCATCCCCAGTCGTATTATTCAATCTGATTCTTCAAAAAAATCAAAACCTTATTTCTCCTTTTATTTTATTTTTCTCTCAAAATAGATACTAGAAAGCGGTGACTCAGGATCAATCACGTTGAGAGCAAAGAAGATTATCAGTGCCAAAGAGTAACGTTTCTAAAGAAGTAATGTTTTTCTTGGAATGGTGTTTTCTGGGAGCAATGCTGATCTCTCTCATTAAAGTTTCACTGAAATTTCCTTCTGAGAGCAATGTATTCTAGGCATATAAATAATTATCCCACCTATAGAATTGTATTTGACAACTTTATTCGGCATTTCCAAACCATTCTGAAAGGAGTTTAATCAATTTACGTTTTATTCTAGAGAACATGCTGCAACGATCTACAAGAAAAACTGATGGAGCAGAATCAAATATTGCTTTTGTAGGAAGAAAGCTATTGATGACAAAGAATCAATGAAGAGACTGACTTTACTTTATATATTAGATATACACTTTCTTTATTCATTGTCAGACAAGTCCCGAAATAAAAAGTTCTCAGTTTATGGGTTTAAAGGGTTCTCTACATGCGATATAGAAATTGGGTAGTGACAGTTGGAAATTTGAATAGTTTCAGTGGAAAGCTTTTCTCGCATGTTGGTTTCTGTTGTCATTTGCGTTATCTCTGCATCTTCTATTTTTACTCCTCACCCTGCAGACATATATTCGTCATTGATATTCTGTCCCATCCCGTACATCGACCCTCCATAACCTCCAACCTCCCACACAATATATTCTTTAGCTTCTCCTTGAATGCCTTTAATAACATTCAAAATAATAACAAAAGGAAAATAACACTTCCTTTAAACTAAATAAGTTACTCAACATTCAATGTATTACATTTATCTGAATGTAATGAAATTGCTCAGGCAAATTGCCATTGGAAAATGATAACTGCTGTTGAGGACATGCGTTGCACAGAGAGAAATGATATGAGAATGATATTGTGGATGTGTAATGTGAGTCTTAAAGACAGGCTTAATTAAATCTTAACAGTATAGGGAGAGGTCTGCAAAAGAGTAGACTCTGATGGTATGGTCACATTGAGAGAATGGATGAGAGATTTTGGGTTACTAGATGTAGAACAGTTGAATTAGAAGGTTCAGTTGACAGTGGAAGGTCAAGGAAAACATGAGGAAGTGATAAAAACGAAGCTGAGAGATAAATAAAAACCTGGCCAGAAATAGGTTACTTTGGAAGTCAATTTCTTAAAGCCGTCTAATGCATGTCAGCATGTAAAATGGACGTTAAACCAAATATGATGATTAACCAAATAATGTCATGCAGATAAAATTCAAATTAATTTTCTTTGCAACTTTGTTTTCTCAGTGCAAAAACATTAACCTTTATTTATATTCTTATCTTGGTTGTGACTTTTATAACGTTTAGGCCGATGTGATCTCTGACATTCTTCATATGTCATCATATCGGGAATCTATACGGAATTTCAAACTTAATTCTTTATTTAATCCACGGGGGTAGATAGTTCTTGTTTTCTCAGCCATGAGTAAAAAGAAGTGTTAATACATTTTTATTTTATTCTTAGTTCAATCCTCACTACAGGGCAATTCCATGCCAATCATCCAGGTTTGACACCACCTTCTTCAGATTTTTTTTGATTTTAACACTATTTCATCTTCAGCTAAAAACTAAGAGAAATGTGCAATATCAAAACCATTGGACTACTAGAACCTTATTTTCTAGACCAATTTAAATTAGACCAAATCTCGTTTTGTGGAGCCGGACGACACCAAAATCCGACTATGGTAGTTTACAAAAACTGCAGTTTTAAAGTCAAAACTTAATTAATTTCTTTGAAAACTTCACCATGTAAGGTTTTTAGGGCAAGGATTCCAAAAAAATGATACTAAGAAAGGCTAAAAAGGAAGTAAAAACACTTTTTGGTTCATGTTGCTGTCCACCTCCAGAACAGAAGACTGTCACTTAGAACTGATTGATACTAAACACGTTTATCCGTTGCACCATTGTGAAAATAACAACCAACATAAGAATAGTCTTAATAATACGAATTATCAATCCTTATCTCCAAAATTCTGAAATATTACCTTTATTTTTTTTATTTTTTTATTTTTTTTTTTTTTGCTTCATATTTACATAAGAGAAAAAAATTCCTTTTTATTTGTTTACTTCCAGCTTGAAAAATATGAAGAATTGAACCGAGCATTCCAAAATAGCCAGTTGGAATGGATTCACTCTGGCCCGGCCAACAGAAGGTAAGAGTCTCTATCTGTCTACCTATGCCCCTATCTACGTATCCCTTTAAATAAAGCCATCAACCTGCCCCTCTCCCCCATCATATCCAACCATTGTCAAGCGTGATGTGTCACGGTTCCATGATAATTTGATTTTACCTGCTCTGCCCACCCTTCCACTTCAACTCGATGATAACAAATCTTTTCGAATGTGTATTTTTCATCTTTTTACTGAAACAAAGAATTCAAAGTATTTAATATATTTTTAGTATCAAACATTTCATTAAATGTCATATTTGACATTTCGGATAATATTATTAGGCATCTCATATGTGATCATATATTGTGACGGACAGAATGAGCCGGAACCGTCGTGGTTAGGGTTAGAATGAGCCAGAACCTGGATCAAGCAGTGGAAGTGGTCCCGACTTGCCTTATCCTCGCCATAAAAGGATATTTTTTAAATTAAGAAAATGTCAAAATCATAGGTTACTAGTGAGGATCAAACTCCTGACCTAGGAGAAACAGAACGCCTGGTTATTGTACTGCAATAAGCAAATCCACCTGAATAAGAAAAGGGATGAGCCAACGAATTATCTGTATTCTCATTGGTTAAAAAGAATTAACTGAAATTATTTAATGTCTGAAATCTGCTGACCTAGGGCAAAGAAAAGAGAGAAGTGAAAAAAAAACATCCAATGATTGTGAGCCGCATTATTTTATTGACTGTGGTAACTAGTCTGTTATTATTTTCATATTTATCCGGTAGAATTGAGCTTCAAGGGTCCTGTTGAAATCAAGGTGTAAGCGGTGCCGTAATCAAGTTTCAACCCTTTTTCATATTTAATGACATCTAAGCACTTCATTGTCATGATGTTTGATAATATTTAATATATTATTAGGTTCATCATTAAATGTAATAATTGGCTACATTTTAATATATTATTAATATTAGACATTTCATATAATATCATAATATTTGATAACATTTAATATATTATTAGGTTCATCATTAAATATAATAATTGGTGACATTTTAGTATATTATTAATATTAGACATTTCATAAAATGTCATAATATTTCATAACATTTAATATATTATTAGGTTCATCATTAAATGTAATAATTGGTGACATTTTAATATATTATAAATATTAGACATTTCATAAAATGTCATAATATTTGATGACATTTAATAAATTATTAAGTTCATCATTGAATGTAATAATTGGTGACATTTTAATATATTATTAATATTAGACATTTCATAAAATGTCATAATATTTGATGATATTTAATATATTATTAGGTTCATCATTAAATGTAATAATTGGTGACATTTTAATATATTATTAATATAAGACATTTCATAAAATGTCATAATATTTCATAACATTTAATATATTATTAGGTTCATCATTAAATGTAATAATTGGTGACATTTTAATATATTATTAATATCAGACATTTCATAAAATGTCATAATATTTGATGACATTTAATAAATTATTAAGTTCATCATTGAATGTAATAATTGGTGACATTTTAATATATTATTAATATTAGACATTTCATAAAATGTCCTAATATTTGATAACATTTAATATATTATTAGGTTCATCATTAAATGTAATAATTCGTGACATTTTAATATATTATTAATATCAGACATTTCATAAAATGTCATAATATTTGATGACATTTAATAAATTATTAAGTTCATCATTAAATGTAATAATTGGTGACATTTTAATATATTATTAATATCAGACATTTCATAAAATGTCATAATATTTGATGATATTTAATATATTATTAGGTTCATCATTAAATGTAATAATTGGTGACATTTTAATATATTATTAATATCAGACATTTCATAAAATGTCATAATATTTGATATTTAATTTATTAGGTTCATCATTAAATGTAATAATTGGTGACATTTTAATATATTATTAATATCAGACATTTCATAAAATGTCATAATATTTGATGATATTTAATATATTATTAGGTTCATCATTAAATGTAATAATTGGTTACATTTTAATATATTAATATTAGACATTTCATAAAATGTCATAATATTTGATGATATTTAATATATTATTAGGTTCATTAAATGTAATAATTGGTGACATTTTAATATATTATTAATATAAGACATTTTATAAAATGTCATAATATTTCATAACATTTAATATATTATTAGGTACATCATTAAGTGTAATAATTGGTGACATTTTAATATATTATTAATATTAGACATTTCATAAAATGTCATAATATTTCATAACATTTAATATATTATTAGGTTCATCATTAAATGTAATAATTGGTGACATTTTAATATATTATTAATATAAGACATTTCATAAAATGTCATAATATTTGATAATATTTAATATATTATTAGGTTCATCATTAAATGTAATAATTGGTGTAATTTTAATATATTATAAATATTAGACATTTCATAAAATGTCATAATATTTGATGACATTTAATAAATTATTAAGTTCATCATTAAAAGTAATAATTGGTGACATTTTAAAATATTATTAATATTAGACATTTCATAAAATTTTGTAATATTTGATGATATTTAATATATTATAAGGTTCATCATTAAATGTAATAATTGGTGACATTTTAATATATTATTGATATCAGACATTTCATAAAATGTCATAATATTTCATAACATTTAATATATTATTAGGTACATCATTAAGTGTAATAATTGGTGACATTTTAATATATTATTAATATCAGACATTTCATAAAATTCTGTAATATTTGATGATATTTAATATATTATAAGGTTCATCATTAAATGTAATAATTGGTGACATTTTAATATATTATTAATATTAGACATTTCATAAAATGTCATAATATTTCATAACATTTAATATATTATTAGGTTCATCATTAAATGTAATAATTCGTGACATTTTAATATATTATTAATATTAGACATTTCATAAAATGTCATAATATTTGATAACATTTAATATATTATTAGGTTCATTAAATGTAATAATTGGTGACATTTTAATATATTATTAATATTAGACATTTCATAAAATGTCATAATATTTCATAACATTTAATATATTATTAGGTTCATCATTAAATGTAATAATTCGTGACATTTTAAAATATTATTAATATTAGACATTTCATAAAATTCTGTAATATTTGATGATATTTAATATATTATAAGGTTCATCATTAAAAGTAATAATTGGTGACATTTTAAAATATTATTAATATTAGACATTTCATAAAATTTTGTAATATTTGATGATATTTAATATATTATAAGGTTCATCATTAAATGTAATAATTGGTGACATTTTAAAATATTATTGATATCAGACATTTCATAAAATGTCATAATATTTCATAACATTTAATATATTATTAGGTACATCATTAAGTGTAATAATTGGTGACATTTTAATATATTATTAATATCAGACATTTCATAAAATGTCATAATATTTGATAACATTTAATATATTATTAGGTTAGTCATTAAATGTAATAATTGGTGACATTTTAATATATTATTAATATTAGACATTTCATAAAATGTCATAATATTTCATAACATTTAATATATTATTAGGTTCATCATTAAATGTAATAATTCGTGACATTTTAATATATTATTAATATTAGACATTTCATAAAATGTCATAATATTTGATAACATTTAATATATTATTAGGTTCATTAAATGTAATAATTGGTGACATTTTAATATATTATTAATATTAGACATTTCATAAAATGTCATAATATTTCATAACATTTAATATATTATTAGGTTCATCATTAAATGTAATAATTCGTGACATTTTAAAATATTATTAATATTAGACATTTCATAAAATTCTGTAATATTTGATGATATTTAATATATTATAAGGTTCATCATTAAAAGTAATAATTGGTGACATTTTAAAATATTATTAATATTAGACATTTCATAAAATTTTGTAATATTTGATGATATTTAATATATTATAAGGTTCATCATTAAATGTAATAATTGGTGACATTTTAATATATTATTGATATCAGACATTTCATAAAATGTCATAATATTTCATAACATTTAATATATTATTAGGTACATCATTAAGTGTAATAATTGGTGACATTTTAATATATTATTAATATCAGACATTTCATAAAATGTCATAATATTTGATAACATTTAATATATTATTAGGTTAGTCATTAAATGTAATAATTGGTGACATTTTAATATATTATTAATATTAGACATTTCATAAAATGTCATAATATTTCATAACATTTAATATATTATTAGGTTCATCATTAAATGTAATAATTCGTGACATTTTAATATATTATTAATATTAGACATTTCATACAATGTCATAATATTTGATAACATTTAATATATTATTAGGTTCATTAAATGTAATAATTGGTGACATTTTAATATATTATTAATATTAGACATTTCATAAAATGTCATAATATTTCATAACATTTAATATATTATTAGGTTCATCATTAAATGTAATAATTGGCTACATTTTAATATATTATTAATATTAGACATTTCATATAATATCATAATATTTGATAACATTTAATATATTATAAGGTTCATCATTAAATGTAATAATTGGTGACATTTTAATATATTATTAATATTAGACATTTCATAAAATGTCATAATATTTCATAACATTTAATATATTATTAGGTACATCATTAAGTGTAATAATTGGTGACATTTTAATATATTATTAATATCAGACATTTCATAAAATGTCATAATATTTGATAGCATTTAATATATTATTAGGTTAGTCATTAAATGTAATAATTGGTGACATTTTAATATATTATTAATATTAGACATTTCATAAAATGTCAATATTTCAAAACATTAAATATATTATAAGGTTCATCATTAAATGTAATAATTCGTGACATTTTATATTATAAATATCAGACATTTCATAAAATATCATAATATTTGATATTTAATATATAATTAGGTTCCTCATTAAATGTAATAATTGGTGACATTTTAATATATTATTAATATCAGACATTTCATAAAATGTCATAATGTTTGATGATATTTAATACTATTAGGTTCATCATTAAATGTAATAATTGGTGATATTTTAATATATTAATATTAGACATTTCATAAAATGTCATAATATTTGATATTTAATATATGATTAGGTTCATCATGTAATGTAATTATTGGTGACATTTTAATATATTAATATTAGACATTTCATAAAATGTCATAATATTTGATAACATTTAATATATTATTAGGTTCATTAAATGTAATAATTGGTGACATTTTAATATATTATTAATATTAGACATTTCATAAAATGTCATAATATTTCATAACATTTAATATATTTTTAGGTTCATCATTAAATGTAATAATTCGTGACATTTTACTATATTATTAATATTAGACATTTCATAAAATGTCATAATATTTCATAACATTTAATATATTAGGTTCATCATTAAATGTAATAATTGGTGACATTTTAATATATTATTAATATTAGACATTTCATAAAATGTCATAATATTTCATAACATTTAATATATTATTAGATTCATCATTAAATGTAATAATTGGTGACATTTTAATATATTAATATTAGACATTTCATAAAATGTCATAATATTTGATATTTAATATATGATTAGGTTCATCATGTAATGTAATTATTGGTGACATTTTAATATATTAATATTAGACATTTCATAAAATGTCATAATATTTCATAACATTTAATATATTATTAGGTTCATTAAATGTAATAATTGGTGACATTTTAATATATTATTAATATTAGACATTTCATAAAATGTCATAATATTTCATAACATTTAATATATTATTAGGTTCATCATTAAATGTAATAATTGGTGACATTTTAATATATTATTAATATTAGACATTTCATAAAATGTCATAATATTTCATAACATTTAATATATTATTAGATTCATCATTAAATGTAATAATTGGTGACATTTTAATATATTATTAATATTAGACATTTCATAAAATGTCATAATATTTCATAACATTTAATATATTATTAGGTTCATTAAATGTAATAATTGGTGACATTTTAATATATTATTAATATTATGCATTTCATAAAATGTCATAATATTTGATAACATTTAATATATTATTAGGTTCATCATTAAATGTAATAATTGGTGACATTTTAATATATTATTAATATTAGACATTTCATAAAATGTCATAATATTTGATAACATTTAATATATTATAAGGTTCATCATTAAATGTAATAATTCGTGACATTTTATATTATAAATATCAGACATTTCATAAAATGTCATAATATTTGATATTTAATATATAATTAGGTTCCTCATTAAATGTAATTGGTGACATTTTAATATATTATAAATATCAGACATTTCATAAAATGTCATAATATTTGATATTTAATATATAATTAGGTTCATCATTAAATGTAATAATTGGTGATATTTTAATATATTAATATTAGACATTTCATAAAATGTCATAATATTTGATATTTAATATATGATTAGGTTCATCATGTAATGTAATTATTGGTGACATTTTAATATATTAATATTAGACATTTCATAAAATGTCATAATATTTGATAACATTTAATATATTATTAGGTTCAGTAAATGTAATAATTGGTGACATTTTAATATATTATTAATATTAGACATTTCATAAAATGTCATAATATTTCATAACATTTAATATATTATTAGGTTCATCATTAAATGTAATAATTGGTGACATTTTAAAATATTATTAATATTAGACATTTCATAAAATTCTGTAATATTTGATGATATTTAATATATTATAAGGTTCATCATTAAATGTAATAATTGGTGACATTTTAATATATTATTAATATCAGACATTTCATAAAATGTCATAATATTTCATAACATTTAATATATTATTAGGTACATCATTAAGTGTAATAATTGGTGACATTTTAATATATTATTAATATCAGACATTTCATAAAATGTCATAATATTTGATAACATTTAATATATTATTAGGTTAGTCATTAAATGTAATAATTGGTGACATTTTAATATATTATTAATATTAGACATTTCATAAAATGTCAATATTTCAAAACATTAAATATATTATAAGGTTCATCATTAAATGTAATAATTTGTGACATTTTAATATATTATTAATATTAGACATTTCATAAAATGTCATAATATTTCATAACATTTAATATATTATTAGGTTCATCATTAAATGTAATAATTGGTGACATTTTAATATATTATTAATATTAGACATTTCATAAAATGTCGTAATATTTGATAACATTTAATATATTACTAGATATACCCGTGACCCATTGGGTCATAACCACTACCACAATTTATTCTACTTGAATTTCATTTAAAAATTCATAAACTGACATATTTGTTAAGTGTCTTTACTTCTATATTATTATTATATAGAAGTAAGGATTATTTTGCCATCCAATTTACATACGTGTTTGTGGGATGTACCGACACGCATATATAATTTAGATCACAACACATAAAAAAAGAGACATTAAGAAAAAGTGGTTGAACGAATGTACAGTGAGAAACGTCAAGAGAACTATACATAGATAGCTAAGATAAAGATGGGGTATTTGTTCAGTTAATTATAAATTACAGCTAATTAGAACAATTAAATCAGTTTGTTTTTCTTTTCAAAGATAACTCAATCCCAAAACTAAGGTATATCTTAGCATGTATTTTGTGCTATTCATGTATGTAGGAAAAAGCTTTAGGGGAAACAAATGTTGATTAATTCATATGAGTATAATAATAGATTAGCTATCTCATGAAATATCAAATTTGATGATACCCAATATAAGTAATATCAATATATTAAATATCCACTTGAACATCATATTTGACATTTGATATATGATTAATATTAAGTATCTCATTAAATGCCATATTCTATTACTAATGGAGATTTGGTATCTGTCTGTCTCAAGCCAATCTTATACTATTACTTCTATTGCATTATCTTTTAATGGCTAATTCAGTTTACTATACTATTTCAGACTAATGTACTATCTTTCAATACTCAATTCAGAGATGGGGGGATAGTATAGTATCTGCTATGTTGTCACAAGACCATTCTTCCAGGCATTACCCCCTCTTTTGGATGCGGGTGGTAGTGTAATATATGTTCATTTGTCATGGTACCAATCTGCCAGGCTTGCAAAAATATGCTCCCAGAGGGGCGCATATTTTTTGCTAGTAGATTCAATTTCTATTATGCTTACATTTTGTAATTAATTTGCAGTTTTGTAAGTATGGATTTTTTTTTCCTTCTACACAAAGTGAATTAGTTTTTTTTTTTAATTTTCTTTTTTTCTTTTTTTTTCTACGCAAAGTGAATTGATCTTTTTTTTTCTACACAAAGTGAATTGATCTTTTTTTTTTCTATACAAAGTGAATTGATCTTCTTTTTTTTTCTACACAAAGTGAATTGATCTTCTTTTTTTTTCTACACAAAGTGAATTGATCTTCTTTTCTTTCTACACAAAGTGAATTGATCTTCTTTTTTTTTCTACACAAAGTGAATTGATGTTTTTTTTAAATATTTTTTTTCTACACAAAGTGAATTGATCTTTTCTTTTTTCTTTTTTTTTCTACACAAAGTGAATTGATCTTTTTTTTTCTTTTTTTTCTACACAAAGTGAATTGAACTTTTTTCAATTTTTTTTCTACACAATGTGAATTGATCTTTTTTTCTTTTTTTTTCTACACAATGTGAATTGATCTTTTTTCTTCTACACAAAGTGAATTGATCTTTTTTTTTTATTTTTTTTTTTTTGCGCACAAAGTGAATTGATCTTTTTTTTTATTCTTTTTTTTCTACGCAAAGTGAATTGATCTTTTTTCTTTCTTTTTTTTTTTTTTAATTCCAGAAATAACTACCTTGCCAATGATGACACATTCCCTGACGTGATCCGCCAGTGTTTACGGCTGTTGAGATCTGAGATAATGTTTTTGCTCCTCTCGAATCTGACTGGACTGAAGCTTCACAACGAAGCATCCATTAGCGATGATGAGGATGACCACAACAAAGAAAAAGAACCAAAACGTCCACATCGGAAACTGACCGAAGTTCGGAATGAAAAGCTGAACGCTGCCGGCCTTCGTTTAGACAGCCATTCCTCTGATGAAAAAGAGATGACGGCTTCCATCGGAAAGCGAACTGAGGTTGGAAACAGCAGTTCATTGGTGGTTGATCCGCCCGCGTCTCTTTCGACAGAACCCAAAAAGAGTGAGAAGGGAAAAGATACAACGCCAGATGCAATTTCTACAAGACAGGAAGATGTAAATCATCAACCTGGCAATGATGAATCATCATCGTCAGGTGAGAATAAATTGGGGGGGGGGGAATTAGCGTCCTTTTACTCTCAATTAATATTCTATATTTTAAATGCTAACCATTCGTCTGCATGCGTACAAAAAATAAAAGCTTTTAGAGTATTTTAGTCAGTGCGTAGCCTTAACTGCCACATTGCGTCAACATATGGAGTGAATGTCACTAGGTTTTTTTTTGGGTTCTTTATGGAAGTCGCTCCAGGCAAGGCATGAAGCCACTTGATGAAAGGCGCTAAAAAAAAAAATACTACTTCAAAGTCAAAACTAGCCAACAATAAGTGTTAGATGGATAGATTCCGACCCAGAAAACAACAATTCTTCCCCCTTTTGTCAGAAACATCGCTAATGAAATGTGAGGACTAACGGACAAAATAAGGGAACAAGAGTTATGACGCTGTCGAAAGTAAATCTAAGGTCCACTTTCACCTAAAAATTTAGTAAACAGAATAGTTAAGCAACACCCCCCACCTCCCCATGTTAAGAATGTTTTTCTGAATTATAACGTTATTTTAGTCCAGTCGGTAAACTGCATAAGTACACTTTTAAAAATTTATTTTCTTACTAATTCTCTGGATTTTATTTATGGATTATGTTTACAACAACAAAAGTTTGAATTATCTCCCCTTTCAACTTTTTTTTTTTTTTTAATTTATTTTTTATTTATTTATCAAAATGGTCTATATAATTTTTTCAATATTTCTTTCATGTGTTCAGCCAAAGAAGATTCTGTTGTGTCTGCGGGTTCAAACTGCAATGCCCGTTGCAGTTACGATGTCCGTCTTTGGAGGCATGGCTGCTACACCCTTTTACAGGACACGGATGCTGACATGGCAGATTATGCTCTGGATGCTCTTCTCTTTTTTGGGTGTGAAAGTAAGTAATATTGAACCACCTTTTTCGCATGACGTGGCACCCTCTATTTTATATAAACACATGAACAACTGCTAAATTATGATATAAATTAACCTCCTATGCCACTTAGTAAATTGAACTCGTACGAGGTCAATTTAATCCACATTTTTGTGGCTTTTCTTAACTCTTTTATGAAGAGTGGCAAAAATGAATCGTGGACTAGTCCATTGTGGGTGGGACATCGAGAAAGAAAAAAAAAATGCGACTTGATAACTGTTAAAAAGGAGAAGGTTCCGCAGTGCAAGGAGACTTGAAAGATGGCAGTTTCAAAAACGCGAAGAGCCGAAATGCTTGGTGATCGGAATATCGAAGTACCGGCAGGAGGGGAGTTTACCGATGTTTATGGCACCGATGAAGCTTTATTGGCTATGATACCCAAGCCTGTCTTGCTGTTAGGCTTTCGTGTCCGCTGACTAAAAATGCAGCTGATAAGCAAGTTGATACTGTGAAGGAATCCCCTGACTATTTCATCAAAGTGCTTGTGGAACAATTGCTTCAGTTCACGCTCGGATAGACAATGCAGAGCAAATTGCTTTCCAGTCGGATGTATATACGAACGAGTTTCTAGCGGAAACCAAGTCTGTGACCTCAGCAAGAAAAAGACTTTCATAAGACAAAAGTATGTCAAAAGATTGTTATTTATGTGTGTGCGTAGCCAGCGTAAACCATCCGGCGATGGCAAATAAAGAAAACCAAAGTTTTTCCATATACGTTCTGTTTTTTGACATTCTTGTTGGATCTTACCGGGTACCCTGAAAGAACGGGTAATGCAACAATAAGCTTTTGTTGATGGCAAATGGATCAATCCCATTTTTATTTTTATTTTATTTTGTTTTTAAATAGTGTACAGTGTGGTGTGAAAGTCTTGTTAACCCTTATCAAAAATCAATAGCTGAACAATTAGCAAAAACGCATCTTCATAAAATATCACACAGGTCATAGTGATGCATCATTTTTTAACATGAAAATATGGTGTTCATACACACCTCGATGTGTGACAGTATCAATGAAAGTGAATAAACTGAATCCATTACAAATTCTTTTCTATTACTTGTCTATGTATTGTTATAATTTTGTTTTACTGTTCTTAAAGCGTATAAACTGAATCCATGTATTGCTGTATTATTTGTTCCTGTATTATTGTTACCTTTTGATATGGGATAACAATGGCTTTTGGACCAACCGGTATATCTTGAAATCTATCCAGTTCAAATTTCTTGAATGCAGGACTCGATAAATTTACAGATTAGTGTGGCGTTTGAAATGAAAACTGCCCCCTCACCTTGTATTGCGCCATGTTGAAGTAACTACTGAAACAAATAATATATTATTTGATGTTTGAGAAGATAAGTATATAGTATAAAATTAATATTTTTACTTTCGTATTATTTATTTACTGTTTATTTATATATTTTCATCCTGTTTTAATTATTTTTAATTTTATTCTTTCAAATCATTGACATTTTATTTTTATTTTTTTAAGAATTTTTGGTGCTTATACAGATGAGGGCACGTATGAAAACGCAGTTACACAGGTGAAAACGCAGTTTCTAAATAAATTAACCAGAAAACTCTTTGATATACTTATGTATCATGCAAAAATAGGTATCTACACCAAAAATTAGCAAAAATTATCAAGCAGAATTTTAATTAAAAATAAAAATCAGTTTCATTGTTTTTTTACAATTCTGCCATTGATTAGAGCGAAAAAACGCCTAAATCAGGTAGACATAACTCAGTCTGTCATATAAAAAGTAATAAATGAATGACGGTCGGCAAAATCCAATGAAACTGATGTTTATTTTTAATTAAAATTCTACTCGATTATTTTTGGTGAAGATACTTATTTTTGTCTGATACATATGTATATACAAGAGTATTTATTTGGAATTGCGTTTTTCATTTGTGCCCTCATCTATATAAGCACCAAATTTTTTTCGTATCTACATTTACATATAAGTTTGGATTATTTTAGGATTTGCTTTTGTTTTGACTGTGTGGATTACTGCTCTTTTCTCTTTTTAGCAGTGTTTACACTGCCTTGAATTGTCATAAGTTGGTGCTATTTTTCCTTATTTTCCAGATTATTTTTAGTATGTTTGTATGTTCATTGTGTTTCAGTGTTCATTGTTTCAGTGTTCCACATTCATCTTCAGATTCTCAAATTGTGGTCAACTTAGCTGAAGAGAGATTGGAAAATGTTTCCAATTTTAAATATTTTGAAGATGTCCTAGATAAGCTGTGAATTGACGATGACCTGCAGGATCAATGCAGCATGGGGAGTTTTCAACTTTGTGACGGAGGTGTTGTATCAAAATAAGATCAGGGGACAGTTGTATACTGCATATATCCAATCTGTTCTTCTTTATGCATCTGAGAGGTGGACTATGAGATGTGAAACGAACTGACACATCTATGATTGCAAGAACAAATTTATCAGGAGTTAGGGTTCATCGAAACAGGGAGTTATCCAAAGGATGCATTCAGAAGATCTAAGGAAATTAGTTTTAATGGAGATAGGTGGTCCATAAAAAATAGGTAGATCTCAAAGGAATTGAAAATAGTTGGTGGCTGAGGACATGGGATTGATGGATCAAGATGTGAGTGTGAGAAAATTGTGCAGACAACGAATGAAGAAGTCTAACCCTGTCAAGGGAAAAATGACTTAAAACAAAAAGAATTTTGGTCTACGTTTTTTAAGGTGCCATATGTATTTGGCCAGTGTTGTGATATGCTCATATTTTTTGTTATGAAATGAGGTTCTGTATGTACAGCTCCTTTGTTTCCAAGGGCTTTCTGTCACTTCAGTATGTGTGTGTATATATATATATATATATATATATATAAGGAGAGGTAGTTTGCTTGAAGCAATGTGTGTAATACGTATATAGAGGAGTATTAGAAGGCTATCTATAACAATGCAAGAAATGGAAATATGTCTGGGTTGAAAAGTAAGACAAAAACAAGTGATTTTTTTTCTTTTTATATATAGTTTTTATAATTTTTTTTCTATATAGCAAATCTTCATTAGGCAATACTTCAACACTGTGATGTAATGTGTGTGACCGTGTTCCATAATATATTTTGAGGAAGACCTCTTTGTCAGATGGTGGGTGTTTCAAATCTCAAAAACACGTGCGGAAAGGCAATATTGCTTATAACGCAGTAAATATTGATATCCGCAGCAAATGGAATAAAACTAAAACTATAACTGATTGTTTGACTCAACTGATGAAATTTTATATTTGTATAAATAAAATTAACTATTTAAATATATATATTTTTTGTGGAGGGGGGGATAGGAGTAACAGCCATTCCGCACGTGTTTTTGAGATTTGAAACACCCACCATTTGACAAAGAGGTCTTCCGTGAAATATATTATGGAACACGGTCACACACATTACATCACAGTGTTGAGGTATTGCCTAATGAAGATTTGCTATATAGAAAAAAAATTACAAAATTTTTTTTTTTTTAAATATATAAAAAAATCACTTGTTTTTGTCTTACTTCTCAACGCTGACATATTTCCATTTGTTGCATTGTGATAGCCTTCTAATACTCCTCTCTCTCTCTATCTATCTATATATATATATATATATATATATAATGAAAAAAGAAAGCCAAAATGAAGAAAAAAATCATACAAGCATCAATTTGATTTGCCTGAAAGCGGCAAGCTTCAGCTGGTTTGGGAGCAAAAGAAAAATCAAAAAAGTGAGAAGGCAACAAGGCTGCACACGAGCAGCAGCAGTCTATAGAGTTTTTAGAAGGGAGAGGGATGTGCTGGTTTAAAATTAGTTTATTACTTCAGCCTTGAAAGAAAGGTTTTGTCTGGGTCACTGTGTCAAACGAACGTAAGGGGCGAAAGTCTGGGCTAGGGTTTAACAATCAAGTATACACAATTGAAAATCAATGCCACGTTTTGAAGTAAAAAAAGGAAGTAAGAAGGAAAATAATTTCTATGTAAATGTGACCGGGTGAAAAGTTTTAAAAACACACAATATGAAAAACGAAAAGTGTTGCAAAAAAGAGAGAGATGGAAATAATATCTATTAGTTAATTATTTATGTGTGAATGTATATATTTATTCCTATTTATTTAATTATTTGTGTATTAATTAATAAATAATTATTAAATTATGTATGAGCATATAAGTATATGCAATATGTATATATATATGTGTGTGTATATACAACATGCACATAGGTGTATGCTCATATAGCTTGTGTGAAAAAAAAACAACCTGATTATTTGACAATATAGTCGAAGAGATAGAATCGTAAGGTGTTCAAAGAGATGAAAGAAAGGATAAATTTAATTACACTATCAATATTTTTGAGTAATATGTCTATTAATCTTAATTTTCCACACATGTGAGTGAACATATATATGTGTACATGCACATGTACGAGCCACAAGTAGCTTAATATGTGAGAGTGATTCATTGAAAATACATGATTTATATAGACATTGTGCGAGATGTATGTGGAGAAAATGTGGTATGGGATGGTTAGCTTGGATCTGATCTTAATTTTTGTTCAGCCATAATGAGTTTGCTGATTGCCGGAGATAAATTATAGAAACCATTATGTTGTTTGATGGTGTTGGAGTTTGTGATGAGTGCTGCTTCAAGGAGTCTGCGTCGAGATTTATTTGATATGAATTTAATGATTTTAGCCTGTTTTATTTACAAACCAGCTGAAGCTCGCCGTTTTCAGGCAAATCAAATTGATGCTTCTATGATTTTTTTCATGTTTCTTCATCCTGAGGAAGTCTTACAATAAAGACAAAACGTTGATGAATACTTAAATAATATAGTTTTTGGCTTTCCTTTTTCATTTTCCATTACGTCAGATCATTTTATTCATATATAAACATCATTTTAAACTCTTTCAGATTGGCAAACTGACTATGGTGGTTATATATCCTACATTGTCAAAGGTGAAGATGAAGAGGTAGATATTTATTTTTTTGTTTATCATCTTTTTTATTATTTATATATTGATGATGATGATACTACTAAAACTTTGTTTTTATTATTTATATATTGATGATGATGATGATGATGATGATACTACTAAAACTCTGTTTTTTTAATTATTTTCCTTGTACACTTTTTTTTTTTTTACTCTTATTCATCTCGAACAAGGCACATTACCACTGGGATGTAAGACGCTACCGTTAGGGACCATGTCTACAGGGACGCTATGTAGGGAGTTGAGCAACGCGATGTCTGTTCACATCACATTTAAATTTCTGCATGTTAGTACAGTCAGGGAAACAGGGAGGGAATTCCAAAAACTAACAGTTTGAGGAAAGAAGGTTTTCCGGCATCTACAGTGAAGGGGTGGGATTTTTCTGCTTGTCGGGTTAGTTGGAGTATTTACGTCAAGGGGGCACAAGTGCTACAAGTTCATTGGAGCACGTTCCATTAAAGTACGTGTATAACAAGTACAAGAATGCAACATTGAGGCGATAGGACAGGGGTTGACGGTGTGGGACCTATTAGATTGGAGACTCTTATTTGGACCCTGTCTAAGATGGAGAGACTATCGGTAGATGCACCAGCTTAGATGTGGCAACAATACTCCATGCATGTGTGAATGGTGGCTTTTTAGAGATATAGGATACTGGCAGGTGTGAGTAGTTTACTAGCACGGTAGAGGAAGCCCACCTTCCTTGCAGCATCCTTGGCAATGTCTGTTATGTATTTGTTCCAATTCATGTTACCTGTGAATGTTATTTGTACATGAATGTTTTAGATAGTGGGAGGACTGGTGACTAACATAAGGGGCAAATGATAAGAGTAGTGGTGAGAGGAATGGAATGATGTAAATACGTAAGAGAAAAGGGGAGTCTATTATGACATCACAATGTATTCTCACTTTGTGAAATCCTTTGACCTTGGTTGATAATCATCTTTTTACAAAGATTACGATGTAAAAGTTAAGAAATTATATATTTAATAATATATATGATAAATACTAACCAAACCATTCATGGGTGATTTAGTATGCTACAAAAACTTATGCTATCTTGTCACATTGCACACGTTTTTAGATGGTGGGAGGAAGGACGAATAGCATAAATGAAGAGCAAATAAGGAGTAGTGTGAGGAGATGAATGATGTAAATAAGTTAAAGAGAGGGAGAGATCGGGGGAAGTGAAAGATGGTCTATTATGACGTCTCAAGAGAGTTTAATAAATATTTTGAAATTCTAAATATCACTTCACACTCGTCTTTTATGAGATTGAGTTGGAAATATTGTTACATCATTTTGCCATTATTTTGTGATTGAGACATTTCCATTTTCTAATATTTCCATTGCCTCTTCTAAACTTACTGACAATTCCAACGTAACGCAAGGATATATACAACTGCCGCGTTCTTGAATAGTCTTGGTCTTTCCCCGTCAGACAAGAGGAAATACATAAAGAAAATGCAAGACAAGGCTCTATCTGCATCAGCGTGGATATGGCAATCCAAAAGAGTGACAACAATCCAACAGTTTGGTAGCATCGTGAGATATTGCTGGAGCACTCTGGGCTAGTGGTAATGATGCTTCAGCCCCAAAACCATGCCTGAACACAGTCATCATCTGATGAAGGCGTTGTTGGAAGCAATATATATATATATATACTAGCGGAACCTGTCGCCCAGCGTTGCACGGGAGAAAGTACTACCTATTGCATAAAAAAGAAACGGCCTATTGTTCTTCCCCCCCTCTACCGTGTTGGTGAATGTTTTACATTTAAAAAAATAAAAATAAAAAGTGGTAGAGTAGAATGGGATCGAACGCTGAAACTGGTGATCATGAAACCTGCCTTCTTAACGACTGCGCCACGGTTTCGAGATAAAAACGAATGTGAAAATAGGCAAATTAAGCCGACAAATATAAAGTTAAAAAATGACACAGTTTAGGTCATTTATTTGGGCAAGTTTTCTATAATATGTGTGTTGAAGGTGTATGATTTTGAAAATGTATCGGGGTCTACCAGTATCTTGGCGCTTATTGCATTAAATAGCAAGTCGATTCGATCAAGAAATTGTAGCCGCCATGTTGAATGCTTAAATGTTGCAGGAACTGTGTTCGTTAATTTCATTCGCTGAAATCCGGAATGAATTTTAATATAGAAGTCATAGGTAGAATTAGAAATAACGTAATCTGATATTCGCGGAATATCATTGGAGTGAACGGGAGCGGTCATTAAGTCTTTGCGTATTGCTTTATATTATGTAGTAAATTAATACCAGGCAAATAATAAATAAGGACGGACTGTTTTGTGAAAAGTAAACTGTGTTTATTAGTTCCCGGTGTCGATAAGTAGAGTGACAGTACATAATTGTTAGGGAGGAAAGTTTTTGCTACCACCTATATGGAGTTGGTGTGTCGGAGAGTTGGAGATGGCGGGCCAAATGTAATATTTAGTGTTAGCTGGGAAAAAATAAGAAGAAATTTACTAAAACATGCTCGAGTGAATAAGTGTGATATAGAGGTGAGTTTAGTAGCCTGTGATGCATGTGGTTATTTTCCTATACTCCGAGAAGGTACAGGGGAAAAATCGTCTCTACTTTATATATTAGATAGATATATATATATATATATATATATATATATATAAAGAGGTGTACTAAAAGCGAACTTTTAGGAGAGGTAGAACCTATTGTGAAGAGTATACAGCTCAATATCCCAAATAGGAGGAAAAAGCTCAACTAAGTAGGAGCTTCAAATAAAGACACTCTAATTCCTTTCCATTCTTCTTCATATATATATATATATATATATGTATTGTATATACAGGGTGGGCCAAAATAAGGGTCCTATCTTTAAAT
This sequence comes from Sepiola atlantica, assembly GCA_963556195.1. Taxonomy (NCBI): domain Eukaryota; kingdom Metazoa; phylum Mollusca; class Cephalopoda; order Sepiida; family Sepiolidae; genus Sepiola; species Sepiola atlantica. The sequence goes on along the minus strand of OY744522.1, from coordinate 171,182,840 downwards.
TTGAATAACTTGAATTTGAATAACTTCCACAAAATAAAAGTTAAACTCACCAAACTTTATGTGTGTGTAGACTGACCCTTCCGAGATTTTTTGAAATAAACAAAACAAATTTTAGCCGAAAAACACTTCTTAAAACTTACAAAAACTAAAGTATTGTTTTTTACACTGTTTTGAGTTTTTTAAGCAAAAATAATGTTTTCTAAATGAGGGTACGTTCCTTAGGGCTAATACGGCTCATGCTTGCTTCGGAAGGGGTCCTTTACTTATTCTAAAAAAAAAATTTTTTTTAAATTAATAAATAAAAAAGTTATGAATTTTTTAAAATAGGACCCTTATTTTTGCCCACCCTATAGGTGTAATCAGTTAACGGAAAATCATAAGCGCATGGGTGAAATAATAATAATAAATAAAAACTGAAAATGGATAAACAAATAAACGTGTGACTTACAATTTTGTGCTGAGTTTATTGAACAAGCAAAGAAAACCCCAATGTTTTTTGTTGTTTTTCTTTCGTGTTAGGATATTCTGTAGGAAATTTTCATGGACCATTCCGTTCTTCAAGCCTTCAATAAAGTGTGAACAGAGTTCTTGAAAACGACAAACTAAAATGAATATTTTCATTTTCTAATCAGGCCACTAGAGGTTGCTTATCGAGGTTATGTGCGGGGGAGGGGTGTCTGTATACTATATATATATATATATAAAATGAAAACTGAGAGCCAGAAGGATGACTTAACAATATTTCCAACTTTATCTTATAAATGGCAAGTGAACTTTGGAAAAATAAGGAGAAAGAAAATATTTGGAAATTCCAAAACTTTTTCATAAATATAACAAATACTGACCCAACGGATCTCAGGTTAGAGTGTAGGGTTAGGGCTTGTGACAGTTAAAAATAAAGAATAAAAGAAAAAAAATTTAAGTCCTTCTCTCTCCTATGAAATTTTTTTTTTAATATTTTATTTTAAGAAAAAAATTATTTCCTCTTTATATAAACATTTTGAAAATTTTAATTTTCTTAATTAAATATTTTATTTATTATCTCAAAAAGTTTTCTTTTTTTTTTTTTTAATTGTTTTATTTAAACATTTTCTCTTAAAAGAAAATGTTAACTTTAAAAAGTTTTTACGCATAAAATAAAAATTAAAAGATAGAGATAATATACAAATATTTTTACACAAGTAAATTTTTTCTTTTTAACATGTTTTTTTCTTTTCGTAACATTTTTTTTTCATTGTTTTATTTTTATTGATTTCTAATCTAAAAATTATCTTTTTTCCAGCTTCTGACTGTCAGCCCTGCCCACAATTCTTTAGCGCTTGTCTATCGAGACAAGGAAACTCTGCGTTTTGTCAAGCATGTCAATCACCAAATCACGCAGATGTCACATCAAAGATTTTTTGACATTTCATTCATTTATTATGAATAAAAATTTACAAAAAGAAAAACATGACTCTTAATTAAATATTTTCTTTTCTTTTTTCAGTTGTCTTAAAAAATAAGACTTTCTACTGGTTTATGGATCAAATAAATTCTTAGAGGATATTAGACATAGGAATGTTTAATGGCTCCTGTCTTATAGACTCAACTCTCTTTCGGGATTTACTTCAACAACATATGTTTTATATTCATTTATCTGATCATCAGCGTAATCTGATATTCGCGGAATATCATCAGTGAACGGGAGCGGTCATTAAGTCTTTGCGTATTGCTTTATATTATGTAGTAAATTAATACCAGACAAATAATAAATAAGGACAGACTGTTTTGTGAAAAGTAAACTGTGTTTATTATGACATTTTCTTTTAAACATTGGTTCATGTTGTTAAAAAAAAAAACAATAAAATGTAATTAGATTTAATTTCTTTGAAAATATACTTTATCCTGCTCAGAAATGTTTTTTCATGAGGAAGCCATCTTTGTTCTTAGGAGCAAATATAAATTAAAATGATCACCATTTTTCTTCTCAGCAGCAAATGTAACTACTAATACTTTTTTTCATTTATTTTTAATAAATAACAGTTAATATATTTTAATTCATATAGAAACTGAGTTGGAAAAAAAAAGTAGGAAATTTCTGGAAGCTTTGAAATGTTGCTGACTCATCAAGTGATGTAATAAGGATCTAAAAAAATTACCTTACATCTGCTAATATTGCATTCAATCACTTTTATCAACACGTTTTTATTAACTCTGAAATATCTTATTCCATCAGCTTGCATCTATTTTGATAGCATGGTAAGCGACTCATATTAAAAGTTTAATCTAACATTTATATAGAAAACCATTTTAAAGAAATAGTATTTCAAAATCGTTTTCTTTAACTTATCGCCGCCTGATCTTAACCCGTCATGGTTTTGCACTTCTATACAATTCCAACTCCATCTTATTTTCTCACATAAAGTTATTAAGTACAAAGAAAGAAAAAACGAATGTAACAAAATGTATTTGGAACCGGATTTAGAAAAGTAGTGGCTGTTGTTTTGTCTTCTTTTATTTTTACTGAAGATCACTTGTGCGACCTGGCCACTATTTGCTTCATATTCCTGTTACCCCCACCTCGCTATACCATTTCAAGAAAGAATGTGCACACATTGGTAACTCATCCCATTTATCTGCAAAGGCTAGAAACTCCCTGATGGAAAATGTGTTGTATGTTAGGTCAAGTAAAGAGCCTCGCTTATGAAAAACTTGATAGTTGGCGAATGACGCCTAATGAGTCCCTTTTGCCAAACGAGTAACCAGTACATGGGGAAAAGGAATCTAGCTGCAATCCATTAAAGTTAAATAATGATGGTGCTTGTGAGTGATATTAACTGCCAACATTCCTTTCTGCTGAGTCAATGGTTTGACATTCTCTGACTGCTGCCATTCTTGTAAGAGGATATGTTCTGGCAAAGTATATGATTACCTCCATTTCCGGATGTCCATTCTCTTGGTGTATTGCGACTACTCATTAAAATGATAGTGAATTCATTTTAAACTTTGGGTCATTTTGAGCAGATTTATTAAAAGGAATATTTGTTTGCTCAAAATACCAGATTTATCTTGTCGCAGTAGTGTTACGGATCTTCTTGACTCTCTCTCTCACACCATCTCGCTCTATCCCCCATCACACCAGACAATGCTTCATAAGTTCATTGAGTGTCCTCTAATTCTTGACGTAAGTTCTGCGCGGTCTCTCCACTAAACTACATCCCTATTCTGGCATTCACAAAAGAACATCACCAACTGGTGACGATGCGAAGAGATTGAGGGATAGCGGCCATAACTGGCATGTGCCGCTGCAAAGAAACTGCCTGTGTGCGGGAGCGAATCTCGAACCGTCTGACTTTGAGGAAACAATCGAACACCCGTGATTATGCTAAGTAGGCGCTTTTGGCAGTCAAAAAAAAGCTCAATAAAAGTGACTTTTTAATTAATAGAGATCGTTTTTAAATGCTGGGCAACTAATGTTGTTTGTGTGCATTTGGATTGTCAAGCAGTTGTGTGGTTTCAGCATTTGTTTTGGGTTGCCGCTCTATTTGTCTGAGGGCTCACACCACCACTTAGCTGAATTGAAACGAATAATGCTGCTGCTGCTACAACGCAACAGCTTTCGCTGGTGAAGAAAAAAAAATGAAATTAAATAATTCGGCACTAGAAGAAGCGAACATACTGAGAGCTGGTATTCTTTATGTTCTTGATTATCGCTACCACTTGCAATTTCATCCTTAGTCCTTCAGCAATTTCAGTTCATAGAGTTGCTCTCTTGTGGCGTACTGCTTTCAGATGTTAAGAGCAACTCTTAGCATTCTGAATCTTTTGGTGAAAGCCCAGGTGCTACTTCCATCAACGAGAACTGATGCAACAATCGTTTCAAAGTTGTGTTCCATCTTGGTAAAGAGATTTGACTTCCACCTTTTCCAGCCCAGGCTTTACTGATTCATACAATTATGCAACTTTACTATCAAAATAGGTAAACTCATCAACATTTTTTAAGATAAGTCGAATATTTCCATGTTGGTTCAGTAGAATGTTCTGTTTTGCATTTTTTAATTTAATTAATCCAATTTTTTGTAAAAATGTATCTGCATTACCTTAAATATATGAAAACAAGTAGAAAAACATTTCTGAATTTTTGAGAAGACCATTGATTATTTTCCAGGGGGAAAGTCTAGGACAGCTGCGTCAGAAGTGTCATGTTGCATGGTAGTGAATGTTAGAGCACTAACCCAGTCCTCACTTGCCAGACTCCGCCGGAACGATGGCCATGATCAGATGGATCTGCCACATTAAATCAGACCAGACCCAGTATGTTAGGTTAGAAACTTTGCTCAAGACATTGGCTATCCAACCGTTGGACGTTATTCTTAGGGCGAACAGACTACGTTGGTTTGGACATGTTAAAAGAAGCAGTGGACCAATCAACGCATGTAGAGATCTGAAAGTGGTTAGTCAGAAAAAAGCCGGACATCCAAAGAAGACTTGGAGAGAAACCATCAGGCATGACTGTATACAGTGGCAGATAGTGATGGATGACCCCCACGACCGTGACCACTTGAGACAATGTATAAAAACCGCCAGACATCGTCCAACCCCTGACGAAGGGAACAGACGCTAAACTAAGATAAAAAAAGAAGACTCTTCTCATCTTCATTGTTATTTATACGTTTTTGCCGATGTAACCTCAGACCTTCTGGATTTTCGAACTGGACCGATGGCGCAACAGATAAAGTTGTTGATTAACAATCAGTTCAAAGTAACAATCTCCTGAGGGTTGAAGTTTCAATCCTCACTACAGGTGATAATTTCCGAATCAGAAAAAATTAATTACACCATTACGCATGGGAAAGGATTAAAGTTTTGTTAATTTTTTTAACCCTTAAATGTTTTGTTTCAAATATGACTCATTCCGACAAAATACCTATTTAATATTCAACGAAAATGTGTCAAATCTGCAACTTCTTTCACATCTACCTTCGATCTAAAATAATGACATCTTATTTTTTTTTTTTTTGTTTGGAAAAGTAACCCAGCCCCGATTTATATGTTTAGCTTTTGTAAGTATGGATGCCCGAAAAGACAATATCGGTTATAATGACTCTCTGCGCGCATGACGCTAAATTACTGCGAGATTACATTTGTATTCTAGAGTTTAAAGAAATAAATTAGTTGTAAACATAGAAAAAATACATAAATTTTGGACAAAAACAAATTATTTAAAAATCCCATGACATTAATTTTATTAACTTATTTTTTTAGTATTAATAAATACAAAAATTCATTTTTGGACACATAGAAATTTTCTTCAAGAAATGTCTAATGAAAAAATTTCATGATGTTAATTTTATTTTTTTATATAAATAAAAAGATTGCATGCAAAAAATATGAATTCCAAAACATTTTTTTTCTATCATGTTAACTTTATGTAATTACTTTTTAAAAGGTCATTGACCTAGATTTTAGATTTTTACCGAGGTTATTGTCTTTCCGGGCATCCATACTTACAAAAGCTTAACGTATAAATCAGGGCTGGGTTACTTTTCCGAATAGCCGTTTTTTTTTGTACAAAGTTTCTTGTGGCATAATTTAAATCAAACTTTATTTGTTTTGTTTAATTTGATCAAAGTTTTGGCTTTTTCTAACACCCAATCAGGTCAAGACATCTTAGATTCTCCCGACTCAATCCTTCCAACCATCTTTGTCAGAAAGTCCTCCAGATGGCATCTATAGTCTTCTACAAGTTAGTTGATGTAGGTGTGATCTTCTGACCAATCTTTTGACGCGTGTAATGGACTCCATAAGAATAAGCTTAGTGCAGAAGCACTGAAATCATTGAATAAGAAGTGTAGTGGTAACAGTCATGTTGCTTGCTCAAAATACAAAATTTATAGCATATCATGATTTACCCAAATATTTGCCAAAATAAAAAAGTGATAAGTGAACAAAAAAGCTTTTTTGCAGTTGAAAACGATGTTTTTTTTTATTTCTCTGATGTAAATGCAAGTTTGTAAAAGATTTTGCAACATTGAAATGGCATAATGAAAAATAAAGCAGAAGCAATTTCGACAAGATTTAACTCTGTAAATGAAAAATCAAAATTAAAATTAAATAATTTTTTTTTTTAATGAATTTAATAAAAAAATTTTAAGTTTATGAATTTAATAAAGTTAACAATTTTTTTTCAAATAAAAAAAAAGCCTCGAGATAAGAGAAAATTAAATTTATGAAAAAGATGGTGAAAAGAAAAATTTTTTTTACTAATTTTTCAAAATTTTACCAATTCAGATTATGAAAAAATGTGAAAATATTAAAAAAATGAAGGCAAAAGAAATCTAAATTGAGAAAATAAAATTTTTAAGTAAATTAAAAAAAAAAAATGAATTTCTTTTTCAAATGATAAAACAATTTTTCATCTCTTAATTGCTATGCGGATTGATTTTGAAATTTTATCAAACATTAAAGCAAAATACTTAACAAAATTCAAAATTGAAATCAAATTTGCAGGTAAAAATGTTTTTTTAATAATGAGTCACCACTAATGAAAAGCCGCTTGATGAGGGTTAACTGATAAATTTGCCATATTTATGAGGTTAGATGGCTAATTACTTTGGGATAAAGTTATTTTTAAGATTCTAACCATATATATATATGTTCATCCGTAGATAGCTGTCTTGCCATATCACGTCTCTTCAGTGTGGCTAGAAACAGGCAGGTGCTTCAAACAGATTGCCTTATCAGCAGTCGAATACCATTACCACTTAACCATAAGTCACTGCTACATGGAAGGGAAATCTATAAATGATTTATATATAGCCCCCTTTACTAAGGCTGGGCACTCTGAGTGAATTTGATAACATGCAGTACTACTAGCGTCATTGCGAGATCCAACACGATTTGTTGTTATTGTTGATCACTCTTTGCCGCTTGCTGTAAATACTCGCCGACTTGGTATTTACAAAGTTACATTCCTCCTAAATTCCAAGCTAATTTTTTGGTGGCTAACTGGTAACTCTCTTGACTGCGAATCAGTGGTGATTTGTGATCGGAGTTTGCGCCCGTCGGGAATTAGCTTCCTGCACTGAAGATTGCGTAAGCATGAAACATCGATGTCTGTAGGTAATAAATAAGTAATATTTATTTATAAATATTATTATATATATATATATATATATATATATATATATGTATATATATATATATATATATATATGTTTTGTATTAAGCTGCGTTTTTTTTATGATATTGTTTGCATGGATAATATTACTGAACAGGCGATCATTTAGTCCGCAGAGCTGGAAATAAGCAATAAATAATAAAGATTCAACCCATGCCTCCAATATTAAAAAATATTCATTCATAGCCTCCATTCAGTCTTGAGAGACAATGGATACCCCCTGTAAGGGTGGCTGCACATGTAATTGTGAAGCAAGGGTTGCATAATAACCAACCACACCTCTTGAATTGGCACTGCTTGATTCCAGTGACAAGCAGAAGTCCAGAACGACTGGAAACAATGCCGAGATAAGCGGAGAGCACATACAGCACCTGGTCACTCATTTAGTTCTGACCAGGCTCAACGTCGCTTAACTTCGGTGATCTAACAGCAATCGGTTTGTCAACGTGATTACTCCATAATATTAAAAATATATATTCACGATTATCAACTACCTAGATTGCTCTATTCTTTTAAGAAGAGCTATGCATTTAAGCTTAGTGGAGACGATATATATGAATAAAAAAATATTTTTTATATATAATTTTATTTTTTTTATGTTTGGTTGGGTAAAACTTATTTAGAAATCCTGTTAGTGATCTTCATCAGTTTTAGAGAATTTTTGTATATGTATATATAAACACCTTTTTTCTACCCATAAAAGAGGGCGAGTCATCAGATCAGGGAGAATTCGTATCAGATCTTTAGTAACTTCCTATCCCTCAACTCACTTATTTTGTTTTAAGTAAAGGAAAAAATTGAGTGAGGAACCTATAAAAATGTTAATTTAAGCCAGCAATAATGTCCGCGTAAAAAAAAATCCAAGAATAACAATGTGACGAAACAATTTTGTTTTTTGCTTTAAATCGATTATGGCTAAACAAATCATTTTATCTGCTCATTATTGAAATAAACAGATTAAAAACAAGAACTGAAAAATTACATAAAGTATTAGTCACATCTTCAGTTCTACATAAAAAAGTAATAAAGTTTTTATAAATAAAAAATATGGCCTTGGTTGTAGTTTTAACAACTTGAGCCAACAGCATGCACCAAAATAAAGAAAAAAGAAATGCAAGTTCAAATTTGGAAGAACTTTTGCAGTCAACTCGGACTCAGCAGTTAGAAAAATATTGCATAAATAAAAATGGAAATCTGGAAGTTTTTTTTGTTTTTTTTGAGCGTCCGATTCCATTGAACAAAGCTTGTGGAAGGTTAATTATTCCAGGATTCTTTCTCCGATCAGGGCCAGCAGAAGGTCTTTATAATTGCCACTAGTGTCGTCACTAATACTGGAAGACAATGAAACGTTATAGAGCTTCTCGTACTGTTCTTTCACTTGGACCATGTCAACCTGAAAATGAAGGAGAGAGCAAAATTAAGGATCTTTTCTCACAGAAAAAAGAAAATCATTTGCTTTTTTTTTTTTTTTTTTTTTAAAAACGTTCAAAGTTTGTTTGTGCAAATGTGCTTAACTATTTAAGTTTTAAATCATACACTTGATAAAGAGTGATTGCTTAAAGAAAATCATTGCAAACATTTTGCAACTTTAAAATAGGTGTCTGCATGTCTCTATATCAAGTTAGGTATGTGTACATGTTCATATATTTGTATGTACAGGATTAACTAAATAATTAATTAACCAATCATTATGGATTTTGGAATACAGCTGCTAGGCCTAAGGGTGGGTAATGTGGGCTATATTTAGCCTAATTTAATTTTATGCCCTTTCTGAAAATTCAAATACCTCCGTCATTTGTTAAATTTTAAGAATAAGTATTAGACCTCAATAAATATACCTTAAATTTCCGTTTCTTTGGAGTATTTTAATGGGGTTTTAGGGGTCATATGAGCAGAGCCTCCTATTTGAGAATTCAAATATTTTAGATTGGCATTAAATTTGATCCATGGTCATTAGACACTGAATCACCCTTAAATGCTTTATTTTTTTTATATTGGTCTGAAAAAATGTTATCAAGTGAAAAACGTTTCATTATAAAGTAGTATAAATGATTTTTGGAAAAGAAAAATATTTATTGAACAAAAATAAATGATGTTGCAAATGTGAAACAAATGGCATAAAATTTTACATGTATAACAAAACACTACAATATATGCATCTAAATAATCATAATACACTAGAGAATCATAAAATAATTTTTACTTACCATTATAATGACCAGATTTAAAAGTTTACGCTCTTGAATTCGGCAGATGACACACCAATGACGCTCGCTCATGACTTTGAAGATACTAATTAACTATTTAGCGGGTGTGCTGATGCAACATTATAATACCTACTCACACTTGCCAACAGGCTTGTTGCAGATGTGAAATAAGTTGCAGTTTGACACGTTTTCGTTGAATAGTATATTAAATAGGCATTTTATTTGGAATGTGTCATATTTGAAATAAAAAGCATTTAGGGGTTAAGCAAGATTCCCTGAATTTTGATTTCTTTTTAAGACTCCTTCAGCTTAAGTCTTTAATTTTTGACATTTTCTAGAATCAAAATCATTTAGTGGATTTTGATCAAAAGGTGACGTAAAAAATAGTACAAAATTTTTCTGTATAATTTTGATTATTCGGAACATTGCTCTCATCTTTAGTGTTATTTTCACAACGTTTCAGCTGCTGTAACTTCCGGCCTTCTTCAGGTGTATCTTTTCGAACTCGGCAATACTTCTGTCGAACTCAGGAATCTGGACGGAATTTCGAACGGAACCCTTTAACAGGGGTAGCATGCTCTCGTTCCGTCAGCCATGACTGGGAGCAGTCTTCAGTAATTTGCAATTCTTCGTAATGGCCGCACTGAGGATTGAACCTTCAAATGACTATCACTTAGAACTGAATTTTACTTAGTACTATATCCACTGTGCCACAGGTTCTTTTCTGTCCAGGGAAATAATTTTACCCATTCTGGAACAGATATTCATCTAGTTATATATATAAAAAATAAATAAATGGATCGACCATAATCGAATTCAACTCAAAGGCTCCCTTTTTGTTGGCGCAGATGTAGAAGAGGCTTACACTCCTTTACCGGAATTGCTCTACTTATTCTTGACTGTCACCCGACCCAAAAAGAGCAAATTTACATAATTAGAAGCAACAGTTGCCGCATGTATTATATAACATTTGTTATTCTAGATGCCTGCCTTAAACAACGGCTGAATGAACATCTTCCCGATGGTTTTACATATCATATGACAGTATTCCAAACTTAAGCATAACAGACCAATGAAAATGCTATTTTGAAGGTAAGCATAACGGACTAATGAAAATGCTATTTTGAAGGTAAGCATAACGGACCGATGAAAATGTTATTTTGAAGGTAAGCATAACAGACCAATGGAAATGCTATTTTGAAGGTAAGCATAACGGACCAATGGAAATGCTATTTTGAAGGTAAGCATAACGGACCAATGAAAATGCTATTTTGAAGGTAAGCATAACGGACCAATGGAAATGCTATTTTGAAGGTAAGCATAACGGACCAATGAAAATGCTATTTTGAAGGTAAGCATAACGGACCAATAGAAATGCTATTTTGAAGGTAAGCATAACGGACCAATGGAAATGCAATTTTGAAGGTAAGCATGACAGACCAATGAAAATGCTATTTTGAAGGTAAGCATAACGGACCAATGAAAATGCTATTTTGAAAGTAAGCATAACGGACCAATGAAAATGCTATTTTGAATGTAAGCATAACGGACCAATGAAAATGCTATTTTGAATGTAAGCATAACAGACCAATGGAAATGCTATTTTGAAGGTAAGCATAACGGACCAATGGAAATGCTATTTTGAAGGTAAGCATAACGGACCAATGAAAATGCTATTTTGAAGGTAAGCATAACGGACCAATGAAAATGCTATTTTGAAGGTAAGCATAACGGACCAATGGAAATGCTATTTTGAAGGTAAGCATAACGGACCAATGGAAATGCTATTTTGAAGGTAAGCATAACGGACCAATGGAAATGCTATTTTGAAGGTAAGCATAACGGACCAATAGAAATGCTATTTTGAAGGTAAGCATAACGGACCAATGAAAATGCTATTTTGAAGGTAAGCATAACGGACTAATGGAAATGCTATTTTGAAGCTAAGCATAACGGACCAATGGAAATGCTATTTTGAAGGTAAGCATAACGGACCAATGAAAATGCTATTTTGAAGGTAAGCATAACGGACCAATGAAAATGCTATTTTGAAGGTAAGCATAACAGATCAAAGAAAATTCTATTTCGAAGGTAAGCATAAGAGACGGACGGACAGACAGAGCCTCTTCTAGAGATGTTTATGGACATTTCAAATAAAATGTTTCCATTTAATTTTTACATTTTGAAAATGTGTCCATTTAATTTGTACATTTACCGATGGATTTATTTTTACATTTAGCGATGAATTTATTTGTACATTTAGCGATGAAAACATTATTTTTAACTGATATGTGACAAATCAACCAACAAAGCGTCTGATGTTTGAAAATCACTTACCTCAGATCTTGTAATAACGACACGCATCAAGTTTAAATCTTTTGTACCAAGGCCCTTAACAAATTTATGAATCCGCTCAGCAAAATAATGGGGCCTCCCACGAGCCATGGAAACTGAAATGAAAATAAAAAATAAATTCTGAGTTTAAGAATTGTTATTTTTATCATTTATAAATTGTCCCTGGTTTGATATGTCGTTCGGTTCAGCTTTTTATCATGTCCAATAATGACACTAACCCTAGAGTGAGGGTGGTGCATAGAAGCGGTTAGATCAACGTATGATGCAATGCCATCATCTGCCAATCTTGTTTGTTAGAGGATATGTGATAATGATAGATGTTGGTGTGGGAAGAAGGGGATGCTAAGGCATATTCTATCAAACTAAGCTGGCAACAAAAAGATATGTGGCATCACAATCAGCTGCTTGCAATAATTGAACAAATCAAGCAAAAAATAAAGCAATTTCATAATGGAGAATTACTCAAGATTAAACAAATAAAGAAGATGGAATTCCACAAAGCAGGAACAAAAAGTAATCTAAGAAGTCATCAAACGACGACAAAAATAGATGACAGATGGACTGGAAACTGGAAGTTAAGTGTAGATCTAGAAAACATTTTGGTGTTCCCATTCGTATCATCCGGACAACAAACAGATATTGCTGTGTGGTTTGAAGATTGGTTTGGTTTGGTTTTACGGCATATCAACCCCTTTTCGGGTTATTTAATGCTGAATCTGGTCATTTTGGTAAAAAAATGTTAATGTTTCAAGTTCTTTATATCTTTAAATATTTATTCATGGTGTTTGGTTTGGTTTGGTTGTTTTGTAGAGGAAAAATGTTGTTTTTTTGTTTTTAGCTTTGCAAAGCATGATTGAGTCGTGCAAAGGGAAAGGAAAAAAACTAACATCAATGTTTGGTGCATTTTAAGTCAGGAAGCTGGTAGTTCAGGCAGCCTGATCTGGTAGCACTAGGGTGGTGTGAAGAAAAGAAATAAGGAATAATACTGGAATTAACAGTACCTTGGGAAGAACACTTTGCTGCTGCAGAAAATAGGAAAGGGATCAAATATGAATATTAAGTATCAAGATAAAGGAAAGAGAGTTGAATTCCATCATTTGGCCGTTGGGGCAAGAAGAAATGTGGACGTCACTTTTACTGCAACAACTCAAAACTGAGAAAACTGATTACAGATCTTCAGGAAACAGCAGAGAAAGCATCTTATTGGATATGACTGAAGAGGGATGATACGAACTGGAAGGAGAGGTGAATTTTGGACGGCGAAAGAAGGGAGATGAAGGAGATAGTGCCAACCAATATTTGTGTTACTGCATTCCTTCGTAAATAATTTAAATATCAAACAGCGTATATGTAAATTTATATACATGACCACGTGAGTACAACAAGGTAAAAACAAATAGAAAACAAAAGCATTTACCAATTCCGAGGTAGGCCTTTTTCAGATCTCCGCTGGTTTCACTCTTAATTGCGTCTTCCAATTCATGTCCAGAAACTTCCTTGTAGAATTCGATGATCTTTTTAAGATGACCGAAACTACGACTGCAAAGGATAGAGTTAAATTTGGATTCATCTGTCCCCAGTCGGCCCTCACCAGCCTAAAAATTTAAAAAATAAAGAAAAAAGGTTAAGCTTCCGGTTTTAGATTCAAATTTAAAAAATCATGGTTAATACATTATTACTATCGGTATATGCTCCACACATATCACCAGACTTTGTTTAGCACCAATAAAGTTTGGCAAACAAAATACGTTTTTATGTTAAAAACGAGAAAAGATATAAGAATGCATTCATTCAATCTTCATTTAACAATGAAAATCCTATTTCAAACTTGAGTGTGACAGACATTCGAAAATCCTATTAATATATATTAACCCGTATTATTCTTAAAATTACTTGGATATCACAACAGGCGGTACATTTTGCTTCCTTCTAATAACTACTTACACTGTTGCTTCCATTCTTACTGAAATGCTGCAAGCAACTTTAATTATACATATTAAAAATTGAATCACTCTTTTATTATTTAGTTGTACATAACACTTTTTAGTTAATATATAAAGCATATTTAATTAAACATTGCTTTCATTAGTTATTTTATTTCTTGATTTCATACTTTTTAATATTTTTACAAGATCCAGTAACAAAAAATATACAAGTTATATATATATATACACTTTTTCGAATCTGTTTTTCAGTCTCTCAACTTGAGACAAATAAAAATGATTTTATTTATTTAAGCCAAACACAAATACTTAGACTGACTTAAATCTTCTAAAAACACACAACAAATAAAACACAGGGAAAAGAAAGAAACAACAAGCAGTGTCAGATTTAAAAATGTCCTGTAATGAGTTAGTCAAAAGGATAGAAAAGAATGAGTTAAAGAAGACTGAGTTTGCTTGAAGAAGCTTTATTCGATAAAGATCTACGCAGGGATCTAGTCTCTACAAGAAAACAATGGCTGACTAAAAAAGAAATAGTGATCAAGGGAAGTAATTCGCTCCCGAACCATAGGAGGAGATAGAAGAGTTCTCTTTTCATCACATGTCCACTCTTATAATTTAACTTGTAAATAAACAAGAGAAACGGGGGGGGGGGGGGGGGAGAAACACACACAGAGAAAGTTTGAAATATATTTCAAAAACATTTTTAAACAAATGAAATAAAAAGTGTTGTCATCTTCTGGGATCAGATATTGTTTCCATTTTTTATCTTCAAAATATAATAGCCCCCCCCCCCCCCCCAATGTTTTAAATGAGAGAGAGAAAGAAAGAGAGAAGCATACTACAAAAAGGAAAGAAAGAAGGAAAGAAAGAAAGAAAAAAGGTGTTGCATTTAAAAACGTCCACTTTTATAATTTAACTCATAAATAAATGAAAGAGAATTTGGTTTGGTTTGGTTGTTTTGTTTTATGGCATATTTACCCTTTTCAGGATATTTAGTTTTTATGCTTCAAGTTCTTTGCATCTTCAAGTATTTATTCATGGTGTTTGGTTTGGTTGTTTTGTAGAGGAAATATGTTATTTTTGCTTTTGGCTTTGCAGAACATGATTGAGTTTTGCAAAGTGAAAGGAAAAAACAATAACATCAATGTTTGGTGCATTTTTGATCAGGAAGCTGGTATCTTCAGACAGCCTGATATGGTAGCACCAGACGAAAGAGAGAGAGACAGATACACAGAAACTTTAAAATATATTTCAAAAACATTTTAAAAGAAACACATGTTAACAAGTGGCATTATCTTCTTGGATCGAATCTCGTCAGAGGTATATTTTTTATAATGTTTTAATCTTTAAAATATAGTTGTCACTCATCAATGTTTTAGCTTATCAAAAATTGCTATTTTCTTTTTTTTTTTTGCATTTTCATATTGTATGACATGCACTTTCTACATTGTTTTTTTATTTACTATTAATCACTCAAAAATTTTCATTAATTATTTCAATTACATAATTAAATCCACCAGCATGCATTTCAAGTCAAATATTTAAATAATTTTAGATTTTGGCTCTATTAAGAATTTACTGACTCAACGGTACAGTAATAATTATTTTTAACTTTTAAAATCTTATTTCCAAAAAAACAATTTTGTTAAAAAAAAATTTTTTTTTAATATAATGAAAGTAAAAATAATCCCAGAATAAACTAAGTCCGAAAAGTACTCTAAATTGTATTTGTTATTTGAGAGGGAGAAATAAAATAATATAGTGTTTCAAGTGTACTTATTCCTATTAACTGTCGAACTATGATACAACACTTTTATGTAAACATTGAAAAAAAACTAATATTTATTAAATAAAATACATTTACAATTTGTCAACTCATCTACATAATAAAATAAAGATGCTGGTTCTGCCATTCACTTCTATTTTATTGCAATATTTACTGAATTTAACTTTTTAAATAAAAAATTTAGATAATTAAAATTACAGTTTTGTTTCATTGCTTCATCAACAAAAATTTTAGATGTATTAAAATAAAAACAAACAATTAGAAATCATTAATACCAGTATTAAAAAAAAAAATCAATTTATTGAATTGAATAAAGTATTATAGTAAAGTAGGTCAAGATTATTTCTTTATTCAAATTTTTAAATAAAATCATTTATTATATAAAGGAAAATTGTTTTCATTTTACTTCAGTAAGTTCTCAGAAATCAAGGGGTGGGCCCCTTTCTTGACCTCTATATGAGATACATAGATATCCGAGTGTTCAATCAAGATTCCTCTTTACCTCTCAAACGTTAAGTTAATAAAGACATAAAGAAAATTAATTTTCCATCTCCCCAACTGACCGGTTAACTATGTTATAGTATATCTTTTTTTATGTCTCTTGGTCTTCCCGGATTCCAGGATAAGAATTCATCTTGTCTGGTGGAGTATCCGGTACTTGAGGTAACATCACTAGAAGATGCACCATTCCTTGTATGAGCCAGTGAATAGCTGTGTTGAGGAGATCTTATTTGGGATTTGAATACTTTGTTATCTTGAATATTTGGTCAAGGTTTACTTGTAGAGTGAAGTATCCTCATGTCAGATTGTCCTGACAAATCCTTGTACAGAGAGACCGAAGACACTCGAGGACGGTGGCTAGTAGGTAATTCAAACTGTCTTGTTTTACTTCAGTCGAAGTTCTCAGAAATGAAGGGGCTAACACTTGATCTCTATATGAGATACATAAATATTTGAATATTCTATTAAAGTTCTCTTTTATTTCTCAAACGTTGAATTAGTAAAGAAGTTAAGAACATTCATTTTTTTCTCCCCAATTGATCAGTTAACTATGCTATAGTATATCTTTCTTGTGGCCTTTTGGTCTTACTGGATTCCAGGAAAAGAATTCACCTTGTCTGGTGGAGTATCCAGCTAAGTGTCGTTATTTGAGGCAACATTACTTGGAGAAGGTGCCCTATTCCTTGTATGAGCCAGTATCAAGGGGATCTTATTTGGGCTTCGAATACTGTTATTTTGAATATTTGGTCAGGGTTAGCGTGTAGGGTGAAGTATTCTCATGTCAGGTTGTCCTAACAAACCCTTGTACAGAGAGACCAAAGACACTCAAGGATGGTGTCTAGTAGATAATTCAAACTCTCTTGTCTGTGTGCATGTCTACGTGTCAAGCTAAAAGTTAAAAACTATACAAGACACACCCACAAAGCTGATATATTCTTTTCCTGCATTGGCTCAGACAAAATATAGATAAATTTTTTTCTTTAATATTCATTCTTTTGAGGGTTAACAGGAACAGAATTAGCCGGGGGGGGGGGGGGGCATCAACATTTAAAGTGATTTTTTTTATGTTAATATGTAATAATTTGTCAATGACTTTTTCCAGTTGACAGAAAAGCGAGAGCGGGGTGGGGGGAATAAAGAGAGGGGAAGGGGGAGGGGATAAAGAGAGGGGAGGGGGGAGGGTATAAAGAGAGCTAGAAGTTTTAAAAGAAAGATGTTACACACTTTTTGACTCTTCCATTTTGTTTTCCCTGCACCCCCCCCCCACCCCCCCTCTCGGGTAACACCGGGTAACCATGCTAGTCTGAAATGAGAACTTTACAAGTACTTCAATGGATTATGCTCTGATGAACTTGCTGCTCTGGTGCCCCAATGATATAAATTCACTAGACCAACCCGACAATCTGCCAAATCCCATTCATTCACTGTGGAGGTCCCCAGATGCCGAAGAGCTTTCTACTCCAAAAGCTTCTTTCCTCGTGCTGCTGGACTTTGGAACTCCCTCCCTGCTTCCTGCTTTCCTGACGTTACTGACATGCAGAAATTTAAAACTAATGTTAACAGACATCTCGCTGCGCAGCTCCCAATTTAGGTTGACCCTTCATCCTTTTATCTCAGTAGCCCCTTACGTCTACAGTGGCGGCCTGCCTTGTTTGGGGTGAACTATGTTAAAAAAAGATTTTTTTAAACTAACATCTTGGGGGGAATTGTTACGTAGGAAGAAACAGAGCTTTGGTTACAGACGGACACATAATCTCCATTATAATAAGATATAGATGGCAAGGCTCATTTGTGTGAACCCCTTTACAAACTTGTATTATTTGCCATTTTTTATAGTCACACACACATGTGCACATAGATGCACATGAACAGCAAAAGATGCACAGTTTAAACTTACTCTATACAATTCCTGTGCATCCTGTCGAGCCATTTCAAGATTGATTTGCAATCCTTTGGTTTCGTCCCTCTTGGCATTCAACTGGTGAAGAAGCAATTTCCGAAAGTCACCACTGGTATCCGATTCAATGTCAGCTGCAAGCGTGACACCGTATTCTGAACAAAATAAACAGTTTCAAACTTGGGTTAAAAACAATTTTTTTTCTTTCTTATATTTATATTTTTTTAAACATTAGAATTTAAAGTGCAAGAAAATTTAGCTTCATCCAATATCAAGGTTTATTGAAAGAAAAGCTGCCCTCATGGCACGTTAATTATTTGTTAAACATAAATATTTATTTTTAAACTAAAATTATGGTTTTAAAATTATTTATTAGTTAAACATCATAAATAAATATTTATTTTAAACTAAAATTATGGTTTTTAAATTATTTATTAGTCTAAAAATAAACATCATAAATAAATATTTATTTTAAACTAAAATTATGTTTTTTAAAAATTATTTATTAGTCTAACAATAAAAATAAACATCATAAATAAATATTTATTTTAAACTAAAATTATGGTTTTTAAATTATTTATTAGTCTAAAAATAAACATAAATATTTATTTTAAACTAAAATTATGTTTTTTAAAATTATTTATTAGTCTAAAAATAAAAATAATCATAAATAAATATTTATTTTTAAACTAAAATAATGTTTTTTTAAATTATTAGTCTAAAAATAAAAATAAACATCATAAATAAATATTTATTTTTAAACTAAAATGTTTTTTTAAATTATTAGTCTAAAAATAAAAATAAACATCATAAATAAATATTTATTTTAAACTAAAATTATGTTTTTTTAAATTATTTATTAGTCTAAAAATAAAAATAAAAATAAACAAATAAATATTTATTTTAAACTAAAATTATGTTTTTTAAATTATTTATTAGTCTAAAAATAAAATAATCATAAATATTTATTTTTAAACTAAAATTATGTTTTTTTAATTATTTATTAGTCTAAAAATAAAAATAAACATAAATAAATATTTATTTTAAACTAAAATTATGTTTTTTAAAATTATTTATTAGTCTAAAAATAAAAATAAACATCATAAATAAATATTTATTTTTAAACTAAAATTATGTTTTTTAAAATTATTTATTAGTCTAAAAATAAAAATGCAAAAATCTATGTGAGGTAAGTTTAATTTTAAACAGAACAATAAAAATTCCATTTACATTAATGAAGTACTGGAATTTAAATTCTGACACTTTAGAACCAAGAACATCAGTCAGTCATGAGACTGCATACTTTTGCCCGACAATGTAAGGATGGGCCAAAGTCTGCAAGTGTGATACCATATAAACAGTTAGAAACTTTGATAAAAACAAAAAAAAATTTCTATCTGGATTTTGTTTAAAGATTAGAATTTAAACCTGGGTTGTGAAGTCTGAAGGTATAATAAGGTCCGACTCCGATTAACCCTTAGGATTCTAAAAATTCTGACTCCGATTCAGATAACTTATTTTAAAGTCTTCCAATATTCAGACTGCCTGTTGATTCTTTGGAGATTAAAAAATCCGACTCCAAGCATTCTTACGAGTTCGACTCCAGCCAAAACCTCTGACCCCCACTGACTCTGCAACACTGATTGAAACTGCATGAAACTTTATCTTTATCCAATATCAGGTTCATTGAAAGAAGAATTGTCCTCACAAGAAGCTAATCGATAACTGACAGATTTTTTGGATCCATTTTTTAACTTTTGAAAAACATTCACTTACGACAGTTGTAGAACTCAATGAAATATTATATATATTTAACATTAAATAAGTATTTATTATTAAACTATAAGTATGGCTTTTGAAATATTTATTTGTTTAATAATAATAATTAGTCAGTTGTGAGACTGCATACCTTTGCCAGACAACGTAAGAATGGGCCAAAGTCTGCAAGCGTGACACAATATTCTGGACAAAATTAACAGTTAGAAACTTTGATAAAAACAAAAAAAAAGAATTTTTCTATCTGGATTTTGTGTTAACATTAGAATTTAAACCTGGGATATGAAGTCTGAAGGTATAATAAAGTCTGATTCCGACTCCCTCTTAGGATTCTGTTGATTCTTTGGAGATTAAAAAATCCGACTCCAAGCATTTTTACGAGTTCGACTCCGACCACAATCTCCGACGCGCATTGACTCTGCATAAAAATTTATCTTCATCCAATATCAGGTTCATTCAAAGAAGAATTGTCCTCGCAACAAGCAAATCGATCACTGACATATTTGTTGGAGACATTTTCTAACTTTTGAAAAACAATCACCTATGACAGTTGTAGAAGTCAATGAAATATTATATATATTCAAAATTTAATAAGTATTTATTATTAAACTAAAAGAATGGCTTTTTAAATATTTATTTGTTTGATAATAATAATGCAAAATTTAACATTGTCATAATTCCAAACAAAACATAAAACAAAAATTCCCTTTACATCAATGAAGAATTTAAATTTAAATTCTGTAGACATTTTAGAAATAATCTTTGAGATAAACGAAAAGATTAGCTGCAACAACTACCGTTACGTAATCAGGTTCAACACAGCCACATACACACATTTTGGTTTCTTCATAAACAACTCAGTTATTTTAATCGTTTATTAATAGTTAAAAAAAAAAAAAAATTTTCGTGACTCTTCAAAATTTGAAAGGAATTTGGAAGCATTTAACAAAACAAAAATAAATAAATCAAAGCATAGTTTAAAAAAAAAAAAAGAATCAAAACAAAAATGAAAGTAAAAAGATTCCTGGGCAATGCCAGGAAGATATAGATATTCTTTAATAGTGACGAGTATCGTGTTAAAAAAATCCCTACCTGCTTCATAAGCTGCCTTAATTTTTTCAAGTGTAGCACTTTTTCGAGAAAAGAGGATTTCAACAAGGGTCGATTCGTCAGTCCCAAGACCCTGAAAACAAAATATTAAAAAATAATAAAATAAAATAGTCCATTTATGTATTGGGCATTAATCATGAAATAATTTCCTTATATGGAAGTATAATGATAGACATGGTTATACAAAATCGAAATTAAGCAATTTTTGAAAGTACTTCCTCCACTATTCTTCTATCTAACAAAGTATTCTTGTTGGATTTTTAGAATTTAGACCTAAATAGCAATGCATCTGACACATTGATTTTTTTTTTCAGCATGTTTTTTCCAATACCAAAATGTATTTGGCGTAAGTTTGTTTGAAAAAAAAAATTATTTCGATTAGGAAGATTGTTAAGATGCTGACAATAATATTAAATAAGGAATAAATGCGTCTAAGGGAGATAAGTCATATTTTAAGCTGTGAAGATTTATCTCCCTTAGATTATTTGATGAAATAATGAGCATTTTTTTCATTGCTATTTCTCTATCGTTTCTGAACATTTTGTGAGCACTTTGCGTGTTTCTATGTATGTGTTTCTCACCTATACGTGACTTACACATTATTATTATTGTTTTGATTTTACTTTGTTTCTTACCTATTTTTTAATTCTACTTTTAATCTGAATTAATTTTTAAAATGAGCAATTAATGAATCCCAGGCAATGCCGGGTAAGAACAGCTAGTATTAAATACTAGCAAAAACTACCCGCCCTCCTGGCGGCAATTACTGACGCTGTAGTCTTCTTTACAGAAACCAAAGTAGTAATTTTCATTTGACATTTTGGTAATTTAGAGGAAATTTTTTTAAATGATGATTGTCATAGTGTTATTTGATATATTCCAATATGGGGGAAATATACTGTGCATGAACATCGTCAAAATTTGTTTTTTTAGGAAAAAACAACAAAAAAGGTCAATTTATATGGTCTTTAAGATATTCAACGTCGATAAATTTTGTTTCAGCATAAAAATGAAAATGAATTCCCCATTAAAACTGGTTATATAATGAAATGAATAAACATAAGAGTGGAACGTCGATTGGTCAAATACTCCACTTTTATATTACTGAGTAATTCTCAGTACTTTTCACCTTTATTAAAAAGAAAGAAAAATACGTAAAGAATATTCAAGAAAAATACTTTCTTTTTTTTTAATTTACAAAGATTAGAGTAGGTTTATTTCTTTTCTATGACACATCATCATCACTACCAACATGTTAACTCCTTGGCCTTTTGGCTAGGAGCAAAATGTAGTATCTGTACTGAATCTGCACTTAGTTTTCTCTGTCAGTGAAGGAGAAATCCTTCTAGACCGAGGCAATTGAAATTTTTGTTCCAATTCAGAGTGCCCATTTTGGTGGAGCTGGATTCTCCCCACGTTAAATATTGACATTGTGCCTAACTCTGCTCTCGTGGGAGGAAGTAAATAGGAATAGGAACAACAACAACAAATTTATTAAAAAAATAAATGCATGTATTAAATAATTAACAGACTAGAAAATATTAATTCATTAGAAAATTAAAAATAAATAAATATGCAAATGAGAGGCCAAGAGGATGATATCATGATGAACGAACTACATACACTGACCCTCCCCCCTACCCCAAAGGATGGGTTAATGCCTGGGAGGATGATATCATGACAACAGAATAGATAGTACACTAACCTTCCCCACACACAAAACTGGTAATCCTGAGGAAATGGTATCGTGAGAAACGAATGTATACTGTACGACCTCCCCCCTCCCCCAAAGAAGAGGTAATGCCTGGGAAGAATGTATCATGACGAATGAAAATATACTACAGAGAATTAAATAAGCATAAACCGTTTTAATGTCAATATAGTTAGAATAGGTGGAAAAAAACTGTTGCATTTATTTATTTAGATAACATTAAACACCATGGCAAGTTTCATTGTCCACGTGAAACGCCTAAATGAAAATTGGCTGGAAAAATATAGTCGCCATTTTTATAAACAAATATGAATACCAACTAGAATTCGTTTTGACACGTCAATACTAGCTAAGGAAGAACGATAACTTTCATAATTTTTAGTTAAAAAAGACATGTTCATTATAAACTTGAGTTATCGCTCTTCCTTAGCTAGTATTATGGTAAACGAACATATCTTACACTGACCCCCCCCCCCTTCCGACGGACGATAATATGATGAACGAACACGACTTCCCTTCACCCAAAAAGAAGGAAGTCATTCTTGCGTGGACGGTCTTATGAGAACAGAACCGATACTACACTACCCCCCCCCCTTAAAAGATATTCTGACTAAATCGAGTCTTGGGGATTTTTCAAAACGGATGAGATAATTCCTGGGAGGACAGTCTTATGACAACAGAACCGATACTACACTACACTGCCCATTAAAAAATATTCCAATTTAATCATTTTTTTTTTTTTGTTTGAATTTAAAAATGCCTAGTCACAACAAAATATTTTTTATGGTTCAAAAGTGTAGTATCTGTTCGACAAAGCAGCGATATTTGAAACTTTACTAAAGCCGGAAGTAAATTATCTCCCTTGAAAATTAAATCCTAAAATAAGTTTTTAAACGCTATCATTTTTTTTAATAAAATCTCTTTATCTTATTTTATTTATAATTATAATAAACGATTTGTAATTATAATAAAACGATTGCGTATGTAGAAGAACATTTGACAATACAAAGTAGAAAGGTATATTACAGAATATTAATTTATTAAAAACTTAAAAATAAATAAATATGTAAATAAGCAAAATCGAGATTGGTTTGAGTGAATAAGAGATGCCTATATATAGGGTATTTCAATATATTTATATATCGTTAGAATTAAATAATCCTAATGTGTTTTGATTTTAATATAGTTAGGATAGATGGAAAAAACTTCTGCATTTATTCATTTAGATCAGTGGCGGACAACCTTTCAGAGTGAGGGCCAGATGAGACTTTTGGAAGGAGATCGCGGGCCGGAGTGAAAAACGAAATCTCAGAATTACTATATTTTGCTTACATGAATAAATTGTACAAAAATTGCATTGAACACTCTACAAATCTGATATTTTTTCTCAAGAGACTTCTGTATGTGATGTTATAAAAGGCACAGACGAATAGCCATTTTGGAATCATAAAAAATAATGACGGGGGAAGTAGCAAGTTGATCCAGAATTCGTTTTGACACACCTCACATAAGTTCTATGTTTCATGCCCTTTCCTCGTCTCACGTTTCCTCTTTGCCTCTCTCTTTCTCTTTTTCTATTTTTATCTCTTAATAGTTAAAGAAAAATGAAATATACATGCATCATCGCTCGCTGATATTCATACATTTTTATCCCACTGTAAATCTTAATTGAAACCTACTTTTACGTCTATGTCACAAAATGATACGAGTTTTACTGGGAGGTCCGCGGGCCGGATTGCAATAATAAAGCATAGCAGGGTGGCGGCCGGACGCTAAGCCTTCGCGGGCCGGATGTGGCCCACGGGCCGGAGTTTGCCTGCCCCTGATTTAGATAATTCATCAGTCATTCGTATTGTCTTTTTTTTTTTTTAATGATACTTCCTAAAATGATGCCAAAAAGGGAAATTTTACTCTAGCTCTAAAAAAAGGCTTAGTTAAACAGCATACTTAGTTAAACAGCATACTTAGTTAAACAGCATACTTAGTTAAACAGCATACTTAGTTAAACAGCATACTTAGTTAAACAGCATACTTAGTTAAACAGCATACTTAGTTAAACAGCATACTTAGTTAAACAGCATACTTAGTTAAACACCATACTTAGTTAAACACCATACTTAGTTAATTGTATTACATCTAGCATCTTTATGCCAAATTTAGTCTCAATTAATTTTAAAATGCGCAACTAATGAATTCCAAGTAACACCGGGTAGGTACAGATAATTTTTTTTTATATTGTGAAGTTAAGACCCCATTAATGGGTCTTAACTTATAAAATAAATACCCTCTTCTTGCTTACCGTAAAATAATTGTCAGCTAAATATTTTTTAAATAAAAAGAAATCTTTGGTGATTGGGCCATCCAATCTTTTAAAAAAGGGGTGTCAGGTGATAACGTACGTATGTACTTACATGAAATTGCCTTACTGTATTATTATATAGACAAGATAAAATAAAGGAGATAACTGATCAGGAACAAAAATTCTCTTTTGTTTTACCTTCATAGATCTTTTCAATTCTCGGACGTCAAAAAGAATCGTAGGCACCAACAGTGAAAGGGCAGTGTCTCTGTAATGTCCACTCAAGTCTGATGTCAGGTCGGCTTGCAACTCCTGGAGGAAGGAGTAATAAAAAGAAGTCAGAAAACAAAAAAGCATTACATTTGTTAGATGAAACAGATTTTCATCTAGAGAACATATAAAAAGGGAAGCAACTTTGTGATCTGGCTGGCCTCAAAGAGATTTGGAGGGTAGAGTTATGTCCCCTGAATTCCAGATAATCTTGGATTAACACGTATTTGAGATCTCTCTCCAATTAAGACGTTTTGGACTAAGAAGTAATTCTTTTCTTCACTTGTAAATGGAGAATAATATTAATTGTTGTTGTATGCAGGAGTTTTTATTCAGTTCTTTTTTATCTTCGTCCTATATCTCACAAATACCACCGACTACACATCAACTTTCGAACACAAATCATTTATAGTAATAAAGATTCAATTAAGAAATTTAGATTTTCAAGTAAATTCTTGTTTTTTGTTCTTTCTTTACACGATTTTTGCTTTTTGTAGCCTCTGTATTAATAAAACTGTCACAATCTAGTGTGAGTGTGGGTTTTTCATGTAAATTTGATTGTGGGTTTTTCATGTAAATTTGATAAATACATATTGAATTATTTTGCTCTAAGCCCTCTGTTCAAAGCAGCAGCAGCAGCAGCAATGGGAGATAATGTTGATTCTACGTATCGACTCTTCATTGGACAATAGTTCAAATCAGTAGTTTCTTTCAACAAATCAAAACGCAAGAAATATTTACGTCAAATATTGACGCGTAGTATAAAAGCTCAAACACCACGTTTTTCTGCCTCTTTTCTATTCTTCTTTCAGAATCAACACGTGTGTACGCCTGGGCCCCTCGGCAAGAAGCACACACATAATGAAAGACTTTCACGGACTTCTAAACACAATGCCTGGTGAAGCGCATACACACCACTCATCGAACTTACATACACAAGTTAGCGCATATACTTTCTAACAAAACAGGCATGCTAGTGCACGCATCTTCATGGCTATTCCCATTTACACACACAAAAACATGTGCACTCAATTTCTCTTTATACACAAAACAACTCCTGGACTATCTAAATTTTCGTATTCTACAAACTCTTTATCTTTCGTTGTCTTAAGTTGTAAAAAAAATTATTTTGTATGAATAGATTTTGTCATTCTTTCATTTGATAATTTCCTATCTCCTACATTTACACTCAGCAATATGTCTCCACTCAGGCAATGCCCGGTAAAGACGGCGAGTTTATATATATATATATATATATATATATATATATATATATATACAAGTATCATTAAAAATAACGGACATCTTGTGTCTGGATTTTTCTATGATCCTTTCCGTTTTTCTGATTAGGTTCTTAGTTTCAGACGGAAACTGGCTGATAAAATTGCCAAAGCTATACATTAAAACAGAAAAACCAGCTATTAACAAGATTAATTATACTATTAGTACTAATATACTCAAATGCCTATAAATATAAATTTAAATTAAACACAGTCCTTTATTTTTCCCGCCTAAATAGAATATATATTCACTCCTAGGTCTATGCCTGGTTAACATTACTCCACTGACGATGGACCTGGAAGGGTCCGAAAGCGCTTTAGGAAGCTTTGGCAATTTTATCAGCCAGTTTCCATCTGAAACTAAGAACCTAATTAGAAAAACGGAAAGGATCATAGAAAAAATATCCAGACACAAGATGTCTGTTATTTTTAATGATACTTGTATAAAAGAAAAGATGCTGCCAAGATACACACACACACATATATATATATATATAATTTGTATCACTTAGGAAGTGAACAGCTATAATAATACTTGTAAGCAAAGTAACAAACGCTACAATCACCAATAAAAAACAATTACATAAAATACATTAAAATATTTAGATGATAAAAAACGTACATATTTCCAGGCAAGATGTCATAGTCCAGAGGTAAAACGCCAGACTATGAACATCAATATAGGTTCGATCCTTGTCTAAGTTAGCCATGCTGATGATGGCTGTGAGCCAGAAACACATGTTCATGGATTAATTTTATGTAGGTATGTATAAAATTTATATATATATATATATTTATATATATATATATAGTGTGTAGATTTCAATTTTGTGTTCAGAATCCGAATGACAGAGCTCAATGTAATTTAAACAGAGCAAAACAGAATTATTAAAAGGAAAAAACTATACACACATTAAGGTTGTATACGTTATAAATTATTTCGACCCCTTAATTAGGTCTCCTCAGACGTATAAACAACCACATCAAAAAAACAAATAGGTTTTTTGATGTGGTTGTTTATACGTCTGAGGAGACCTAATTAAGGGGTCGAAATAATTTATAATGTATACAACCTTAATGTGTGTATAGTTTTTTCCTTTTAATAATTATATATATATATATATATATATATATATATATATATATAAGTGCAGATTAGTCGTCCGAGGCTATAGCAATGCGGTGTAGTTGCCGTAAGGTGGAAGAGTGAAAAGAAATAAACGAAGAGAGAAAGGGAAACTCAAAACGATTCATTAATAATTTCACGAAACTGATTAAATACCAAAATAGTAAATACTGTCTGGTAAGTAACAGTTCGGCAAAGGGTAATCTTAAATTTTCGAAAGAAAAACATACATGTGTGTGTTGGCCGGCCATGCTATATTTAACTTTGAAATATCAATTTTTCCTTCCTACCAACCCTTTCACCTTCTCAATTCTATCTTTCTCAATTTCCGTATCTCGTGGTTCTTTTCGTTTCTGCTGTTCTTTGCTTCCCCTCTCTACCTCTATTGCTTATACTTTTTATAATTTGTTATTAAAATTCTTATTCTGATGAAGTCTTTGATGAATAAAGTCAAAATATAAGCTATGCACATGGACTTGATTAAAAAAAAAAAAATTTTTTAACACAATTCACCCCAAACAAGGCAAGTTGCCATTGTAGATGTAAGAGGCTACTGAGAATTAGAATGAAAGTTTTGGGGGTCATTCTAAATTGGGAGCTGTGCAGCAAGATTCTTGCTCACATTAGTTTTAAATTTCTGCATGTCAGTACAGTCGGAGAAACAGGGAGCGGGAAGGGACCTCCAAAGGCCAGCAGCATGAGGAAAGAAGCTATTGGAGTAGACGGTTCTCCGGCATCTGAGGACCTCCACAGTGAATAGATGGGATTTAGTTTATTGTCAGGTTGGTCTAGTGTATTTACATCGAGGGGGCACCAGAGCAGTAAGTTCATCGGAGCACAATCCATTGAAGTATTCGTAAAACAAGCACAAGGATGCAACATTGCAGCAGTGGGACAGGGGTTGGAGCTTGGTGGATAGTGAGGGACATCAGATTAGCGACTCTTTTTTGGGACCTTGTCTAAGAGGGAGAGACTAGTGTATGGTGCATCAGTCCAGATGTGACAACAATACTCCATGCATGGGCGGATGCTGGCTTTGTAGAGATATAGGATACTGTCAGGTGTGAGAAGTTTTCTAGCATGGTCGAGGGAGCCCACTTTCTTTGCAGCAGCCTTGGCAATGTCTTCTATGTATTTGTTCCAATTCATGTTACCTGTGAATGTTAGGCCGAGGAGTTTGGACGTTGGACTCTCAGGTAGGGGCAAAAGTGTAACATATTTGTATTAAAACTTTTATCTCTCTCTCTCTCTCTTTCCCCCTCCTCACCCGCTCTTTCTTCTCCGCCCAGCCCATTCCTCTCTCTGGACATACACACACATATTTATAGATTACTCGAGTTGGTGTAAAGGAAATAATTCATCAGAAAAAAATCAGAGTTACTTCCCTTTAGTTATTGGGCAAAAGATGAAAAAACCTACCCCCTCCTTAAACAAAATTGTGTCCAGTTTATCCTCAAAGAATAAATTTTTTTTTTCTAAATTTGAGATATCATTCATTCCGGCAACACTGATCAAGAATATACCAACTTTGTGGGTGTTTGTACTGTAGTTCTGACATTTTAGCTGGACACACACACACACACACAACTTGCCTTTATATAATAGATATGTACATGTATATGTAGATTTCATCATTTCACCATCTACCATAACATTC
Source organism: Sepiola atlantica (assembly GCA_963556195.1). Lineage (NCBI taxonomy): Eukaryota > Metazoa > Mollusca > Cephalopoda > Sepiida > Sepiolidae > Sepiola > Sepiola atlantica. The sequence continues at coordinate 171,153,760 of OY744522.1, read as the reverse complement.
CTCCTTACTTCCTTTTTTCACCCACCGATCTATGCACACCCTTTCTCTACATACTCACCACCTAATCTCTCCCACTAATCATCGTTAATCATACCCCTAAAGTTTCACCTACTATCAACTCCACTTCACTTCCACCCTAAGATTTCTTTACTTTACCCATCCTGCTTTTTGGGTTTGTCTTTCACTACTATTCCAAATATTTTTTGTATATCTTACCGAATCTGTTTAATTAAAATTCTATTTTTTACAAAGTTTCCTAACTGAAACAAATATTGAATCTAAAAACAGCAGGATTCTAATTTAATTTCTTGTTCTACATAGTTTGTATTTACTTATTACCTTTTTACCCTATTTATTACTTTTAAACAAACCTTCACCTTCATTATAATTGTATTTGTAATTGCTTCATATTTTTTTACTTACTTCAACATTAAAATATTTAAGTTCATCTTACAAAAAAATAATTTTGTTCCCATAACTAAACCCTCGATATAATTTCATGCTAATGTCAGAATAATTTTCGCCCACTGATCTTTTTTATTCAATTTTTCCATTCTTCTTGTAATATCAAGGTTGATATTTTTTATCCAAAGAAGAAAAGTTCTTTACAGATAGAGTACTTTTGATTCCACTTTGAATCATCTTCAAGGTATTTAATTTCATAATTGTTTTTTGGTTTAAATTTGTTCAATAATCAAACTGAAGAAATATTTTGAAAAAAAAAAAAAACGGTGCTTTTACAGTTTAGCGGATACTTTAAATTATTGTTTGATGTACTTACTTTTATTGCCTTTGGTAACAGTTCGTTGTTGACTTATTTTTCACCTTTTTTTATGGTTGGAAATTCTTGACAAGCACCGATTTATGATTTAATCAATCTACAAGTTAACCTGTCGTCTGCTTTTCTTGTCTTCTGATTGGATAAGCGCTTCGGCATCGACTGGCTGTTTATGTAAACAGTCTGAAAAAGCCGAACGGAAAGTCAGTTTTGTTTCATTCAAAAGCTGTACCAGTACTCTTCTTTTTTTCTTCTTTTCTTTACGGTCACAATAACATTTTGGTAATTCCGATGCAAATTTATTTATCTTTTAAGATAAATAAATTTGCATCGGAATTACCAAAATGTTAATGTTTATCATTCCATATTATTAAATGAGAAATATTTTGTTTCATGTTTAAAACAAAGTTATTAATGAAATGTTTAATATTCAAAATGAATGTTTCAAGTCGCGAACTTTGCAAAGTGATAGTGAGCCGGTGGCCTTTCGGCTGGGATCACAGTGTAGTATCTGTTCCGATGGATGCTGCACCCCATAGACCGGTACAGTCTTAGCCTTCGGAGGGGGGGGGGTGATGACGGCGGTCTATGGGTCTGTCCTGTGCAGTTCTAGGAGGTCCACCCTCCCAGGCTTTGCCTCCCCTCTTTGGGGAGGAGTAAGTTTATTGCTTACTGCCTGAGGCGCCCCAACTGGGGAATGCCGACGGGGCTGCCCAGGCATTTTTTGCTGGCCAGAGTGCTCACCTTTTCGAGCGCTGGCTTTTCAAATCCCACTTTCCCGACCTTGTGTCACATCTTAACTTGTGGGAGAAAGATAAATAAAAAGTGAGCCAGCAAAACCAGCTAGTATATATATAAAGATTGGACCGAAAGTGGGTATATGCTTTACAAATCTTCTGCATTTTAAGACATTGTTTATTACATGTACATTGTTTTTTCTTTGTTCTCGACTCAAATTATTTGCCATCATTCAAAATACCTATAAAAAAAATAGGTGAATTAAATAACTGTAAACCTACTTTCGGTCCACCCGTAAGATATATCATCGTATTCGGTTCAATGTCCGTTTTACACGCCAACATGTGTTGGACAGCTTTTAGAAATTGACTTATAAAGTTGTAGCAGTCACCAATAGGGACTACTTTTGAATGCGTAATCACTGTCCCTGTGAGCTGGCTTGTCCAATCAAATCACAGGGCACAGTAATATCGCTAGTTCCCTAAGGGACTACTTATGTTCCCTTAGGGTTCGAGGAAAAAGATCAGACGACCTCCTGGCACCAGCTTGGACACATCGCAGAGAGCACCAGCGAGGAACAAGGAAACGCTCTCTCTCTCTCTCTGCCACCGTCGCCCACTCAACGACTGCTGCCATCTTCACCTGAAGAAAATCACGGGCGGCCCTAAGAACTCTTATATTCTTCCTCTTCCTCAGACGGACACTGTCCCACTCTCTTCTACCTATACCAAACGGTATAAGTAACCTTGAGTTAATAAAACCCCTTTTTGTTATAGTTACAGAAATACTTTTCGTTGTTCCGTTTCTTTACGAGAAGATAAAAGGATAACCCCCTTCCTCTTCATCATCTCCTTACAAAGTAACCTATCTCTTGCTAGGTCTTTATTTATCCTTCTTTCTCTCAAATCCATTCTTATCACTTCCTGGCATGTTTTCCTTGGCCTTCCCCTGTGAACTGAACCTGCTACCTTAACTTTTCTACATCTACTAACCCAAGAACCCTCATCCATTCTTTCATCATGGCCATACCATCGACGTCTACTGCACACATCTCCTTATACTGTCCATATTTAATCTCTCTCTGAGCTCATCAGATCTAAGCCTGTTTTTAAAACTCACATTACACATTCATCGTATAATTCTCATATCATTTCTCTCAATGCAACGCATGTCCTCAACTCTCACTGGCCAGGTTTCACTTCCATACATCATCACACTGCGTACACATGTCTGATAGACTCTTCCCTTGGTAGTTCATTGTGTTTATATTTATAAAATATATACACAAAGTGTTTGGAAAATCAATGGCATACATTCGCATTATGTTCTATATGTGTAAAGGAATCTTTGTGTGAGGGTTGCTTTTGTAATAACACTTAATTACTTGTCTAATGTCCTTTTGTGGTCCATTTATTCTTTATACATTTATATATCCGGAAAGTACCGATGCTGAGTCGATTTTAGTGTGGGTCCTAATCCAAATAAGCACCTTTTCTTCAGAGCCCCATGGCTTTTATATTTATTTGGTGTCATTTTCTTTTCAGGGTTTTGTTTGCGTATGTAGCAACACCAGACCCAGACTTATTTTACATGAGATCATGTCACAGAGATAGTGTTTATCTATCGCATATGTAGAAATAGCAGTGCACTATCACACACACAGTATGTGTTAGATATTTATAACAAAAGATGTTAATCAGTATTCGTTTCAATGGCTTAGAACTCGGAAACCAATCGTTTCCGAACCTATATGCACATATAGAATATAATTCCAAAGTTATTTCATCGATTTTCCAAACACCTGTATACATGCGAATGTTGATAATCCAATGAAGAAATATAGACAAATTTATATATATTATTTTTTTGCATATCTATATACACGGGGTATTTGGAAAATCGATGGCATAACTTCAGGATTATGTTCTATATGTGTAAAGGAGTCTCTTTGTGTGGAAGTTGTTTTTGTAAAAGCACTCCATTACTAGTCTAATTTTCTTTGTTTCATTTCTTCCTCTGTGTGGTCTTTGGTTTTTGTGCTGATCATATTTATTCACCTGTATTTGGTCTGTTGTATTATGTTACCTGAAATTAGAAAATCCAACATTTGCAGGATGCCAACCAGATCTCCCATGTTGGCTATCAAAGGAGACACTTCTAATCATGATGCTCAGATCTTTCTTCTAAACCCTACGGCTTTTCTATTTGTTTATTGTCATTTTTTTAATGATTTTATTGTTGGATGTATTGACACAGGCCCAGTCTTATTTTAACTTTGATTAACGGATAGTGTTTATCTTTCACAACTGTAGAAATAGCAGTGCACTATCACACACATTCTACGTGTTAGATGTTTACGATAAAAAATTTTGATCAGTATTTGTTTCGATGGCCTATAACTAAACAAAGCATTTCCAGACCTAGTTGGCTATCAAATGAGCCCCTGCCAATTATAACAATCAGGTCTGTCTTCTGAGCCCCATGACTTTTATATTTGTTTGATATCATTTTTTAATGGTTTTGTTGGTGTATGTGGCAACACCAGGCCCAGACTTATTTTACCGGTTAGGCTTTTTAAATGTGGCAGTTAAAAAGAGATTATTTAGAATAGTACAACAACAAAGTAAATATTTACATCGACTTTTAAATTTAATCATATTTTGTCAACTGTTGAATTATATATTTATTTAATAAATTTTACTTGTAATCCTGTCATGCATAGTGTTTATCTATCTCATATATAGAAATAACAGTGCACTATCACACACATTTTACATGTTAGATGTTTACAATAAAAGATGTTGATCAGTATTTGTTTTAATGGCTTATAACTCTGAAAACAAGTGAACTTCTTTTTTTTATTATTTAGACATATAGAACATAATCCCAAAGTTATGCGAATGATTTTTCAAACAGCCTGTGTTTATATTTGTAGTAAATCGCTTTGCCAATTACTATTAACATGTAATCTGAAACTTGTTCAAGTTTTTTTTTCTATTTTGTAACCATTGAAACCAGGCCACCGAGACTTTGAAAGAAATTGTATAAACTGGATGTTAGGTTAGACATGTAGTTTATTTTAAGATAAAATTCCTGTATTGTTTTGATAGCAACACACATTAAATGTTGATCGTAATGCCAATTAGTAATATATAAACAAAGTCCTTTAAACTGACCTTTTGGTATTTCTCCAAGTAAACCTTTGCAATCTCTTGACGTTGTTCATTTGTATGATGTGTGAGGACACTGATTACTTTTCGGTCAGTGGTTCCTGAAAGAAGGGTAGAAAAAAAATTACATAAAAGTGTGAGATAATTATGATGGACTGAAATATACAATGCTGTGATTGGTCAATTGAGATCACATGTTAAGCTAGAGAGATGAATTTAGAAATAGTCAGCTAGTTCAAACAGTTGGCAAGATACACAAGGCAGGTATGTGGCCAGATGAAGATGCTCTCCTCCCTGGCAAGCTGGAAAAAACGAATGACATTGCAAAGTCCAAGAAAATTAGGGCAAAAAGAAAGTCCTGCTAGTATAAGATATACTCATTCAAAGACAGCTGTTTTGTCATAGATGACTCATCAGTGTGGCTGGACGTAATGCGATTCAAACCAGTCACTGACATCCGGTGTTCTACCAACTAACCCACTTAATCTGCTACTTGAAGTATTTAAACGAAATTGTTGATTTGTTTACATTTTTTATGATACTGACAACCAAGAGAACTCAATTCTTTTTTACAGAAGAGTATTGCTTTTATGCTAAGTGGAAACCATCAAAATAACACAAAATAGAAATATTAAAAAAGTTTATGTTTCTGAATTTTTAGATGAGTATTGATAATTTGTTTAATTTCGGACTACTGTTCTCATCTTGAGTGTTATATAACACTCCAGATGAGAACAGTAGTCCGAAATTAAACAAATTATATTAAATGATTTGTTCCTTAGTTTGTGAAATGTTATTTTCACTAAGAGATTCATGGGAGGCCAACAATTTGCTGTTAAAAACAAGTCTGTAAATTTTGTTGGTTGAATTTGGTAGCAGTTTCTTAGCAAGAGAAGGTTTCTTTTTTTTTGCCCGAGAAATATGGGGTGACTTCTGGAATTATGGACGCCATTTTCGACTGCGAGACAACTGTTTTTCAGTTCAGAAACGGCGGACTCCAAGTGAAGTCAGAGTTTAGTGAACTTGGTATTTATTTACCTCCCACAGCGGTAAGATGTGACACAAAGTTGAGAAAGTATGATTGAAAAGCCAGCGCCCAAGAGGAAAAGCACTCTGGCCTAAAAAAAAAAAAAATGAAAAAATGCCTGAGCAGCCCGGTAGGGGCGCCTCAGGCAATTAGCAATAAACTAACCCCTTTGGTGAGAAGGCAAAGCCTGGGAGGGTGGACGTCCTAGAACTGCACAGGACAATACCTCAGATCGGCGGAATCAAGGCCCGAAGGCCAAGACGATACTGATTTACAGAGTGTAGCATCCATCGGAACAGATACTACACTCTGATCTTAGCCAAAAGGCGAAGGAAGGATGAGGGTTTAGTGAACTTGAAGCCTCTTGAAAATTATAATCATTTTGTTTTAACATGAATTTATTTGAAGGATTTCACGTGATATTTAGGATTCTTGGAGGAGTTCAAAGTTTATCAAGAAGATTAGTACTGAAAGAATGGATATTTTTTTCAGTAAAATAAAAATATTCAGAAAAGATCCAAGACAAAGCTCCTTTCCTTTAACAATTATAAGAAACCTTTCGAACTACCAATTACCATAGCTGATAGCATCTTTCCCAAGAGTCAAACGTTCAAACTCCTTGGTCTAACATTGACCGGCAACATGAATTGAAATAAATACATAGAAGATACTGCCAAGTCTGCTGCAAAGAAGGTGGGCTTCCTTTACCGGGCGAGTAAATTCACACTTTTCAGTATTCTACATTTCTATAAAGCCACCATTTGCTCGGGCATGAAGTATTGTTGCCAAGTTTAGGCTGGTGCACCAACCACTAGTCTCTCCCGCTTGGACAGGGTACAAAAAAAGAAGTCTCTAACATAATAGGTCCCGCATTGTCTACCAAGCTCCAGTCTCTTTCCCATTGCTGCAATGTTGCATCTATGTATTTGTTTTACAGGTACTTCCACAGAATGTGCTTCGACAAACTGCATTTGTATCCCCCTCAACGTAAATACACCGACAAACCCGACTAGCAGCAAAATTCCACCCCTTCACTGTCGAGGTCCCCAGGTGCCAGAAAACTTTCTACTCCAAGAGCTTTTTTCCTCGGACCGCTTGCCTTTGGAATTTCCTCCCTGCTGTACCAATATGCAAAAATTTAAATGTAATGTGAACAAACATCTTGCTGCCCAACGCCCTACTTAGGATGCCTCCTATAAATTTGGCCCCAAATCACAGTAGCCCTTTACATCTCAGTAGCAAATTGCCTTGTTTGGGGTAAATTTAAGTAAAAAAAAAAATTTTTTTATTTTTTAAATAAAAAAAAAAAGTTGCAATAAGAATAACTTTCCTCCGAAACGGAAATGTGATTTGGGCATGAAAATTTTCCCTGTGCTATATCGATAATTTGGATTAATCTTTACTCAAAAGGGAATACAGCAATAAGGTTCGAGTTGTATGCTACACCAAGTTTGATTAACATTCCATCAAAACAGAATATAGCAATAAGCAGAAAAGTCTTAAGTTTCCTGCTAAGGAGAATGTTGAAAAATTCAGGGATACCTTCTGTTTTATGATCGTCGATAACAATCTACTTGCTGGTAGAATTTGCATGCATTATTTTCTGTGGAAAGAAGATTTTCATTCTGGACAAGAAGAAAAAAGAAAAAAAGAGGTGCAATGATGGTGCAGAGGGGTTTACGAAAGAAGCTCTGATGAGCTTGCTGCTCTGGTACCCCCACGACGTAAATTCCCTAGACCAACCCAACAATCTGCCAAATCTCATCCATACACTGTGGAGGTCCCCAGATGCCGAAGAGCTTTCTACTCCAAAAGCTTCTTTCCTCGTGCTGCTGGACTCTGGAACTCCCTCCCTGCTCCCTGCTTTCTTGACGTTACTGACATGCAGAAATGTAAAACTAATGTAAACAGACATCTTGCTGCGTAGCTCCTAAATTAGGTCGACCCCCCCCAAAAAACCTTCACTCTTTTTTTCTCAGTAGCCCCTTACGTCTACAGTGGCGGCCTGCCTTGTTTGGGGTGAACTATGTTTTAAAAAAAACAAAAAAAAAAAAACTGACATGTGTCCACTGCAAAGAGACAGTGACTACATGCAGAAGCGAACCTGAGATTGTCTAATTTCACAGGCGATGTTCAAAAACGTGTGACTATGCAAATTAGTCCGCATCTTTGGCAAACTAAACAGCTCAATAAAAGGAGCGATATTATGATCGGCAACGAGTTTTTGGACGCCACAAAGCTAGCATCATTTGTGTGCAGTTAGAGTGTTTTAACAGGATTAGTCCAGCGCAATTTAAGGTTCGTTTTTTTTTGTAGTTTTCTTGTTGTTCATCCGGTGTGAGTTTATGTTGTCATGGCTGTGTTTATCTCTTAGCGATAGAAGTCTGGAAATACTGCAACAAGACGACTTAGTGAAGAAGAAAAGAACTTTGTGAAAAAAAACAAAACAAAGGAAGCGAACTTTGCTTTTAATAAAGAGGTAAAAAGATTATCTATATTGTTAATGTTTGTAAAACAAATCATTTTGTAAGGAAATTGACAACATCTTTGAGGCATGCATGAGAATGTATTTAAGTGAAATATTTTGAAAATCAACAATCGTGCAATTTAAATGAAAAATTCATTTATTTAATTTTTTTTTTTTTTTTTTTGCAAGCTTTCATTGTAGAACAACTTTGTCAGGCGAGACTGTCTTATAGTTTTTTTTTCTTCTTTTCTTCCTCCATATTGATGGTATTAACCCCGAGGGATCGAATCACGATATGAGCAGAAAGAGATGTCAAGTTCTAAAAGATGTCAGGATAAGTGTAGCCCTAGCGATGTTATGCGCAAATTGGCGCTTTTTAAGTAAGGAAGAAAAGAAAAAAAATGTATAAGACAGTCTCGCCTGACAAAGTTGTTCTACAACGAAAGCATGCAAAACAAAAAAAAAACAAAAAATTAAATAAATGAATTTTTCATTTAATTGCACGATTGTTGATTTTCAAAATATTTCACTTAAAGTATTTTGTATTTATTCTTTTTATTTTGTATTGTATGTTTTTTTTGTGGTTTATTCTTGCTTATGTGCAAATATGCAGCCTTTTCACCATTGATCTTTGTTTTTTTTTTATTGTATAAATAAACACACTTGAATCCTATAACTGGGATCCTATCCTCTTATTTTATATTGCTCCTATTCATATTTGTTTTTTTTACTAAATGTTTCTGTTAACTAACTGTGCCAGAAAAAATAAAAGAATTTTAATAAAATTGAAATATAAGCCATATTAGCAATACAAGATTAATTTTTTTTTTTTTTTTTTTTTTACATTAATCCAATCAATTTCGGAATAAAATTCCTTCCTCAGGAGTGACCAGTATTGAGTCATTTTTTTTTTTTTTTTTTTTCATCAAAAAACAAGAATAAACAAACTTATTTCTTTGTTGCTTGATAAACGTCTTTGGTTCCGAAATTGATTGGATTAATGTAAAAAAAAAAATTTAAAAAAAAAAAAAATTAATCTTGTATTGCTAATATGGCTTATATTTCAATTTTATTAACTAACCCTGCAATAGTTTGAAATTGAACGACTAACCCACACGTTTTAAAAGAATTTTAAAAAGAGTTTTGACTGTAATTCAATTTCCAACCGAATTTCGTGCAACCCACTTTCTCTCTCCAATCCAAAATCGCTTCTCCTCCTTCCCAGCTGTCCTCTTCATTTATATCACCTGATATCCACATATGCAAATCAGACCACCACAAACACCTGTACCTATGAAGAGAAGCCTTTTTTAAACATACACGACATGCGAAACACCTCATTCTTTTTCCTGATGGTGAGTGGTCCTCTTTATTGTCACAGTTTCACATCATAAACATCATTTGCGATGTTACCGTAATTTGTATTATTTTGATTATCTGAAGTACTGTTCGCATTGTGGATGTTATTCGCACAACGTTTCAACCAATGTAACTTCTGACCTTCTTAAGGTAAATCTTGTCAAACTTATGAATCTCAACAGAATTTCCAACGGAACCCTTTAGTTAATCTACGGGAGTAGCTCGGAGTAAGGACCTGTGACGTTACGGATATAAATGCTAAGTAATAATCAGTTCAAAGTGACAGTCTTCTGGAGATGAAGGTTCGATCCTCAGTACGGGCGATACTAAGAATAGAAATATGAATTTCTTGAAGACTTTTACCCGGTCATGGATGACGGAATGAGAGCAAGCTACCTCCGTGGATCCCGTTCAAAATTCCGTATAGATCCCCAAGTTCAAAATAATGATTCCAGAGTTGAACAAGATACACCTGAAGAAGGTTGGAGATTATATCGGCCGAAACTTTATGAGAATAACATCCAAGATGAAAACAGTAGTCCGAATAATACAGATAATACAAACAATCAATCCTCATCTCAAAAATTCCGAAACATGTTACCTTAAGTCGGATTTTGTTAATGTCCACAAATTTATGATATTAGCAATACTTTTTGAAGCATACAATACACATGGCTCTAGGTAATGTGTTACTGCGATTACTTCATAAACTTATTTGCTCTTAAATTTTTCATCTGCCTATCGAAGGCATAAATAATTTAACACCACAGAAAAATACATCTTCCTATCTGTTATCTGCATTTATTTTTTTTGTTTTTAATAAATCCAGAAGAAAGCCAATATCTCCAATGTCGAGACAACCTAATTAAAAAGGTGAAAGAATGTTTGACCTGAGATGACCTTATAAGGGTTGAAAGGTCGTTAAAACCCAATAAACAAACGAAAGAAGGAAATGACTTACCAAGTCCATCCATGGCTTTGTGGAGAGTCTCAGCGGCAATTGCTGCACTGAAATTAGGTGCAGTAATCACCGTCCCCTGAAAAACAAAAATATAGATATTAAAAAATATTTTGGTGCTTGTACAGAGAAGCGTCCGTATTAAATTATCAATACCACAAAAAAAAAAAAAGTATTATATACTTACGTAGCAGATTTAAATAAGTATCCCCACCAAAAAGTAGGGAAAATGATCGAGTAGAATTTTAATTAAAAATAAAAATCAGTTTCATCATATTTTGATGACTGCCTTTGATTTATTATGTGTTAATATTACAGACTGGGTTATCTCACCCTGAATTTCGGGGTTTTTTGCTCAAATCAATGGCCAACCCGATTAAACGATATAACTGTTTTTTATTTTTTATTACAATTCTACTAGATAGTTTTTGCTAATTTTTGGTGTAAAAACCTATTTTTGCTTGATACTTAAGTATATCAAAGAGTTTTCCGGTTAACTTAATTGGAACTGCGATTTTCAGCGTTTTTATATGCATGCTTCTCTGTACAAGCACCAATATTTTCATTGCATTAGGTATCAAAAACTGGCCTGGTTTAGATTGCAAAAATCGATAAATATAGCAAAATTCCATTCAATTTCAACTAATGATATCGCGTTTATTTTTTGGGTTATTTTGGTAAAATTGCTATGTAAACAAAATTTAACTTTTTTTCTTTAAAAATGTACAATTCTTTCTCTCGTGTCATTAATCATTTTTTTTTTTCAGGCTACTTCAAGTTAGGTCACTAGTTTCAGTAATAGCGATTTATTTTTGATGTGAAAAATTGTTGGTGCTTTTCGAATTTAGTGTGCGGATATTGTGTCTCTATGCATATAAAAAAAAACTCATCAATATGGTGGGCTTAATATAGGGTTGTAAATTGTTTTTAACAAAATAAAAATACAAGTTGAAAACTTTAGTGAATGAAATATTTGCTCTATTTTCAACTTGTGTTTGTCTGTTTTTACATCATCCAGATCTGAGGTTTATATTGATTTACTATTAAAAGAAAAATCTAGCTTGATCTCTACTGTGCTATGGATCATATCAAGAAGATTCAGTGTGTTGGCTGTTGAAATGAATCTCATATGAACAGTTGCGCTTCCGTATCATTATTGTACATTTTTTTTAGAGAGATAATGGAATTTTGCAAAATGTTAAGGTTGGTTTGATCTAATAATCATTGCACAATTATGATTAATTTCCATTGTTAATGACAGACTGGGTTATCTCTCCCTGAATTTCTTGTTTTTTCGCTCAAATCAATGGCCGACCCGATTAAACGATATAACTGTTTTTTTATTTTTTATTACAATTCTACTTGATAGTTTTTGCTCATTTTTGGTGTAAAAACCTATTTTTGCTTGATACATAAGTATATCAAAGATGACATTTCACTTTTAAGAATTTGTCACTTGTTTGAAGCATACACTTTTAGTTATATACTGTGAAAATTGTTTTCTGGGCCAATAGCACACAAGATGGCAAATTTTCTCATTTCTAACAAATTTTGAATTGTCATAATTTGGTGGATAATTGAACTACCAAAATAAATTTGGTACCATTGTTTGTTTTGCAAAGATCTATGTGGCCACATTAAAAGATTTTAGATGTAATATAAATAAAATTTTGCTTTTGGGATACTAAATTACATATTGAAACATACAACATAATACAAACGGCTCTAGGTAATTTGTAACTGCGATTACTCACGTTAGGTTATCTGCCCTTGCATTTTTCATAATTACTGTATTCAAAGAATATTTTTTTAAAAGATGTTTATAACCTTTGAGAATTATTACTATTATGTTTGTTATAATTTTTTAATATTATTTTGATATTAACAATATGAATGTTGTGGGAATATTTTTGTAAGCTAAACTTTTCTAAAAAAAAAAAAGAGAATTATAAAAAATGATATTATTTATTTTATTTTATAGCTAATTTCTTACAAAGTGCGGAATATTGATAGCATATGTTTTAATGGTATGCCTAAGAATCTATTTTCTAAATATTTAAATAAGTGCAATTATAAGTTGTTTTTTTTATATTTCAAACTAGCAGAGCTACTCGGAGTTGCCTAAGAAAGTAGTAAGTCATTTTTTAAAATTTTTATTAATAACAATTGATTTCCTACTGTTGTCACACGTGTGGTAAATTTTACTGTAAAAACTGAAACAACTTATTGAAACTAAACCAAAAAATACATACACGAGTTAAATCATATTTAAAGAACAAATGTGAGTATAGTTTTAACAAAGAAAAAATTATTTTTAAATACGCAAAATAAGTTTTACTTAAAAAAATCTAACTAGCTAACTAACTCTCTCTAACTAACTAACTAGCTAACTAACTCTCTCTAACTAACTAACTCTCTCTAACTAACTAACTAGCTAACTAACTCTCTCTAACTAACTAACTCTAACTAACTAACTCACTAGCTAACTAACTCTCTCTCTCTAACTAACTAACTAGCTAACTAACTCTCTCTCTCTAACTAACTAACTAGCTAACTAACTCTCTCTAACTAACTAGCTAACTAACTCTCTCTAACTAACTAACTCTCTCTAACTAACTAGCTAACTAACTCTAACTAACTAGCTAACTAACTCTCTCTAACTAACTAGCTAACTAACTCTCTCTAACTAACTAGCTAACTAACTCTCTCTAACTAACTAGCTAACTAACTCTCTCTAACTAACTAGCTAACTAACTCTCTAACTAGCTAACTCTCTCTAACTAACTAACTCTCTCTAACTAACTAACTCTCTCTAACTAACTAACTCTCTCTAACTAACTAACTAACTCTCTCTCTCTAACTCTCTCTCTCTCTGCCTCCTTCTCTCGAATCTATAAATAAAGCATTATTTCCTATTTTAGTCACAAAAATATTAAGGGAATATTTGTTTGCATCTTTAAAAGTAAAAAAAATTATTTCCTTTATTTTTTTAATTATCAGTTATTAGGATTAATCCTTTCTTACTTTGCTCATAAAAATAAATTTGCATACATGCTTATTGAAGCTAGACAGACCACGGCTATTGTAAGAAGAAGGCCTGTCGAGATTTTCTGGTGATGTCATTGATAGTGGTAGTAAGAACCACTATCAATGAGACCGGAAGTCCCCGGAACGCTTAACACGAATGTGTTCATCTATAATCAGAGCAAGTAATCAGACATGTAGACTCAGTTCCATGGCATTATTCATTCACTTGGAAATCATTATTAACTTGTTCCTGCTATTGTGACTTTATTCCTCTGCCAAAAGCACAGCTACCCTCCTAAGTAGTATTCATTCACTTGAAAATCATTGTTAACTAGTTCCTTTTTTCAAACATATTTCCTAAAAATTATCAAATTTTTAGAGTCCTGACGTGATGGAAAAAGTAAATGTTGATTTCGTCTTTTCCGATTTATTTTGATGACCGTTTTAATTTATTAAAAATTCTTACTATATTGTAAATAAACTGTTCGTTTTAAAAAAACAACAAAAACAAGAAAGAAAACCCACACATTTTAATTTATTTGAATTAATGTTCTATTAATTAATTATTTTGAATTATTGATTTTGTGTTACTTTAATGAATTCGTAATCTTTCATGCAATCAAGCATGAAAGATTACGAATTCATTAAAGTAATATTTTTAAGTAAAAAAAAAATCAAGAAACATTGATTTTTTTCGGAAATGAGAGCAACTCTTATTAAATTATTCAGCTATAACTAATGATAATGAAATGTTCATATAAAGAATAAAACTGCCTCAGAATAGCAATTTGTCTTCTTTGCAAGAAATATTTCCATGCAGTATAACTGATACTAGTCTTTTCATTCGATGTAGACCAGAAAGAATGAACTTATTTAAAAAATGAATATTAAATCAGACAAATTATTTTTGAAAGAAAAATTTTCATGTTTTAAAAATTAAAAAAATTATGACACCATTTTATTATTAAGTATTAATTTAATGTTTTCTGACTAGCCTACGCAAATTACACGAAATAATACATTTGCCCTAAGATTTCTAATAAAGTAATAGGTTAATTATATTCCGTGATCGTTAATTAATAAATACTGAAAATTTCATTAAAATTGGTTGATTTTCTGAATTTTTATGAATTTTTAAGTGAAGAGAGGGGTCAAAATGGCCATAGTCTGACTGTTTGACAGATCTCGTTTGTTACTTTATAGCATGACGTCATTTTCCAGTGCTCTGGCCTCCTTTATGATGGACGTGGCCATACCCTAATACTACTTTCAAATAAGAAAAACATTTAATAACTTTCGGATTAAATGCAAGCAAAACTCCAGTGAACTAATCAAGAATCAGTATAAATAACATTGGATAATTTGTTGTTAATTAGTAATAGAATAGAACAATAGATTTCTACAGGAAAAGCATAAACTTAAAGGATTCAGTTGGAAATTATGTATAGTTTCTCAACTTTTTAAAAAATGCACCTGAAGAAGATTGGTGGTTACATCGGCTGAAACGTTGTGAATATAACAACAAGCAAGATAGGGATAGTAGTCCAAATTGTCCAAATTATCAATCCTCATCTAAAAAATATCTAATCTTATCTAATTTACATACATTTTTTTTTTTATTTGTGAACTTTTACAACAATGAAAGAAACTATGATGTACAAATAATGATTGAGGACAAACAATAAAAATTCAGAGAAATTTTAGTATGATATTGATGGACAGGACACGCAAACAAAAAATGGGGAAAAGAAACAAGGGAAAAAATGGGGGGATGGGGTGAAAAAAATGGGGGAATTATGGGGGTTATGTGCAATTTTTTTGAGCTGAAAAAAAAAAATCACATGAAATAAGATCAAACTTTTTTTTTGTAAATATAAAATATGTGCTAGCAATCATAGAAAACAGTTTTCGAGATGAGGCACAGAACCGAAAAAGGGAATTAAATTAAAAAATTTGAAAAACCATTCCTTCTTTTTTTTTGTTCATTTCATTGTACCACAACTGCATTATTAATCCCCAGTGCAGTTTTGGCATAGAACGACCTAACATGGCTCAGGATGCAGTAAAAACCAACTACTTACTTTGTTCCTGTTCATTAGTCCTTTTATCTTCTGCTTTCCTAGTAGTTTATGGTAGGACAGACTTATTTTGGGAACCAACTTTTGCTTATCACGGAAAAGGAGCGAATTAGAAAAATATTGCGAGAGGAAGAGAAAAAGACAAAAGAAAAAAAAAGACAAAAACAAAGTTGTTTTTCAATAATTCGACAGGTGTACATTTTTTTCTAATATAAGTAAAAAACTTTTTAATATAAGTATACTCTGGCCTTGAAAATTCACATCTTTGATCTGAATTGACGTGTTTTATAAATAGAATATTGATTAAGATAACCTCAATCTTTATTTGATCCTTTACAAATCCATTTCATCTTTGAACCCCTCCTCCATTTCTGTTCAACTCTTACACAGTAATTAAAAGAAAGCATTTTATACTTATAATTAGCAGGTCTACCCGGCGTTGTCCAGGACAAAAGTGTAACAGATTTCTATTAAAACTTCTATCTCTTTATTAGCTCCTTACATCAAGTGGCTTCATGCCTTGTCTGGAGCAACTTCCATAAAAACATACATTTTGAAGATATAAATGGGGAAAAAAATAAAATAAAATCAATTTTACTTTTTACCAAAATCTTTACCGTCATGAGCCTCGCAGTCTTTTACAGAAATTTTGAGTAAAACATTTTTTGCAGAATACATAGTTGAGCCCCTCCCTCCAAATTGAATAGTTGTTAAAAACTAATTTTAAAAAGTAATCTAGTGTTATAACTGAGCACAGAGGTCCATAGGGTACCTCATGCAATTCCAGGTAATGCAGGGTCTTCCTTTCTAGTGTTATCTGTAACTGTTAAATAATAAAACCCACTGTTTGAATGGAAAAGTTTCAGTGACATCTAGGGGTCAGAGGTAGCTCCAGAACGGAAGTCGATGAAACTGTGTGACTTTCAGACTTAGATTTTCTCTTTTCTGACGAGACTTCAAGCATAGAAAACGTCTCCAGAGTACAGTCCCCAATGGGAAGGGGGGGCACACACTAAGTGTAATGAGACAAGCTATCTCTTTATCTTTCTCTCTCTCGCAAGTAACCGTCCCTTTTTTTCTGCGACGGTTCTTCTCTTGTTAATGAACCTTTTTTTTATAAATTAACATCGCCGTCCGAGTGGTTTTTGTCTGCAGACGATCCAGAAGCTGGGTTCCCGGCGGGTGTATAATGGTTTAGATATGCATCGGTAATCGAAAACGCAACATAAGAAAGATGCGGATACTATTCCAAATAAGGGCAAGGATTTTATTCCAACTTTTGACAAGTTAATTATCAAGTTATCGCCGGAATCAGCCTCTACTTTTAATAACTCGGATGTTTGCGACAATTCAAAACTTGCCAAGATATCAAGAATTAGTTTATTTAATCTTTTATTTCGGTTTATAGAAAACATTGTTGGAGCAAAACTAATTTGTCATGAAACCTTAAAAGAAAGGAAAATAAAGCCACGAAACAGAACGAAAAATAGTGGATGAATTGTCAAAGAAAAAAGCGAATGAAGAGAGAGACTTTATTGGTTTCTGTCATTGTCAACCATTTTTAAACTTGCGCTGACAGACCATGTCCACCTACTGTCGCTTTTATTTTATTTGTTTGGCTTCATTGTCTGGCTTAGCCAATTGGTTAGGAATGGCCAGAGGCAAATTTTATAGACGGTTTTGTTGAATAATTATGTGATAGAAAGACGTGTAATTGAGGAAGATCATTTTTTTTAGTAATACAGAAGAGAAGGAAAAACTATAATAAACAAAGTAAAAAAAAAACAACCAACGAACAAAAACGTAATATGATAATGGTGATGATTGATAATAGTGATGATGATGATGGAAGGAGTTGCCTGAGGAAAAATCTGTACAGATATTATTTCATCAGTTATAAGTTAGTATAAATATAAGCAAGCACATATTAAATAGAAAATACTACAAAAATAAAGAGACGATGAATTTTTCACTTAAAAAGAAAAAACACAAATGTAAGAGAGCAAAGTGACAGAGGGAAAGAGCAAATAAGCACAAGAGAGAGAGAAAATGAGTGAGAAGAGAGAGAGAGAGCGTATGAGCGAAAAGAGAGAGAACAAATATGTGAAAAGAGAGAAAAAGAGGGAGGGAGAGAGAGAGAGAGAGAGAGCAAATGTGTGAAAATAGAGAGAGAGAGAGAGCAAATGTGAAAAGAGAGAGAGAGAGAGAGACAAATGTGAAAAGAGAGAGAGAGAGAGAGCAAATGTGTGAAAAGAGAGAGAGAGCAAATGTGTGAAAAGAGAGAGAGAGCAAATGTGTGAAAAGAGAGAGAGAGCAAATGTGTGAAAAGAGAGAGAGAGCAAATGTGTGAAAAGAGAGAGAGAGCAAATGTGTGAAAAGAGAGAGAGAGAGCAAATGTGCGAAAGGAGAGAGAGAGAGAGCAAATGTGCAAAAGGAGAGAGAGAGAGCAAATGTGCAAAAGGAGAGAGAGAGAGCAAATGTGCAAAAGGAGAGAGAGAGAGCAAATGTGCAAAAGGAGAGAGAGAGAGAGCAAATGTGCAAAAGGAGAGAGAGAGAGCAAATGTGCAAAAGGAGAGAGAGAGAGAGCAAATGTGCAAAAGGAGAGAGAGAGAGAGCAAATGTGCAAAAGGAGAGAGAGAGAGAGAGCAAATGTGCAAAATCGGAAAGAGAGAGCAAATGTGTGAAAAGAGAGAGAGAAAGAGCAAATGTGCGAAAGGAGAGAGAGAAAGAGCAAATGTGCGAAAGGAGAGAGAGAGAGCAAATGTGCGAAAGGAGAGAGAGAGAGCAAATGTGCGAAAGGAGAGAGAGAGAGAGCAAATGTGCGAAAGGAGAGAGAGAGAGCAAATGTGCGAAAGGAGAGAGAGAGAGAGAGCAAATGTGCGAAAGGAGAGAGAGAGAGAGCAAATGTGCAAAAGGAGAGAGAGAGAGCAAATGTGCGAAAGGAGAGAGAGAGAGCAAATGTGCGAAAGGAGAGAGAGAGAGAGCAAATGTGCGAAAGGAGAGAGAGAGAGAGCAAATGTGCGAAAGGAGAGAGAGAGAGCAAATGTACGAAAGGAGAGAGAGAGAGCAAATGTACGAAAGGAGAGAGAGAGAGCAAATGTGCGAAAGGAGAGAGAGAGAGCAAATGTGCGAAAGGAGAGAGAGAGAGCAAATGTGCGAAAGGAGAGAGAGAGAGCAAATGTGCGAAAGGAGAGAGAGAGAGCAAATGTGCGAAAGGAGAGAGAGAGAGCAAATGTGCGAAAGGAGAGAGAGAGAGCAAATGTGCGAAAGGAGAGAGAGAGAGCAAATGTGCGAAAGGAGAGAGAGAGAGCAAATGTGCGAAAGGAGAGAGAGAGAGCAAATGTGCGAAAGGAGAGAGAGAGAGCAAATGTGCGAAAGGAGAGAGAGAGAGCAAATGTGCGAAAGGAGAGAGAGAGAGCATATGTGCGAAAGGAGAGAGAGAGAGCATATGTGCGAAAGGAGAGAGAGAGAGCATATGTGCGAAAGGAGAGAGAGAGAGCAAATGTGCGAAAGGAGAGAGAGAGAGAGAGAGAGAGCAAATGAGCGAAAATAGAGAGAGAGAGAGCAACTAAATGAACAAATCATACATCAGAATGATACAAGGGAAATTAAAAACAATGGTTTTCCACTCCCAACTTAACTTAAGAAAAAGGGAAAGCCATGACGCTCGCAGGTTATGCCTGGAATTTAAATCTTCAAAGCATCCTATACATGATTGAATGAAAAATACAGGAATTCTAAAATTGATATTTTCCACATTTCAAGAAATGTAGCTTATGCACAACTGAAAGACTCAAAATACTACAAGCTATTTCTTCAGTCAATTGCCTTAACATCAGGTTTGAAATATTCAGGATGTGCCCTCAAAAGAAAATATTTGCTTGTGACATTGCTCTGAAGAGATAGCTACCAAGTACATTAGATCACCCTGTACACCACCAGACCCCCCCCCATCTCGGAGCATAACAGTAACATCAGTGAGGCCAGTAAGACTGAGTGTGTACACATGTGTATGGCTTTACATGTATATATGCCTACAAAAAACAAATACCCCCTCCCTGCAGGCACATATAGCTGATCCCACCCTAACCACATTGGTACATTTCCAAGAATAAACACACCTGTCCCCTGCTCTTTGACCTTTTTGCTCCTCCATTTTCATTTTATTCTGAGTTTTAGTCAGTAATTGTTTTTCTATTTACCTGTAATACACACGTTGCATCAACTAGAAGACAAACTTAATACTTACTCTATCTTCACATTACTAGTTTGAACTCTTCCGTGATCTTCTGACCCAACTCGATTCACTTATTCCTTTAAACCCACCACATACTGCATTTGATTTATATTATTTATAGTCTATTTTTTTAATTGTTTTACTTAATCCTTTATTTAATTTTCATTTTAATTTTATTCTTAATCTAATATATAAAACAAAGTGCCACACCTAAAAATTTTGTTAATAAATACACTTTCTATGCATGACCCTTTATTTTAACTATTATTCTCATCTTTATCCTTCCCTATCTAGCTCTTATTCATTAGTACCCTAAATACTTGTTGGCTGTGAGTACACACCCATTAGCCATTGAACTGAATCTGTAAATAGTGGTATGATCTCTATTTTTCGTCATTAGACTGCTGACTGAAGATAAAACTATTTCTAGCCCAACAGGTTGAATTTTCCACAGGTTTTGAAACCGTTGGTATCGATATGACTAGTCAAATTATCACTGTATCTATAATAAATATACTATGTTAATTGAGCCCTCTGTGTTTATTATCCTAAACTATATATGGCAAAAAGATGACAATAAAATCTTTTTTTGTTGACAGTAGAAAAAAAGAAATAAGAAAAAGAGAAACAAAGAAAATGCCAGTACAAGCATGAGAAATTTATTTCTGATGCCCTACCAGACGGGGTCAAATGTACTTTCATTTAACTGTCTTAAATTTTGAATAAGTTGGTAAGAACATTTCTTGGAAAATGGGGAGGGGGTCGATTAGACGGGTTTGTTTGTTATAGTCACAATCGAAACGGAGTGAAGAGGAAGCTAGCTTATAGAAAAAATTATTTTTATTTATTTCAATATTTATATTTACCTTGAGAAATTTGCTCACATTTCTAGATATTATCAAGTGAATAAACCAATAAGCATCAAGGATTAAGGAGACAAATTTAAATATATTTTATACTTAAATTAATTTAAATAACAAAAATAACATCATTGTGTCTTTTGTTTTTTTACTATGATTTCACATATTTATTTATCATGCCTTTTTGTGGATCTCCCTTTTTAAATATGCAGATCAAATTCTGTTAAATATGTCATCCGATAGTTCCCAAAACTGCCACCTTT
Source organism: Sepiola atlantica (assembly GCA_963556195.1). NCBI lineage: Eukaryota > Metazoa > Mollusca > Cephalopoda > Sepiida > Sepiolidae > Sepiola > Sepiola atlantica. The sequence goes on along the minus strand of OY744522.1, from coordinate 171,132,798 downwards.
ATTCCTTTCTTTTTACCATTATTTCAGAATTCATTTAATTCCATCTGAAAATATTCTATGTGTTAGCTGTTCTTAATCTGATCTGTCAACTTGTTATAAAACTACTAACTGTTTTTGCTGTTTGGGAGTCATTTTACTTGCAATTTGTGTGTGTGTGTGTGTGTGTGTGTGTGTGTGTGTGTGTGTGTGTGTGTGTTTTAAACGCCGCCCCCCCCCCCCACCAAAAAAAGGGGGGAGATAACTCTGTATGGACAAATACAGAATTAAAGCTTTAAAGAAATTTGAAGATGTTGGCAATTTGAAAATAATATTGACCTGGACAAAGTATTGATTCCTTTTTTTACCATTATTTCTGAATTTATCTTATTCCATATTAAAATATCCTACGATATTATTGTCTTTAATCTCATCTGGCAACTTATCCCCCCCCCCCCCCCAAAAAAAAATTAAAATTAGTCTATAGGCAAAAAAAATTCAATTGACAATTAGATCAAGTTTTGAAATCTGCCTTCCAAATTGGGGAGAAATATTTTTTTAAAATGTCCACCATAGTCAGAAATGCCATTAATTATTTTGCAAGTTTCAACTGAAAATTCTAATTCTTCTCTCAAGTGTTAACTCGAAATGTCCTACATTGACCGGAGATGGTGTTTTTATTCTCAATCCGCACGACAATGCATGAAATGATAACCCTTTGTTTAAATCTATTCTTAAATATGTTTAAAAGCTCCCAAATGGAAGGAAAATAACTCTTACCGAGTGCTGATATTTCAGTATCTCATCGTTTTCATAATGGTTACACAACATTTTTTTACAAGTTATTTCAAAAAAAAAAAGAAGAATTTTTCTAAATGTCTGCTTTTGACAATAGCTGAAACAATTTGTTTGATATTATTTCAAGTGGAAATGCCGACATTATATTAATGAACAAAGTCTTTCCAGTCATACTGTCAAGTTTCCTTAACAATTTGTCCAAAAGTAAACATTTATAAACATTTAAAAAATAACAAAAAAGTAGTCATTTTGTTTGTAATTCCTTACAAGAATAAATCTCTGAAGTTAGTAAATTTTCAAAAAAACGCTAAGTGTTAATCCTAATTTTCCAATCTCTCCCTGTAATTATAATATTTTACTCTTTTTATTAGATTTGTCACTATTCATTGTCTGCCTTCCAATCTCAATATTACATTCCAGGTTCCATGTCTTGACATTGAATCCCGGCCTGAGTGCAATACTCTATATGAAGTCTTATTTAGACTTTATCTATTATTATACTAAAACTTAGTTAATCGACGTTTGTTTCTCTATGGCTTTTTATCTATATACTTTAATGGCACAAGATAAATACTAAAATGTTCTTTAGTTTTGGGATTGAGTTACGTTTGAAAAAAAATGCATTTTAATTCTTCTGATTAGTTCTAAATATATAATTAACCAAACAAGTCGCCCATCTTTCACTTAGCTATTTCTCTTGTCCTCTCCTTAACAATCTAATTAAACATTTAAAATGAAAAAAGTAGTTCGTTCTTAGCCATTTTTTTGGTAATCCTTTAAAGGAATCAGTTTCTGAACATAACCTCAGAGGAAAATTAAATCTGGACAGAACAGAAAACTTTGTTGGTTTGGTAACATTGATAGAATGGATAAGAGTTTTTGGGTTAGTTAGCAAGGGAAGGTCAAGGAAAACATGGAAGGAAGTGATAAGGATGGATTTGAAAGAAAGAGGGATAAATAAAAGTCTGGCCAGATAAATTAGTTTGGAAGTCAATTTCTAAAAGCTATTCAACATATGCCACCATTTAAAACAGACGTTAAATCAAATATGATAATGGTGGAGCGCGAGCCTGAGTACAATACTCTAGAGATGATCTTTGAGCTTTGTATATTTTTAAAACAACGTTTAGCTCCTTTGAAATAATATTTGAAATATTCCAGACGTTTAGCCAATAGATATTTTTCGCCATCTAAAATGTGCATATACCTATGCAAATTGCATCACTCTCAACATCTTGACTTTTCAGATGTTTGCATTCATCCGACTTGGTTAACTCATCCTCAGATCGTTAAAGGAATGTGGCAGACGTGATGATCCTGAACTCAGATCGAGGAATGGTAGTGGCCCTGACTTGCCTCATCCCCAGCATAAAAGGGTCCATCTTTGCCTGGAGTATAGTTTGAAAAATCAAGGGAATATCGAAATCTAAGGTTACTAGTAAGGATTAAATTTTTTTTTTGTGCACCCAAAACCAAGGCACAATGTCACTGAGACGTAAAGGGGCTACTGTGAATTAGGGGCATCCTAATTGGGGAATTGTGCAGCGAGATACTTGGTCACATTACATTCAAACTTCTGCATGTTAGTACGGTCAGGGAAACAGGAAAGGAATTCCAAAGGCTAGCAATTTGAGGAAAGAAGCTATTGGAGTAGAAAGTCCTCCCGCATCTGGGGACCTCAACAGTGAAAGGGTGCGATCTTGATGACTGACGAGTTGATCGGGGTATTTAAGTAGAGGGGGGCACAAGTGCAGCACATTCCATTCAAGTACTTGTAAAACAAGCACAGAGACGCAGCATTGTGGTGATGGGACAGAAGGTGGACCTTATTAAATAGTGTGGGACTTATTAGATTAGAGGCTCTTTTTTGGACCCTGTCCAAGAGGGAGGGGCTAGTGGTTGGTGCTCCAGCCCAGATGTGACAACAATACTCCATACATGGGCAGATGGTGGCTTTGTAGAGATATAGGATACTGGCAGGTGTGAGAAGTTTTCTAGCTCGGTAGAGAGAGCCCACCTTCTTTGCAGCAGACTTGACAATGTCTTCAATGTATTTGTTCCGATTCATGTTGCCTATGAAGATTAGGCCGAGGAGTTTGAATGTTGAACTCTCAGGTAGGGTGTTATTTGCCATGGCAATCGGTGGTTGAAGAGGGTTGTTTTAGTTATTGAAGGAAAGGAGCTTTGTCTTAGTAGCATTAAATGTTACCATCCATTTTTGGCCCCATTCAACTACAGACTGGAGGTCATTTTCTAAGGATTCAGCCATTGTTTTGGATAGGCATGTATTCGCTTTTCCCACATGTCTAGAATATACTCATCTTGGACACAATTGCATCAGGGCGGTCGTTTATAAAGATCAGGAATAATAACGTTCAAGGATCAATCCCTGGAGCACAACCACATTAAAGATATGTTTAGATATATGACAATCAAGGACAACCTGGATCTTTCTTTAGGCTGTTTCTAATATAAGTAGAACATCAAAATCATCTAGTATAGGATTTTCTGGGATTAGTTTCTCATACAGTCGATTCTTTCTATTGCTCCAAACACTTTCTTACACCTGAGGCTATTCTCTATCTCTACAAATCTACTATCAGACCATGTGTAAGACCACATGTGCCACTTCGACGACCGTCGAACCCAACGTTGTGTGTTTGATTTTCTTCTCGTTCTTGCCATATCGTCTATTCCACGGACGAATCGTTGAAGGAACAAGAACTGGTTTATAAGTTGAGAAAATAAAGCAACGTAGACTCACAAGAAAGAACACAAACTCATATACATTGTGTATGAGTTAGCTGAAACTATGAGTGTGTGTAATACCGTCGTGGACTGTCGAGACCAATATTGCTGTTATTCAAGTCGTCAGCTCATCTCTTCATCTGCTAAGGCTCTGGTTTATTTGATTGTCTCCCCAATGAGCCAGAAACTAAAAACTTATCACTTGCCGTTAAACTAACTTAAATCGCCGTAAACTAACGTACTCGGCAAATGTTGTAAAACTTCCACCGCCAAACATCTTTAGTCATATCGGAAATAATCCTATATCCGGCCTTTTTGTCTCTTTGGCCACCCCCACCCATCCTATTTCCGATCGTCTTTGTGTGAGTTGGTGAATCATTTTCCCCCATTGTCTTTCCACCTATCCTACCTTTGACAGCTCCCCCACCAGTTAATCATTTCCCATCATTGTTTGGGGCTTCACCCCCCCCCCTCTCGTACGCCCATAGTATCACGCATGTATGAAGTACTGTTGTCATATTTAGGCTGGTGAATCTCTGTCCCATTTCAGGGTTCTTGATAAGGTGCAGAAACGTATCTGAAATTTTATTGGCCATACCCTTTCTTCTTCTCTGCACTCTCTCTCTTACAGATGTGATGTTGCTAGTCTCAGTCTTTTCTATAAATACTATTATGGTATGTGTTCTTCAGAATTGTCTGATCTATTCCCTGCTTCTTTTGTTCCAGCTCGTTTTACTCATTGGTCTAGTGGTCTCCATCAGTTTACTATTTTGATACCTCATTGTAATACAGCTTACATATTTTTTTTTTTTAATCTGAAAATCGTTACAGACAAGGCATGAAGCCATTTGATGTAAGGAGCTAAAGAGAACGAAAGATGATTATCGCAAAGACAGGAGATACCTTTTCAAGACCAAGGCTATAGGTAGGCGGAAAACAGTCAACAGGAAGAGAGTTCCACAAGCCCGCAGTTCTTGGAAAGAAGCCACTTGAATTTAGTGAGAGACGGTGAGATTAATCGACAGGGACTTAGAAAGATGGGTAACTTGATGAGTTCTTAGAAATAAGCTACTGGAATAGGAAGCTGTATTATAATGAGGTATCAAAACAGCGAATTGACGGGGACCACTAGACCAACGAGTTAAAACACATGCCATAATAGTATTTATAGAAAAGACTGCAACGTCTGTGAGAGGGAGGGTGCAGAGAAGAAGAAAGGGCGGGGGCTAATCAAATTACAGATACGTTTCTGCACCTTATCAAGAACCCTCAAATGCGACATCAATAGCATTTATGGAAAAGGCATGAAACACCACAAGATTTGCGTAAAAAACAAAAAATTAAAATCTCCATGCTATGTATATAATTACTTGCCTCCTCTCACTTTACTTTGATTCAACAACTCTAATATTTTTAATGTCGCTGTGAGCATTTAGAAAAAGACTGACTCTTTTCAGCATCGTCATCTAATTTACATACGTGTGTCTGTACATACCATAAACACCTATGTAAATTAGATGGCAAAATAATAGGTCTCTTTACTTATATATATAAGAATAAAGAAAAATAGTAAAGGAAATTATCATTCTTAGTTATGCAAGAGGAATGTCTTAATAGATATGTCACAGTTTGTGAATTTCCGAATAAATATATAGTGACTGTATACACAAGATAACCTTGCATATACAGTGTAGCGTTGGGACAATTAATCGGAAAAAATTGGAAGTTTTGGGATATCGGAATCATTATCAGAAAAATTTGTGCCTATTTAAAACTTAATTTACCATTTCTGGTATTAATGATTAAATGATAAATATTTATTGATTTTAAAACAATAGTGAAACTAAAATCTATAGATCAATCCCAACAAGTATATTTTCAATATATACACATATTACATGGATTTTTACTGTAGTCCAAAAATTAAAATAAAAACAACAACTCTATAGCTAAGTATTTAGAGATTCAAAAAGAATCGGAATTGGAATCAGTAATTGTATCGGAATCGGGAAAAATATTGGAATCGTCCCATCACTACTACAGTGGCTACTATATCCAACTATGATCGGACATATTTTTATGTTGCGAAGACTAAAATAATAATAAACAATTATTATTCCAACTTTGATTCAAAATGAACAAATAGTCTGTGTTTTATTTAAGATATTCCAATTGTAAAGATTGATAATTTGTATCATTTCGATTATTCAGACTACTGTTCTCATCTTGGATGTTATTCTCGCAATGATTCAGCCGATGTAACCTCAGGTGCGTCTTGTCGAACTTGGGAATCTGTATGGAATTTTGAACGGAATCTTTTATTCAATCCATGGAGATAGCTTGCTCTCATTCCGTCAGTCATGACTGGGTAGAAGTCTTAAGTAATTCGTAATTGTATTCTTCGTACCACCCATGCTGAGGATTGAACCATAAACCTCTAGAAGACTGTCACTTCAAACTGATTATCACTTGGCACTTTTATCCATTACACCACGGGTCTGCAAGGATGAATTACTAAAGGCTTCTATCCGGTCATGGCTGACAGAATGAGAGCAAGCTATCTCCATGGATTAAATAAATAGTCCATTCTAAATTCCATACAGATTCCGAGTCCGACATAAAAATTACCGAGTTCGGCAAGATGCTTGAGAAGGTCGGAAGTTACATCGGCCGAAACGTTGTGAGAATAACATCCAAAATAAGAACAGTAGTCCGAATAATCCAAATAATCAATCCTCATCCCCAAAATTCTGAAACATGTAAGAATAAAAGATGCCATTTTGAGGACTACTTGACAAGAGAAGATAACTCAGCATTGTCTTATTCATGATTGATAGGACATAGAGAAAAAAAAGTTCGATCTTAGAGCTAGCGTCTAAGTGTAGTATCTGTTCTGATCTCGGTTGGTGGAGGAGAAATCCAGCTAGACAGACATTTTTTTTTTAATTTTTATTTTTGCGCCAATACAGAGAACGCTTTTTGGAGAGATGGGTTTTTCCTTCACATTAAAAAAAAAACAAAAACGATCTTACATCTAACTCTGCCTTCGTAGGAACTTTCTAAGAAAATAAATAGGAACTTTCTAAGAATTTTGGAAGATAACAACCGCTGTATATGGAACGTTATTTTATGACTGTATACATAGTGGTGACAAAAAAAAAAAATTGAAAAAAAAAAAAAACCTAATCTTCACGTGACTCGTATTCAATCATTGTGGATTTATTGTGCTGCGAGATTAAATTAAAACGAAAGTTGTTGGCCTGATTTTTCCCACAATCATAAACAACTGTTACCGCAAACAAGCGCAGAGAAAAAAAAAATCTATAAATAAAAGATTTTCTTTGATAAAAAGATAAAATGTGGGAAAACAACTAATTAACATTTTACAATTGCATTACCTTCTTTCATCTTCTGTTAGAGTTAACAGAAAGTCATAATTCTGTGTGTGTATGTGTATGTGTGTGTGTGTGTGTGTGTGTGTGTGTGTGTGTGTCCGGCTAAAAGGTCAGAAACTACACAAGACACACTTACAAACCTTGCATCATAAGATTTAGTGTCACCCTGATCTGGTTATAAAAAAAAAAAATACTGTAATATTCATTTCCATTGGGTCACCAGGTTGACCTCTGGTGACCCAATGGGAATGAATATTAGTGCATGGGGGGGGGGTTAATTTATTAGTTGTTTTTTATTTTATTTTATTCTTCGCAAACAAGGCACATTGCCACTGAGATGTAGGGGGCTACTGTGAATTAAGGACCATACCTACAGGCACATTGCTACTGAGACGTAAGGGCTACTGAGAATTAGGGGCCAGATTTATAAGGGCATCCTAAGTGGGGAGTTGTGCAGCAAGATGTTTGTTCACATTACATTTAAATTTCTGCATATTAGTACAGTCAAGGAAACAGGGAGCAGAGAGGGAATTTTAAAGGCTAACAGTTCGGAGGAAAGAAGCTATTAGAAGCTATGCAGAAATTTAAATGTAATGTGAACAAACATCTCGATGCACAACTCCCCACTTAGGATGTCCCTGTAGGTATGGTCCTTAATTCACAGTAGCCCCTTACATCTCAGTGGCAATGTTTCAATAACAACACTGAAACTAAATCAAACAGTCAACCATTTTCTTTTTTTGATTTTCAAGTTGCCATCCGTTTTTAAATCGTAAGTTATAAGACCCCCCCCACACACACACCCATCATCGCTCAGACAAATTGATTTCTTCTTTCTTTTCATTTCTTTACAGTCTTATTTAAAAGATAAATAAATTTGTACCAAAATTAATAATATTTATCTAATTATGTGAATAAATGCAAAAGTTTTTATCTCATGTTTACAAGAAAGTTAGGAAATGTTTATTATTTTAAATTTTGGTTTCAAGTAGTGAACTTTGCGAAGTGACAGCAAGCTGGTAAAGCCAGCTAGTTTAGTTATAAAATTTACTGACGAAGAAGAGAAGACTCGGAACAATAAAATAAAAAGAATTAGTAAAACTCAATTGTGCTTGGTATTTTTTATGACATCAGTCAATGGACAATAGTTTATTAGGATTTGTTAAACAAATGAAAAAATTCCAAAGTAGATCGACATAAACACATCCGAATTCGGATCAGAATTATCTTTTAGGTTGGAAACAAAGGAAAATGTGTGGAATGCGGGTGATGTAAGCAATATAGATAAATAGACAAAGACAGAGAGAAGGGAAAAGGAAGACAGATGACAAAATTTAAGCAGCCAGGCTACTGAACTACTCCTGTAGCATACACTTAGACTAACTAATTTTAAACCGCATTTTGCTATCGCATGTTCCTATGATAATTAATAAACAAAGAAAAACTATTGAAAGCAAAAGGATAATGATTGTACGTTTTTTTCTTTTGTGTCTTGTGTGAACGAACTAACAACTAAACAGAACAAAACATAGCTGTCAGCAATCTGTCGAAAGTATTCGAAGAACAACAACAAACATTAAGCGTAGCGTATGAAACAAATGACAACAAAAAGCTACAAAGTCTGGCTGGTTACGATTTCCCTTAAGAAAGTTAAGGGATCTTGTTACAATAGAGCTTACCTTATTAACAAGTTTGGGTCAATTCCTATTTCAATCATCTAAATTATTTAGAGTGAAATGGGTTTCAGAATTATTCCTAAACAATTTAGTTTTACGAAAACTATAACTTAGCAAAAGAATAACATTAAAAACACTAAGTTATAGCAAGTTTCATTGTACATGTGAAACGCAGAAATGAAAACTCAGCCTAAAAATATAATCATCTTATCAACATTAATCGTCGATAACATCAAGACAAATTTCAACTTAACTGTGATAAATATGTCTCAATCAAGAAGGATTAAACGAAAAAAGAGAAAAAAAAATATGCTTATACTTCTGACAAGGGTGTATATCACCGAAATTGCTCAAATTTTTAAGATAAATAATTTATTTTAAAAAACAAAGAAATGCATTGTTCAGGTTTTTCGAAATATTTTTTTCAAAATATTCTCCGTATTATTGCCATTTCATCAACGCTTCCAAGTGTGGACTTTTCATAATCATCTTTATTTCAAAAATCGAAACTAGGTTAAAGTCACATAACTAAAGTTCATAATTTTCTCGTTAAGGACATAAAAATGTGAATGTAACATTTTACCAGTTTTTGTGGTTGAAACTTAAAAAAAAAAAAAAAAAAGGAAAGTTCCCTGTCCATAACTAGAAGATTATAAACTTTAGTTATGTGCTCTTAATAATTTTCCGATATTTTAATAAAGATGGCTATGTTTTTTAAGCTGCATTTTACATATTCAGTAAACTTTTGTATAATTTAGAGTCACAACATTTTTTTATTACTAAAACATGGTTTAAGAAAAAATAAGTTACGCCGAAACTCATTTCACTCGAAACAATTTACATGATTGAAATAAGAATTAATAGCTAATTTTGTTAAATACTTCCTTTACTGCTTCAGACTAGATGTTTTGCTAAGCTATCCATGCGTGACTGAGTCAGTGTGTCATTACGATCGATGACAAAAGAAAATAGCATTTAATGTAACAAATTAAATGTTAACATGGCGATTTCGCTTTCGGCTTTTAGATAACAGCTGTCGGAAAAGCACACTTTCTTTTTAGTTTATTTTCTAAAATAAAAAGTAAATAAATAAAAAAATCCAGAGTTAAAACTTACTAAAAACCTAAAAAAAAATTATGGAGAGGGAGCAAATGTTTGGTTTTACTAAAACTTTGAATTAGTATCTCTTCTGATTCTACACTTCATTTTATCTTATTGATATTTTTTTTCTGTTGTCCAAGGACTATCTTTGAGATGTTTCTCGAATTTCTTGAGGCAGCAGTAAATTACACGATCGCATGTCTGACCTTACTAATCACACAGGTAAATCATCACAATTTAAACTTTTCTGCCGACATTGAAGAGATAAAACCAGGAAGAAGAGATAAACCCATCGAATCTTTTGGATTAAACAGCTGGCAGGTTTCTGGGGAGACTGACACACTCGACATACGGTGAAGGTCTCCTCATCTTCGGTCCGGGATTGAGACAGAACAAAATCCCCAAAAGGGGGATGCTGAGTCTGACAACATACCAAGCTCCTTCTCTGGAAGTGTTACATCTTGCTACACCCCAGTTTCACAAGTGCGTGTTGCATCCAGCAGGACTTCTGTCACTCAGAGAGGTGAGACAGATCCAGTAAATGAAGCGGCATGCCCGAGAATGTTCCTGAAGACAGGACCTATTGCCCGAAGAATACAAAAAAATGAGAAGCTTGCCCACTAAAGCCACACCCATGATGCTTCAAAGATTGGAAGACTGCCCAGGCACACACAGAAAGGGCAGACCGCCTAATGAACATCAAAAATGGAGCAGCCCACCCACCAAGTCCATGCCCAGGATGCTTCAAAGATTGGGAGACTGTTCAGGTGCACCAAGCTGCCAGCTTGTTCGACCTTGACCTCAACAGCTCGTCGGAAAGCGAAAACTTCCCTTCTTCACCCAAGGACTGAGGTAGATCCAGAATGAAGAAGGTAGAAGCCGTTACAGTACCCTGGAAGACAAGCAGTACAGTGTCCAACCAAAACACAAAAAGGCAAAGCCAGACCAAGCAGCCTCTTTCTACATAAGTCCCAACAGGAATGGATTAAGAGCGGCAATCTGGATGTCTCCATCTCGCCCACCCACCAACTAAAGACAGTGCCAACAGCAACATGGGGGCCCCAGTTGCAACTGACGCCAGGCAAGTACAGAGAACTCTTTCGTATAAAGTACGCTCAATACACCAAGGACAACGTCATTGGGCCCGTGCCTGGTACATGCGAGGTCATCCAGAAGAGGATAATCTCGCTAGTCACTTATGATATCCAGCTGAAGAGACTGACTGGGGTAAAAAAAAAAGTAATGGTGAAGCTCCTGTTCGACCTGAAGATCCCAAAGCAGTACATATGCTGCAGAACCTATGCCATGTGGGAAGTCCTGCTCCCCACTCGAAGAAGCAAAAAAGACAGCAAGCTTTGAATGAAAGTGGAAAAACCTCAAACTTCAACCGAACTACCTGAGCAGAAAATGAACCATATTCTTCATTCTCAGCGTCTCTTCGTACAGCAAGGCACAACAACTCGGCACAGTCATGAACCAATACGGGGACATGGAGGTGATCATCCCAGTCTAAAAGGATACTGTATCGGTAGTTAGTGATGGATTCCACTTTGGATATGCTTGTGGAACGACTGGGATGGTAGATAAAGGAGATTTGCTCTCAGTGGAGTTGGGCGCCAGGCCAGAGATACTTCAACAATTCTGAGTACTCTCTGACCTAGTGACTGATCCGGAATGTGCTACCTCGCAATGACATGTTTTTAAAGGATGACCCTTTTTGTCTGCACTGTAAAGAGGAAGAAGAAACGGACGTGCATAACCTTCTTCACATGCAGCAAGCTCTGTGAATTTTAGAAGTATGTCAACAAGGTGACGGTTCGCATCATACTAGAGCAGTGGTATGCCTGGATGTAGCACACACCATCTGCAATAAAAGACTGTCATGGCCTAGGGAGAAACAAATGGTGTTTCTTGTGATTCTACTAGCCATGGCTAGACTGATGACGTGGACGACACATCTAGGTATAGTACATAAAGGTGGATCTTCTTCTGATTACGATCTGATTTCATTCTTCAAGCATTAGCTTAAGATTAAGATCAGATGTGATAGGAAAAGATTGTATTCTAGAGAGTTTTACAGAAGATGGGTGCACACCATGAGTTTGTGCAGGAGATGATGAACCAGATACAATCACGTGTTCCCTACCTAGGAATAGCACACAGGGTCTCGGATCCTTCTGGAACCAACTCCCGATCAAAATAGACTCTTAGCTAGTTGAGTAAATGAGTCCCGTCCAAACTTTAATTTTTCTGGTATTTGAGACCTTCCAAGATGCCAACTCAGCACTTTTACTTTGCCCCCAACCTCCTCAAATCATTTTTATCTTGGAAAGACACCATCCACTCCCCAACACCAACCCGTTTTTTTTTGCTGCCCACTTAAAACTCCACTCCCACATAGAGATCTAGCTGCTTGTTTCCGGGCACTAAAAGACGAAAAAATAGTGGGAGGTTTATAATTAGCCTAACTAACCTACCCTATATCTCATCTTATTTGGTTTCTTTAATTTCTTGGCCTTTACGCGTTTTGAGTCGTCCCACTCCCCACCATTCATACACCTGTACATATTCTTCTTGTACATAAAATTCATCAAATGCTGAGGATTTCCTAAATAGTTAAGCCCATTAACCATAATACCGCATTTGGTCAAAGTGCCTAGTTTGTTATGTAAATTTTATAGCGAATAAATACAAATGTTGCATTACCCGTTCTTTCGGGATACCCGGTATGATCCAACAAGATTGACAAAGAACAGAACATATATGGAAAAACTTTGTTTTTCTCTATTTTCCATCACCGGATGGTTTACGCGGGCTACACACACACATATAAAAAAATATTTTGACATACTTTTGTTTCATGAAAGTCTTTTTCTTGCTGAAGTCACAGACTTGGTTTCCACTAGAAACTTGTTCATATATACATCCGATTGGAAAGCAATTTGCTCTGCATTTTCTAACCGAGCGTGCACTGAAGCAATTGTTCCACAAGCACTTCCAATTGTCTGTTTGATGAAATACAAGTCAGGGGATTCCTTCACCGTACTAACTTGCTTATCAGTCGCATTTTTAGTCAGCCGAAACGAAAACATAACAGCAAGACGGGCTTGGGTACCATAGCCAATAAAGCTTCATCGGTGCCATAAACATCGGTAAACTCCCATTCTTCCGGTACTTCGATACTCCGAACACCAAGCGCTCCGACTCTTCGCGTTTCTGAAACCGCCGCCTTTCAAGTCTCGCTTGCACTGCGGAACCTTCTCCTTTTTAACAGTTATCAAGTCGATTTCTTTCTTTCTCGACGTCACACCCACAATGGACTCGTCCACGATTCATTTTTGCCACTCTTCATTATCTTACACAAACACTTCCTTGACCCTTTGGTAGGTAGGATTTCTCCTTCACTGACCGAGGTTTTTAATGTGGGGAAAATCCATCTCCACAAAAAGGAGCACTCCGGATTGGGACAGAAATAGAAATTGCCACAGTCTAGAAGGATTTCTCCTTCACTGACCGAAGAGAGAAAATATTAAGTATAGTATCAGAACAGATACTACACTTCAACGTTAATTCTATTTTGAAAAGTAAAAAAATAAATAAAAAGAAACCGAAAAGAAAATATTTAAATCGAGAGCAGAGTTAGACAAATGGTCGGTTTTTTTAATGTGGGAAAAATGCATCAACATTAATTCTATTTTGAAAAGTAACAAAATTAAAATAAGCCGAAAAGAAAAAAATATTGTAGTCGGCCAATATTCAGAGGAGACGTAAAAATAAGCACCGGTATTTATTTATTTTTTTAATATTGAAAGCAAACGATTCTCTTTATTTTTAAATACTTGCGATTGATTGGTTAATTTGAGTCACGTGAGACAAATCATTGATTGTGATTGGTGGCAGACACTGGCGGTAAGAGACGGGTATAAAAAGTGCCACACCGAAGAAATTGTCTGATGCTTCTCTAGAATTACGGAGACATTAAAAAAAATAAAAATTAAACAAACTAATAAATATCTGTTCGATGTACGTATCTGTCACGGAATGAATATATCGTATACCAAAGATTACGCAAATTAATTTATTTTATAAAAGAAAATCCAATTTTACCGATAAACGGGTAATGTTAATATATCAGCGGCATTAGTGGTCATATTCAAGGCAGCTAAGGGAAATAAGACCCAAAATTCAAGACTTTATTTCTCTATTTAGCAAAAAGTTCGTATTATCTCCCTTGAATATGAACACCATGGCGCCGATATTTTCCTCTTATTCGTTTATCGCTAAAATTTGATTTTTTTTATGAAATAAAAACTACTTTATTAATTTACGTGATTTTTGGTATAGGATATATTCATTCCGTGACAGGTACGTACATCAAACAGATCCTCAGTTTGTTTTATTTTTTTTTTCGAATGTCTCCGTAATTCTAGTTAAGCATTAATTGTTTTTACACAACAGATAATTTGCATAGTGGTCTCACCCACAAAACCCAGAAAACAAATTTGTAAAAAAAATAATGGACGGTCGATCCTATTGATTGAGTGCGACCTTCAGGAGGGAAACGTATCTCAACAGAGCAAGTCGGACTGGCACATTTTTGGTTAGGGGGAAGGTAGTTAAAAGACCTAAATTAGGTTCCGCCATTCCCCATTCAATAGCGTGTGCCCCCGTCATTCCCGATTCAACAGATTTCCTTCAAGGTGTGAGCAGCGGAGTTAAATCCCCATTCAAACCGCCATTCCTCATTCAACAGATTGCCTTCAACAGTGTGTGGCCACCGCCATTCCCCATTCAACAGATTGCCTTCAACAGTGTGTGGCCACCGCCATTCCCCATTCAACAGATTGCCTTCAACAGTGTGTGCCCCCCCCCATTCAACGGATTGCCTTCAACAGTGAGTGGCCCCCGCCATTCCCCATTCAACAGATTGCCTTCAACAGTGTGTGGCCCCTGCTATTCCCCAATCAACAGATTGCCTTCAACAGTGTGTGCCCCCCCCCATTCAACGGATTGCCTTCAACAGTGTGGCGCCCCTGCCATTCTCCATTCAACGGATTGCCTTCAACAGTGTGTGGCCCCTGCCATTCCCCATTCAACAGATTGCCTTCAACAGTGTGTGCCCCCCCCCCATTCAACGGATTGCCTTCAACAGTGAGTGGCCCCTGCTATTCCCCAATCAACAGATTGCCTTCAACAGTGTGTGGCCACTGCCATTCCCCATTCAACGGATTGCCTTCAACAGTGTGTGGCCCCTGCCATTCTCCATTCAACAGATTGCCTTCAACAGTGTGTGCCCCCCCCCCCCATTCAACGGATTGCCTTCAACAGTGAGTGGCCCCCGCCATTCCCCATTCAACGGATTGCCTTCAACAGTGTGTGGCCCCTGCCATTCCCCATTCAACGGATTGCTTTCAACAGTGTGTCACCCCCGCCATTCCACGGATTGCTTTCAACAGTGTGTGGCCCCGCCATTCCCCATTCAACGGATTGCCTTCAACAGTGTGTGACCCCCCACCATTCCTCATTCAACTGATTGCCTTCAAGGCGTGAGTAGCGGAGTTTATTTCCCATTCAAGAGTGGATTTTTTTCCCAGACAAAGTTTGGCGGTGATTTGAGTCGCACCAGTTCAGATGGGGGCAGCCACTCTCTTGAACGAGATCGACAGACTCTCTTACGAGTGGGTAACCATTTGCATGAAATGGGCAGACTCTTTTACGACGCCGAAAGAACTTTGACACTGAAGAATTCATTCAGATTCAGACGTCCACTCTCTTGAACGAGATCGACAGATTCTTTTACAAACGGGTAGCCATTTGCACGACATAGACAGACACTGTTACAAGTGCGACTTTGCTCCATCCAGAGACTCCATTTTTTTACCAGACCCTGTCAGGTGGGTCGCTGAAGGAGCAATTCTTTTAGCAAACCTTTTTCCCTTCTGACTGCTGGCTCGGCCCCCTTCAGGGTACATCCGGGAGGAAGATATTGGATGTATTTTTTATATTTCAAGTATTTTCTATTTTTTCCCCCCAACAAATTAACATGGTGAATGAATTTTGTCCTGTCATCGCTTGCAAAATCAGACAAAACTAGTCGATATATTTTGCCAACAATATTGTGAGCTAACCGTTGAACACCCCCTTTTTTTCGGGGGGGGGGGGGGGGATTTTCCCCATATTAAAAACAACCCTTATATCTTTGCCCTCGTGAGGAGGCAAGTAAGTGGGACTTTGATTACATTACATCACATGGGCTCGTCCTGAGATCGGAGTGGAGTATGGGTCTCTTCGGTTCTAGGAACCCATCCTCCCAGGAATTACCCTCTCCTTCGGGAGGAGGAGCGACTGGTTTAACGTCAGTCGCCGGGGGATGCCGATGGATCCGATCACGTCAAAGTTTGCCCCGTCCAGTTCATATTTACTTGATTCCAACTTCCTGCGGATAGGTGGAGTTGGATTCCCCCACTATAACCTGATGGGATGTCTAACTTTGCTGCAGTGGGAGGGGGCAAGTACTTTACGGTAATCCTAAAAAATGCTGAGGAGAAAGCGAGGGGGGGGGGGGGTAGAATATGTCAAAAACAACTTATTGTCGAAAACCATTATATTTAATGTTTTTGTTGGCAAGTGTTCGTTTTTTTATTTCAATTATACTGCAGGTATTTTTGGTCAACAAAACCATCAAATATAATAGTTTTATGCAATAAGTTTCTTTGTTTTTTTAATATTCTAGTCCCCCCCTCCTCCTCCATCTGCCGGCATTTTTTAGGATTGCCCCAAAGTTAATGCCAACTAACAACTTTGCATAACAGAATGTTAATGTTAGAATCAGATTTATAGATTGAGTTTTGACAAATCTAAAGTCAAAAAGTACTAACGCCAATTGCTTTTCGACATTATTTTTATTTTTTTAACTAACAACTCTACAAGTAGCTGATTTTTATTTTTTCAACAAATCATTAAAAAAAAAAGTAGAAAAGGCGGTTAATTCCTATTTCAATCACGTAAATACTTTAACAGTGTTTTAACAAAAAACAAAAAAAAAATTAAAACCCTTAAGTTTAGCGTATTTCATCGTACACGTAGAACGTTGGAATGCAAACTCACTCGGAAAAATATAGCCGGCATATCTATACAGTATACACAAGTTCAGAAAGACCACGAGCACATAACTCAAGTTCATAATTTTATATTTAAGGACAATGAACCATTGAGGGGATCTTCCTATCCTGCATTAGACAATTATAAACTGTAATTATGTGCTCTTAACCTCGTTCTCGACTTGTTTATAAAAATGGTGACTATATTTTTCCGGCCTAGTTTTTCATTACATGGTTTAAGTAACTAAGTTAAATAGGAATTTACCAAAAAAAAAAACAAAAAAAAAAATGCTAATCCTTTATATTTTAGAAGTTTAGAGTTTAAAATTTAACCGCTGCTTTTAAATATCTTACTTCCCTGAACAAGTTCTCCCTTCTTCATAGCCCCCCCCCCCCCCCCGGTTATTGCTTTTTCTTTAAATGTTTACGTCGGTGTAAGGGGGGCGGGGCGGGAGGGAGTGTATTAAAAAAAAAAAAAAAAAAAAAAGACAAGAAATAACACGAAAAGAGAAGACTAGACAGAAATAAAAGAACATCTGTTTGCATTTCAATGCAAAACAATTCGGAATCTGAACCAATGTAAACATGACAGTTCTTTAGAAAAAGAAATCACCTAATATTTGCCAGATCAGATTAGAAATATGTTTAAATCAAAATAGCTTTTGTTTTTTTTTGTGTTTTTTTTCTTTCAATATCATAAAGAACATATTTAAACCCTATTATTGAAGATGACGACACGTATACGACGAAAATAAATATTGGTTGACGCGCAAATTGTTGATTTACTCGCATCCGAAGTTCCGAACGAAAACTGGAGCCCCCCCCCCCCACCGCGCCATAAAACTGTGAGGACACTCTAAACGAGTATAAAAATAGTGATATTCAAACTAGTCGGCACCCCCCTCCTGGTGAGGGCGCTCCAGGCAACAGAATTTTAAACCTCGAAATTAGGAGGTAAAGCTTGGGAAAGAACAGCTCGAAGAAGACACTTTAATAGCAACACTTGCATTAATTGATAACTTGGCTGAATTCAGACTGCTATTCTCATCTTGGTTGTTATATTCACAACGTTTCGGTTGATGTAACATCCGACCTTCTTCAGGTGCATTTTTTTCTAACTTAGAAATCTGGAGGGAATTTCTAACAGGATCTTCGTGGGCAGACATTTGACGTAACCGTTAATAGCGTTGATTAAGAATTAGTTCTAAGTGATAATCCTCTGGGGGTTGACTGCTTATCACTTAATATAGGCAATAATAACTAAGAATAGCAGTAAAAAGTAAATTTGTCGTTTCTTACTCAAAATGGCGGACAACTCTTACGCCAATGAAGCGTCTGCTATTTTCCGACCTCATACATGCGTAAATAAACTCAAATAAATTGTTTTTAACTAATTTACCAACTGCATTTCCTTTAAAATTAATTTAAAGGTAAATTTGAAATTAGCCCCAAACAATTCATTTGGGTTTACTTACTCATTTATGAGGTTAGAAAATATTTTCCAAAATAGCAGACGCTTCATTGACGTCAGAGTTTTCTGCCATTTTGAGTAAGAAACGACAAATTTACCCATTTATTTGTTGCATATTTATTTTGTTTTTTTACCCCTTTTTATTCTGTTGACTTCAGTAAAAAAAAAAAAAAATACCCAAAACTTCTACCTGGTTGACGGAATGAGAACAATCTACCCCCATGAATTAAATAAAGAATTCAGTTCGAAATTTAGTATAGGTTTCTGTATTCGACAAGAAGGTTCTTAAGTTTGACAAGATGCATCTGGTGAAGATTGGAGGTTACATCGGCCGAGACGTTGTGAATATAACCAATGAGAATAATAGTCAAACTAATATAGATGCACTTTCAATACTTCAATATCAACGTTTTCTATTTTTATATCACGTTAATTTTAGGAGGTGGTGGACAAGAAGAACAGCGCCTCTCACCTGTTTCTTAATTTTGGGGACCATAATGATGGTCCCTGGAGCAAGGGCGGCGGGAGTCTCGTCTGGTGATTCTGCCATGTTTGTTATTTTTTTCTTCTTCTTCCTAGAGTCGAGAAAGGCGAAATGGACGTAAGAAAATGAAAGAATATTAACCGAAAAAGTACGATACGCCCATCAAAGTCACGTGACTCGAGCAACAAAAATATTCCGCGAAATCTAACACGTGACGTACTCTTGCTGAAGAGTGAAGAATTCTCCTCATCTCGTCCTATCCTTTCTCCTCCCGTCTCTCCTTTTCGTGGTGCTACCATTTTTGTTTCAGACCTGTCTGAGACTCTAATAGTATACTAGTTGAAGTACTTGTCTACACCGGATAAGAGGTCATAGCTCTAAATGTCTTTTAAAAAGGACGTGAAGAAAAGTGTAAGTTTAGATTTGATTTATATATTTTCGCCATATGCCCTTCTCCTCTTTAAAATTTTTTTTATTTTTTTACTTCATTTTTATTTAAAAGCAAAATAAAAAGGCTCATGTTTCAATCAATCAAGTTGGAAGTCGTCACACCCTGTAAAATGAGTTAGTCCAAACTCGCTATTTATTCGGTGTTGCCCGGATTGAAAAATGAGACAAAAATAATTCAAATATTGTCGTGCTTACGCTTTTTTAGAATAGTTTTTTCTTTTGATTTGTTTTCGTTTTTCGTACTTTATTTTTATTATTTCGGTTATATTGAAGCGCTTAGCTCCCAAAATGTCTACCAAATTTTAGCAATTAGTTTTGTTTGGTTTTGCAAGCGGTGAAAGGGCTAATTAATCCACAATATTAATTTGTTGGTCGATTTTTGTGGATTTCTTTATATAATTTTTATTTGGTAGACATTTTGAATGATAACTGCTTCAATATAATCTTGATTTCAATAAATATTCGATTAATAGTATAAAAAAATATATAACCATTCCATGTGTATTTATCAAAGTTACGTATAGGCGAGAAATTCGTACAGGCATATATGAGATCTTGTCGGATTAAGGTGCAAGTTATTAAAACAATTTTTCCTTTTTGTTTTCGATAATCGTCAACTTTAGGGTGAAGGTTATTTTCAACATCGTAAAATTATTTTCAAGAAAATTTAAGTTGAAAATTAGTTTGAAACAACTTTTTTTTTCTTTTAAATAAAATAAATTGAGAATTTTTGAAAAGTTCCTATTTACTTGCTTCCCTACGAGGGCAGAGTTTTTAATGTGGGGAAAATCTAGCTTCCCAAAAAGAGGCATTTTGGATTGGAACAAAAGTTTTTAAAATTTCCTGTGTTTCTGCAGTATTGTGTACGGCGCTATGCCTAAGGTCTGGTGAGCTCCCAAGGTTTGTAAAATCTTCATCTGTAGATAAAGATGAAGGTTAACCAGGGGTATTTTTACCCCACATAATAGACCAGTATCGTCCGGGCCTTTGGGTCTGGATTTACGCCGGTCTATTGGGGGTTGTTGGTCCTGTGCAGTTCTAGGAGGTGCACCCTCCCAGGCTTCCCCTCCCCTCTTTGGGGAGGAGTAAGTTTATTGCTTACTGTCTGAGGTGCCCTACCGGGAATGCCGACGGGGCTGCCCAGGCAATTTTTAAATGGCCAGAATACTCACCTCGAGCCCTGGCTTATCTAATCCCACTTTCCCGACCTTGTGTCACATCTTGCCTTGTGGGAGGTAGATAAATATGGTTATCCGAAGGAATTCCTCTTGGCCTTTTGGCTAAGATCAAAGTGTAGTATCTGTTCCGATGGATACTGCATGCCTGTCCTGTGCAGTTCTAGGAGGTCCACCCTCCCAGGCTTTGCCTCCCCTCTTTGGGGAGGAGTAAGTTTATTGCTTACCGTCTGAGGCGCCCCTATCGGGGAATGCCGACGGGGCTGCCCAGGTAATTTTTAAATGGCCAGAGTGCCTACCTCTCGAGCGCTGGCTTTTCAAACCCCACTTTCTCGACCCGATCTTGGGTCACATCTTACTTGTGGGAGTAAGATAAAACTCGCCTTGTGCCTAACTCCTGGAGAGGAGTAAATAAAACCTGCCTAAATAAATGGCCTTTTGGCTAAGATGAAAGTGTAGTATCTGTTCCGATGGATACTGCACCCCATACACCGGTATTGTCTTGGCCTTCGGGGCTTGATTTACGCCGGTCTATGGGTCTGTCCTGTGCAGTTCTAGGAGGTCTACCCTCCCAGGCTTTTCCTCCCCTCTTTGGGGAGGAGTAAGTTTATTGCTTACTGCCTGAGGCGCCCCTACCGGGGAATGTCGACGGGACTGCCCAGGCAATTTTTTAAATGGCCAGAGTGCTCACCTCTCGGGCGCTGGCTTTTCTAATCCCACTTTCCCGACCTTGTGTCACATTTTACCTTGTGGTGGTAGATAAATTAGATGAAATATTTTAATCTTTAATTTAAAATAGTGCCTTGAAAGGGGGAGATAATTCAAACTTTTTTGTCCAATCTTATTTCTCCAAAAATGGATGTTGGAAATAACCAATTTTAATGGGTGGCACTTTTACCCCCAGCCCAGGCCGCCCAACGCCGCCCAGCCCCCGGCGCCAGCATTTTGGCTCACGTGACTCAATCGTAGTCACTTATAAACAGAATATTCTTCGTTATTAACACTTAGCATATATCCCCCCCAATACATTATTTTTGTTTATTAATTATTTACCTTACGAAATAGAATGAAAATTGATGGATTTTTGCCCACTGCCGCCCATATAATTAATATACAAAAAAAATGTATTGGGGGTGGGATACATGCTAATTGTTAATACGGAAGACTATTCTGTTCATAAGTGACTACGATTGAGTCACGTGAGCCAAAATGCTGGCGCCAGGGGGCTAGGCGGCGGTTGGCAAAAATCCATCAATCTTCATTCTATTTCGTAAGGTAAATAATTAATAAACAAAAAAAAATGTATTGGGGGTGGGATACATGCTAATTGTTAATACGGAAGACTATTCTGTTCATAAATGACTACGATTGAGTCACGTGAGCCAAAATGCTGGCGCCAGGGGCTGGGCGGCGGTTGGCAAAAATCCATCAATCTTCATTCTATTTCGTAAGGTAAATAATTAATAAACAAAAAAAAATGTATTGGGGGTGGGATACATGCTAATTGTTAATACGGAAGACTATTTTGTTCATAAGTGACTACGATTGAGTCACGTGAGCCAAAATGCTGGCGCCAGGAGGCTGGGCGGCGGTTGGCAAAAATCCATCAATCTTCATTCTATTTCGTAAGGTAAATAATTAATAAACAAAAAAAAATGTATTGGGGGTGGGATACATGCTAATTGTTAATACGGAAGACTATCCTGTTCATAAGTGACTACGATTGAGTCACGTGAGCCAAAATGCTGGCGCCGGGGGCTGGGCGGCGGTGGCCAAAAATCCATCCATCTTCATTCTATTTCGTAAGGTAAATAATTAATAAACAAAAATAATGTATTGGGGGGGGGGATATGTGCTAAGTGTTAATAACGAAGAATATTCTGTTCATAAGTGACTACGATTGAGTCACGTGAGCCAAAATGCTGGCGCCGGGGGGTTGGGCGTCGGTGGGCGGCCTGGGCTGGGGGTAAAAGTGCTGCCGAATTTTAATACACGACTTGCACGCACATACAATGGTCGGTTTGTTCGACACTGACGTTTTAATACAAAATCAAATAAAAATTCAAACACTACTTCAAAATTAAATAGATTTATTGAAATAAATTAAATATCAAATAATAAATAAACCAGATTTAAAAAAATACGTGATTGAAATGAAGTAAAGTTTAAATGAAAAGTTGAAAGGTACTGATATCGATCCTGAACCAGTTTTCGTGAGGTTCGACTCGGAAGCGTTCGGCTGTCCTACGCAAACGCCCGAGTGTTGACAAGCCGAATGGTACCAGATGACAATTTTGATACGGTGCTGCGTCCTGTGATTGTAAGTTATATTTTCAAGAAATTTTCTAAAAGAAACAACAAAAACAACAAAAAAAAACCCCAGCAGAACATAGCAAAGTTACTGCGTCCTATAATTTTTTAAACAACAAAACAAATAAAACAAGCAAAACAGAGCGAAATTACTGTTATCAAATAAATATTTTTAACCCTAACCCTAACAAAAAAAAACAAGCAAAACATTATTATCATAGGACGCAGCACCGTATCAAAATTGTCGTCTGGTACAAATCGGCTCGTCAAGTCTCGGGTGTTTGCGTAGGACAGCTGAACGCTTCCGAGTCGAACCTCACGAAAACAGGTTCAGGATCGATATCAGCACCAGTTGAAAATAACCAATTTTAATAGCAAAAATCTATTAATTTGGCCTTATCTCTAATTAGACAAAAAAATATCTAGGTTCATACCGTTGCGTTTACGTCCATTTTTGGAGAAATCAGATGTGACAAAAAAGTTTGAATTATCTCCCCTTTCATGTCACTCTTTTAAATTAAAGACGAAATATTTCATCAAATTGCCTCAGTCTAGAACCAAGAACAGAAAAAAAAAAAAACTAAGTCCACTATCAGAACAGATACTACACTTTGCTCCAAAAAGGCCAAGTATGGAAAGTTATTAACAAAAAGTTAAGTAATATCACATTAAACTAAAAACAGGTGTTTCAGTTCATAATATAAGGAAAAAATGGACATGTTAGCCGGTGGAACATTTTGTGAAATCACAAACTGACCCCCCCACCCCGGTTAATTCCTATTTCAGTCACGTAAATTTTTAAGCTTAAATATTAAATGAGTTACGGCATGACTCCCAAATAACTTATTTTTTACTTAAAATCACATTTTAATAATAAAAAATAATAACAATAACAAAGTTATAGAAAGTTGATTGGTTAATGTGAAACGGTGATTTAAAAAAAAATAGTCACATTCAAAAAATCTAATTTGGAGTCATGAATTTTTTCAAATCTTAATTCTAATAAAGGGAGGTAAGCCAACCCACGGTATTTATTTTTTAAAATTAAATAAACGATCAAACATTAAATAAAGCATAGAACGTTCCAGCTGATGAATAAGATTATATTTACATCAACCAATAAAAACACTTGTTGCCATGGTGACTAACAAGAGAGATGCCCTTTTACGGGTTGACTCATGAAATCTCGACAATTTTATTTAAATTAAAGGCAGACGGTAATTTTATTCTTTAATTATCTGGATGTACTTTTAAATATTTATGTATTTACCTTCAAATCGGGTATATATCTCTATAAAGCCTCCATTCACCTGTGCATGGAGTATTGTTGCCACATCTGGCTGGTGCAACAACCACTAGCCTCTCTCTCTTGGGCAGGGTGCAAAAAAGAATTTCTAATATAATAATTCCCGTACTGTCTGAAAAGTTCCAGCCCCTGTCGCATCACTACAGTGTTGCATCCCTGTGCTTGTTTTACAAGTACTTCCACGCGATGTGCTCGAATAAACTTTGCACACTTGTACCCACTCAACGTAAATATCTCTGACCCACCCGACTAGCACCTAAATGTAGAGGTACCCAGATGCCGGAAGATTTTTTATTCTAAAAGCTTCTTTCCTCGAACTGCTCGCCTTTGGAATTTCCTCTCTGCTCCCTGTTTCCCCAACTGTACCAACATGCAGGAATTTAAATGTAATGTGAACAAACATCTTGCTGCCCACCCAGATTGCCCTCTTATAAATCTGACCCCTATCACGGTAGCCCTTATGCTTCAGTGGCAATATACCTTGTTTGGGGTGAATTAAACTAAAAACATAATTTAATTTAAAAAATATTGCAAAATTTGTGGAATTCGTAAACACTGGAATTTACTCAATGATAATGGGGACAAAATCGTACACTATTGGCTGCAAGGTTGTAACGAGTGATTCTGAACTTACATCCAACCCCGAATAATATTTGAATATGGCATTTCTGGTCTTGCATTTTAACAGTACCTAATACTTTAATAATTTCAAATCCAACAGTGTTTCTTAAAATGAACAACTTCTTTATTTTTAAATTTCGGTATTCAGTGTTGAACGTAAGACTAGAAACGCCGGTTACGACGTCGATGTCAATAAGAACAGCCAAAATAAAAAAGACTGCAGAAAGTGAAAATATCCCTGAAGAGAATTTTTTCGCAAAAATTTACGAGAAAAAAACGCATAGTTAACAGTTAGTAATAATAATTTAAAATGAACAACTTCTTTATTCATAAAGTTTATTCGACCCATCGAATCGTCAGCCATGATACCGGGCATCGCGTGATGAAGGTACTGGTGTGAACTTGCGTTTTACTGCACAGACTCTGATCATCCACCCGTTGTCTTTGTCTGAATTCGGTGCTTGATTTTGACACTGACTGTAGTGCCAATGATGTGGTTTTGGTCACTGCTGTGACAAAAGGATTATCCTTCCAAACAAAATCGCAACTCAAGTTTAAAACGAGGAACAATGTTTCATTTTAAGAGGTTACAATCATAGTGGGTTTTTCTACCGAACAACAAAACTAACATTTCTCCCAACCGAACATAGTCCCTCAGTTTAAGGCCACAAAATCCCCTTCGTCCCTCAGAGATCAACCCAAAATTATCTGCTCGTTTTGCTGGAATGCATATAAATATCAGTGTCATTTAGGATACGACACACAACAAGCTCAATTGAAAATGATGGGCTGTTTTATCACCGGACATAAAAACCAACCGACCAGAGTATCATAATTTCTCTATAATTTCAAGTGGCTCGCAATTACCACATGGAACATCGTCTTAAAAAGGCAATCACGTTTTCCTGGTTGAGAAATTAAATTCTGGGTGATCAAACCCCAAGACAGATATTTTCCCATCCCAGGCCTGTCACCTTCATGCATTGCAACCCGACTAGACATATATTATTGTGCTTGCTTACACTTAGAGTTCCCTATTATTTTCCGAATCGCTATCATATGCACATGTCAATCGTGTAGTCTCGGTCAATGCTGTAACAAAAGGATTTTCCTTCCAAACAAAATCGCAAGTAACAATGTTTTATTTTTAGAGGTTACAATCATACTTGGTTTCTCTAGCAGACGACAGACTTGCAATCAGCACATCTTTTCCCACCGACACCAACAAATGCTTCCAGTGACTAAAAAATAAACCAAGATGCCAGATGCTTAAGTAGATGAGGTGTGGCTGCATACAGTTGCGTAAGTGACATACCGGAAGAGGTGTAGTTGTGTGAAGTTTCTTCCGCAACCAGTCTAATTCTTGAGCAGAGTGACTGTTTAGACATCAACCAAATTTTCATCGCCCAGCAGTTTCTCTGTGTACAATCTGGACCTCTGTGACTTCCCATACTCTATCCATTTGTTACGTTATTTATCTTCCTCCCACAAAGTAAGATGTGACACAAGGTCGGGAAAGTGGGATTTGAAAAGCCAGCGCCCGAGAAGGTGAGCACTCTGGCCATTAAAAATTGCCTGGGCAGTCCCGTCGACATTCCCCGGTAGGGGCGCCTCAGGCAGTAAGCAATAAACTTACTCCTCCCCAAAGAGGGGAGGCAAAGCTTGGGAGGGTGAACCTCCTAGAACTGCGCAGGACCGTCCCATAGACCGGCGTAAATCAAGACCCGAAGGCCAAGACAATACCAGTCTATGGGGTGTAGTATCAATCGGAACAGATACTACACTTTGATCCCATTTGTTACAACTCTAACAATAAAGATATCCTATTATACTTTTATATACAAGTGTTTGTTATCCTTTTTAAAGCACAGCACTAATATATGACATATGGACAGAAGTAATTAAATATTGACCTCATGTTCTTACTACCTGTACATACCCAGTGTTTGTTTTTTTTCTTTCAATTCACCCCAAACAAAGCACATTGCCACTCATATGTAAGGGGCTACTGTGAATTAAGATGCCCTATAAATCTGGCCCCTAAGTAGTACAGTCAGGAGAGCAGGGAGGGAATTCCAAAGGCAAGTGGTTCGAGGAAAGAAGCCATAAGAGTAGAAAGCCTTCTGACATCTTAGGACCTCTATAATGAAGGGGTATGATTTTGCTGCTTGTCAAGGGTATTTATGCTGATCAGGCACAAGTGCAGTAAATTCGCTCGAGCACATTCTGTTTAAGTACTTGTAAAACAAGCACAGGGACACACCATTGCGTCAATGAGACAGGGGCTAGAGGGAGCTTGGTAGACAGTGTGGGGTCTATTTTTTTTTTTATGGAAATCGCTCCAGACAAGGCATTAAGCCACTTGATGTAAGGAGCTAAAAAAAAATACTACTTCAAGATCAAAAACTAGCCAACGATAAGTGTTATGGATAGATCCTGACCCAGAAAATAGCAATTCTTCCCCCTTTGTCAGAAACATCGCTCATGGAATGTGAGGACTAAAGGACAAAATAAGAATAGCAAGAGTTACGAGGCTGCCGTAAGTAAACTCAAGGTCTACTTTCTACTCTCCTAGACTATTTTTTTGGACTCTATCCAAGAGGGAGAAATGAGTGGTTGGTGCACCAGCTCGGGATGCAGCAAAATCATTTTAGTTTGTAATTCTTATTTATTTGCACATCTTTTAAAACTTCTACAAAAAAAGAAATAAAATTTTAGTTGTAAGGGAGATAACCTCATTTTATATCCTACTAGCTGACTCATGTCCCAGCGTTGTCCAGGAAAGTAGATGAACTCAAGAAATTCCATGCTCAAACTTGAACGATCCTGGTGCAAACCCCACAATGTTAGAAGCAGATCCCCAGAATTTTCTGTCATTTTGGGTCGATGTCACCTATTATTCGTAATAGTATTTTCTCAAATACCATGGTTGTTCAGCAGCCGAAATCAGTGTCCTGTAGATATATATCTCGCTCATGTGACTCTGAAGCTCGACTTTCAGTTTTGCTGAAGCAAACAGCCAAACGCTCTTCTTGAGACCTCTCATTACTTTTTCTGCATGTCAACTTCTCTTTAACCCTAACCCTAATTCTGTTTCGAAGGCATGTTTCATGAGTTTTATCTTTGGAAATAATCAGACAATCAGCTGAAGGGATTTTCTATCTAACGAGTTTGTATCATTATTTGGCTGATTATCTCCGATGAAAAAATGAAAAAAATGTGTGAAAGGAGAGGATAATAAAAAATTGAAAATGTACGATTCCTATTTATGTAGCACCCCTATTATATAAAAGACCTCATATTAATGCGTCCCTGTCATTTCAAAGAACCCATATGGTTCATTTGTACCCCCTGGACCAAAATCATGTTCATTTATGTAGCGCCCCTATTATATAAAAGACCTCATATTAATGCGTCCCTGTCATTTCAAAGAACCCATATGGTTCATTTGTACCCCCTGGACCAAAATCATGTTCATTCATGTAGCACCCCTATTATATAAAAGACCTCATATTAATGCGTCCCTGTCATATCAAAGAACCCATCTAATTACTCTGGTTAATGTACTTTCAGAATATATCTGGTTATATAGTTCTTTCTCCAAAACCAGCAACCTATTCTTACCCATGTAATCGTTTCGTAGTTTCTTTTTTGTTGTGAAATGCTGAAACAGATTTGCACATGAACTCTTGTGTGTACTGATCAATGGTTGTAACTTGAACCGGAGAAAATTCACTTTATTTTATTTGATTTGTAGTGCAGGCTTAATCAGATCTACCTACAGTATATCTATGACCCCCCCCCCCCCCAAAAAAAGGAATTTTTCACGGCAGAAAAAAAAAGCAGGCCTTAAAACGTAATAAACGATTATTTGGTTTATCTGAATCAATTAATGCCAGTCACAACATGTAAATACGGTATGGGGATTTTTATTAGTAGCAAAAAAATAAAAAAGTTGTTAAAAATTAGTAACAGAGTTTTTGGTTTGTTTAAATCAATTAATGTTGATTAAAATACTATTCTGAATTGTTTATTCAATTAAAAAAAAGAGGGTCCTGAAAACGTAAGCGATTTTTTGGTCTAGTAAAAAAGAAACAGTTGATAAAACTTAACGGTTATCATTTTTTTTTTTAATTAAAAAAAAAACAAACTTAATAACTGTACTTTTTAAACAGTTACTTACAAAGACCCGAAGATAAGACGCCATTGTGAATACTATGAGATGTTCGTTAATGTATTCTTGCATTCTGAAAAGTGACTAAATTTATTATGAATAGCTGGACGGCACTGCTGTAATAACCATTCCGATATTCTGTTATTCCTCGAATACAGCCAGGACACTAGGTAGAATGTAAGTGATTTTGAGGGAGCATTTGTTATTCATTTGTATAGTTTAGTGTAATATGTAGGAAATAATATGAGTTAAGAAAATGAAATGATAAACAGTAGCTTAATTGTAATAATTCCCATTAAGGAAATAACCCGGTGAATGATGATTGTAAGAGAAGGAAATAGTTTGCAACTTTCTTTGTGGAATTACGTATTTGAAAGAAGAGGCTTAGTCAGAATTAAAGTAATAATTTGTGAAAGGAAACAAAATGTATGCATATTTTCTGAAACACATTAGGAAGTGCTGTAAGTGGTTAGTTGAAAAGATAAGCATATGAAGTGGTCGGTTATTTTCCTATAGTGTCTGAAGGCGTTGTGGAAAAACGACTTTATTTTATTATATAGACAATAAAAAAATTAGTTATTCCCTTTGCAGAATTTGATTTTTTTCCTCTGATTAGTTAAAGATGTGTTATGTATATAGAAGTAATTTTTAAAATAAACTATAGCTAAGTGCATTATTATATTGCTAATAACATAGTATAGCAATAACAAATCAATATTGGCTGGTCAGACGCAAAGTTTTATTTGTCAGCTTAAATGTTATTTGGGCCTGACTTTAAAAATCTGACAAAGTAAGTTTATAGTTAATGGTTGCACACAGCCTAAAATTTGTTAGGCTCTAGCTTTCTGTTGTTTTTTTTTCATATGTTATGCTTTCTGTGTTTGTTGTTGTTCTTGTTACTCAAATACTTTCACTTTATTGTCAACCGTGATGATTTGTACTTTTGCGTCGTTGTTAGTTCACACAAGACAAAAAACGAAAACATGTACAATAATTATATTTTATTATTATTATTTATTTAATCACTAGGAGTCCTCACAGGTCATCATCAGTGATTTCTCACTAACAATAACCGGTGGTGTTCCCTGGAGTCTGAGTGAGAACAAGTCTCCCCAGATTTCCAGTACTCTCCATCTCTTTCGATAACCATTGCAAATGATTTAGAGGTATCGGAACAGCCGCTTACCATTGATTTCCCACTGGCAATGATCATTGGTCGTCTTTGGGATTTGGGTGGTAATAAGCTTCCCCAAGATCCCAGTACTAATAGTGCTCTCTTTCCTCAGTCTTTCCATCCTCTTGACCCTTCACAATCATGTGTGGTATCAACCGAGGCTGATGTCATCACTCTGTGTGGTTTGGTTTTTTTTTTGGGGGGGGGGGGGGGGGGGGGGATGAGATTTCTTGAAGTTTCAGTTCTCTTTGTTTCAAATGGTGTTTTTTCTATGTTCTTGTTTTATTTCTCTTGCAACTTCCATGTGGCTGGTTAGCATTCATAGTTTATGTGAGTTGGTTACCGCATTTGAGGATTTTCCTTAAGATGTTAGCTGTTTTCATCATTGCCGTTTGTTGTATGGTCTTCCTTTTGATTCACATTTCTCATAGCCTTTTTTCCAGGATATCATTATTATTATTATTATTATACGCTGAAGCATTTCCTGTTCGTACGTACATTATCACCTTTCACACCCACTTATTTTAATGAGATCGTCCGATTGCCAAAGATAAAATTCAATGCCAAAAAGTAATTTGAAATGTACTGGTGTTGTGAAGATAAAATTTCTCATCATAGCCATTTCAAAATGAATTGTTCCAAAATCGAATTCTGTCGTCCCGTTTTAACTTAAAAACCTACTATTTGTATTATTTTTATGTTAATGCGATTTTAATACATATCTAAGTGCTACAATTTTAAATAAATAAAAACGATGAGACATATTCGTTTTATTTATTAAAATTATAGCTGACAATGACAATTATTTTTATGGAAGAAGAAAGATAAGATATTTTTATATATATTATTAAACCTTAAATACATATATTATTTCGAGGGATGTATTAGGATTAACAGAAAATTATACCAATAAATGAGAGGTGGCAGTGGTGAAATGATTAACAATGCGGACTACCAATTACAATGTGCAGAGTTCGAATCCAGTCGGTTCGATAGCACCACTTTCATTTATGGATGCTGGCAACCATCCCCAGGTCCCTATTGGAAGTACACCATTATGAATAAAAAAAGAATCAGGGAATCCAATAGCAACAACAAAATCAAGCTGTCAAAAAAGTTGTACCATGTTGATCCACACAAATTTATTTATATACTAATAGATAATAAAAGCAACCGTGGAATTTCCACAGATCTCAATATTTATTATCATTATTATTATTATTATTATATTATCGTATTAATAGTGTAAATATTCTTTGAAATGTTTTTAAGGGTTAAATCGAGAAGATAGCTGAAACGGGTAATGCCTAAAAAAAAAAGACATAACAAACAAATAATATTTTATTAGCAAGTAATTAATACTAACCTTATATGTTCTAACGCCCATTTTACACGGTCTAAAATGTCAATCCTAATTAAACATTTTCGAAAACCTTTTTAGGCAAAATTCAACTTTATTCATCAACATAGTCTCCTTCTAGAGTGATCTCAACGCTTCTCTAACAATTCTATACCCTTTGTTTTTGGCACGATTTGTCTGTGGCCTCAAAATATGCCTCAATTTCAAATATCGGTTCTTCATTGGAGCCAAATCTCTTTCCCTGGAGCTTTCTTTTGAGGTCTGCAAACAGCCAGTAGTCACTGGGGTTCAGATCTGGAGAATAGGGTGGATACGGTGACAATTCAAAGTTCAATTCATGTAGTTTTGCCATTGTTGAGATCGATTTGTGACACGGTGCATTGTCTTGGTGGAAAGAGTACTTTTTCTTCATTTGTGGCTGTTTTTTGTCGATGTCTTCCTGCTACATAGTATTTGCTATTGATGGTTCGCATGCCTGATTCAGATTTTTTCCATTGTTTTGAAAATTTGCAACAATAAGATCATTTAACATCAGATAACTGTAATTTGTAAACTAATAATCCAATTATACTCAAATTTTGATATGTGTCATTTGAAGGTTAGTATTTCATAAAAGTCATTTTCTTAGTGACGGCATTTATATGTCAGGTCCAGTACTCATTGAGTGATCTGTTATTTTCCTTAATTTCAACGTAGAATCGACTATTTTAAAGTTTTAATTACTTTTTCATTGGTTTGATTCTATTGTTGGTATTGGTTTACCCGATTCTTTTGCGAATTAGGTACTCACAGGAGGGACCAGGTGAAGGTTGCCAACATCCATAAGTGAAACTGGTTTTGAACTTAGTACACCTAGGGCATCATAGTTATCCACTACTTCACAGCCACCTCTCTTAATTCAATGAATTGTCTACAATAAATCTTTGAAAAAATATTGTTTCAACATTAAATAACCCACAAAATGGTATAGGAGTATGTGTAGTGGAAGCACCATACAAGACTCACCAGCTGTGTCCTCATGCACATTCTAAATCTTTCATGTGTGCCTATAAGTGATATACCGTGGTAAACCGTCTCAGCTGGCAGGCTAAACCTCATGAAAGTACCTGCTGCCTTGTAGGTTTTTTTCTGTGGAATAGCAAAGGCTAGGCCCACCACTTGCAACTGCGCTTGGTGACAGAAATCCACGTAGCGTTTGCTTTGGAATCAACGGCTTCTGGTTGCTTGCACCTATACGTCTGCGCAGACTCTATAGCGAGTGCAAGCATGTGAAAATCCAAAGAACTAGCGGCTTCTGGTTGCCCATCCCTCTGCGTCGGTGAATAATCTGCGGTTAGGTATATAATCCGCCTCTGGGTTAACAATAATGGCCTACGAATACAGAGAACTGTTTTCGTAGTAACCAGTATAATCTCATGACACTCCAATTGATTCAGTTTACATACAATTTTACCCACAAAAAGGTTGACGAGCAGTAAAAAAAGACAAACTACATGCTCTTTCTCGCTCTCTTTCTTTCTCTCTTTCACGCAATAAAATTGGTGGGAAAGGTATGAACCTGCCATTTACTCCTTGCCTATTTCTTAACTATGGATTCGAACTTGGTATACCCAGGTCGTCAATCTGCACCATTATTCACTTCACCACAACCACCACTTCTATTGTGAATAAACGTATAAACATGTTAAACTCGTCAATGAAATTGTAATTGGAAGGGAAATAACTCTTACTATCCTTATGAGACTTACATCCAGGTACTGATACTTATTTCAGTATGTTATCGTTTTTGTAGCAGTTAAACGACTTTTTGCCACATGCATTATTTCAAAAAAGGATTTCTCCCAAAACGTCTTCATCTGGAATTTCTTTAAATAAATCTTGGGTAAATGTAAACATCGATGGTCTAAACAGTTTCTTCAAAAATTCGAATAAAATTAGTTTATATGTGATAATATATATATATATATATATATATATATATATATATTAAAGATTATGACATTAAGAACATTTTAGAGTTAAGATCAATTTAGAAGAAGGGAAAAAAGACGTCTTAAAAGTGTTTTAGTCTTGAGCGATACAAAAAAAACATGGCTTCATGAGCAATACAACACCACTTCCAATTCCATAAGATTCCATTTTGTTAAAATCTTGATTTTTCTAGCATATTTACAAGCATGTTTTTCTTCAGATTACATGCGTAATACTAAATAGATTTTAACTCGAAATGATTCTTCATTTAATAATATTTTTTTAAAAAACAACATAAAACCATTTTTATCGCCTATACACAAATTTTTTTCGCATTCTGTTTTGACCGTCAATCTTTACATTTACCAAATCTTGTATCATCGATTCAATGCATATCATATCATGAATTGCATATTGTGTTTTAATTGTAGATACCATTGTCTTAGACAGGCTTAGTTCTGATGACCTCAGAAACATTAAATCTGGAATGTATAGTGACATGTGTGCAGAAGAGTAGACTTTGATGATATGGCCAGGTTTAAAGAATAGGTGAGAGTTCTTGGGTTAGTAGATATAGAGCAGTTGAGGTAGCAGGTTCCCTTCACAGGGGAAGACCAAGGAAAACATGTGAGAACATGATAAAATGGACTTGAGGGAAAAAGGGATAAATAAAGACCTGGTCAGAGATAGGTTACTTTAAAAGTCAATTTCTTAAAGCATACCAGCATATGAAATGGGTATTAAACCTAATATGTTATCCAAAATTTAGGCAAAAACCAAGGCAAATAGGTGAAATATTCCAGTGGTTCCTATAGTACAATTGAACACTTATTTTAATTAATTGGACTACTGTTCTCATCTTAGATGTTATTCTCACAATCTATCGGATGTTGTAACCTCTGACCTTCTGCAAGTGCGTCTTGCCGAAGTCAGGAATCTTTATGTTGGAATCGGAAATCTGTATGGAATTTATAACGGAACCCAGTATTTAATGATTAAATAATGGATTTTGTTATGAATTCCATACAAATTTCCAATCTACCTAAATTTTAATCCATGGGGCTAAATTTCTCTCAGCCATGACCGGGTAAAAATCTTAAATAATTCGTAATTGTATTCTTAGTATCGCCCGTACTGGGGATTGAACCTTCAACTCCCAGAAGACTGTCACTTAGAACTGATTATTACTTAACACTTTTATTTGTTGTGCCATGGGTTCTTGCAGCTCGAGAGCAAACTATCTCCTTGGATTAAATAAATAACCATTTTTTCCTTTAATGTGATCACGATTTTTAATGTCATCTTGTGCACATGACGTCACATTGATAGGTACATGACGTTATAGTGATAGGTTTAGATATTATTTTTATGCTATCGTCACATTATTATTGTTTTTTTTGCATTTCTCTCCGGACTATTGCCCTCATCAAAGGGAGGGAAATAAAGAAAGAGTGATTTTAGTATAGCTCTGGAGGCCTCCTTGTATTTGGCGTTGTCCGTTCGAAATTCGGTACAGATTCCCAAGTTTTACATAAAGGTTCCCGAGTTAAACAAGACGCACTTGAAGAAGGTCAGAGGTTACATCGGGCGAAACGTTGTGCGAATAACATCCAAAATGAGAACAGTAGTCTGAATAATACAAATAGAAATTATCAATCCTTATCTCAAAAATTCCGAAACATAATGGATCTTTTTTGTGCTCTACATCATGTGATGAAAAAATCTCTTGTCTTCCACCCGATTGTACAGCGAACAACAATTTATAGATGCTGATATTTTTTATTTTCTATTCGAGATTTTATTATTGGATTTTCTTTGCTTTTTCTACACGGGATGGATACGGTTGTGGAATCTATCGATTTTTTTCCCATAATGCACTTTGTTTAGCAGAGCAGATCACACACAAGCAGCCATTTAGTCGGTGAGCCAAAACCAATGTGAGTAGGAAAATATTGATCATTTACTCTCTTTCACATATTCAAATTATCAATCTCTCTTGGTTTATAAACGGCAAAGGAGTTAAAAAGAAGGTTGAATCCCTTTGTGAAAATTCAGATACCTCCGAATTTGGTGAAATTTTAACAATACGTATTAAACATCAATTAATAAATATTCTCCAAATTTCAGTTTCTTTGGAATATTTTAAAGGGTTTTAGGGAAGGCATAATATGGACACAACCTCCTATTTGAAAACTAAAATATATCAAAGTTGCATTGAATTTCATCCTGAATTTCAATTTCTTCTTAAAACCCCTTCAGCCTTAAATTTTAGACATTTTTAGAATCAAAATCATCTAATGGATTTTTATCAAAATTAGAATAAGCATTCTAAAGGTAAGGTTTAGTTTCATTATATCATTTTAATCTTTGTAAGGGGATATAGAAGAGGTGCAAAACTGTTATGTTTGAGGAATTAATTTTACCCTCCCTGGGATGGATATTCTTCTGGTATATATATATATATGGAGGCCGTATTATTATTAGAGAGCGGATAAAATAAAAGAGTGAAGGTAAAACAATATACAGTGAGAGAGGGGGAGAATGATAGAAAAGAATTCATTTAGTGAAAGATGTGTCACTTGGGTAATTAATTGCAAATTACGGCTAATTAGAAGATCAACATTTTTTTTTCAAATATAACTCAATCGCATAACTAAGGATTATTTTAACATGTATTTTATGTGATTAAAAATATAAAGGGAAATAGTCTTAGGGAAACAAACGTAAACTCAGCTTTATATATATATAATTGGGTAGATTTAAAAAATTAAAACCTTAATTAAAATTTCAAATATACTTAAGTTCTGGAAATAAACATTCAACAATGTCTATCCATATGTATGTGTGTTTCAGAAAACCACTGTTATTATCAAAATTACATTTGAGTAAAGTTTTAAAAAGTATATTATTTTCATCGTCAGAATATTAGATTTTATCAATCACAATTCCAAGTAACATTAAATGTATATATCTGAAGTCGCGAAAGAACAATCTCAAGATTTTTTTTTCAAAATATTTCCTTTCTAACAAGATACAACTAGACATGAGCTACAGGCGAAAATATTAGTCATTCCACTTTCCAAAATAAAGGAGTTCGGTTTATACTCTTTTTTTTTTTTTTTCCTTCAATAACGAGGACAGACAAAACATATGAAATTTTCAAACACATCTTTGTATCAGATTGAACATACAAAAAATCGCTGATTATTATTGAAACTTATTTAAACTAATTTGTTCATTAAACTTAATTTTTTACGGAAAATTACTGATTTAGAATAATTTTATTTCTTTTTTCAAACAGAGGTGTCTGAGCAACTCTAAAGATGCAATTAATTATCGCTTGGCTGATAACAGAGAGGAGACTAACAAGGCGATACTTAGTTTGGTCAGACCGATCACCAGCATTTTTAAAGATAGGGACAACAGAGGACTCCTTCCAACAAGAAGGGTAACAGGACTGAGACAAACAAAGATTGAACAATTTCTAGATGATAGAAAAAACTTCAAGAGCACAACGTTTTTTTTTTCATTCTAAATCAATAATTATTCTATGCCTATTCTACTTTCCTTAAGAAATTAAGTTTTAAATGAACAAAGCGGTTTTACGAAGATTAACACATACAGCTTACGTCTAGAATCCTTATTCCAATTTTAATCAAATCCATTACATGATTTTGATTCTAGAAAATGTATAACATTTAAGGGGTCTTATGAAGAAATTGAAATTCAGTGAATCTTGCTTAATTGATGTCTAATGACTGCTGGTGATACCAGATCAGGCTGCCCTGTGGCTTCCTGAGACGAAATTCACCTACATTGACGTTTTCTTTTTTTTTTTTTTTTTTTTTGTAAAACTTAATTATGTTCTACAAAACCAAAAACAAAAACAACAGCCCCTCTCCCTTTCTCCCTCCCCTTTTTAATTTTATTTTTAGAACTTGAAGCATAAATCTTTTACTATAATGACCGGATTCGGCATTGAATAGCCCAGAAAGGGTTGATGTGCCGTAAAACAAAACTACCAAACCAAAAACGATGATTAAACATTTGAAGATATAAAGAACTTGAAGCATAAAAACTTTTACTATAATGACCAGATTCGGCATTAAATAACCCAAAAAGGGTTGATATGCCGTAAAACAAAACTACCAAACCAAACCACGTCTAATGACTGGATCAAATTTAATGCAAATCTTATATTGTATTTTCAAATGAGAGGTTGTGACCATACTTTGGCCCCTAGAAACCCTTTAAAATACTCTGAAGAAACTGGAAATTGGGAGATATTTATTAATTGATGTGTAATACATATTGTTAAAATTTCAGAAAAATTGGAGGTATCTGAATTTTCACAAAGGGCTTCCGCCTCTTCTTTGCATAAAACTGAATATAACAAACAGTACCCACCCTTACGCCTAGTAAGTTAATTAGTTTAGAAGTGAATCCGCTACATAGAATTATATAAGCATATACACATACGTAACTAAAATATGTATGTATATATGAAGAGTTTAAATGCAAAACGCAATAAACGGCATTTTCAAAATTGTTTAATTGCTGCTACAAAAAGTGTTCTTTTAATTAAAATAAGTTTTTGCGGCTCAATTTTAGATTTGAATATTCGTCTTTGTAATATATACGGTTAATGTAATTTGCTTGAATCATTGTTTATTGTGTATATAAATGTAGTAGAAGAAAGTACAATTGTTGAATTGCTAGTTTATAATACGTTGTAATGTCGGAATCTCTGGCGTTGTAGAACAGCTCCCTTGTTGATCCAGCGAACGGCATGGCTTGCTAACGGGACGATGTGTCGTTTCTATAGCGAGAATCCCAGCTGGGGGGGAGAACTATTTGTACTAACCGTACGTACCTTCTTGTTCACCGCCGCGTCGTCGTCACTTGATATCTCTGCAGGTTTTTTGTGTCGCTGCTGCTATCATCTGTCGCTTTGCCCCGCGTCATAATTTCGCCCTCTTTTTCCATCGTCCTGGCGGTTTCTTCATAAGCTGAAATCAAATCTTTTATACACAAAATATAACGAGCCTTCTAATTAGTTAGAGCCATTTATTTCTATTAGCTTGTCGATACTGAACCAAGCCCGTTGAGAGAGAGAAGCCTACGCTAGTTAATCAACTAATTACTTAATTACTTGTAAAGGAAGGAAGAGGGGGACATCGTCTGGCTCTCATTTTTGGGGATCCGTGTTTCCCTCTTATTTAATCGCTACATGACTAATGCGTCTTGACTTGTCAGCTTCCAGTCAAGAACTGTTATCTCAACTCCAGTTTTCCCGGTGGGAAAACTGTGACGTCACAACATCTCGTGATCGACGCACAGGTGTGATCTAACCCTCGACCCCAAGGTCTCGTCAACTGTCCCCGCGAATTGTGAGAAACAACATTGCACTAAACTTGCACGAGGTGACTTTCCAAATTTAAATTTTAAATTTCTTTTCTTTTTTCTCCATTTCATTCTTTCCAAATATGATCTACGGTTAAGATCGGATTCTAACTCTGCCTGATGAGATCTTAGTTTATAATAGCTGTTGATCGATAACATCGACACGCCAGTGTCGCAGATTTTGTACATGTCTGTGTAAATAAAAATAATCATATATAAAAGCTCTATTTGATATTGAGCACTTTTTATAAACCAGGTTTAAAGTCTTTGGATTACTACCCTGTGGATGTTTTACCTGGATTATTATATATATATATATATATATATATATATATATATATATATATATATATATATATGAGAAAATCAGATACATGCACACACATATATACATACATATACCTTAAAATCAGATCATAGAAAAACCGTCAATGAGTTAGCTATGAAGCTCAATTATCAGCTTGCAAAAACCAGAAGCTCAATCGTGGCCACCGAGAGTTACTACAGGCCGGTTGCCTAGAAAATGACGTCACTGCATTCCGTGTCAAAACAAGGACGGTCGTAATGACAATAAGAAGACATTTCGACTTCTCTATTCACTAAATAATCCATCAAAATTCAGGAAATCAACCAATTTTAATGAAATTTTCAGTATTTATTAATTAATGATCACGGAATATAATAAATCCATTACTTTATTATAAAGCTTGGTGCAAATGTATTATTTCTTGTAAACAAAAAACATCTTTACTAAAGTTATCCAAAATATCAAAACATGTTGACCATACGATATTGTAAATATTTAAAACAAAGCATTAGAAAACTTTAAAAATTGCATGTAAAAAAAGAAAAGAAAAGAACACGATTCGACTTATCCTGAAACTGATCTTTATTCAATATAAATTTAAAGAAAATAATAATTCACGATCAAATACTGCAAAAAACTGAATTATGAATTACCATTATTTAAAATTCTAACCCAATCAACCGTAAGTAATTCAAACTTTGAAATTTGTTTAAAAATTATACAAAAAAAAAGTTATTATTATTATTATTATTACTATGGTCCTTGTTTTGACACGGAATGCAGTGACGTCAGAGGGGGGCAGGAAGTTAGTTGCTTGGCCTTGTCAACTCTCAGTGGCCATGGCTCAATATTCCGTAAATAGGTATAATACCTTTGTGTATGACTTTATTTGGAACTTGATCTGAAAAATAATTTAAACTGTCCAAATACATTATATATATATGAATTATATAACTGTTCTGTTTTTAAATCTCCAAAACAATTACATGGTAAACGGTTGATGATCCCTTGTTAAATATTTCACGATTAAAGTTAAGATACCCTGTTTTGGTTTCACTGTTATATACTTGAATCTCCTTTTGTATTTGTAAATTTTCCAGCGGTAAGGCGGCTTATGCAAATGCTAAGTCTGCGATATTTTGGATTTAGTTAGTATCCCTGGGAATTTAAACTGCATTTTCATTGTTTGTTTGAAAAGACCATATATATATATATATATATATATATATATATAAAAAGTAAAAGTAAAAAAGTAGAGCACTGTAAAATGGTAGTAGTAACACAGCGTAGCGTCACTTGCTTTATATGCATCGTTCCTTCACTTATAGAAGTTTGAATGCCTGTACGCTTCGCCGCCGTTAATGTGTTAAAATTATCATTGTTTATAAGCTGTTCAGAACTGGCCTAGCGGTTAGCGACGTTGGACTGGGGTTGAAAAATACTTGTAATCCAGGGTTTCGAATCGTGTGACCGGTGGTGAATAGTCGTACTTCTATGCTGATGAGTCTCAATTGAAAAGAGACGAAACGTATACGTCCATAGATAAAAAATAAACAATAACAAATATTTATATTTGAAGCTCCTCGTTAAAAAGTAGAGCACTGTAAAATGGTAGTAGTAACACAGCGTAGCGTCACTTGCTTTATATGCATCGTTCCTTCACTTATAGAAGTTTGAATGCCTGTACGCTTCGCCGCCGTTAATGTGTTAAAATTATCATTGTTTATAAGCTGTTCAGAACTGGCCTAGCGGTTAGCGACGTTGGACTGGGGTTGAAAAATACTTGTAATCCAGGGTTTCGAATCGTGTGACCGGTGGTGAATAGTCGTACTTCTATGCTGATGAGTCTCAATTGAAAAGAGACGAAACGTATACGTCCATAGATAAAAAATAAACAATAACAAATATTTATATTTGAAGCTCCTCGTTAAAAAGTAGAGCACTGTAAAATGGTAGTAGTAACACAGCGTAGCGTCACTTGCTTTATATGCATCGTTCCTTCACTTATAGAAGTTTGAATGCCTGTACGCTTCGCCGCCGTTAATGTGTTAAAATTATCATTGTTTATAAGCTGTTCAGAACTGGCCTAGCGGTTAGCGACGTTGGACTGGGGTTGAAAAATACTTGTAATCCAGGGTTTCGAATCGTGTGACCGGTGGTGAATAGTCGTACTTCTATGCTGATGAGTCTCAATTGAAAAGAGACGAAACGTATACGTCCATAGATAAAAAATAAACAATAACAAATATTTATATTTGAAGCTCCTCGTTAAAAAGTAGAGCACTGTAAAATGGTAGTAGTAACACAGCGTAGCGTCACTTGCTTTATATGCATCGTTCCTTCACTTATAGAAGTTTGAATGCCTGTACGCTTCGCCGCCGTTAATGTGTTAAAATTATCATTGTTTATAAGCTGTTCAGAACTGGCCTAGCGGTTAGCGACGTTGGACTGGGGTTGAAAAATACTTGTAATCCAGGGTTTCGAATCGTGTGACCGGTGGTGAATAGTCGTACTTCTATGCTGATGAGTCTCAATTGAAAAGAGACGAAACGTATACGTCCATAGATAAAAAATAAACAATAACAAATATTTATATTTGAAGCTCCTCGTTAAAAAGTAGAGCACTGTAAAATGGTAGTAGTAACACAGCGTAGCGTCACTTGCTTTATATGCATCGTTCCTTCACTTATAGAAGTTTGAATGCCTGTACGCTTCGCCGCCGTTAATGTGTTAAAATTATCATTGTTTATAAGCTGTTCAGAACTGGCCTAGCGGTTAGCGACGTTGGACTGGGGTTGAAAAATACTTGTAATCC
The DNA here is from genome assembly GCA_963556195.1 of Sepiola atlantica. NCBI lineage: Eukaryota > Metazoa > Mollusca > Cephalopoda > Sepiida > Sepiolidae > Sepiola > Sepiola atlantica. The sequence continues at coordinate 171,090,983 of OY744522.1, read as the reverse complement.
AGGGTTTCGAATCGTGTGACCGGTGGTGAATAGTCGTACTTCTATGCTGATGAGTCTCAATTGAAAAGAGACGAAACGTATACGTCCATAGATAAAAAATAAACAATAACAAATATTTATATTTGAAGCTCCTCGTTAAAAAGTAGAGCACTGTAAAATGGTAGTAGTAACACAGCGTAGCGTCACTTGCTTTATATGCATCGTTCCTTCACTTATAGAAGTTTGAATGCCTGTACGCTTCGCCGCCGTTAATGTGTTAAAATTATCATTGTTTATAAGCTGTTCAGAACTGGCCTAGCGGTTAGCGACGTTGGACTGGGGTTGAAAAATACTTGTAATCCAGGGTTTCGAATCGTGTGACCGGTGGTGAATAGTCGTACTTCTATGCTGATGAGTCTCAATTGAAAAGAGACGAAACGTATACGTCCATAGATAAAAAATAAACAATAACAAATATTTATATTTGAAGCTCCTCGTTAAAAAGTAGAGCACTGTAAAATGGTAGTAGTAACACAGCGTAGCGTCACTTGCTTTATATGCATCGTTCCTTCACTTATAGAAGTTTGAATGCCTGTACGCTTCGCCGCCGTTAATGTGTTAAAATTATCATTGTTTATAAGCTGTTCAGAACTGGCCTAGCGGTTAGCGATGTTGGACTGGGATTGAAAAATACTTGTAATCCAGGGTTTCGAATCGTGTGACCGGTGGTGAATAGTCGTACTTCTATGCTGATGAGTCTCAATTGAAAAGAGACGAAACGTATACGTCCATAGATAAAAAATAAACAATAAGAAATATTTATATATATATATATATATATATATATAATAGGTGTGGTTAGTGTTACTTCCTATATCCTGTTCTGTTTTCTATAGATTGGCCTATATCCTGTTTCTTTGTTGTCAATATAATGGGTGAATTTATTTTAACGTGGTTCCTTGTATTTCTATTTTAGGTTTTAATTTTTAAATTGTTAGATTTTTGTTTAGTTTAGTTTTTTTATACTTTATTTATTTATTTATTTATGTATCGTTAGCCTAAGGTAGATTTATTTCTGTGTAGGTAGCTGTTTTCTATCTCACTTCTACAGATAGATTTCGGAGGTCTTTAAAGTTTAAATATAATATATATATAATATAGTGCTAAGTCTGCGATATTTTGGATTTAGTTAGTATCCCTGGGAATTTAAGCTGCATTTTCTTTCTTTGTTGAAAATGACTCAAAGCTTCTTTAGATTATATATTGGGTATTTAGATCTGTATGGTTAGGTTTCCTTCTTCTTATCTATTTGCCTATCTGGTACCGAAGGTACTTAAGCGGATTTTTTTTATCCATCTTTTATTACTATATAATTTTATATGCTAACTACCATGTCACAGAATTGCTCTTACATGTAGTGTTTTAATAGTATTAACATTATTATTATTATTAGTAGTATTATTTGATATGCAAAATACCATTGTAGTCTTAAGGGTAATGTTTTATTATTATTTATATAATTATATATATATATTAGTGACATAAAAACTAAATTGTTTCTACATTTGGTTATTGGGGAAGTGGTCATTTGATCAGTACCACTGGAGATCCATGAATTCAATAGCTGTTCTGTTTTTAAATCTCCGAAACAGTTACATGGTAAACAGCTGATGATCCCCGTTTAATATTTCACAATCTGATTTAAGATCCTCTGTTTTTGTTTCACTGTTATATACTTGAATCCCCTTCTGCATTTGTAACTTTTCCAGTGGTAAGTCGGCTTGTACAAGTACTAAGTCTGCATTATTTTGGATTTAGTTAGTATCCCTGGGAATTTAAACTGCATTTTTTTTTCTTTGTTTAAAATGACTCAAAGCTTCTTTAGCTTCCTGTACTGAAGATTGCGTAAGCATGAAACATCGATGTCTCTAGGTAATAAATAATTAATGTTTATTTATAAATATTATGGTATAGCCCCCTTTACTAAGGCTGGGCACTGTGTATGAATTTAATAACAAGCAGTACTACTAGCTTCATGGTGAAATCCAACACGATTTGTTGTTGTTGTTGTCGATCACTCTACGCCGTTTGATCTGAATACTCGCCGACTTGGTATTTACAAAGTTAAATTCAATCTAAATTCTAAGCTAATTTCTGGTGGCCAACCGGTAACTTTTCTGACTGCGAATCAGTGGCGATTTGTGATCGGAGTTCACGCCCGTCAACCGTCGGGAATTAGCTTCCTGCACTGAAGATTGCATAAGCATGAACCATCGATGTCTGTAGGTAATAAATAATTAATATTTATATATATATATATATATATATATATATATATATATATATATATATAAAATAATTCTTTTTTATTAATAAATATTTATTATCCACAAACATGTTTCATGTTCACTAAAAATCATCAGTGTGGTATATATAACTACCGATGGTCGAACAATTTGAACACTAAACTTCAGTAACTCCAATCCAACATCTTCATATTAAATGTGACAGAAATAAACGCTATATTTTATTTACAAATATAGTAAGTCTCAGAAAAAGGGAGAGAACTTTCACAATATTACTTAATTAGAAACTTTTCATATTTCTCTCAAACTTGAATGGAATACTAATGCTGAGTTAATCAATGTTTGTCTCTCTTCCAATTTTGAGAATTTGATTTTGTCATTGTTATATATATATATATATATATATATGCTTCTGACTTCATTAAGCTCGGACCTCGGTCCTACTGCTCCCAGCAGTGGCTACTACTTCTTCCCATCATGTCAACCCAATATTTTCACGTACTTGCATGACATTTTTCTTAATATTATCATCCTGAAGAAGTCTTACAAATAAAGACGAAACGTTAATGAATATATAAAAAAAACAAAAAAAAACATCCTTTTTGGTTTTTCCTTTTTCATTTCCCATCACGTCGGATTACCTTCATCCTTCCTTTCTCATATATATATATATATATGTTTTTTGCTTTTATTTTGCATTGTAATTTTTCAATCCAGTTAATAGCCACAAGGTCTTCATCATCAATGAAAAGCAAGACTGGTAAAATGGCAGTAAAAATAAAAATTAAAAAAATAGTAAAGTCAAAAATGTGGCCAAATTGGAAGAAGGACAAATGTTTTCTTAAATGATCTTGGCACAACTTGATCCTCAAACTTGATTCACTGAATTGATTTTACTCATCAGACAAATTCATACAAACCAGAAAATAAAAAAAAAGAATGAAAATGACTAAGTTTGTAATTTTTCAATTAACTTCTATTTTAGGTGAATCTTAATGTGGTGCAGTTTCCCCCACGGGTTTTCTGTTTTGTCCAGTGATCTAAAAACCGCTTTTGAATGGTTTGCTGATTTTCTCATCACAGAAATAAATTCTGGAGATTGCCCAGAATCAAAGCATTTTCTTCTTCTTCTTCTTCTTCTTCTTCTTCTTCTTCTTCTTCTTCTTCTTCTTCTTCTTCTTCTTCTATCATGAATGGACCTCACATACAGATTTACTATTATTATACTAAAGCTGAGTTAATCTACGTTTGTTTCTCTAAGACTTTTTTGCTGTAGATTTTTATCACACAAAATGCACGTTTAAATATTCTTTGGTTTTGGGATTAAGTTATGCTTGAAAAAAAAACCCCTTCCATTTTAATTGTTCTAATCATCTGGGGATCAAAGGTTTGAGGGTGAACTTACCTAAAACTAAAGCATGGACGGCGGCACCGGGGGGGAGGGGCTCAAGCCCCCTCACTTTTTGACTTGGGCCCCCCCCCCCCACTTTACGGTCATTAAGTTGATATGCATATGCTTAACCGGGCCCCCCACTTTTTAGGAGAAGCCCCCCCCCCCCCACTTTCATAATTATCCCGCCGGCCTTGTAAAGTGATGACATGTTGCTCTGTCTACACTCCTTAAGGGACTCTGGTTGGTATCCTTGTTCTGTGTGCCGGAAGGGTGTTAGATGCAATGCGGTACAATGTAACCTGTGCCTATTGTGGGTCAAAAAAAAGTTCCAGTGACCTGAAGGGTAATATAGCCCTGAACCCTAACTTCAAGTGTAGGAAATGCATGGAACAGGCGCATCCTATTGACGGTCGTCCACACAAAGAGATGATACTGGATAACAATATAAGGAAGTTGGACTGCTCCACTATGCCAAGTTGAGCAAGTCCATTATATGAATTCTGATAGTCTGAGAGTGAATAATTCTATATATAAATATTGCCTCATTAAAGCAACATTTGGATATTTGAGCCGGTAAGTGTAAATTTGATTCTATAGATTGAAACAAATAATATTTTGGAGAAAAGAAAACGGCATAGTTTTTTAAAAAGTAAAGCAAAATACATTGCACCTAAATATACTACTGGGCAACGCCGAGTAGGTAAAGCTAACATGTATATATATATATATATAAGTATTTCCAAAATGTTTTGGAAACGATCGTATGCCATACTGGACTTGATGTTCTAATTCTTGGAACAATTGTAATGTTTTAATTCCTTGAATATTTATATATATATATATATATATATTTATGGGTTCTTACAAAAAATATATATTTAAGTATATACTCTCTATAATATCCGAAAATGTTCCAAATTGCAAGCTCAATGAAGTCGTATTACAAGCTTCAGAGCATATATATATTTTATAATTGCATTCCAATGACTCTCAGAACAATCAATTCATGACCATAACTTTCATCTGTTCTCTCAATTTTTTTATCTTCATCGTTGAACAACTATAACCATAACTTTAATCTGTTTTTTCAATTTCTTTATTTTTATATATCGGTGAATACCTGTAATTCCTCTTTGTCTCACAAACAAAATCTTTTTATATAATTATATTTTTATGTTTATTTCTTTCCAAATTCAGTACTTTTTTTACATCTTACACGCATTTCACAGCAAAATCAAGAGAAATACATAGTCTTCATCTTAACTTCGTTGTTCATCAGATAAATTGTTCATTCAATAGTAATAGGAAAAACACATCATTCCAGAGACATGAGAAAGAAAAATGGGGAAAAGTTTTTAAAAAGTTGTTGACAAAGGTAACGGCAAGTCAAAATACATGAAAAAATAAAACTCAGATAAAAAATGATGAAATAACCCCAGGACCCACCCTCTAAGAAAATCTTATTCCCCAAACTTGAAACGACCGCACTGAAGAGCTGTGATACAGCGAAACAGTCTGTATGTGGAAGACTATATTTATATAGTCTTCCCTTTCTTGAGTAGAGTTTATTTGTAAGGATATCGCCAACTGCCATTAGCTTTAAGGCATAGCTCATTGGCAAAAGTAATTCAAGCTCCCGGCACTTGACAATGTTTATATTGAGATATCACTTACATTAAGTCAGTGTCGTATGATAGCGCAAGGGTAGAGGCGCTGACTGTCAGCTCGACGGTTGAGTTTCAATCTCGGCTTGAGGCACTAGCTGGTCTAGCTGCACTGAAGAGCTGTGATACAACGAAACAGTCTGCATGTGGAAGACTATATATATATATATATATATATATATATACAGGGTGGGCAAAAATAAGGGTCCTATTTTTAAAAATTCATAACTTTTTTATTTATTGATTTTTTTAAATTTTTTTTTAGAATAAGTAAAGGACCCCTTCCGAAGCAAGCATGAGCCGTATTAGCCCTAAGGAACGTACCCTCATTTAGAAAACATTATTTTTGCTTAAAAAACTCAAAACAGTGTAAAAAAACAATACTTTAGTTTTTGTAAGTTTTAAGAAGTGTTTTTCGGCTAAAATTTGTTTTGTTTATTTCAAAAAATCTCGGAAGGGTCAGTCTACACACACATAAAGTTTGGTGAGTTTAACTTTTATTTTGTGGAAGTTATTCAAATTCAAGTTATTCAAATTTAAAGATAGGACCCTTATTTTGGCCCACCCTGTATATATATATATATATATATAACCTGCTGAAATTTATTTGAAACTATGTTTTCTCATAGTAAATTTGAATTTGCATAATGACATTATTTTACAAGTGGATTAGAAGTATTACATTATACACCAGCTTAAAAAAATCAGGAAAACGCTGATACTCACCCAATGAGACAAATACAATTTTTCAAATAATAATTGAAACTTCTTGTACTAAATATTCACTGACTTTTTTTAGTAACTTACAAGTTGTTCCCCCCTGAAGATGAATATACTTTGGTGCTTATGCTGATTAGCGGCCATATAAAAAATTATTTTTATATAAAAACAATAATATATACTTAGTAAGCATTATATTCTTACTCACTGTACGAAAAAGTAGAAAAAAATATCCACTAGAACTTTAATTACAAGTATTTTTCCATTCTGCGTATCATAACAGCGACTCGTTCAGTAAGCCTCCATCTTGTTTTTTAAGAAGATTTCAAGGGCAGATAACTGAAATCTTCTTAAAAAACAAGATGGAGGCTTACTGAACGAGTCGCTGTTATGATACGCAGAATGGAAAAATATTTGTAATTAAAGTTCTAGTGGATATTTTTTTCTACTTTTTCGTACAGTGAGTAAGAATATAATGCTTACTAAGTATATATTATTGTTTTTATATAAAAATAATTTTTTATATGGCCGTTAATCAGCATAAGCACCTATACTTTTGATTACTTTGAAATGCCCGGATATAAACTCTTCCAATGAACATCTAAACTAAACAAATCTATGTTCAAATTTGAATAATAATTTTGTTTGTTTTCATATAGTTTTTTATATATTTCCTAACTATATTTATGCTCTATGTGTAATATTGAGCATCCCCTATTGTATTAGGATTTTCTTCCGTATCTGAGACATTGTCTCCTCTGACATCCTTGATATAATACTCATAGCCATAATTATTCTTTAATATATATATGAATAAAGATAGGGATAAAATGATGTAGAAGAGCTTGGAAAATTAAAAAAAGAAAGCCAAAAACTATATTATTTATGTATTCATCAGCGTTTCGTCTTTATTGTAAGACTTCCTCAGGATGAATTTGATTTGCCTGAAAGCAGCGAGCTTCAGCGGGTTGTAATTGAAAGAAAAATCAAAAAAGTGAGAAGGCAGAACAAAACTGTGTGTCAAGCAGCAGCAGTCTATAGAGTTTTTAGGAGGTGGATGTGATGTGCTGGTTGAGATGAATTTATTAATTCGGCCTTGAAAGAAAGATTTTTGACTGGGTCATCTTATATATATATATATATATATATATATATATATATATATATATATATATATATATATGTATGTATGTATATAATGTGTATAGGGTACAATTTGATATACTCAAAACATATTAATTAAAATTTCAAATTAAAATTCTGGAACTTTTTTTAATGGAAATTGCTCCAGACAAGACATGAAGCCACTTGATGTAAGGAGCTAAGAAGAACGAAAGATGATTCTTTAAAAGACCAAGGCTATAGTTAGGAGGAAAACAGTCAGCAGGAAGATAGTTCCACAAGCCTGCAGTTCTTGGAAAGAAGCTACTGGATGGGAAGCTGTATTACAATGAGGTATCAAAACAGCGAATTGATGGAGACCACTAGACCAACGAATCAAACTTGTGTGGTCTCTTCTCTTAGCTAAATATTTTCCCATTGCAGGCCTGCAGCATGCATCTATGCACCCTAATAAACATGCAGCACTGCATGTTTACAGGATGACATACATCATTTTCAGCTGTTTTAATTGTGAAAGTTAAATCCTAAATCATGTCTCATCATCCAACCATGTTGTCCTCCAAGTAAAGAAAGCTGAACTTCTGATAAACTGTCTTTGTATTCTTCTTCCCCTTCTAAGATGGCCAGTGTTATGTGTAGCATGTATTGTCTTCCAGACACCGATAGGTTTATTGTTCATTTACAGTGATGTTTTCCTGTACTTAATATATATAAAGCAAAGATATCTGACTGTGTGCGTGTCTGTCCACGCATGTAAGTCCAGTGGCATATTTGGAATCAGCAGATTTAACACTGAGAAAAATCTTTAAATGTATGTTTATTAAATCTCTCTCTCTTTCTCTCTCCTTTTCTCTCCCTCTTTCTCTCTTCATCTCTCTCTCTTTCACACCCTCTTTTTCTTTCTCTCTCCATCTCTCTCTCTTTTTCTCTCCCTCTTTCTTTCCTTCTTTCTCTCCCTCTTTCTCTCTCCATCTCTCTCTCCATCTCTCTCTCTCTTCATCTCTCTCTCTCCATTTAACATTACTTTGTCCTTGTTCGGTTCAACGGGTAAATTGCCTCCAAACGCCACTGTATGGTCATGTCTAAGTCTTTCTTTGCCTCCAAGTCTTTCTTTGGCCTGTCAACCTTCCTGCGATTCAAGACATTCATGCTGCTGCAACAGTTTATCCAGGAGTATGAAAGCAACCGTATGAACATAACCAATTCGTCCTTAGGATAACCTCTATGCTGGGCAAATCTATATAGTCATTTTATTTCTACCTACTATTTCTTCTTAGTCTTGTCCGTAATATTCTCTTTCTTTTTATTTCAATTCTTCGATTCACTCTTTTTAATTTTCTTCCTTTTCTTTTTGTAAAATGCCACTTCGCAGTACTATGCTTTTAAAGTTAAATGTAGATAATTGTTTACTAAATGGTTGAACTACGATTCATTTGTGCTATAAATTTGAATTATTTTATTACTTTTAAAAATAATATCATTTGCTGCTGCTTCCAATATGAGATATTGTCACTATTTATATGTTACTTTATTTTTTAACTAGCAGGAGGACCCGATGCTGCTCGGGATTGAATGAGGATCACTACTATGTACTGTTTCACTATGCTCATAATGCACGAGCTGCAGAATCACAGACACAGAGGTTACAAAGGCAGCAAAACGATACTTTGCAGCATCATAACGCCTGAGCTGCAGAATCACAGACACAGAGGTTACAAAGGCAGCAAAACGATACTTTGCAGCATCATAACGCCTGAGCTGCAGAATCACAGACACAGAGGTTACAAAGGCAGCAAAACGATACTTTGCAGCATCATAACGTTCGAGCTGCAGAATTACAGACACAGAGGTTACAAAGGCAGCAAAACGATACTTTGCAGCATCATAACGTTCGAGCTGCAGAATCACAGACACAGAGGTTACAAAGGCAGCAAAACGATACTTTGCAGCATCATAACGTTCGAGCTGCAGAATTACAGACACAGAGGTTACAAAGGCAGCAAAACGATACTTTGCAGCATCATAACGCCTGAGCTGCAGAATCACAGACACAGAGGTTACAAAGGCAGCAAAACGATACTTTGCAGCATCATGACGCCTGAGCTGCAGAATCACAGACACAGAGGTTACAAAGGCAGCAAAACGATACTTTGCAGCATCATAACGCCCGAGCTGCAGAATCACAGACAGAGGTTACAAAGGCAGCAAAACGATACTTTGCAGCATCATGACGCCCGAAATACTGAATCACCGGAATCGCGGAATTCTAGAATTAAAACAAGAAGAATCTCTGTTGACCAACGAACAGTTGGACATGGCCGGTGTTATGATTTTCAGCTCTTTGATGAAAATGCTATTTTACAACAGATGTCTCAACACTTCTGTTGCAATTTAAAGGATTCTACATGTCCTCATTGCCATGCATTCAGGTGGGAAGGTGAACTAAAGTCACTGTGTTGTGCACAGGGCAAGATTTTACTGGATTTTGTACCTCCTCCACCAACAAATCTGAAAAAGTTTTATGACATCAATATGTCTGGAAATAATTTTCTAAAAAACATATTTGCTCTGGCCAGCTTGGGTTGTAAAGAGATCAAATACAATGGCTTTAACGCAATCTTCAAAATACAAGGCAAATTGTGTCACAGGATTGGATGTCTGTTACCTCATCTACATGAGTCACCTACATTTGCTCAGCTTTACTTTCATGACTCAGAGAAGACTAGCCACTAGGTTATTAGAGCAAAACATTCTTAAAGAAGTTCAACTGACCCTTCATTAGAACAACCACTACATTAAAAGCTTCAAGGCAGCCATTGAATTTAATGTAAACCATAACCTTGAAATAGTGCTTCATGCCCAGAAACACTTGAAGCCTCAGAATGGCCACTGCAGGACCTACAATCTTCCATCGAACTCTGAAGTTGCTGCACTCATCCCTGGCTCTACAGTTGGAAACCTTGATATAATACTCCACTGCCGTGAAGGTGGTCTTCAACAGATTAACCAAGTGCATCGTTCATATGATCCACTGCACTATATACAACTCTTCTCTTCTGGTTGGCAGGTTGGGCTGAAAAGAACAAATAACCGAACACTGACTCAAGCTGACTTTTATTCACATCGGTTGCAAGTTAGAGAGAATGATTTCAATCAAGCCACCGTCTTATGCAACAGTATTCTGTAGACACATATGCCGACATTCAGTTGAGTCATTTGCAGGAAGTAACTAAAAGACAATTCGAGCTGAAAAATATTCAGACCTATTTGATGCAGTTACAGAGTGATACCATTAATGCCGGCCATAAAGTAATATTAACACCTACAATTTATGGATTACCAAGATTTTACAATGAACTGTTTCAAAATAGCATGACTGTGGTTCGCACTATGGGTAAGCCAGATTTTTTTTATTACATTCACGACAAACCCCAAATGGAAAAGGGTCCTTGAGACTTTGGATCCTGGAGAGCAGTCAAGTGATCACCCAAACCTTTGTGCAAGAGTTTTTCATCTCAAGTACAACAGTTTAATGGAAGATCCTTTGAAAAAGCAAGTTCTTGGAAAAGTAAGGGCACATTCAGCAACAATTGAATGGCAGAAAAGAGGGCTCACTCATGCACATATACTACTGATTATGGAAGAAGATGACAAACCCAGAATTACAGATACTATCGACAGATTTGTTTGCTATGAGATTCCTGATAAAAACAAACATCCTATTCTTCAGAAAATCATCACATCTAATAACATCCATGGACCCTGTGGTACAGCAAATCCTCGCTCACCGTGCATGGAGGGTGAGGGAAAAGATAGACACTGTTCAAAAAGATATCCCAAACCTCTGCACACTTGCACCATTGTTGGTGAAAACTCATACCCAGAGTACAGGCGCTGTTCAACTGAAGATGGAGGCTTAGCTTATATTCTAAACGAAACGGTAGTGAGTTTAGTGTTGACAACAGATGGATTGTGCCATACAACCCATATCTCTCCCTTCGCTATGATGCACACATCAATTGTGAGGTAGTTCACAGTGTCCAAGCAGTGAAATATTTATACAAGTACATTGGCAAGGGAAATGACCAAATCACATTTACAGTCCGTGATAATCAAAACAATGATGTTCACATGGCTGATGAAATTGAGATATTCCTAAATGCACGGTACATTTCAGCCAGTGAGGCATTTTGGCGAATATAAGAGTTCCCTCTACATTCACGGAAGCCAGCTGTTGAGAAACTTCCTTGCCACATGCCTAGAGAACAGCTTACATTCTATGAGGAAGGACAAGAACACAGTGCTCTCTTGCATGGAGAACCTGTTACCAAGTTGACAGACTATTTCAGAGTTAACCAAGAAGATCACGAGGCTCATGAAGTACTGTACCCAGATATGCCAAAGTATTTTACCTGGAACAAAGGACAGAAAAAGTGGCAGCGACGGAAACATGGACTTAGATATGACAATCACAAATTCATAGCAGAGACATTTGGTCGCATACCAACAATATCTTTAAGTCGTCATCAGTCAGAGCTGTTCTACCTACATATGTTACTTCATCATAAGGCTGGTGCAACATCTTTTGATGACTTAAAGACCATTGAAGGTCAGCTCTATCCAACATACCAAGAAGCTTGCCTGACACTGGGGCTATTGGATGATGACATAGAGAAGGACAAGGCCATAGAAGAGGCATCATCAATTTTATTTGGTCCACAGTTACTGTTCTATTGTACTGTATGCCAACCGATATGCTTGCCTTCTGGGATCGGTGGAAAATGAAACTAGCTGAAGATATCATGCGGAAGAATCATGAAGCAGTCATGTCTGAAAGATCCATGCACATTTGACGTTGACCATAATGCACCAATGACGGATATTTTGATGTCGTTACCAAAATTCGTCTTTGGTTAACATATATAAAAAAAAAGTGGGAATCAACAATGAGACAAAAATAAGCAAGAGAAAGAAAAGTAAAAAACGTGAAAGAAAATTAAAACACATGGAGAAGAAGATAATGTTTGACAATGGTTGAGATTTTTATTTTTATTTTCCACCACGTGTTTTTAATTTATTTTATTTTGTTCAAGATTCAGGAGAGACTTCAGCATGATAGGCTTGATCTTCATCTCAATTTTGAACTTCCCATACTGGATCCAACAATTCTAAAAGTGACAGAAATTGGCCAAATCATAAAGGAAGAAACTGATTTTGATTTTCATCAGCTTCAAATCTCTGTAGAACAATGCTGCCCACTTTGAACTCTGAACAAAACAAAGTCTTTCAAGAAGTAATCAAGTCAGCCGTTGAAGGAATAGGGAAACTTTTCTGTTTAAATGCTAGCGGAGGCACTGGGAAACCCTATACTATGAATGTCATCCTTGACTACCTTCGATCACAAAAGAAGATCGCTTTGGCTACTGCTTTGTCTGGTATTGCAGCAACACTTTTGCATAATGGACGAACCCTTCATCCCAGATGCAAAGTCCATTTGACAATAAAAGATGAATCAACTTGCAATTTCAGTAAAAGAGATGCCATAGGACAACTAATGCAAAAAGCTATGTATTTTTTTTTTTTTTACCATATATTACATTCATTCATTGTACCAAATTTTTTAAAATAAATTTTATTTATCGAATAGAAATTTTAAAGAATTTATTTTTCTACAGAATTAAACGGAATAAAATATAGTAGAACATAAGTCTACATTTTAAATATTTTGACATCCTCCGATTAAAAAAGTATTAACATATTGTTATCACTCGAGGCCCATTTTAGTAGACGTATACGACACGTTGGCAAAGGAGGATCAATTTACGTTAGAGTTGCATAGCGAACTGAACCCCTTCTAAAATCTAAACTGGTAAGTTTAAACAAATTTTCTTTTGATAATCTGAATTTTTGTTGCTTAATGGATAGTAATCCGAAAAAAAATTGTATAAAGATTTTAGACTGGGGTGGGTCATCTATAGGTTCGCCAAATATAAATTTTGTTACGCCGTCTTCTGAAACAATAAAATAACTTCCAGTTAACAACTTTCTTCTATTTATCGAAGAGAATTTAAAGATTTTGTTTTCTAAACATTTTCCCTGTGGGTACCTTTTACTTAGTTTAAAATGTAATATTTTTAATATGTAACTTAAAACAACTAGCAAAAATATCTTCTTTATTCTTCTTCTCGTCAGTCCTCCTCCCCCTCTTCCCCCTCCTTCTTCTTGTTCTCACATATGCAATATCCTTTAAAGGACATTTTTTTAAAAATGGTGAAATCCAACAGAATAGAATAAGATACATTTCAAACTTTATTCGTATTTTAATTTATCTTTTTCCGCCTCCAGAAATATTGCAAACAAGGTAATCCCGGGACGTTCATTAGGCTTTTATCGTTCTCAATAGAATAATCTCGACGCAAGCAGATTATATATAAATCTGGTGATGGCTTGTCTTTCTGTAAGCAAGTTCACAGAATAAATTTCTACAGTAATTTTATTATTATATATATAGATAGATATATAGATAGATAGATAGATATACATAGATATTCTCTAGTGTGTATATATATATATATATATATATATATATATATATATTATTATTATGTTTGTAATAAATATTTTTTTTAAATCCATAGACATATATATGTTTTGTGTTCACTTAACACTCATTAGTATGGATTATGAAACTGTACCGACTGTCAGATGATTTGAACCACGGATCCAAATTCTTTGAATTTAATTTTCTGTTTAAAACCCCTTAAGCTTAAGCCTTAAATTTTAGACACTTTTCTAGAATCAAAATCATGCAATGAATTTTGACTAAAATTGGAATAAAGATTTTAAAGATCAGGTTTAGTATCATTATATGTTGATTTTAGTCTTGTTAAGGAGACATAAAAGTGGTGCAAAACTGTTTTGTTCCGGGGGAATTAATTCGACCCACCCTAAGACGAATATTCCTCTAGTATATATAATATATATATATATATAAATAATTATCATTATTTTTGTCATAAATATTTTTTAATATCCATAGACATATATAGCTTCTTACCGCGAGGCCGTCATGAAAATCCCACTTTAAATTTATTGGAAATAAGTTTTGCATCTTTATTTGTAAACACACAAATAATGAGAAACAGCATTCAAATCTACATAAAGGAAGAGAACTGGCTAAATTTTAGATCTCAAATTAATTTCTCTGAAAGTGCTCGACTTACAGAGCTTAATAATAATAATAATAATTTTTTTTAATAAATACTTTTTTATATCCATCGATGTATGTTTTGTGTTCACTTAACACTCATGGACAATCAAATTGTACTGCTGGTCGAACGATTCAAACCTCGGATCTGAATATCTCGATACTATATGCGAATATATATATATACAGTGAACCCCCGCTATTCACGGGCTGGCCATTCGTGGTTTCACAAATTCGCGGGTTTTTCAGCATAAGCATTGACTTAACATTTTCTTCATAAATTCAGTAGAACTTACAAATAGGAGAATCATTTAAGTCCAACTAAAGCCAATATGACAAAAAACAAACGCAATTAAAAACGCTAATTATTCTGTAGGATTCATATTAAATGTGGCTCATACAAAAGCATTGGTGTTCCAAATTTTCGCGAACTTTATACAGAACTAAAATATTCAAAAAATCAACCAACTTGCAAGCAGAAAGTGCTAACCTACGCTAATTTGGTTGTTTTCATGCAAAAAAAAACATCCTCTAGTACAAAAACCTGATTTTTAGTGAACTTTGATGTATCAAAATCTATTCGCAGAGTTTCTGGAATGTAACCCGCACGAATAAGGGGGGGTGTGCTACTGTATATTATTTTTTATATTTCATTGAAACAGAAACACGACGTGTATTATATGGTTATTTAATCAGACAAGTTATAAAGAATATAATTTTTTGACAAAAGCAAAAAAGACAAAGAGGCTACAGATCTTTTTTGTTTTTTGACAGTGACATAATGCTGGATAAACTGAATAAATCAAACTACAAAAGAAAGCTGAGGAGAAATGTGTGCATCTCGTTCGAAACGAACCAGCATGGAGAAAAAACCCTGCCAGGATTTTCTATGGGGGGGGAAAAAAATCAATAATTGCTTGGATTGATATCAATGAGTAGAGAATGAAATACAACATTATTTTAATGTTTCCTCTCAACTGCTATGCGTTTCCCGCCATCACATTCTCATTCTATCTTTATGTATCCCTCCCCCTCTCTCCCCCTCCCTCTCTCTTCTACATTACATATGTCCCTCTCCTTCTCTTTGTCAGTGTTTATCTTATTTAATTTTTCTTTTTCCTCTTTATTTTTCTCTTTCTCTTTTCTTTTTCTTTCTCTTTCTCCTCTTTACTTTTTCTCTTTCTCGGTTCCTAATTTCTTCTTCACATCCCTCCCACCCTCTCTTTTCCTCACTTTTTGATATCTCCCTCCCGCTCTCTCCCTCTCTCTTTATTTTACTATCGTTCTCTCTTTCTCCATCTATTGCTATCTCTTCTTCCGTACCTCTCTTTACATCTTTTTCTTTTAGGTTTAGAAAGAGTGACAGACAGACAGACAGACAGACAGACAGACATAGCTCTTTCTCTCTCTTATTTCTGACATTTCCCTTTTCCCCTCTCTTTTATTTTTAGTGTTTCTTTTCTTCCTTTGCCTTTTGGCTAGGAACAAAGTGTAGTAACTGTTCTGATGCTACTTAATCTATTCTGTCCTCGGTCAGTGAAGGTGAAGTTCTTCTAAACTGAGGGAATTTTTATTTTTGTTCTAATCCATAGTGCCCCTTTTTGAGAGATCTGAATTACCCCACATTAAAAACTGACCTTGTGTCTAACTTTGCCCTCGTGGGGAGGCAAGTAAATAAGAATAATCTATTTTCTTCTATTGCCCTTTCCTCTTAGTTTTTCTTTACTCTTTATATATTTATCTCCCTTCCTCGTTGTCTATTCTCGTCCCTTATTGATAGGTCTCTTTCTGTCTTTGTTTTCAACTATCTCTATTTCTCTCCCCTCTCTCTCTCTTTATCCTTATCTTTTATATTTCTCTCTCACTCATACTGTGTTGCTCTCTCCTAGATGTCCCTTTCAATCCCCCTCTCCTTTTTTTATCTTTCTCACTTTCTCACTCTGTATTTCTCTCCCTCTCTTTCTCTTCAGTATCTCTCTTGCTCAAACTCTCTCTTGCTCAATCTCTCTCTTTCTATCTCTCTCTCTTTCTATCTCTCTCTCTTTCTATCTCTCTCTCTATATATATATATATATATCATATTGCTCTTCCTATAAGTCTTTTTCTTCCATGTTTCTCTCTCTACATTGATATCTTTCTGTTGGACTCTCCAAAATAACAAACTTTAATCATTGCGAAAATTCCTCTCTTTTTCTTTCTCTCTGTATGTCTGTCTGTTTGTCTCTCTCTCTCTCTCTCTCTCTCTCTCTCTCTCTCTCTCTCTCTCTCTCTCTCTCTCTCCTATTTTTAGGAACTGGTTATTTTATATCTTCAATTAAAAAAAAAACAACTGATAACAATAATCTTTTAAATCTTGTCACATATCATAATTCTTTGTATGACTGTTCTACGAGACATTCTAATGAAATTCAACAAGCATGTCATGAAAGTCTCAAATCTCTGTTGAACATCAATAAAATAAGTATAGATTTTAGTGCACAATGTTGTTAGAGAAACAAAAATGAAAATTTGTGCAAATGCGTGGAATATGCAAATCTAAATAATATACAACAAACTAAACTGGTTCTTTGACCATAGTCTGTGAGTGAGGTGACTCCATCAGTAAGATAACAAACAAGAGTTTAAAAATGCATGTTAAATAACATGATAGTTACAATTTATCTTCATCATTGCACCTTCTGTTAATACTATCGAGACAAATGGTTTCTAGAAATTTCTGCTCAATTGCTTTGTCCATACTTATTTTATTGCTATTTGCTTTCCTTCACCACTTGAAATGGTTCCGTCCAGGGTCTAGAAAAACGGCACATGTTTTACTCGCTAACTTTTGTGTGACCAGATGGAAGTACATATATTTATTATTATGCCATATATATTGTCACACATACATCACTCTATAGTCATACACACATACCTCTTGCTAGAGACAGTCGCACCCACATATCACATAAGTTTTATTATTGCAAACATTTCATCCCAGAAAATGTTTAATGGTAATATAGGAGTGATAAATTAGATAAACGTTTGCATTTATTCATTTAGATATATTTTTTTGGACAGTCATAAACGTACAAAGAATTATAACGTTATCATATAAAAGTAATCATTTTCACAATCTTTGATTGATATAAATCTGTAATGATTTGTATATTAATAGTATAAATTTTCTCTGCATTTTTTAAGGGTTGAGCTGAGAAGATAGGGAGATGCCAAAAGAGGTGTTAGGCTAGAGTTATCTCCCTTGGGAATATTTGGTTTTAATACCATAGGGCAGAGGTCTTCAAAGTGGGGGTCGCGACCCTCAGGGGAGTCGCGTAACCATAGAAAGGGGGTCGCCAAAATTATAACTATGGAATTTTTTAAATAATATTCAAACTTATTTTTTATTTATAAAAAATTTTGGTGGGTCACGAAAAAAAAAATTTTCCAAAAAGGGGTCGCGACAAAAAAAGTTTGAAGAGCACTGCCATAGGGCATTACTGGCACAAGATTTTGTACTCTCGTCTTTCACAAGGTGGAAAATTAAAAAAAACAAAAAAAAACAAGACTACGTCTCTTATTAGTGCGATTTCTAAACTTGTTGGCCAACGTCTGATCCAGCTCTGCTATTTAACATGCTGTTTTAAATTATTGCTTTTTATCTTTCTGGTAGAGTCAACTCACTCACAGACTATGGTCAAAGAATCAGTTGAGTTTGTTGTATATTATTATGTATCTTTATGTATTACATGCTTTTAATGTTTGTCCCTGACAAACTGTAAATAAACTTTAAATGTTATAGTTAACCAACTGTTTCTTTTAATCTTGCTGACACCTGCATGTATTATCAGTGATAATACACAATGGTTATCATTTGTGCAGAGGATAAATGTCCTTAAAATGTTAGAGTTGAATATAAAAAATCTGTACTTTATAAAAGTGTTGGCTCAGGATATACAGAATAATGCCTCTTGAATCATATTCAAGTTATCTCCCCTGAATTATACTGGCAAAGAGTGACAATGACTCCGGGTTACAAATGATGTGTCATTTTGAGCTCTATATAAGGTGTATAATTTGCCTGTCCGTCAGTTAACTCAGAATGTCTCTAACATCCACATTATTTGTTGTCAGAGAGTTATTCGCGATAATAGGTGTTTGTTTGAGACGCGTAGCTCTTGGTCCGTTCAGCCATTATGTTTTGGAACTTTAGGATTATCGTGGAAATCAGAATACGAACAGTGTCTTGTTCCACGTTTCACACCATACAAACCTTCTGTGAGAAAATAAATGTATGTTTATATATGTAATTGCCGCCATCTCTTTATTACTACCATTTCTTCAGCATTGTCTTTGTTTCCTGTTCATTTCCAACCCTCGTGTGTACCGAAGAAAACACATATTCAATAGGGTAGCTCTCGTAATGAAGAAGGAGGTCCGCCATTGTTATCAAAACGTAGAAAACTGAATATTGAATGTTCACATTTTATCGAAGAAACAGATAATAAAATACATTTCATGTGTTTAATCTGGGGATGCAATTGAAAACAAAGCCCTATGCAAAGATAAAATATAACTTTTAACAAGTAAACTTTTAATTTTACAAACAATCCAATGGTGATATGGTGGGATTTTTACAAGAATATAGGGAAAGGCATCTTTGTAAACAGGAAAGACAATGTTTTACTTTATTTTATCTCTATATTTATAAAGTTAGGGATGTGTGTATATATATATATATATATATATATATATATATATATATATATATATATATATATATTAAATAAATGTTTATTATTATTACCTACAGACATCGATGTTTCATGCTTATGCAATCTTCGGTGTAGGAGAGATGTTAATTCTTGCCTAGTTTCAAAGTCACCAATGACTCGTGGTCGATATTCTACCCCTCTGCCAACACCAATTAGCATGGAAATGAAGAGAAATGTCTGAACAGGGTTGTGAAAGCAAGAGTTTTCTATGTTAGCCGGTCAAAATTCAGGAAGAAGACATTTAGTCTTCAGCACTGTCCTCTTCCGGAAGAGATGTGGACAGGGAACTGTCTTGCCTCAACACCGCCTGCTTGATCAGAAGCGGTCTTTTTCAAATCAGCCAGCATGGGATTCGAACGTCCGATGAGCTTGCGTTAGACGTTGGTCATTCTGGGACAAGTAGCTTGGTAAAAGAGAGGTAAGCAACGCAGAGTTCTCTGAACCGATTTAAGTTTTCGCTTTCTTCCTATTTTCTTTGTTTTGTTTCTTAGAACATGTTTGTAAGACTGATTTATTTCCTGTATTCACAGTTTTACGGTGAGAAAAAAGGTGTTATATTCAGCGTTGGTCACGTGTGCGCATAATAAATACATTATTTCCTGTATTACTAGTCTTCTGAGATTTTTTTGCCCCAGATTGCTTGCTGTTACACAGGGTAATCTCCTAAATTAATGAGTGGATCATTATGAATTTTTGGATATATATTCTAAAAAATATGGTGAGTAACATGAACACATATACAGCATAATTGTTAGATCACCAAAGTTAAGCCACGTGAAGCCTGATCAGTACCAGATGGGTGACCATTTGGGAATGCGAGGCACTGTATGTCATCTTCCCATGAACGGGATATACATGCGTCTGGGAACAGCTTGTGAATTTTTATATTTCCTGTAAACTTCCTTCTTTGGAAGAAGTCGGCATAGCCCGCCCAGGACTAATACCACACTAGGTATTACCGGTTCGAACATGGGCACATTATTTTTTTGTAAATGTTAACGCTTAGGGGGTGTATGTATGTGAAATTTTTTTTTTTTTTTTTTTCATGAACCAATCATTATGTATTTTGTAATATATATTCTCAGCAACCCGGTGAGCAACATGGGCACATTATTTTATTTGTAAACTTTACCATGTCCTCAAAGAACTTTTAATCTCCTAAACTAATCAACGGATCATTATGAATCTTGGAATATATATTCTAAAAAATATAGTGAGTAACATGGGCTCATTATTTTTTTTGTAAACTTTACCATTTAGAGGATGTGCCCACCCAAACTCGCACCTACCCTCAAAATTTTAAAAAATAAGTTAGAGAAAAGAATTGCTCTACATCAAATTTTGAGTTATATTCAGTAATACATTGATAAAAGGATCGGTGCATGTGCATGAACATATGTGTGTGATCGATAAAATCCTGAACTATTGAACTTATCATTATGAATTATGGATTCGCAGCAACAGGGTATGGAATGTGAACACATTATTTGTTTTTTAAACTATACCCTTTAGGAGTACCACTGAAACCGTACCATACCCCCCCCCCCCCCCAAAAAAAAAGAAAGAATAAAAAGCATTAAAATTTAAAACTAATGTTATATTTATTGCTTGTACCCGTCATACGATGGGTATTTTACTAGTTTTATTTATAAGATGAAAAGTGAAAATTATAGAGAATAAAAAAAATAATATGAGGTTCAGGGATGGGAACAGAAGTGCACAGAGGTCCTTATTCATGCCTGAGCAATGCCAAGTTGTCTGCTAGTAACCTAATAAATACATAAGTGAAACTATTAGATATTCCAGCTAGTATATTTAGATGATGTTAAATAAGATTGACCTTGGAGTCGAGTAGCATTGCTACTTACTGACACGGTATATACCAGTCGAGGATCCATCCTCGACAATCAGTCCGACAGAGACTGGCCATTGCAGTGGTCTTTTATCTGTCGGGCTGTTGTATTAGTTCTGGGTAGTCCTAGGAGGTCCACCCACCCAGGCCTTGCCTTCCCTATTTGGGAAAGAATTAGTCAATTGCAAACTTCCTGAGACTCCCTTACTGGGGAATAGCGATGGGCCTGTCCAGGCAATTTTTAAGAGGACAGAGTGCACCACCTTCTGACCTTGTGCCATCTTAAGTGAGAAGGATGTAAATATCGATTCTTTCCTCGGCCTTTTGGCTATGGCAAAGTGTAGTATCTGTTCTGATACTACACTTCATCTTTTCTGTCCTCAATCAGTGAAGGAAAAATCCTTCTCGGCTGAGGCAATTTAAATTTTTGTCCCAATCCAGAGTCACAATTTTGGGGAGATGGATTTTTCCCACATTAAAAACTGACCTTGTGTCTAACTCTGCCCTCGTGGGGAAGCAAGTAAATAGGGACTCGAGCCCCAATAGACATTACCATCTCAGTAGTAAAAAGTCAAAGGTAATTCTTGATGCTTGTGGCACCTCCACAGGGTAATGAGTACTTAGGAGGATAAGGCAACTGACTCAGGACTTCTCTTCTCATATTCAAAACGACCTTGTGTCTCAAATTGTTTTGTGTATAAACATTTGAATATCTACTCTTATTGTTTGGATTATTTATTTGCTAAAAGAATAATGATATAATTTCAACAAATTAGGTACAAAGCCCTCACAAGTGTGTGCGGGGGCGGTCAGTGGTCATCTTATGTTTATCCTACTTACATTATGACCCATTCATCTGAGCACTGTTATTTTCTCCTTTTCACAATTTGTCAATCACTTTCACTTCAGCAGTCACCATAATACCACATTTACTCTATGGGCTACCCTAAAATATCCCCATCGTTTAAATTAAATTTTGTTTATAAATATATAATTTCATTTGGCGTTTCGTTATTTTCCACCACCCGTTTTTCTCAACTTTTTTACAAATATTTTTATTTTTTCTGTGTACAATTATCTATCATGTCGCTAGAGAATTCCGTGCTTTGTGGAATTTTTCTTTCAAAATTTTTTTAGGAGGGGGATCAGTTTCCTATGTAAAATTAACATAAAATGATCCCCTACTTTTTGACCATCACGAATTTTTTCCAAAAATTTCCAGCGACATGATGGATAATTGTACACAGAAAAAAGAAAACATTTTGGTCCGTAAAAAAGATGAACAAAACATGCAACATGGGCAAAAAGTGGGGGATCTGTTTACGTTAAATTTATATAGAAAACTGATCCTCCCTCCTAAAATCAAAAGTATTTGAAAAAAAAATCCAGAAAGCACGGAATTCTCTCGTGGCATTATAGATAATTGTACAACGAAAAAATAAAAAAGATTATTTGTAAAAAAGTTGAGAAAAACGAATTGTGGAAAATAACGAAGAAGCGCCTTTCATTTGAATAAAAATGGGCTTAGGACAACAAGAAAAAAAAAATCAGGTTAGTAAAATCCTCCAAATCTTTTCTAACAAAAATGTTTGTTTTAGAACTGAAAACAATCGAGTTGATCTCTAAATGGAAGTGAAAGTGTGACTTAAGCAGTAAGAAATGAAATAAGGATGGAATTTAGGAGTGGATAGTGTCCTTTCAAGATAAGTAACAATTGGGTTAAGATAAAAGTGAGGAGCGGTCATTTTTGAGGAATTCCATTACAAAAAAAAATGTGAATTCCTTGTTTGATTGTTAAGCTGTAGACTTGTATTATGTGTATATGTTAAATATTGAAAATATTTGATAGTATATTGTAGTTTGTCTAAAATTGAGTTTAATTAAATAGATAGATTAATAAAAAAAATTATAGCAATTAAGAATAAGGGAGACAGCTTATGCGTGCTTAAAAACAGAATTACCTCCCCTGTATTGACAATAGTTAGTAGGTGTGTCAAGCATAGGCAAATCAAAGGTGTTTTAAAATTTAAATGAAACAAGTAGACAACCACATGGATCAAAGGAAAAAAAAATAACTGCAAGAATTTAGATCAGAACAGAAAGAAAGACAGTAAGGACAGATTTTTCCAAGAGAAAAATATGGAGTAGGTTTATACGAGGCAAATGTAATATTTGTTATCTTGACTATACAAAGTAAATTTCTGTCTGCATTATTTTTACATGCAAACAGACATAATTATTTCGGTCTACAGGACTCCTTAAAGGTTTCATCTCCAGACTTTGAGGAGGCTGGAAAGGCAAGATAATTATTGTTTAAAATGCGTTAGAAAAAGTTATATATAACACTATTTGTGTGTTATGCTATCAAAACCTCGATTGAAGAATCAATTACATTCAGTATCTTTAGCCCTGCAGGCTGAGTTTCCAAATTTTCCGTGAAACCGAAGGTATCGATAGAAGATCAAATGTATAGAGTTTAATTGAAAAAAAAAAATTTCTTTTGCACAAGTAATTGAGCACTTTGGCTATTTCTCCTATAACACTAAATTACACTATATATATATAAATTCCCGAAACAGTTTTTCATAGTAAACAACTGATGATCCCTTAAATAATGTTAGAAGCAAACTAATATAATAACTGCAAAAACTAAATTGACTTACATGAGTGATTTTCCACTAAACGACTTGGGACTTAAGGGGGTTTTTTTTGGTTTAAAAAAAAAAATTTTTTTTAGTTTTAATGGTTGAGAAACTTTCGAGACTATATATATATATATATATATATATATATATATAAACAATAATAAATATTTAAAATGGACTTATCTTTAAAATATTTATTATTTTTATAAACCTTTATCTAAAAGTATATCAAGCCTTTGTGTGTGCAAGGTCTGCTTGTACTCCGAGAGGTTGATTTTTCATGTTTATATATATATATGGGAAATAAACCTCAGCACCCCCCTCCCCTTTCTCCCATCCTAAGACAAATTCACTAACACTCCCACTCCTCCCCTTTTTCACTCACAGCCATCCACATTCATTTCACTCCGTGCCACCGACTTCTCTCAGCCCGGACCTTGGTCCTGCACTCCCAGTAGTGACTACTACTTCTTCCCATCAACCCATCATTTCTATGTACTTGCATGACATTTTTCTTAAAATTATCATCCTGAGGAAGTATTACAAATAAATACGAAACGTTGATGAATACATGAAAAAAACTAAAAAAAAAAAAAAAACCTTTTGGTTTTTCCTTTTTCATTTCCCATTACATCGGATTACTCACATACTTCCTTTCTCATATATATATATATATATATCAATTAATTAAGTTCAAATATTAACAAAATGAACAAAACCAATACTTTTCAAAAGTGCTCAATATATATTAGAGCTTTTTATATTAAAATAAACATAGTTTGAGTATCCGACAATTGTTTCAGAACCTCTTCGGCTGAAACAATTGTCGGATACTCAAACTATGTTTATTTTTATATATATATTAGTTAGACACACGATCAGGTATGGTTTTCAGAAGCCAGCACACTAGGATAAGCACACTCTGGCATATAAAAAATGCCTTAGCAGCCCAGTCGGCAATTCCTGTTAGAGGTGCCTCAGGCGAATAGCAATAAACTAACCCTTTCTGGACCTACTTGGACTGAACAGAACCATACTTCAGCCTGACAACAACAAAGCCATTCTCGGACTGATTTGTATCATAATTCTATACTTAACGAATTAAATACCCAGAACAGATAGATAAGATATATATATATGTGTTTGATTTTTATTCATACGAACATTTTGGCTACATATGTGCAGACATGTTTTGACTATCTGAACATAGCTAGAACATGTCTGCACATATGTAGCCAAAATATTTGTAGAAATAAAAATTTATACAAAAATATATGTCTACCTGTTATTGAATACTATATATAATATATATATATATATATATATATATATATATATATATATATATATATATATATATTATAGGTAAAAACATTTATAACATATTCATTTGCATACATTCCAAGAATTCAACATAAACAACAGTTTCGTGTACGATCGTTTCTGAGAGGATATGGACTTTCATTGATATCAAGTCCCTTCATCAGCACAGGGTATAGACACCAACTTCGAAGCTAGAACATAGCATCAAGACTAGGGTATAGTTCCATTTCAGTTACAGCAAATTTAATAGGATGAGGGAGAGTTAGGATATGGTAATTACAACCCATTTCTAACAGTATACAAATCAATGAAATCGAACATACAAAGGGGCACAATATATATATATATATATATATATAAACAACTTGTTAGATCATCAATCTAGGAGACGGAAACTCCGATATAAAACCTTTGCTCTACATCGTCTCTCAGTTACCTTGCTTCGGCTTGTCACTGAAACCAGACTTTATAGATCATGGCCATCTACATGTACAGATATTCCTACAAGACGTGTAAAAATAAACCGGGCATGCTGAACAATATGCGCGACCACAATCGGACATTGCCATTTCCATAAAACTGTGGATCTTCCTTGATTGTGTCTGCGCCAAGGCGATCCATAATACAGGCCTGGCAAACATGCTACTGGAGTTCACGACTGGGGGCGGACATGTGAAGACCAAAATCACTACTAAATAATAATTAGAAAGAAATGTTTTAGTACGAAATTTCTTAGTAATGTCCAGTAATTAGCAACTATACATATTATTAGGAAGCAGCTTACAATAATTGATTAATTTCCATCAAATCAAATGTAAAAAGTACAAAAATATAAAAGAACAAAAGATCACTTTATTCACCATGAGCTAGACATATTTTTTATATTTCAAAGATCATGAATCAATTTGAGTATATTGACTACTTGATTACAGAAAATATAATGACATAATACGATCAGAAAGTAAATTCAACATTTCACAAAATCAAATACTTCATGAACAAAATAATGTTCGGAGAAACAATTTTGATAAGTTTTACAAAAAATTGTTATGTTTGTTACATATACAATTTGTTTTTACAGAAGATGAAGAAAATGCTTATTTCTTCATGATACGATAATACATATTATTCACAGTCTTAATAATAAAATCGGGGGTACTTAGAGATTTGAGACCACTTCCATTGTCTTCCCTGGAAAATTTTACATATAAATACATTTTTAGTTATGAAGATTCTCTAACCTTTCTTTCTATAGGGAATGCACACATACACTGACATTTATATATATATTCAGTACAACAATTATAACACAATAACTCCATTGTACAAGTTTTTTCCCTTCCCAAAGGCAATTGGGTGAGTGACACAAGATTGGCACAAGCTCAGGATTCATGGGTTTAATTCTGAGTCTGCATCTAGTTCAGTCTCTGTGCTTAGGGCCTAAAACAATATATTTTATCATGATTTGGCCCGACTGCGGTGTTGTATGGCCAGTCCATTCTTTCAAACAAATTTTAATAAAAAAATTATTTTTGACAAAATCTATTTTCTATTTAACTCCAAAATAAAAAAATGTTGTATGGTATGGCCAGTCAGTTCTTTCTACAAATTTTAATAAAAAAAATTATTTTTCACAAAATCTATTTTCTATTTAACTCCAAAATAAAAAATAATTATTTAACATTATTTTGTTTTTCAAACTCGGCATTTCACTTTTTTTCTTTCTCCTCTGAGTGTCACAAATGTCCTGATGACTGATGAACGAACACAATAGTTGTTTATCTCATCTAAAATGTAGGTCTATTGTTCATATCAGTACACTGGCCGACCGACCAAAAATCTGTGGCATCTTTCATTTAAATAAACGATTTTCTACTTTCTACTTATAGAATTTTATCATGGGAATCACTCTAAACACTTAACCCCTCATTCGCCCTGTCGTGGGGCCACAAATTTGTGACTGCAACCTAATGAAGAGGGGTAAAAAAAAAAAACGAAAACGAGGCCACTTGTAAGCCGTGGGTGGGATCCTGGTGGCTCAGCCATTCTTCCACCTCAGCCCTTACTTCGGCTAGACGAGAGATCGGAGAGATCCAATCTGATCAATCAGCTGGTCAGGTCATACCATAATATCTATAAATCATCCCCAATTATTCAATCTGATTCTTCAAAAAATCAAAACCTTATTTCTCCTTTTTATTTTCTCCCAAATAGATACTAGAAGGCGGTGGCTGAGGGTCAATCATGTTGAGAACAAAGAAGAATGCCAAAGAGTAATGTTTTCACAGAGTAATGTTTTCTGGGAGTATGTGTTATTGGTGGGCTGTTCTTGAGTAATGATAGTACCCTCTGTGAAATTTTCTTCTGAGAACAATGTATTCTGAGAACAATATATTCTAGGAATATAAATAATTATCCTGCCTATAGAATTATATTTGACAACTTTATTTGGCATTAAATAACCCACAGATGGTTGATATGCCATAAACCAAACCCCTCATAATCTATTGTGTTACAGCAAAAACAGAACGAAATAGCATTTGTATCATTTGGTTTATTCGGACTACTGTTCTCATCTTGAATGTTATTTTCACAACGTTTCGGCCGATGTAACCTCCGACCTTCTTCAAGTGTATTTTGTCGAACACATCTAAAACAAGAATAGGTTTAAGCCTCCTAAAATTCATACTAGAATTTTCCGTAAGGACCTGTGGTGTAACGGCTAAAGTAATAATCAGTTTTAAGTGACAGTCTTTTGGGGGTTGAAGGTTCAATCCTCAGTGCGGGCGATACTAAGAATAAAATTGTAAATTACTTAAGACTTCTACCCAGTCATAGCTGATGGAACAAGAACAAGCTACCCCCATGGATTAAATAAAAAGAGTTCTGTTCAAAATTCCGTACAGATTCCCGAGTTCAACAAAATACACCTGAAGAAGGTCGGAGGTTACATTGGCTGAAACATAAGAATAACATCAAAGATGAGAACAGTAGTTCAAATAATACTAATTATCAATCCTTATCTCAAAAATTCCGAAAAAATAAATTTACAAAAGATAATTAGCGAATCTCAGAATGTCTAAAACTATAACTTATGGAACATTTCTGTTAATGTCATAAGATGGTTCTTCTTCATCCAGTTTTGATACACCAGGAAAATTTTTCTGCCGTCTCTCCATGGTTCAGGTTGCATGTAGTTATATTACTTCTTACACAGTCGAGCCAGGTTTTCCTCTGTCTATCATGCTCTTTAACGTCTGGGATACCTAGATGTGTTATGGAATTAATGCAAGATTTGGCACGCTGTACATGGCCAAACCACCTGAGGTGCCGAGCGAGTAAGGCATCCGTAATACCATCAATACCAAGTTTCTGAGCGAGTAAGGCATCCGTAATACCATCAATACCAAGTTTCTGAGCGAGTAAGGCATCCGTAATACCATCAATACCAAGTTTCTGATGAAGCACGTTTGATGAGATCCTTTCTTCTAGTGTGCAGCTGCACATCCAGCTGATCATGGTACACCAAAGCCGTTGCAGATCAAAAGTGTTGGGGCCCATGTTTCACTGCCATGCAAGATGTCAGAGCGAACATTGGCTGAAGACTTAGCCCTGAATCTTGAAAGAAATGTACCTGGATGTAAGGATTGGCAGCAGCTTCCTGAACCTTCAACACAACAGCAAGCACTAATAGCGCATTCACAAGCACCACCAGCATTCAACACATCACCCAAATAGCAGAAGGTGGTTTCAGCATCAAGTGAGGCGCCATCTACATCCACATGAGTCACAGCTTCACTATCGATTGGGTGGGCAACACTCAACATCTACAGCAAACATAATCTGAATCAACCACCAGCCTCCCAATAAGACCACTACACGTTTTGTGGATTCATAAATTGCACTGGAAGCACTCCATTGAGTTTACACCGATGCTTCTGCAGCAGACAGCATGGGGAAAGATGCGAGTCCAAATAATAAAAATAAACTACATAATAGATATTTACTTCTGAAAGATAAGAATATTTGATATATCCTTTTTTATCACGATTAGCAACGCATCGGTAGAGAATTTCAGTTGACTCTCTACACATAGATAAAGTTGCCAAAAATGGTTGTGAATTACTTTGACAGTAACACACGTGCCAAAAATAAAAGACAATAAAAAGTCTGTAGTTGACAAAAACATAACATTGTTAGTATTTATTTTCATTACCTACACCACTCTGGAAGGGAAAATATATATACTAACTCAATGTTATGGGGTAAAATATAACCAAATACAATGTACTTTTTATTTACATATTGACAAACATAAAGTGGACTTGCAACACAATATGAAAGAACATACAATAAAAGGGCTTGTTACTCACCACTCTTAATGGTCTCTACTATACATGGTAGGTTTTGAATCTAAGACAGAGTTCCTTAATATTAAACCATGTGGAATCCTGTCCAACATGGTGAACATTCTTCTCTCTTGTCCATTAGTCTAGGTCTCTGGTGTCATTCTTCCTTGTTCCCTACATGTATTAATAGTTTGTCTTAACAAAAACTATAAATGAGACATGCATAAGTAGATTAAACATATAATTAAACACATGGTTCCCATACAGATAAAATGCTCAAGTTATTGATAAGAATGTATGCAGAGAGGGTTTGACACTTAAATGTTGATTTCAAACAAAAAATATCATTAATTTGATTTTTTAAATCAAAATTAAATTGAAATTTTTGATATAAAAAAAAGAAAGAAGGGGAAAAACGACCACCACGCATACGCATGTATTGACTACATGAGATAACTACACCTATATTTCAAAAAAACTTCCCCAAAGAAGCCTAAAGTTTTCAAGAAAACATTTGAACATCATGGATGAGGAATACAAAATAATTCTAGCATACAGGAAAATAATCTTAAGTAATTAAAACTTCATATGGACAAAAAGCTGCAACATCTTCGATGTACCCATGGGCTTTTATGACTCAGCATGTCTTATGGACTTATTGCCATTCTGAATAGCAATGTTATTGAAGAATCCCATAATGAGAACATTCAATTACTTAAAACTAAAACTTGCAGCAAATTGTAAAGTCGTTACTGTCTAGATATTACATTAAACCTTTTTAATAACACATTTAAGCTCAGTGGCCACTTGGAACATAGGCACACTTAAGAAGTGGAGTGTTGCTCAACCCGGAGTCCGGGACACTCTTAATACTAAAACTGGATAAAGAAGAAATATTAAAGAAAAATTATAATATGTAAGTCATGTATTCTCTAAGCACACACACACACACACACACACACACACACAGACAAAGATAAATGGTGTTACGACCCGGACAAGAGCGATATGCCGTATTATTATCCAGACACAACACAAAATATTTATATTTTTGCCGGAAAGCTTTGGCTCAGCAAGGGAATTTTCCGAATTCTATACTGCTATTTTTAACATGAAAACAACACAAGAATGGCATAATTAAAAGGAATAGGGCGTCATAAAGCAATGAGCAACGAAAAATAGAAAAATATAACAAGTAATCCAATACAAAGTAATAAAATGTTCTTTTCCAGTAAATTTAAACAATAATAAAGTTTGCATATTGTCCGAAATCTAAGATCAAACAAACAACAGTTATTGCGATGCAAAAGCACCACTCTCGATCGGACTCCCTACAACTTTCTACCTCTTGACGATCTAACATCTCCGCTCGACTGTGTATCTAAAACAAAAATAATCAAAGTTTGGCTGCTAAAATCCTCCAGTTTCTTCATCTCCTTTTTCCTTCTTTTTCTTTTACCTTATAAGATCATTCACTTGCTTTCTCTTCCCCTCAGTCCCAGGTACTCAGTGATGAAAAAAAAAAAAAGCAAACAACAGGCTGTCGTATCAAAGCCACACCTCCTCGTTATTCCTCTCCCTCCTTCTTATTCTCTCTGTTATACAAACATACGTACACAATAGGATATGGACGAAGACGGACAACAAACCACTGCGTACATGCAGCCTTTCACTTCCCTTCATAATTATGTTTTGATTTTTTTTTCTTTGCGTTTCCATTGTAATATTAATTTTATCCATTTTCTTTTTATTATTATTCACACATCGTCATTAGCATGTCACAGTTGCTAATATAGAGATGAAATATGTTTATAAATAGATTTTAATAGGTAATCAATTTTCTTCTGGTTGTTTTATTAGACAGGTAGAACAGTTTAAATAGCAGGGTAAGTTGACAGAGAAAACATGAGAGGAAGTGAACAGGATGGGTTTGAGAAAAGGGGAGATAACTAAAGTCCTGGCAAGTGATAGATTAGTTTCTAAAAGCCGTCCATCACATGCCAGCATCTAAAACAGACGTTAAACTGAATATGATGCTGATGATGACAGTGTGATTGTTTCAATGATTTTCATTTACATGTGTGTGCGGAACCTGCATTGCATTGTCCACAGCTGTTTCAGAAAAATTCTGGTTCGCGCCCCCAGGAGGTCAAAGGGGGGGTCAAAAATGCCCCAAATTTATTGCATTTTACACTCGCCACATCGAGTCACATACAGAGGGGGAACACGCACGTGCGGCTTGTTATTAATTTTTTTCGTTTTCAGACTTATCTCATACTGAGGTTAGAGGTTTTGTGAATGACTTTCAATTTCTCTTGTCTATAACTATTTTGCTTGTACTGTCCATCAGGGTCAATACTATTATGAAAGAATGACTCTTTCTTCTTCTGTAAAAATAATTGTCATTGTCGGCTAAATATTCTTTAAATAAATAAATAAAACGAATGTATCTTCTTTCTTTCTTTATTTAAAATCGTAGCAATTTAATTCTTTTTAAAACAATAAATATTCTGTGTTCTCATCATAAAAATAATTGTCAGCTAAATATTCTTCAAATCAATAAAACGAATGTCACTTTTTGAAATGTATTTATTCAAAATTGTACTGATTTAGTCGATGGAACAAGATGGTTTTACTTTGGAACAATTCATTTTAAAATGGGTAGAGTCGGAATTGTTCACTTTAGCGACATCGTCTTTGCTGATCGGACAATCTCATTTTTAAAAATGTGTGTGCAAGGTGATAACACACATATGAACATGAAATGGCTGAATGTATTTTTTTTATTTTTATTTTTTAACATAGTTCACCCCAAACAAGGCAGGACACCACTGTAGACGTAAGGGGCTACTGAGAAAAAAGGGAGAAGATTTGGGGGGGGGGGGGTCAACCTAAATTGGGAGCTGCGCAGCGAGATGTCTGTTTACATTAGTTTTAAATTTCTGCATGTCAGTACCGTCGGGAAAACAAGGGGGCAGGGAGGGAGTTCCAGAGGCCAGCAGCACGAAGTAAGAAGTTATTTGAGTAGAAAGCTCTCTTGCATCTGGGGACCTCCACAGTGAATGAATGAGATTTAGCTGATTGTCGAGTTGGTCTAGTGAATTTACGTCGAGGGAGCACCAGAGTAGCCAGTTCATCGGAGCATAATCCATTGAAGTATTTTTATAACAAGCACAAGGATGCTACATTGCGGCGATGGGACAGGGACTGAAGCTTGGTTGACAGTGAGGGACCTATTAGGGTGGCGACTCTTTTTTGGACCTTGTCAAGGAGGGAGAGACTAGTAGATGATGCACCAGCCCAGATGTGGCAACAATACTCCATGCATGGCGGATGGTGCCTTTGTAGAGATACAGGATAATGTCAGGTGTGAGGAGTTTACTAACACGGT
Source organism: Sepiola atlantica (assembly GCA_963556195.1). NCBI lineage: Eukaryota > Metazoa > Mollusca > Cephalopoda > Sepiida > Sepiolidae > Sepiola > Sepiola atlantica. The sequence goes on along the minus strand of OY744522.1, from coordinate 171,058,278 downwards.
AAAGGGAGCCCACCTTCTTTGCAGCAGCCTTCAATGTATTTGTTCTAATTCATGTTACCTCTGAAGGTTAGGCCGAGGAGTTTGAATGTTGACCTCTCAGGCAGGGTGCAATTTGTCATGACAATCGGTGGTTGGAGAGGTTAATTATGTAGATGTTACTCATTACACAATAAAAAAAATTTTTTTTATTAAAATCAAATTATTATTTAATATTCACAGATTATTTTTTACCATGAGGAAATATATGCTCCTTCTAGTCATATATTTTTTGCTACGCTAGAGTATTATATAATCGTGACAAAAAAACAAATCCTGCCCTGAAAAACGCTAGATCACGTGATATTATTTTAGCCGGTGTAAAAGGAATAAAATAAAGTACCTCCTTACTTATGGATGTCAAGCGCTAGCGCAAACCCCACAATATTTTTATAAATAAAATAAAGTCAAACGTATTTACTTTTTATAGATGTCAAGTGCGAAAGAAAATAATAGGAAATTACAACATGGCCGGCAGCGATTAAGGCATTATATTACAGTTCGATTTTCACGTCTTTAAAAGATAAATTAGAATTTTATTTTTGGATAAAAAATACAATGTAAGACTAATTAATTAATTTCATCCAAAATGTATGTGAAAATCAAACGAAATAAGCAAGATATTCAAATAATCCCTATAGTACAATTGAACACCGAATGCCGGAATTTTAACTATTTAGAAATTTTAAAAGTTTTTTTGTTTTAATTTTAAATATAAAGGAGGATGTAATACATGGAAGGATACCCCTACACAACCTTAAAAAACGGAGAAGGTAATTCCAGGGAGTACGATCTTATGACAACAGAACTGATACTACACTTATAAATTCCGATTAAATAGAGTTTTTTTTTTAATTCATTTAAAAATATCTAGTCACAAAAGAATAATTTTTATTGCTCCTTGGCCTTTTGGCTAAGTTTAAAGTGTAGTATCTGTTTTCTTAACATCAGCGCCGAAAGTTTTCATGTAATTATCTCCCTTGAAACTGAAAGTTTAAAAATGTTTTTAAAAAGCTGTGTTTTTTTTAATAAAATCTTTTTAATTGTATTAATAATTATAATATTACTGTCGAGGAAAATATTATAAATAGATGATAAAATTCGACAATACCAATTATAAATATATATTACAGAATGTTAATTCATTAGAAATTTAAAAATAAAATAAATATGCAAATGTACAAAAGCGGGTTTTGTTTGAGAGAGTTTAGAGATTACTATATATACTGTATCATTGTATTTGTTTAAAGTTTAAAGGTGTTGATGTTAATATACTTAGAAAAAATTCACATTTATTCATATTTAGATTAGATTAGAATATTAGATTAGCTAAATGCAGTATTCTCCATTATTTCGCAATGTATTTATTACATTTAAAAAATTTTGACTGACAGACGGACGGATCAAATCCCTATTTATAATAAGATTAATAGTTAATTTCACCTTGTCCACTCGTTTAAAGTGAGCTGGTAATTGAAGTGACCTTTTGGAGTCTCACCTAATACATGTACATTTGATGAGGTGTGTTTCGGTTTCTTCTTTGTATACAATGAACTATTTCGACGGAACCATCTCAGCTCGACCTGATATTGGTTAATTCACATTATAAACTCACTAGCCAGCTCCAATTTTGGGCGATGGAGCAGGTGCGGGAGCAGCTCCAAAAGTAGTGGAGCGCGTAAAGCCCTGCCCGGCAGTGCTCGGGATGCAGTGAAGTCATTTTAGCTTTTAATTTGTTTGTAAATTTTTAAACTTAAGGTAGACGACTCGTATTATATTCTTCAATTCAAAACGAGTTACCCTCTTATTGATTTTTTTTATTTTTAGTTGATTATTTAAAAAATGTTCATATTCGCAGTTATCTGGCCGGACAAAGTAATTTTTTTTTTAAATTGTAGCTAAGTATGCTAGCATATTGCCAATAACATGGTATAACAATAACAAATGAAAACTGGCTACTCAGAAGAAAAGTTTGATTTGTCAGCTTAAATGCTATTTGGGTCTGACTTTGAAAATTCGACAAGATAACTATATGTTAGATTATATGTTTAGTTTTCCTTTTGAGTTTGATAGTGTTTTTATTCATTTTATATCTATTGGTCGGCTCCAAGCTGGCAAAAATTACTTTGGTAGGAGAGGTTTCTGTTGATTAGAAATTCAAATCTATTTCTTTTGAAGGTAACAAAAATTTGCAGCATAAAACCTACAAATATGCCACTAAGTGGCATATTGGCGGGTAACGTTTTCTTAACAAAAATAACAAAAATAAACTTTTAATTTTTTGCTTATTTATTCCTTTAAAAAAGTACCATTATTACCTTTGCTTTTTTCAAAATGTATGGTAATGCCTTTAAAAGCTTAACAAAATTATTAGAGGTATGCATTTGTCTATAGATGCAAATGTCTGAGTACACTAAGTTTCCGATATGCAATTGTCTGAGGCATAGATATCGAGTACATAACTGTCTGGGTGCTTCTACATGGTTATACCTAGATCGAATATAGATGTCAAAAAAAATAGCAAGAAATCTTTCTCATGTACTTACTTGTGAGGGAAAATAAATACCATTCACCAAAAATTATGGAAATTCATCCAGTAGTTTTGTTTTCATAAAATAAATTTAACTTTTAGCAGTACACAGAATATCGCCACCATTACGAAAATCAAAGGAAATAATTAAAACTTTTGGGAAAGAAATCAACCTTTTTTTTTTTGTTCAAACGCAAAAATAAAGGAATTATCTCCCTTGAATATCATGATAATGGCGGCAATATTCCATGTATGGCTAAAAGTTGAATTTATTTTATGAAAACAAAACTACTGGATGAATTTCCTTAATTTTGGTGAACAGTATTTATTTTCCATCACAAGTAAGTACATCATAAAGATTTCTTGCTATTTTTTATGACATCCATATTCAGTCTAGGTGCAACCATAGAGAAGCACCATTGTCTGAGAATTATTACTGCCAATCAACCACTGATAGTATTTATGTAATGTGTATTCACAATATATTTGTGTGAAAATTAGGGAGATGGAAACTGAAGCGATACAAATGAACCTTAAAAAACCTTTGTTTGCTCCAAAATTATCAGTGATCTCCCTTGGATTATATCCAAGTCACCCCCCATGAATCATGTTGACCAGCAGAGAAAATGCACTCTCCGGTTTCAGAAATCCAAAATCTAATTCTGCCCAATTGGGGAATTTAGAATGGGTCTCTCTTTCTTTTTTTCCCTCTTGGCAATCAAAACCATGAGACCTGGTTCAACTGGCTGCCATCTGGCTATACCGTTAACAAATGCTGGTAACAGTCGTCTCCAGACTTCCTCGTCTGGTTGCAGCTGTGCACGCTCCCAGTCATATTTATTTATACATTGTTTATGCATCTCTCTCTTCTGACCCTGGCAACACACATCTTTCTGATTGTATTGGGACATTAGTGTATTCTTCCATATAGTAATTACGTCTGTGGTTACCACCCTTTTATGTATCATGTTTCGTATATCCTTCTTACATTTGTCTTTGACAAACTATCAATGTGAGAATAAATGGGTATGTAAATCTGACTGTTTTTACTATGTTGTCCGTTTTCCTCTTTCTCCCGACCACTGGTATGCAGAGGTCTGGTGATGCCCGAGGCTAACTCCTTGATTGTCTGCCCCCCAAAGACTCAAGTATAAATATTAGTACTGAGAAACGGAGATAGTTATAATATGATTGGATGGTCAGGACCACCACCCTGTCGCTCCATCCCTCGTTAGTGTGCCCAAGAGAATACAACACACAACATGGCAACCCCATGTCCGGGAAAGATACCCAAACACGTGGCTGATAATAAAGGTAAAAGCTCAAACATAACATTCCTTAGCTGTTTCCCGAGTTCAACAAGATGCACCTGAAGAAGGTTGGAGGTCCCATCGGCCGAAACGTGGAATAACATCCAAAATAGGAACAATAAACAGTAGTTTTGAATAATCCAAATAATACAATTCCTTAGCATTACATCTTTAATATACAACATAAACACATTGACACAATGGTTCTCATTAGATCACCAAAGTTAAGCGACATTGAGCCTGGCAAGTACCAGATGGGTGACCATTTTGAAATATTAGCGCTATGATAGTACCTCTCTGCAGAAACTAACATGGTTAAAATCACTCTAACTGGGATATACATTCAGCTTATGGGAATCGCTTGTGAATTCAATATCCCATAAAATTTACATGGCCTTTATCCCTGTGCTAATCTTGTGCCAATATATCGAATTGAATTGAATCAGGACAATAATGAGTGGGTTCAATTGCACCATAGGGACTGTTAAACTATCTCACCTATTTGGCTTGGTTTTCACCCAAATTTTGGATAATATTGATTGTTAATCATAAATTGTCTTTCTTGTCTTGAAATAAAATTCTAATTTACTTTTTAAAGTCAGGAAAATCGAATTTGAATTCACTGTTTTAATCGCTTGCAATCATGCTTTTTATTGTTTATTTTTTCTAACACTTAAACTATTTTTTAACTTTTTAAAAAAGGTTATACAGAAAACGAGTTTGTGGACATTTTTTATGTTTTCCTGGAAAACTGCCGGATTTGGGCGACCTGAGCGTTCAGCATTATTTGTGTCTGTACAATCAGTATACCACTTCTTAACTGTTGTTTATGATGAAACAAAGTCCGAATAACACTTATAAATCCATTGTTTTGCTTGAACAGTATTTTTTTCCATCGGAAAGCAATTCTTTATCAACACACGAAATTCAGATTTTTCCATTGTTTGGAAAATTTGCAACAGTAGCTTCACTTAATTAACTGTAATTTGTAAACTAATAATCCGATTATGTGTTAACTATTCGATTAATAGTAAATAAAAACAATTATCAGAGTAACGTTGATGCGAGAAATACACAAACATGAGAAGTGGTCACGCAAGTAATTTATATGTTGCGTGAAGCAATATATTGAGAGATCATCATCATCATCGTCATCATCGTCATCATCATCATCATCATCGGTTTAATGTCCGTTTCACATGCTGACATGTGTCGAACGGCTTTTAAAAATTGACTTCCAAAGTAAGCCAGATCTTTATTTGTCCCTCTTTCCCTCAGGCCCATTTTTATCACTTCCTCCCATGTTTTCCTTGGCCTTCCCCTGTGAACTGAACCTGCTACCTCAACTGTTCTACATCTACTAACCCAAGAACTCTCATCCATTCTTTCGATGTGGCCATACCATCAAAGTCTCCTGTTCTGCACACATCTCCCTATACTCTCCAGATTTAATTTTCCTCTGAGGTTATCAGAACTAAGCCTGTCTTTAGGACTCACATTACACATCCACCGTATCATTCTCATATCATTTCTCTCCATGCAACGCATGTCCTCAACCCTCACTGACCAGGTTTCACTTTCATACATCATCAGTCTGTGTACAGATGCCTGATAAATTCTTCCCTTGGTCGACAGTGGTAATGTTCTGCTAGTTAGTAATGGCAGAAGTTTTCTGAACTTACTCCATCCACTCCTAATTCTTGCAATCACACTAGCACCTGCTCCACCCTGTGCTCCAATAGAGGAACAAGTAAATGTAAAGTGGTAGTGAAAAAGATAGGACATTATTAATAGAAAGAATGAGAAAGTCTATTCATCCAAAATTAATTAATCTTCTTTGACAACTTGTTAAGACATTGAAAATAAACGATTGAAAATTTTGAGAGTTCAAAGAGTTTCCAAGGAACATTTCAGGAGAAAGAGTTGTAGTCTAGTATGTAAAGAGAAACTGAGTACACATGGTTGTTTCGTCTGGCAACTTTTGCATTTACATGTATTTAAGCATGAATATATGTGTGTGTATCTATTAGTGTGCTTTTGTTTGTTAGTGATATAATGTATGTGTGTTCATTTCGGCTGGTGCCATGTGCGTTTACGTGTGTGTAAATAGCGTGTCTGTGTTAGTGAAAGAGCGTATGTGTCTAGGAACGAATAAACGAGAGTTTGGTGAGCGATGTGTGTGTGTTTCGCCAGGCGTTTTGTTTAGAAGTCCGTGAAAGTCTCTCATTGTTTGTGTGCTGCATGCCAAGGGGTCCTTTGCCTCTCCATAGGGGATAGGTAGGATTGTGACGTATGCATCTGTGTTGTCTGAAAAATAACAGGAAAAAAAGTGAGAAAAGAATGCTGCGTTTAGCTTTTAATATTATGCGCCAATATTTCTCGCATTTCGATTGATTAAAAGAAACTGCAGATTTGAAGTTTTGTCTAATCAAGAGTCAATATGTAAATACAATATTTACTGCCGCTGTCTTTTCCAACATCATTCTTCTTCCTGGATCGATTTTCACATGGAAATTGAGAAGGTTTTGTACTTCTTTTCTGCAATGATTTATTGCTGTTGTTTGACGGATTTTTGAGATTCGATTGCATTTTGTTTGTTGAGGAAATGTGCCTTTTTTGTGGTGTCTAGTTGACTGAATTAAAATTCAGATTTGTTTTTCGTAGCTTGCCGAGTAGACGATATTTTGAAATTAAAATTTTTGGTGCTTGTGAAATATGGTAGTTAAAAATTAAATGATAGGAAAACTTCATGAAATACTTACTTGTTATTGAAAAATATTAGTGCACACTGAAAATTACAGAAAAAGACAAGTATTTTTATTTAAGAAATTAAACTAATATGCGTAATTCTCAAATGACGCCATTGTTAGCCATTCAAGGAAGGTAATTCAAACTTTTTTTTAGATAATTCATGTACATCTTCTGTAATAAAGAAAACAAATGGCACCACTCCATCGTAAAATCGTTAATCTTATACATGCATTCAATTTTATTTTTTATTAAAATTCTACTTGATCATTTTCTGTATCGGTTTACGTTAATATTTTTCAATACCAAGTATTTCGTAAAGTTTTCCTGTCATTTTATTTTTAACTGCCATATTTCACAATAAGGTTTACATACACAAGCACTCAAATGTTTTTATTCTTCGTTGGATCACGGGATTTGCAATTTGGATTTTTTTCGTTTTTTTTTTAAATGTAAAACTAGTTGTAGAGTTGATGAGTCTGATATTTTGTTGTTTACAATATGTTGGTTTCTAGACAAGTCTGATATTTTGTTGTTTACAATATGTTGGTTTCTAGACAAGTCTGATATTTTGTTGTTTACAATATGTTGGTTTCTAGACAAGTCTGATATTTTGTTGTTTATAATATGTTGGTTTCTAGACAAGTCTGATATTTTGTTGTTTACAATATGTTGGTTTCTAGACAAGTCTGATATTTTGTTGTTTACAATATGTTGATTTCTAGACAAGTCTGATATTTTGTTGTTTACAATATGTTGGTTTCTAGACAAGTCTGATATTTTGTTGTTTATAATATGTTGGTTTCTAGACAAGTCTGATATTTTGTTGTTTATAATATGTTGGTTTCTAGACAAGTCTGATATTTTGTTGTTTATAATATGTTTGTTTCTAGACAAGTCTGATATTTTGTTGCAGACAATATGTTTGTTTCTAGACAAGTCTGATATTTTGTTGCAGACAATATGTTGGTTTCTAGACAAGTCTGATATTTTGTTGTTTACAATATGTTGGTTTCTAGACAAGTCTGATATTTTGTTGTTTACAATATGTTGGTTTCTAGACAAGTCTGATATTTTGTTGTTTATAATATGTTTGTTTCTAGACAAGTCTGATATTTTGTTGTTTACAATATGTTGGTTTCTAGACAAGTCTGATATTTTGTTGTTTACAATATGTTGGTTTCTAGACAAGTCTGATATTTTGTTGTTTACAATATGTTGGTTTCTAGACAAGTCTGATATTTTGTTGTTTACAATATGTTGAAAATTCGAAAAATGCTGTGAATGACCTATGTCATGCTCGGTCTTCTGTTGGGACTATGGCAGCATACAAGTGACAATGATAATAAAAACAAATATGGTCCGGAAGTTGTTCATCATTCCTGGGTTCCAATATATCAATAAACAAACACAGGGAAGGGAATTAAAGGCACCATGTATAGAAAGAAGAAAGAAACAAACAAACAAGCGAGAAATAACACGAAACGACCAAGTTACAGTTTAAGTTACAGTACATGCAATGAACAAAACAAAGATAAGTTATATCCTATTTCTATCCCACAAGCAAACATATGACAACAGTTTAGGAAAGAAAATGGGGTTTGACTCAAAAGTAATCCGCAATAAGGTTTAAAAGTGCAATAAAGTGAAAAACATGAATTTCTATTCATATGAGAATCAATGCACATAAGAAAGTGAGTCTGATGAGTATCAGACACAAGGGCGGGGGTCTGGATAAAGGAGGTTGGCGCTACACAATCCTTGGTCAGGGTATTGAATAGTAATCCCAGTGGATGAATGAAGGTAATACTGAAAGGTAACAGCCTCGGCTGGTTGGTTAGAGTTCAGTTTTCACAAGTTAAATCCACTCATTCTTGGTGGCAGTAAAATATTCCCAAAATGAGTCAAGTCGTGCACAGTCAGGATTCATAACATTTGAAATCCCTTTTCTCTAGCGCATTTCTTCTAGTTCAGATATTATATGCAAGACGATAAGGGTCATTTTTCCCTTTCGTTTTTTCTCTTCATCTTCTTCTTCTTCTTCTTCTTCTTCAGCAACTCAGACCGACTGGGTCTCAGAGCAGATTTGGCGATCTCTCTCTTTTCTCCCTGTTCTTAGGGCTTATATTGGTGTCGGTCACATGACCGAATGTGTGGGTGAATTGTGTGTAAGCGTTTGTTGGGTGATCATATCATTGCGACAGATTACAAGTACTTTTAGCTGAGAGCATAACCTATGTCATCTCTGGGCAGAAATAGAGAGAGTAATGGGGTAGGGTTTACAGAAAATGGCACGTGTGTTTGCTCTTTTTAGGGAATCTTTCTTTTCTCGTTCTTCTGGGTAAAAAACACTATGAGAAAATATATTTTAACTTGCTGTTATTTTTGTTTTTTTCAGTGCAGATTTGTGTTTTGCCGGATGATAATTCAGATTTGATTCCAGAGTTTAATTTATAGCAGTTACATGATTGAGATCTATTTTCTTTTCTACTAAAATGTTATCTCTTGCGTAATGATTCGTACGTGGTTTGGTTGGCTCAAACAGGCATGTCCAGAAATACATTGGCCGATTAGAACACTTCTACACATGTGCACCTTTTCTCATTTCTGCCGAGCTCCATTTGCTGCCAATATCAATAGTTCCAGCTAAGATATCAATGTAACAAGACATCACATTTCCTGGCTCGTCTCTTGTTGTGGCTTAGACGGGAGGTGAGCTCAAAGATGGGACTAAAGACCGAGACTACAGACCTGAACTCAATAACAGCCATATAATAATACATGTTGACCATACCAACCTGTCTTATATTCTTGTGTTGATGAAACTGTTATATAAAATAATATAAGATGTTTATCTTTCTAAATGGTATTCTTGTGACACTTTTCTTCTTCCTTCTCTCAAGCAAGACCAGTCAGAGAATGTGAATCTCCTCGAGTGTCTAAGGTCTCTTTGTGCAGGTGTTTGTCAGGACAACCTGGCATGAGAATACTTCCCCCTAGAAGTAAACCCTGATCAAATATTCAAAATAACATAGTATTCGAAGCCCAAATAAGACCCCTCTCAATATGGCTATACATTTGATTATACGAGGAATGGTTCACCTTCTGACACTGATATTACCTCAAGTAACGCCACTTAGCTGGATACTCCACCAGACTAGATGAATTCTTATCCTGGAATGCGGTAAGACCAAGAGACCACAAGAAAGTTATCTTGGTTATCAGTATCATAAAAAATATAAATAAATGAATAGCTCCATTTAAATACGTTTTATTTTCTCCTGCTTCCACTATCAGTTTCGTTTACTCGGTTGGTACGCTAGCCACTGGGGTCTCGATTTCGAATCTCGCTACGTCGAGCCACATTGGTGTAAAGACGACGGAACACACATTATGGATAACAATATTTGATTATATATATATATATATATAGTACTTGTATTCTGTTGTTTCTTGGATGTTAATCCAATGAAACTCCAGTGTTTATAAGATAGTGCTCAATAACAGGTCGAACCGTATTATAGTATAATTTTTTTTATTTATACATACATTATTGGCTACATATGTGCATACATGTTTCAGCTGCGCTTTTATTCAAAATCCAGCTTCTTTGCAACTGAAACATGTATGCACATATGTAGCCAATAATGTTTGTATAAATAAAAAATTATACTACACACACACACATATATATATATATATATATGTGTGTGTGTGTATATATATATATGTGTGTGTATATATATATATGTGTGTGTGTATATATATATATGTGTGTGTGTATATATATATATGTGTGTGTGTGTATATATATATATATGTGTGTGTGTGTGTGTATATATATATATATATATATATATATATATATAAATTTATGTGAAAAATATATTAATGTTTATATATATTTTATTGATTCCTTCTTTGTTGATGTGATATTTATATATATTATATAGAGACGAGGATAAAAATAAAATACATAAGATATTATATCAGATAATAATTATATATATATATATATATATATATATATATATATATATATATATATATATATATGTGTGTATATATGTGTGTGTGTGTAGGGAGAGAAAAATATCAGATTCACAGAGCAGTAAAGAAAATAAAACAAAACCGGAAGTCGTGTGGGTTATCTGCCCTTGCGCAGCGATTACGTCAACTAGTAGTCATAAGTCACTTGCATATTTGAAAAAAATTATTTCCATTCTCACTCTCTGTTATAGGTTCCCCATTTAAAAAAAAAATAGCCAATAAGTAACCCCTTGCCCGTGTCGTCGCATACATAGACATATCTATATCTATAAATATATAAGAACTGTGCAAAGGAATCACTTACCTGCGAATTCGGACCTTCTTGTTTTTTTGTGTGTGTTGTTGGAAAGTGTTTCAATTTCGAATCTCTTTCCCCTTGTTTTGTTAGTATTTTTGGTGTGTATGGGCGCTGGCTCATCGCAGGACATGTCTGTGGTGGAAATACCAGCCACGGCGAGACATTCGGCCACGGTAAGTACACGCGCCATTCATTTTAATTATTTACGAAAAAGGAAATAGTTAACTTATATGTATACCGCATTGTTTGAATGTCAGCTATGTAAAAACGATGATGATGATTTTTTTTAAATTTTTTTTTTTTTGGGGGGGGGACAAAAAAAGGAAAATTAAAATTTTCTTTTAAGATGAAATTCATATTTCATTCATTTTTAGTTATTTTCGTTTAAACTGATTTTTTTTTTCATTTATGATTTGTGTAACACAGTGAAGTCTCTTAATCTTTTAAACGAAACAATAGTGATTATTTCCCTCAGCGAAATGCTGTCATGTCATTGTAAGCATTAATATTTCTTTTGTCTTTTTTTTTATTTCTTAAAAACAATTAAATTCCTAAATTTTGTAAATTAAAAATTAAATTAAGATGAAGATCTTTTCTTTTTTTTTTTTTTTTTTTTTACTTATGCGACAATCTAAATATCTCATCTCATACAAATTAATGTTTATAATTTGATTTGGTTCCTGTTTTAAAATTCGAAGATTACTTAAAATATACATTTATCTAATATTATTATATATTATTCGACATTCGTTGGTTATTATTTAAATAAGTTTCCGTTTCACTTATTAGTGATTATTTATATGAAATAAAAACGTACTTGAATATTAAAAAGCTACTAAATCTGTTAAATTTAACGAATTGATAACCCACACGACTCAATAATATTACAAAAGTTACTCTATATATTTATTATGATGGAGTAAATATGAAATAATTCCACAAACTAATTTTCCAATGAACAATATGTAAAAAAAAAAAAGAAGAAAAAAAGCTAATCTTAAAAATATTTAAATTGCAGATTATTAAATGTGTTCAACATGTATTTTTTTATTATTTAAAGATGGGATTTGAAGAAATTTATACACCAATCTAAATGGCATACAGATTGATTTTTCACGATTTGAATTACTTTAGAATACGTCGAAAATTACTTACATATTTATATTTTATATTCGTTAGATTTCAAGTATTTGCAATAGTTACCATTTCATAAAGAAATGGATTTATTTATTAAAAATAAAAAAAATTAATTCATTTTTTATGAAATGGATACTTGGTTATATTGAAGATTTCAGCTTTAAGATGGCTGCCACTGAAACATTATTTTCACCGAATTATTTTTATAACAAATTGGTTCATTTAATAATTTAATGGCCAAACAATATCGTGATAATACTTCATTGCTAGAGTATTGTTTGTTCATTAAATTATTAATGGCATCAAATTGTTATAAAACTATGACTAATTTAAGATAACGGCAGCCATCTTAAAGCTGAAATCTTCAATATAACCGGATACTTGACAATATATAATAATTTACTAAAGGTTTTAAATATAACGAAAATTGGATAATATATATTTTTAAAAAGATATTTTTTTGCAATTTAAATCTGCCCAACACGTATTTTTATTGTTTTACTTATCCTTTGAAAGCATTGAACAATTTTCTACTTTAAAATCCTGTTCCATTTAAAGTCTCCAGTTTAAACGACTTAATTGAGCCGAGTTCCTAATTACATTCGATTACGAAGTCAAAAAAAATAGTAATTAGTGTTTTGTTAATTAACAACAAATGAGTGATTATTCTAATTCTAGAAATCGCGCACTTTATTGACTTTTAGAAATGCAATGAGCTTTTAATAAAAACTTGAACGAATATATATATCTATATTTTTTTTTTACATATCAGATATTTTGTTTTTGTCAAAATTGAGTTGAATTTGTATGATTTTGTTTGTTGACTCATTCAGTGCAATAATCCAAGTGCGGTTAACACTAATGACCGAAAATGGCTTTAAAATGACCGAAAAGAACCGAAATGGGGCAAAATGCATATATAGTTGGCCTTTGCAATTTTATCTATCATTTTCCCTTTGACAATCTTTTTCTGGTCCATTTAGGTCATTAGACGCAGTACAAAATACCGTGGACTACGAATAGTAAATTATATTTTTTATTAAAATTCTACGCGATAATTTTCCGTAATTTTTTTGTGTAAACTAGTATTTTTCACTTGTAAGTATGTGCATGAGTTTCCCTGTTATTTTGAACTGCCATACTTCGCATGTATCTCAATATAAATAAGCCCTCAATTTTCTGTTTTATTTAAAAACTAAAAATCAATTCTTCTAATCAAAATAATTGACACTGAAAAAGTTTGTTTTTTGATTTGTTTTTTTTAAAAATTCATTTTAAAAAATCGATTTGTAGTTTCATTCAGGTTTTGCAATTTTGTTTAAGCAATGAATCTATATTATGAAGTAGCTGCACCTACTTGGTGTTGCCCGGGAGTCTTTTTTCTTATTTTTTTTTTGTTCTTAAATAGTATTTATAAAATTTATTTTTTTATTTTACTCGATTGCATGCTTATTTTAACGTTCAATTAACAGTAAATAAACTAGTGTGAGTTACGTAGAGGCGAGAAGAATTCACATGCACACGAGATCTAGTATCATTGATATGGAGATGATGACTACTTGACTTCGTTGATAGTGATGAATAATGAGAATAATAGTAGCACTCACTACACTAGTTGTAGTAGTAGAGATAGGTGTATATAGGACCATAATTAATCCGGCCCCGGGGGTACCTGTTTTATTTGGGATTAAATTCGACCATCATATTTTTGATTTATCAACTAACGTAAATAGTTATTTTTGTCTCCTTTGCCCTTCCATAATATTTATTTTCTCTCGGCGATTTACGAGATGAACCTGGAAACTTTTGGAAAAAATATCAATAATTGCAATTTGAATTCTGTATAATGTAGATTCTCCAGATATACATCTATATTTGGCGATATTAAATTTTCTAGCTCACACGCCCCTATTCCGAATTCGTGGCCGTGGGCCGGCATCAGTAGATTGTTTTTCGTGTACTGTACCAAGCGGTCATAAACAATGCTTTAAGTTTAATTTAGACGGTTTCAAACCGATTCAAATGATTGCACACTAAAGATAATTGGTGCTTCTGCAGTTTCACAATGACATATTAGGCCTCTCTAAAAAAAAAAAGCTAAAGAAATAACTTTATGTACTTACGTGGTAGCTGAAATCAAGACTGTTACACCATAAAATACGCAAATTCATCCAGTATTTATTAAATTATAAATAAAAATAAGCGATTTTATCTATGTCACCATATTTCTTATATTTTACTTTCCGAAAGTTATCTCCCTTGCCTACTTAGTAAGCTGAAATGTCTACCCATACGTAAGATCGTTTTCTTTTTCTTATAATTTAATACTGGATGAATTTGCGTATTTTTTTCTGTACAATCTTATTTTCAGCTAACACGTAAGTACGTAACAAAGTTTATACGGGTGGCACTTTTACCCCCAGCCCAGGCCGCCCAACGCCGTCCACCGCCGCCCAGCCCTCGGCGCCAGCATTTTGGCTCACGTGACTCAATCGTAGTCACTTATAAACAGAATATTCTTCGTTATTAACACTTAGCATATATCCCCCCCCCAATACATTATTTTTGTTTATTATTATTTACCTTACGAAATAGAATGAAGATTGATGGATTTTTGCCCACAAAATCCATCAATCTTCATTCTATTTCGTAAGGTAAATAATTAATAAACAAAAATAATGTATTAGGGGGGATATATGCTAAGTGTTAATAACGAAGAATATTCTGTTTATAAGTGACTACGATTGAGTCACGTGAGCCAAAATGCTGGCGCCGGGGGCTGGGCGGCGGTGGACGGCCTGGGCTGGGGGTAAAAGTGCTGCCGAGTTTATACATTTCTTTAAATATTTTAATGTCATAGTGAAACTGCAGAAGCACCAAATAATTAAGTAAAAAAAAAAAAATCAGTTTTTTTTTTAAATTCTAATTATTTTATGGTTTTCAGTAATTAAGTAAAAATTCCACTTAAAAAATTATTCATATAAATTTTATTTTAATTATAAAATTTTCCGTGAAAAAGATTTGATGTGATTTTTTTTTAAATTTTTTTTTTTTTTTAATGAATATTATGACTGTTTGGTGCAAGAGAGGCAGGCTACGAATTCGGAATAGGATCGTGTGAGCGGAAAATTCAATATCGCCCTATATTTTATAGTTTAAATAATGATCTCGGCTGTATTTTATAAATCGGTGTCAGTTCTTGCTGAAGGGGGCATCTACCCAGGCCCTGCCTCCTACTTTCGGGAAGGGAGAGATAGATTTATTGCCTGTCGCCTGAGACGCCTTCACTGGGGAAATTATTTAGCCTTTTGACAAGGACAAGACTAGTTGCGACACACGGTAAGTTTAAAGTGCCCCCCCCCCCCCAAGAGACACTCTGGATAATTATAAAATTAGCAAAGATCAGATCTGTCAGCATTCTATGGTAGGGGCGTCTCAGGCGACCGGAAATAAACCAACCCCTTTCTCCTCCCGAAGGTTGAGGTAATGCCTGGGGAATCCTCATGAAACCGAACAGAACTATACTTCATTTTAATGTGCCCGAGGGAATACCAACGGGTTCGAACATGGTGAATTCATATTCATGTCTCACTTCCCGTTTTGAGGGAGCTGGACTCTCCACTTTAACCGGGTTGGGTGCTGATTAAAAAAAAGAAAAGAAAAAAAAGCAGTTCTTTTTTAAAAACAGCCATTTTTTTTATTTATTTATTTATTTATTTTTTTTTTTACCTACATGTTATTGTGATAATTGCTTCTCACACAGCTAAGGGCTATAGGAGACCGAACGTAACCGTTAAAAAGACACACCTACCTTAGTAGAAACTCGGGTACTGTGATTCCATCTTGCAGAACGATGCGTTCCGCGTAACCCGAAGCCGTTTAGTTTGGTTATCACGTAGTTGGAAGTTCTTGGAAATTCGATGTTAATTACATTCAGTTGCCACGAGGTTATTGCATTGCTCGAATAGGTCAAATGATAAACAGATGCTTTTAAGGTTCATAGGAAAAATTCAATGTTAAATCCATTGAGTTGATACGAGGTTGCCCCTTCCCCCGCGGAATCTTAACTGATAAAAAAAGACGGTTGTCTGGCACCGCACGTGTTCAAAAGAGGCGCAAAAATATATCCCTACGGTCAACTGCTGAAGGTCAACTCCTCCTTTCTGTATGAGGGGACGAGTGAAGATTTAACAGTGCAATTTCTAACATTATTATCTTAATTACGATTAATTTTACCTATGATTATTGGCGTATCTTATTTTGGTGTATAAAAACTTTCAGCTGGTTGTAGACAGTTGGGGTTACCAGTTTTAGCTTGGTAAGACTAAGAGATGGGGTTAATTGACAGTTTAAATCAGGAAGAGTCAGAATGACGAACTTACTTAAAAGAGTTAGTAGATCTGTCTGAATCCGACTGAAATATAAATGTTGCACAAGAACAGGATTACCATTGTTCCTTGAAATAAATAATGTCTCCACAACTAAATAGATGTTAATATTTATTCACAGGAACAAAAGAGAGATGCTTCAATGGGCTTGCTCACGTCGGTTAGATAATGTAATATCCTGGAGTTCGGCATCTCGTTTGCCTTTGGCTAAAGCAGAACGAGATCAGGATAAGTACGCGTCTTGATGGTATGAAGAATTACCGGGAACTGATTTGGCCTTGTATATTATCTTTGGTGCCGAATATGTTAACGCGTATGAATTTTGCTACACATTGATATGTCATATGCCTACGCGATAAAGAGTCAATGATTTACGCATGTGCAAAGCCGAATAACCATCTCTGTTTAAGCTAACATGCATCGATATGAAATAGTTCGCTCATGTAACTGCTACAAACTCCTTGTTTGCATATCTATATTAATAAACTATCAAAAATATGTTCCCTCCGGTCGCATGCTTTTGCTAGTATCATGACAAACGAACATATACGACACTGTCCCCTCCACCAAAGGAAGAAACTTCAAATTGCAGGAACCATTGACACACACACAAAAAAAGGAAGACTTGGATGGAGAGTAAAAAATGCACCGCGGATACACTTTCGGCAGCCCTTTAACACTCACTTCCCCTACTTTGTCCTTTAATCATCACACGAGTGATGTTTCTGACAAATGGAGAAGAAACTGTTGTTTCCCCCGGGTCAGTTGTCGTTTAACACGATCGCTATGCAGAGATGTCTTTGGTATTTTTTCTTTTTTTTTCTCTCTTTATTACCATGTTGGGGTTATGGAGGGTACCGTTTTATCTGGGCTGATGTTATCTGCTTGACATTTCAAGGACCCAAAGCTTGGAATAACCCTGAAGGAGACTGTCCTATCTGCTGTATTGCCATTTGGTGAATGGAATCTGGATCATGCAGTAGTTTCCAGTGGGGCCCACTCGATGCCGTATTAGTATGAATTGCTATGGCTTTCCTTTCTTCAATGGTTTACAAAAAATAGTTTTACTCTTCTCAGAGTTCTGCTTGCAACACCTACCGACCTCTTCCACATCTCCAACAGTCCAACATGGAAAATTCAAAATATAAACGCAAACCCAATATTGCAACTCCTAACGTGCACCCCAAGGTCTTCTTTTCCTAGATAAGGGATCTACGTTCCAACCTTTTAGAGGTTGAAATCCATTTACAGGAGACCTGACTTGATGTTCCTGTGCAAAACCAACATTAGCGCAAATTTTTTTTATCAATAACTTAAAAATTACAGGTATTTCTAACATGACATCAGCGCAACCCTCAAGATCACCATGGACATAAAGTCTGTGCTTACATCGGGGACGGCTTTCTATTTGGCAGGGACGACTAATGAAGCCCCCAAGTTGCCATTAATGTGTTTCCGTCTAGCCCTTGTAAACAGCATCTCGTTCATCTTTATCCTTTATCATCCCCTCAACAAAGTTGCTACCTTTGAAAGAATCTAGGAAAAAATTGACAATATTCTGTCTATTCATCCGTCTGCCAACATCCACATCTGTGGTGACTTTAATATCCACAATGTTGAATAGTTGGTCTATTCCAAGAAAACTAATGATGAAGGAAAGTTTTATGACTTTTCCCTTGCCTAACTGACCTAGATTATCGACAAACTCACTAACATACCTGATGCTGATGGACATTTTGCAAGCCTTCTTGATCTTTTCTTGACTACTTAACAGTATTCATTTACTTTTCTACCCCCCCCCCCCTCTCTGGGATCTTCTGATCATTTGGTCTCTCCAAAATCAAATCTAAGCTCAGAGAAACCTCCAATGTCCCTTTCTATCGCAGAGTGTACCGATACTAAAGGGTCCAATTGGAATAGCTTTAGATCTTTTGTCTTGGAAATTCCTCTGTTCGATTTTTCAGGAAAAATGTGTGGTGTATTTGCGTCCGATATATTCGACTGGTTAACCGTTTGTATTGAATGCTTCATACCCTATAGCTAGCCATAGTTCTCTTCTGAGTGTGTTACTGCCATAGCTCATAGAAATCACTATTTTAATGTTTATCAACAGAATAAATGCCCTGAATTCAACATCGCCTTTAAAAAGGTCTGCAACAGCTGCAAATTGAAAACGCGAATAAGTCCTATGCTCAATCTGTTAACGCCCAAATTGCTAAGCGGAAGCTTAGTTCTTGCGAGTTTGGGAAAATAACAAATGGGGTACTAAACAAAGATAAGACCTCTATTTCAACCATCACTAACGACCCTGGGGTGATCTCCTCAGCATCTGATAAAGCCAAACTTTCTCAAAGCACTTTGCTACGAACCCCACTCATTGCAATCAAGGCCACCAACTTCCAGAATTCCCTCTATGACTTTAAATATTTTTTGATATACATATATCGGTCCAGGACGTTGCCAAACTTATCAAGAATCTCAATGAAAGCAAGACAACTGGCCCAGACAACATTCCAGTCACTATCCTTAAGAAGCTTCTACCGGAACTGGCTCTATTCTCACCAAATTATACAATTGTGGCTTATTATAGGGGGAACGCTTTCCATCTATTTTGAAAACTTCATTGGTCTGCTTAGTAATTAAAAACATGGTGTTCTGCATCCCAGTACAGACCGATCAGTCTCTTAAGTGTTATGAGTAAGCTGCTTGAATCTCTGATAAACCAGAAAATTGTCGACCTCAGTAAACAGAATCTACTTAGTTACGAGCAATACGGATTTCGTCCTGTAAAGTCAACTGCTGATGTGCTAACTGTAATATCGTATATGATCAGCAAATCTCTTGACGGGAGGGGGATGTTTCTAGAGCAAGGTCTTCGATAGGGTCTGGCACAAAGGGTTGCTTCACAAACTTGCTAGCTATGGAACATCTTGCAATGTCTTTGCAACCGTTGAATCCTTTCTCTCGGATAGGTTTATAAAAGTAGTTCTTGATGGGCAGATGTCAGAAGCGCATAGAATCAATGCGTACCTCAAGAATCTATTGTGGGGCCAACCCTCTTCCTCATCTTCATTAATGATCTTTCAAATCATATTCTGATATCATTTAACGACAACGACACAACTGTCTATGGCAGCACTTCGAAGAGCATTGGTGATAAAATTCTTGCTGATTCTCTCTCTTCGAGCCTGGTGCACTGGGGGAAAAAGTGACTTGTTACTTTTAACACCTAAAACCAAGCCTCACTCCTTTTACCACCAACGCTCAGGCCCCTGTTTTGCCCCAGTCAAAATGAATCGCTCTCTACTTGAAGAAGACCCTTTGTTTTAATAATCTCTTAGGACTGACTTTCACCCCAAACCTAAAATGAAAGATGTATATCTAGTCTGTTGCTAAGGTAGCTGGAAAAATAGTTGGATCATTCTATCTCTCCAGAATAGTACCTGGTTTCATATGCAATCCGATACCTATATAAGAGCCAGATACGTCCTACGATGGAATAATGCTGTTACCACATCTGGGGAGGTGTCGCACAGCCCACTCTTTGCCAGGGCTTTATTTCTGTGGAACTCATTACCGCAGGACTGTTTACTTGCTGCTTACAACTTAGTTTTCTTCAAATCCGATGTCAACAAATTCTTGTTTTAAAACGCCCGTAGATAAGTAATCAAACCCGGTTCATACCATTGATCAATGTTAGTACTCCCATAATGTTCCTCATCTTTCGGCTGATAATCATTCTGTCCCATTAATCCTTATCCTCGAGTGGCTCTTGGCTTTGATAAGTAGTGACCCAATCAACTTCTTTAATATAAATCGGGACATTTTTTTTAAAAATTAGATTTTTTTATTCTGAAATTAGCGACCACTTGCAAAAAAAATCGACAATTAATGTAGGTGCGTTAACGAGCTTTGCTTTGCTCGTTCGCTAGTTTGTTTCATGGGCAAACGAGTGCACTCTGTGTTCATTTGGGCATCCTTTCCGGCGGTGCTCGGATGTATACCAAAGCACGGCTAGAGGGGGGGGGGGCAAGCATGGCCCGAGCAAAAGCATTCAGAAAACAAAGTAAACCCAAATAAATTGTTTGGGACTAATTTCAATTTACCTTAAATTATTTTAAAGAAATACCATTGGAAGATTAGTTCAAAACAATTTATTGGGTTTTTTTTATTACCGGAAAATAGCGCACGATTCATTGACGTCGGAGTTGTCCGCCATTTTGAGCAGGAAACGACAAATTTATCATTAAATGTTACTGCGCTTGGTATAAGTTATTTTAATATTTCTAATACGATTTATAGATGACTGAGCTATTTTGCAGTTTTCTTTTTTCTACCTTACATTGTATTATAATTGTTTTCTAGTGTCATTTACTTAAATTTTAAAGCAAATGTAATCGTGCGGAGGGTTTATTTGTTTTTGTAAATTGTTGCATTCGCTCGGCCAAATTGAAAAACCACTTCGAAACAAACAAACAAAAAAACATGTCCGTGTGATTGACAAAAAAAAAAAATCAAAATAACACTAGAAAACCCGAAGCAAAACAAAAATATAAAAAAATATCAATGTAAATAAACCAGTAATTTTTTATTTTCCGTTTCAGGAACCAGATTAAAATTTTTGTGGTCGCCTTTCGGATTTAACGGAGCTAATATTGGCAGCCATGGGTGTTGGTTTATATAAGCACTTAAATTGATTATTTTCTTAAATTCTGCCAGAATGCGCGTGTGGCAAATTGTTTTCCTTTTGGGGTTTATGAGCAGTACAGATGAACCATAATACTTGACTTTTGTCTTATGGTGTTATATTCACTAAAGACCAATATTTGGTATTCAGTGCTCGAATAGTTTTATAATATCGATACATTTCAATATTAAACAATTAAAAAGAAATAATTTTAAAATTAGATTTGCTGCATAAATAGCAGTCGTACATATGTCGCCATGTTTGTATATGTATTAAAACTACGGCAACACAAAACTCACTATAGTTGACATGATGGTTCACGAATCATCAAACGTTAAGGTTCACGAATCGCTCAAAATGTCACAATAGTGAACGTTTTGTGCTGCTGTAGTCTAAACAACATGGCGACGTATGTAATTTTCTATTTGAAGTGAAGTAATAAAATGTACCAAAATACATCAATATTTTAAAGTTGTGTGACTGGGGGGGGGGGCGTTATAAAGAAGCATACACATGTCTTTACAAAACAACAAACAAATAAAGCTTTGCATTATTGATTGACAAATTAAAAACTTATATTTTGGGGTTAATTCCTATTTTAGTCACGTAAATTATTCAGAGTAAAATGTGTTTCGGCATTACTCCCAAACACATTTTTACTTACACGTTTTAGTAAACAACATTATATTTATAAAAACAAACATTACAAACACCAATGTTACAGCAGGTTTCATCGTACACGTAAAACGCCAAAATACAATCTCCAAGAAAAATATAGTCGCCATCTTTATAATTTTTTTGTCACCTCTTTTTTTCTGTTGACTATTCTACACAATTGCCAAGTTGTTTCGGAGTAAACCATGCCGAATCCAATTTCACTCTAAATAATTTAAGTGACTGAAATAGGAATTGACAAAAATTTGACATCAAATTATTAACTAAATCCTTGTAGTGATGTTAAATAATTTTCGTAAATTAACATGTCTTTTTAACCGTTCGATTTGACTGATACTACACTTCGTTTGTTCTGTCCTCGGTCGCCGTCGATGAAGGAGAAATCCTTTTAGACTGAGCCAATTTTAATTTTTTGTGAATTCAGAATGCCTCTTTTGGGGGAGCTGGACTTTCTCTGCGTTAAAACCGACCTTGTATCTAACTTTGCTCTCGTGGGGAGGCAAGTAAATAGGGACTATTTAACAGTGTCTAAGGGGAGGAAATAAATTTATTGTGGACCGACTGCAGACGTCGAAAATTATGCAGAAAGAAAAGATGTAGATCGTTCGATCTGTCTATTTCTGTCGTAATTAAATTATTTTCTAAAGTAGGACTTAAAAATTCGTTTTATTTTGCGCTGTTGCATTTTTAATAAAATTATGAAACAACTTCAGTGTGTGAGTGTTTTTCTCGCGTCAACGTAACTTTGTTTAATTTATTATTAATCGAATAAATATTTATTTAGATATAGATATTTATTCGATTAATAATAAATTAAACATTCAATGTGTAATTATAAAAGTTACGTTGACGCGAGAAAAACACTCACACACTGAAGTTGACTCAAAATTTTATTAATAGAAAAAGAGATTGAAAATTTTCGTGGTTGTCAAATATTTTCTCACAAACTCGCCGAGTTGTATTGATACTTTACGACTACTGCATAAATAAATGTCTATGAATGCGATAATAAAGATCTTTTTTTTAATTTCTTTATTTTCTTTCTTAATTATTGCAAGTTAATAAGAATTAATAAACATGGAAAATGTATTAAAAATATTTTTAATTAAATTATTTAAAATTTTAATTTATACATATTGAATTGTTTATCTTATTTTTCACGCACATTCAAAAATTAAAAATAAATTAGGGAGCATTTTATTTATTTTTTCGAATGTAAAATTAATTTTTTATGTACGTCTTTCGTCATATTTACAGACCGATTCCCGTAAAATCACTGAAGTTAAACGACATTGAGCCTTATCAGTACTCTAATGTGTGACCATTTGGGAATACCAGGTGGTGTATGTAAAAGCCCTGTCCTAGTGTGGTCTTGCAACATGAGAGTCGGTTACCAACCTGCAACTACTACAAACGCAACAGATAATCCTGGTCTGTTTGTTGTGATTTGCGCCGACCAAACACTTACCGGCGATGACAGATCGAATTTATTTTCAAGAAAGAAAAAAAAAAAAAACTATTAACAAACTGACAAAATATACACTTAATTACTTATAAGTGCCGTACAGAATAAAACCTGAATTTTCACTTGAATTGTATGTCTTAACTAGAAGACCCGTCACATGAAGGCTAAAATGAATTCACCGAACAGAATAATTTTGCACCACTTTTATATCCCCTTATGAAGATTAAAATCAAAACATAATGCCTCGTGCTACCAGATAAGGCTGTCTGAAGATACCGGCTTTCTGATCCAAATGCACCAAATATTGATGTTTTATTTTTTTTTCTCATTGCAAAACTCAATCATGTTCTGCAAAATCCAAAACAAAAAACAATTCCTCTTCCTTTCACTCAACCAAACCCATGAATAAATACTTGAACATATCAAGAACTTTAAACATAAAAACTTTTACCGAAATTACCGTATTCAGCATTAAATATCCCGAAAAGAGTTGATATGCCGTAAAACAAAACCAAAACATAATGTGACTAAACCTTATGTCTAGAATCCTTATTTCAATTTTGATCAAAATCCGTTACATGATTTTCATTCTAGAAAATGTCAATATAAACTTAGCTTAAGGGGTCTTAAGAAAAAATTGAAATTCAGGGAATCTTTCTTAATTGGTGTCGAATCACTATGGATTCAACTTTAATGTAAATCTGAAATATTTGAATTTTCAAATTAAAGGTTGTGCCTATATTATGCACTCTAAAATTCTTTAAAATATTCCAATGAAACTGAAATTTGAGGAATATTTGGTAATTGATGTCTGAATTTTGACGAAGCATAAAACTAATATAGTCCACATCAACACTTGCGCCTAGCAAGTAAATAATTTTTCATGTCCAACAGTTAAAAAAACAAAAAAACAGATAGACTTTTGCAGAATATAACATAAAGTTATGTTGTCGGATTTTCGAAGTCAGACCCAAACAGCAATCCATCTGCCATATTGGTATTTGATTTGAACTATCCTATTTTTCCCCTACGACTACTGTTGACATGAATATATTTTATTTCGTTTAGTTTTTTGTTTTTGAAAATATTTATTTTGTCTATGAAAACTTAGAGTAGAGACATGTTCACTGAAAACTATAAAAGGGAAGTTATTAAGTGTAATTATACTGCGATCATGTGCACTTATCCAGCGTTCTTTCACTTGATTTCTTTTAAAATATATATTTTATAATGTATACAACCTTAATGTGTGTATAGTTTTTTCCTTTTAATAATTCTGTTTTGCTCTGTTTAAATTACATTGAGCTCTTTTATTCGGATTCTCAACGCAAAATTGAAATCTACACACAATATATATATAATAAAATGGCGTATTAATGGGTTCCCCCACGCGTGAGTTTGCTTTTATCTTTGTTTTTTGTTTGCTTTCACCCAAAAATGAACCACTGTATAGTGTAGGTTTGTTCAAAACACTTTAATCCAATAACTTTTTACTCTTTGAATTTTTTCTGACGATTTTGTAATGTTGCAGAGACGATATTGACATAAAAATGTTGTTTGGCACAAGACAAATGAAACGGACCGTAAAAAATATATCTCACAGAAATGTTATGTTTTTTTTAGAAATGTGAAAAAATAAAAATAATAAAACAAAAACATGGTTATTGGAATATGAATATGAGATATATATATATATATATATATTATCCAAAATTCATAATGATCGGTTAATTAGTTTAAGAGTGAATCATGTACATGCAAATATATAAACCTAACTTTAGAGATTTCTAACTTTGGCAGTTGAAAAAGATTATTTTGAATAGTGTGGCAACAAAGTAAATGTTTTCATGAACTTTTAAATCTAATTAAATTTTGTTAAATAAATAATTGAACAATTAAAAAAAAAAAATTTTATTGAAAGACTCCAAAGTCTCTCCACTTGATCATCAACCCCGGTTCTTATCCCAACCTTTTCTGCAATAAAAGGAAGGTGTGTTACCTGGGAGGAGTTGTTACTCCCCTACCCATGAGGCTAAGTTTATTTACCTGCCTCCCTCTACAGCAAAGTTAAACATGAGGTTAGTGGTGAAATCCAGACCGAAGGCATGACGCTCTGATCAGACCCACCTCCCGATGGAAGAGGTAATGCCTGGGAGGATGGCCACCCGAGACCGAACAGAACCATGCTCCACTTTGATTATAAGCTCCAAGGGCCTGAGGCTAAATTTGGCACACTGTCATCACGTAAAGTACTACAGCACTATCCCTACACCTTTTGGAAGGTTAAACAAATATTGATGATTGACTCTGACCCTCCCCTCTTAATGGAGAAAATGCTCTGTAAACCCACTCCACAAATGGCTAGGGTCCAAGAAATATAGTGCATACGCTGGCTGGTAGGAAGAGGATGTGCAGCTTCCGGAAACTCGTGTTAGATAGAGAAATGAATGTTTCTTACCTTCTTCTACCCCCCCCCCCGGATATTTGCTAATGTGCATATAATATTCCAAACTTATTTTTAGATGCACCTTCATGTCTTCACATCTGTATCGCAAAACGCACAGATTGAATTGACCCATCTTAAGAATATTGTGTTTTTCTGTACGAATGAGTCACCACTTATCAAAAGCCCAAAGGCCACTTGAGGATAAGGGTTAATGAGGTTGTCAGATGGACGATGAAACAACACCGTGATGATGGTTGAAACTGCAAGAATTGATTATTTAAGAGGATGAGCAATGGCCCGGAGCATCCAAATTAGAGGAATCCAATTATATTACAACTCTTTCTTATATTTCTTACTAGGACTTATATTTGAGTCTTTGGGGTATACAATCAAAGTATTGATTTTTATTTTTAATTAAAATTTTAATCGATAATTTTTCCTACTTTTTGGTGAGGATACTTATTTAAATCTGCTGCGTAAATATATAATACTGTTTTTTTTTTTGTTTTTTTTTGTGGTATTGATAATTAAATACAAATGCTTCTCTGTACAAGCACCAGATTTGGTTAAAAATTTGTTTTTAAAAAGACAGAAAAATGAAGGTAAAAACTTCCGGGCAATGCCGGTTAGAGACAGCTAAAAAAAAAAACACTTCCTTGGAAGCTGAAATTGTTTTACAATAAAGGTAAAGATATTGCGATTTTTTTAAAATTTTTTTAAATTTTTTTTATAGGTAGTAAAGTCCTTTTCTTATCAAAGTGTCTACCTGTTATTGGAACGAAAGTATTTATGATTTAAATTTGTTTGCCAATATTATAAGATAATTTTTACAGATCAATTATACTTGAAGCACAACAAAATCATAAAAGACAAGGCTTGACACTTTTTTTTTTTTTTTTTTTTTTTTACAAAACGTTTTGTTTTATAAACTTTAGAAATGTATAACAAGAATAAATCTTTTAATTAAAAAAAAAAAGTTGCAAACTTTAACCAAATGTATCAACAAAAAAACATTAAATAAGTAGTTTACAAAACTTTGTAAACTTTGGAGATTTATTACAAAAAAGGGGAGGGGGGTTATATGAAATATATATTTACAAGCATAATAAAATAAAATTGAAAAATACAGATTTATTTACACCTTTTTTATAATAAACGAAACAAAGGAATATAAAAAAAACATTGTGGATGTCCCTATTTACATGCCTCCTCACGAGAACAGACACAAGGTCGGTTTTTAATATAGGGAAAATTCAGCTCCTCAAAAGGAGGCACTCTGGATTGGGAGGAAAATTAAAATGGCTTCAGTCTAGATGAATTTCTCTTTCACTGTCTGCAATGTTAAGTTTTGTAAATAAGTGTATTTAAAAAAATTTATTTAATTATGCTAGTAATAAATTTGCACAACATCCACTTATTTCAATGTTTTTTGTTTAAATTGGTTTCGTTTGTTTAGGGTAAATTGAGGTATGAAGCACCACCATTTTTCACTGACTCTTTTTAATCTGCATAAAAGATTGTTTTCAAAGTTTCTTTGGACTATCATGGGCAAGATATATTTGTGATGTCTTTGTTTAAAACCAGGTAACATGTGTTCATCGGAGAAGAAAATATATTTATTGAATTGTTTAAAAACTCTGGTTAATTCTCCACAAATTTCAGTCACCTTGGGCAATAGGCACCACCTCGTTGGGCATTAAGCACCGGCGCTACTGTGTGCAAAAACAACGGCAATTCCTCATTTTGGAGGTCTTCCCGTGAAATGTTGATTCTGGTGCACTGTATGTGATACCAGGAATCACAGATGTCACACTCAACACAGTTAATGCCACTTCCTCTACCACATCTGCAACATTCCTCAATGTTAGACCCCCCCCCCCCTCTCGATGTTGATAGTGGGTTTCTTGATTGTGGTGGTCATGGTGTTTTCTGTACTGGTGTTTTTTTATCCTTGCATTTCCCCCTTTCCTTTCTCTCTGCCATGTCCTCTGGATTCAGTAGCAATTTCCTTGTCAGCAGATGTCTCCATGAGTCTGGTGATACTTTCATCTGCTGTGAGGCTCTCCACATATCGGAATCGTTGCATTCTGACTGATTTCCCTCTTGCTGCAGATTGAAAGTGGGGAGTCATTTGTTTGAGAAAGAAGTCTTGCAATGAATATGATGAAGTCAGCAAGGAAACAGGCATGTCTGAAGATGAGGGTCCTAGAGTGGGGGCTGAGGATGAGGGTCCTGGAATGGAGGGCTGAGGGTCCTGGCTTCTTGTTGACTTTATAATATTTGACAGACATCTGCTTCTTTATGACAGCCACATATACAGCAACCATATCCTGATTGGCTCGGATTCCTCCTTTCACCCTCAGTCTTCTTTTGATAGTTGCAAACTGTGAACAAACAATTTTAACGGGTTAGCGTTAGGCATCTGTATGTTCAAGTTTTAGTATCAGTAAATGTTGACTTATTACAAATTTCTGATTTTATAATATAACTTCCTCAATAATAACAACAGGTCAAATTTAACTAATAATCATGTTTCTTAATTAAATCACTTTAAGGTAGTTTCAACTCTTTTCCTTCAGAAAAATACAGACATGGGCATTAAGCACCACCTTTTTTCAAAGATCAAAATATTTTTTTAACAAATAAATTTGACACAATGACATGAATTATGCTTAAATGAGAACCAGTACAAAGCAATTAACTTACTAAAAGCATACAAAAACATAGGAAGTTGAATTTGAAGCAGTTTTTAAAATTGGTGTGGAAATCATGATCACATTTGATAGGATGTAGATGCAGACTACCATGACACTTTCCAGCTCCGAAAAATCAAAATCTGAATTAAATCAAGTGTAAAAATGTTTTGGTACTTAACTCTGATATATCTCAGTGCTTCAGCAGCAAAGGAACAGTTTGAAGGCTCAGTGGTTTCGCAGAGAAAAAAGTTTTGTTCAGTTGCCCTTCTGGAGCATAAAGTTTTGTTCAGTTGCCCTTCTGGAGCACAAAGTTTTGTTCAGTTGCCCTTCTGGAGCACAAAGTTTTGTTCAGTTGCCCTTCTGGAGCATAAAGTTTTGTTCGGTTGCCCTTCTGGAGCACAAAGTTTTGTTCGGTTGCCCTTCTGGAGCATAAAGTTTTGTTCGGTTGCCCTTCTGGAGCATAAAGTTTTGTTCGGTTGCCCTTCTGGAGCATAAAGTTTTGTTCGGTTGCCCTTCTGGAGCATAAAGTTTTGTTCGGTTGCCCTTCTGGAGCATAAAGTTTTGTTCAGTTGCCCTTCTGGAGCATAAAGTTTTGTTCAGTTGCCCTTCTGGAGCATAAAGTTTTGAACTCTGTTTCAAAATGGCTGCAGATGTGGATCAAAAACAGCTTCTCAAACTTGGCACAAAAAAACTACTTTTGTTTGCTACTAGTGAGAAACAAGGCCTGTGATTGTTCAGTGATCAGACAAGCTTGGTGCTCATTGCCTTACAAGTGCCATAATAATGCTATAGAGAGGTTTGTGAAGGTTACCTAGTTGCTGGTGCCTAATGCCCCATGGTGCTTAATACCCAAGGTTACCCTATACATTTAGTTTAATAAAAAGTTTGTAACTTTTTTTTTTAATCAAATTGTTTTTATATAAATTTCTACAGTTTACAAAACAAAATGTTTTGTAAAAACATATACAAAGGAAAGTGTTTATAATTCACCCGGAAGTAAAAGAAACAGGTGTCGACCCAACATGTCTCCTTTTAGTTTTAGTTTATGATTTTGTCTGAAGTATAATTGATCCATTTTTACTTAGAATCTATTGTTTCTTGTTTCTTCTCTTCTTTTAATCAATTTAATAAGTGGTTTATTCTATAAAAATATCAATGAGGGTTAAGGAATACAGTTGCCACCTTAAATAACAAACTAAAGTTTAACTGTAACCTTTTTATGTTAACAAAAAAAAAGAAGTTTCTTTCATATGGCTCGTGTGCGTATAAAAATTAAGGTTTAGGGCAGTACTCTTCAAACTTTTTGTCGCGACCCCTTTTTGGAAAAATTTTTTTCCGTGACCCACCAAAATTTTTTATAAATAAAAAATAAGTTTGAATATTATTTTTAAAATTCCATAGTTATAATTTTGGCGACCCCCTTTCTTTGGTTACGCGACCCCCACTTTGAAGACCTCTGGTTTAGGGGCACAAATGAACAATAATTCTTGTCTTTTTGCCTCTAAACTTTAAATAAGGGCAGAGAATTACTTACATAATAGACAATTTAAAATGTTTCAGAATTTTTGAGACTAGGATTGATAATTTGGATTATTAGGGCGACTGTCTTCATCTTCTATGTTATTCTCATAACGTTTCGGCCGATGTAACCTCCGACTTTCTTCAGATGCGTCTTGTAATCGACAAGGACTTTGATGCAACGGATAAAAATGCTAAGTAATAAGAGTATCAAAGTCGGCAGCAAACAGTGTTTGATCAGATTTAGTTCCTGATATTAAACTTCATCCATAATATTACTTCCGACGAGAGTTTCATGTTCACAAATTTATTAATTTATTAAAGTGTTAGGTGAAAGTACAGAATAGTTAACTAAGCCCCCTCCTAATGTTAAGAATGGTTTTCTAAATAATAATGTTATTTCAGCATGGTCCGTAAACTGCAGAAGATTATTTAGAAAACCATTCTTAATATGGGGAGGGGGCCTTTGTTAATTATTCTGTACTTTCATCTAACAATTTAATAAATAAATTAATAAATAAAAATTAGTACACACTTTGCAAACCAGAAGATTAAGCGACCCAAAATAATATCAGGAACTAAATTTGACCGAACACCGTTTGCTGCTGACTTTGAGTCGGGTACTCTTCTGGTTTGCCTGAATTTTTAATGTCTACGAAGAAATCGGCGACAGTGTCAGTTGTTCTCATTAATAAAATGATCTGATCAAAAATTGTGTTTGTAAATACGAATAACCGTGATTTGTAAAATTAGAAAAGAAATCGATCAATTTAAAATAGTTAAAAACAATATAATGAAAAATTTGTTTCAAAATCCTATTTAAAAAAAAAAAAAACGAACGGCATACACTGCAACTCTGGCTATAAGCTTATCTTATATATAAAGTAAAGTTAGTCCCCCTCTCTCTACATTGGTGCTCGATAGCTTTAGTAACAAGATGCATACATAAATCTTTTCAGTTATTGATTTCTGGCACATGCTGGTTTATGTTGTTAAAAAAATTTTTTTTTTACTTTTTATCGATTTCTTTGATTTTAATATTTAATCCTGATCCATATTTATTTTA
Organism: Sepiola atlantica; assembly: GCA_963556195.1. NCBI lineage: Eukaryota > Metazoa > Mollusca > Cephalopoda > Sepiida > Sepiolidae > Sepiola > Sepiola atlantica. Next base: position 171,027,228 of record OY744522.1, on the reverse strand, counting down.
AAACATAGACAGGCACAAAGAAAGTCCGAGTTTTCACTCCCACTCAGATCTACTCCCAGTGACACTCACGTACACCAGAAACAAATTTTTTTAAAACACATACATTCGTAGCACCGTTGATATTTTTATCTTACAATTGTACGTTAAATACTCTATTTTCATATGAAAAAAGGTACACCCCCTTCCCTACATATTTCCTTTCAGAAGCGCGTTTTCATTGGATAATGCACATAGATTTTCATACATTTGACCAATCACTGCGTTTGTTAACAAAATTAACAGAATATTCGAATTACAGAATGACTTTTGGGCTTATTTATCCTAACACAATTATTCAGTAAGCTAACCTAACCAACTTCCCCATAAACAAAAAAATAAGTTTCTTCAACAAAGAATCTATATTAAATAAAATTCGACACTTCTAAAACAAGTCATTTTGTTTTTTCCTTAATCACTCGCGTCACCAAAATTAATACAAACACTATCATCAAGTACACAGTATGGGTGTGTTTGCAGTAACAGACAATAACTTCGATTGCTTATGTTTTCATTGAAGCCTGCATTTGACGCAGTAAAACAAGTCATTCCATTACGTTTTTGTTCACAGGCCAATGGTCACCGCATTCAGCTGTTAATCAAAAGGTTGCTTGTTTGAATGCACCGGAGAGGGGGGGGGGGTTAATTTATTTTTTTCTTTCTTTATCATTTTCAAAATCAAACTGAACACTTAAATGACTTGCACATTATTTATGACATACTTTTTTTTCTTAAATCCTATTTAGAAAAAATAATTTATTTTTGCTGGTTCAATCCCACTCGGGGGGGGGGGGGTAATTTATTTTTATTTATTTATTTATTTTTTTTTTTTTCTTACCCTGTTAGATTCAAACGAAACACTTAGATGACTTACACGTTATTTATTGAAACAAACCAAACTTTAAAAAAAAATTTTTTTTTATTTACAAACACAAATTTAAAAAGTAAAATCCACTAGAATGCATTTCGGTTTCTTACAAAACAAGTCAGCCATTTTAATTAATTACTTTATGAGTTTCAATTTTTCTGGCTTTTACATTTCTTTGCTGTTTCTTATGTATTCAAATACTGAAGGTTTTGAAAGTTATTTACATCAAATAATTATAGAAATAGACATTAAATCAACATACTGTTGTAACTCCCGGACTAAATTAAATTTAAGAGTTAAAATAACTAAAGTATTTATCCGATTTAAATTTCAACATTTCATATGATGTCCGCTCGATTTGATTGGAAAACCAATCCTTCAGTTAATTCTTTACGTAAATATATTTTCTTACAAGAAATTAAGAGAAAAGACAAATGGGGAGGAAGGATGAGCGATAGGAAATAAATACTCCCGAGCAACACCGGTTAAGAAAAGCTAGTATATATATATATATATGTATTTTTATGTAATTTTTATTGGTGATTGCAGCATTCGTTGCTTTTTTTTTTTTTGCTCACTACTATTTCGATTGTCTCACTTCCTAAGTGATTAAGATGCAGAAAATTGCATTATTAGTCGCCCTTAACTTTATAGGACGTATTTTTCGTTAATATATATATTTTTTACTTATTTTATACGTACATAGAAGTTATGTACGTATAATAAATATATATATATATATATCAATGCATTTTTGAAAAATAAAACCCAGTAACACGATGTTAAGTGGTCATTATATCTTTTTAAAGATATTTCGGAAAAACATGCCTTCTTCAAGTAAAATTGAAGGAGTCTTTTTTTTTTTTTTTTTGTCATTTTTCTTCATTTCTCCATTTCTATTGTTTCTGGGTATCCGGTCTGGCATGTGACATCAATTCACGTTTTTAATAGTAGTAGTAGCAATAGTAGAAACCGGCTTTGGCTAACATCTTATCAGGGTTTATTTTGAATATATTCATTGATATGACTTGCAAAAATATAATGCCGATTTCCACAATGCTTCTAATTAACCATAACATTTTATTATGTATGTTTTTATATACAGGGTCCACCATAAGTAACTATAATTTTATTTCAACATAATAAATATAACATGGAAGAACTGAAATCTAAAAAATGGAAATAAATAAAATTTATAACAAAATGTTTATCAAATAAAAAAAAATTATACGATTTCCGCTTTCGAATGACATGAAATAGAAGAAACGATTAAGTATCAACACAGTTACAAACAAAAGAAAATATATAGTTACTTATAGCAGGCCATGTGTGTGTGTGTGTATTATAAGAAATATACTCCCTTACTCTCAAGAGTTCTTTTTGTCTTCTATTCCAACAATTTGAGTCTGCTATTCTGTATTTTCACTTTTTTTAAACCGGAAAGATATTCAAATTTCTGCGTGTTAGTACGGTTTGGAGAGCAGGGAGGGAATTCCAAAAGCAAGCAGTCTGAGGAAAGAAGGTATTAGAGTAGGAAATCTTTCTGTATCTAGGGACCTCTACAGTGAAGGAGTGGGATTTTGCTGCGAGTCGGTTATGTTAAGGGAGTACAACTGCATTAAGTCCATCGGAGCACATTCCATTGGAGTACTTGTACAACAAGGACAGTAATGCAATACTGCGGCGAAGTGATAGGGGCTGGAGCTTATCAGCCAGTGCGAGACCTATTAGGTTAGAAATTCTTTTTGCACCCTCTCTAAGAGATGGGTGATGGGTGCACCGGCCCAGATGTGCAACCATTTCCTTAAGAGTATGTTTGTTTTTTTGTTTTTTTTTGTATAAATCAAAACAAAATCGAAATCAGCAAATTCATAAGCCAAAAAAAAAAAAAATGCCAGATTTTGACAAACATCGTAAAAACATTAAAAAAAATAGGAAGAAAATGGTAATCAGTGTTTTTTTTCTTTTGGATTTTCATGTAAAATGTCGGGTTAGAGTATAATTAGTGTGTGTGTGTGTGGGGGGGCTTTCTAAGGTTGCTAGGTATAGAAAAGGTTGCGAACCGCTGCTCGATAATAACTCCGATGATAGACACAAAACAATATTTCTCAACAGGTTGCACAAAGTCCCTTTCTTTTTCAATGTAAAAAAGAACGTGAAAATCTAATGCGAAAAAGATAATATTTCTAAAGCTAAGTTTACGAAATATTTTATTGCACAAGTTTATTTTGTCGCAATGTTTGTTATAGCTATGTTCTGTTGAAACGCTGGTTCTTGTTGGATCACCAAAGTTAAGCAATATTGAGCCTGGTCAGTGCTTAGATGAGTGACCATTTTGAAATATGAGGTGATGCGTGCTTGGAAGCAAGTTTGCTTTCCCAAGTATCTTTCAAAGGCATCATTCATTTTTCCTCTTTCTAGTGGTAGTTGAAATAGTAGGGTCGACTGGTCTGTAAAGCATCTGTGTATCAATTTGTCTCTGAGACAAAAAACTTTGAAATAACACCATTTTATGCTTATCCCAGCATGGCTTCCTGTCTTGGATTTCTTTGTTCATGGGTCAGGAAAAGTGTGGGTGGAGACTTTTTTAATTTTTATTTTTTACTATCAACTCATCATGCCACACAAGGGGCACCATTTCAGAAGATGTCCAAGACTAGAAGCTGGTTCTCTAGTAAACTATTAAAAGTCTGGATCTTGTTTTGATTTATCTCCCTCCCTCTCTCCGCGAGATGTGACACAAGGTCGGAAAGTGGGGATTTAAAAGCAAGTGCCTAAGAGATCGAGAACTCTGGCCTACCAAAAGTGCCTGAGCAGCCACATCGGCATTCCCCGGTATGGGCGCCACAAGTGATTAGCAATAAACTAACCTTTTCTCAAAGGACGAGAAGGTAAAGCCTGGGAGGGTGGACCTTCTCGAGCTGCACAGAACACACCTTCATGATTATTATCAAGAAAAATGTATATATTTACTTAAAAATAGATGTCATAAAAGAAGAATGGGAGTTGCCAAAAGCAGTAACAGCCATAGCTTGTAATTTCCAAATATTTATGAACACATTTTGGAATTTCCAAATATTTATGAACGCATTTTGGAATTTCCAAATATTTAATATATATAACAAATACTGATCCAAAAGGTCATAACGCATTATTTTGACAGCCTTATTTCTTTCATCGTTTTAAGAGTCCAAAAATAAAAATGCGTATGCAAATTAGATAGCAAAATAAAGTTTATTTACCTCTATATTATTCTTATATATGTAGTATATAATTTATATTTTTTATATTTATATAAATTATAATTATATATTATGCATATATTTTATATTTAATTTTATGCTTTTCAGTATCGTTGGTTTAACGTCCATTTTACATGCTTGCATGTCTTTTAGAAATTGACTTCCAAAGTAACCCATCTCTAGCAAGAACTTTATGTATCTCTTTTTCTGAAGTCCATTCTTATCATTTCCTCCCATGTTTTCCATAACCTTCTTTCCCTGTAAACTGAACCTGCTACCTCAACTGTACTACATGTACTAACCCAAGAACTCTCACCCATTCTTTCAACATAGGCATACTATTGAAGTTTCCTGTTCTGCACACATCTCTCTATCCTGTCCAGATTTTATTTTTCTCTGAGGTCATCAGATCTAAGTCTGTCTTTAGGACTCATATTACACATCCAACGTATGATTCTCATATCATTTCTCTACATGCAACACGTCCTCACCCCTCACTGTCCATGTTTTACTTCAATACATCATCGCACAATGTACACAGGCCTGATAGGCTGTTTCCTTGGTCGACAGTGGTAACGCTCTGCTGGTTAGTAATGGAGTAGGTTTGGAAGACCCTTTTTAGGGTTCTAGTTTTCGGGGGGGGGGGGCGGTTAGAGAAGAACCAGTTTTATAGAAACATTTAAAAAAAAAAAAATGTTAAATAATATTCAAATGTGTGAGAGAGCGAGAGAAATGTTATGATAAACAAACAAAATAAAGAGTACACAAGCATAAGTTCATAAAAAAATATTTTATATATGTTTAAAATGAAAGTCTACAAAGATAGGAAAACAATAATTGTCCATATTTGAGTGTCCTTGCCTAACGGGGGGGGGGGGGGTCGTATATATATATATATATATATGTATATATAGTATTTCAAAATATGTTGTCTCATTGAGTTAAATAAGCTTGACCTGTTTTGATGTAATAAATCTACTTCGGATAAGTTGATAAAACTTTAACATTTATTCATTTAAACTAGCAGGGCTACTCGGTGTTGACTGGGATTGAATGAAGAACCCTATGTCATTTTGCACCGAACCATAATACCATATCTCTGTATCTTTTATAATATTCAATTTTGGGTGTGGGGGTCCAAGGATGTACTTAACACTGATTGGATAGGATGGGTTTAAAGTGGCATTAATCAAAAGAAATTTTGATAAATTTAGTCTTTAACTATCTTTCCTTTTTTTTTTTTTTTCATCTTTTTTTCTTTTTCATCTTTTTTTCTTTTTCATCTTTTTTTCTTTTTCATCTTTTTTTCTTTTTCATCTTTTTTTCTTTTTCATCTTTTTTTCTTTTTCATCTTTTTTTTTTTCATCTTTTTTTCTTTTTCATCTTTTTCATCTTTCTTTTTCATCTTTTTTTCTTTCATTTTTTCTTTTCTTTCATCTTTTCTTTCATCTTTTTTTTCATCTTTTTTTTTTCATCTTTTTTCATTCATCTTTTTCTTTCATCTTTTTTTCTTTCATCTTTCTTTCATCTTTCTTTCTTTCATCTTTCTTTCTTTCATCTTTCTTTCTTTCATCTTTCTTTCTTTCATCTTTCTTTCATCTTTCTTTCTTCATTTCTCTTTTTTCATTTTTCTTTTTTCGTCTTTTTTTTTCCTTTTTTTTTCTTTTAATATTTTTTTTTCTTTTAATATTTTTTTTTTCTTTTAATATTTTTTTTGAAGCATGCTTGATGTTTCTTGTATGAGAGAACCCTCATGCACTCCTGCTTCAAACCCTGAATCCCTGATTAACATTTCCATTATTATTTTTTTAATTTCTATAATATTTATTTTCTAAATAAAGTAAAACACATTTCCTTTTTATGGATGTTCAACGCGAATGCAGCCCCTTCCCCATGATATTACTGTACCAGCTTTAATCAAAATGAAATATACTTATCCAAGTACCCTGGGTAATGTACTTTCAGAATACACACACACACATATATATATACATATATATATATATATATATATATATATATATATATATGTGTGTGTGTGTGTGTGGTCTATCTCTCAAACCCTAGGAGCAGTTCATGAACAAACAAAAACTAAATCTTTATTATATAAAATTTAACATTTGATACCCAGGCAATGCCGGGTAAATCTGCTAGTCGTCTATAACTTTCTGAGAAATTTTAACTAACATTAGAGATTGTTCTCATTCCATGTATTGGAAATATGTTGTATGGATTCACTTTCTTGAGTGTCTTTGCCTTTTCATACCTCATTTCTTTGAATGTAGTACAGGGGCTGAACTATTGACCTCCAACTAGAACAGGCTCAGAATATCTTTTAACCACCATTTTAATCTACAACGCCATGTGCTATGTGGAACACTTAGTATGAACTTCCGGGACTTAAAAACCTGATGGCTCTCTTTTTCCCTACTTAATCAAGAAGAGGAATTATTTATCTTCACTCATGTCACGATTTTCTTTCTCTTTTTTTTCCCCCACTTTTCTATTATTAGTGTATTTTAACTTAAGTCTCCATTTTTGTTTCTTCTCTTGTACTTTTTAGATTTCTTCAGTTGCCTCTTGGGAATTCTCATCCAATTTGTTATTCAACTTGCAGGTTATTTGGCTAGTAGATTGTTTCACACTAACAAGCAAATAAAAAAATATATATTTTTCAATTTAACATATCTTACTCACTTTCTAATTTTCTGGCAACCCTGTGAATATTTTACCAATTTCTGAGCCAGTAATATCAGTCAAACTAAATCTATGCTTAAAACGAAAAATGTAAGCCAAAATTCTCTTGCAAAACTCGTGAAACCTTCAATAACAATAGTTGTTATCCATTTGTTTTGGATCATAGATCGTGAACTGTATAAAATGAATCCTATTAATGAATCCAATTTAACTTTGACTAGAGATTATCACAGTGACATATGGGCTGGTGCACCAACCATTAGCCTCTCCTTCTTGAAAAGGGTGTAAAAAAAAAAAAGAATTTCTCACCTAATAGGTCCCGCACTGGCTGCCAAGCTTCATCCCCTTTTGCATCACTGCAATGTTGCACCCCTGTGCTTGATTTACAAGTACTTCCACAGAATGTGCTCCAATGAACTTACTGCACTTAGACTTCAACCCACCCAAAATCCCACCCCTTTACTGTAGAAGTCCCTAAATTCCAGAAGAGTTTCTACTCTGGTAGCTTCTTTCTTCTGACTGATTGCCTTTCGTTTTCTTCCTTGTTTCCTTAACTATACCAACATGCACAAATTTAAATGTAATGTGAACAAACATCTTGCTCTCAAACTCCCCACCTAAGTTGTTTCCTTGTAAATCGAGCCCCTATCACAGTAGTCCCTTACACTTTGTGGAAATATATCTTGTTTGGGGGTGGGGGAGGACAAAAGTTAAAAAATTAAAAATATTAAATAAAAATCGGTTCCAGTCAGATCACCAAAGTTAAGTAACATTAAACCTGGTTAGTATTTTGATGGGTGACCATTTGGGCATTCTAGATGCTGTAAACAAACACTCAACCCAGTTGTATAAATATGTACCTTGCTGGGAGTTTAACCGCTGGTATACTAGTGCATGGTAGAGTTGGGCGGTTTTGAAATTTTGGTTTCGGTATCTGTTTCGTTTTTTTTCTCTTAAACCGAACCCTTTTCGTTTTTTTTGAAAAAAATTGTTTACTATGGAAGCTATTCATTCTCTTGTGTGATGATTAGTTATTATTCAACGTTTAGTTGAATTATGCCACTGTTTCGATAATTTTGTGACTGAATCATTCTCCATGATATGAATCATAAGTTTTAAGGTGTTGACTGTTGTAATCAAAGTTCTGATACCTTTTCAACAGTTAACTCGTTAAAACAGTGACCAAAGATTCATGAAAGATTTCTGAAGAATAAAACTGAGTTTGAATATACATTCTATCTAATTCTTTAACCCATCAGAAGCTAAAATATAACTCAGAAATGCAAGAAATTAAAAAACGAAAATTTATTTAAACAAACAAAATAATTTTACAAATAAAAATAATTTTTAAAATCCGAATAAAGTGATACTAGCATTCGCAACTACTTTTTTTCTTTTTAAATGTTTATACTCGCTCGCTACTTTTCGTTTATTTACTTTTACAAGTATTTTTTTAAAATTTCATTTTAATAACTTATTTTTTTAGATAACCCTGAAACAAACATAAATAATTATTTTACAATTTTGAGTTGAATCAAATAGATTTTCGACATCATACGGAACGCGTTTGATTTTTTCTTTTTCATTTGAAAATAGTTTATGCTAAAAATACGATGTCATGTCTGTCGTATTTCTCTTTTTTTCATTTGAAAATTCAAAATGTTAATGATAAACAAACTGTAAACAAAGATTTCTTCCTACAAGTCAATTAAATGTTTTTATCATATATTTGTTCAATCTGTCCTCTTACTAATATAACATTTTTTGGTAATATTCAATTTTATTCAAATCGGAAAATCTTTTCAACCGTGTTTCCTTGTATATGGTGGCTTACTGTAGTAAAAACACAATAATGAACGGTTACGGTTTAAAAAAAAACAAAAAAACGATTCGGTATGGAGACGAAACCGGAAAACCGCGGTTTTTCGGTAAAACCGCCCATCTCTAGTGCATAGTCATATGAAAATTTATTTGTACTTGAGATTGTCTGTACTAAAACTTTGACTATTACATACATTGTGTTATCACTATTTATAATAACGTTGTGAAACAAGTGATTTTTTTTTCCCTCTGTCCTCATGATCACTTAGATAAGGACGAGTAAACAGTTTTTACCAAGACTTTCTTCTAAATTGCCATGAAGCAAAATTTGTTTTGATCGCTAGGCCCATTGGAAGTGTTAGGCCTGTGGTAACCATGATGTCCGCAACTATGGCACTGTATAATGCGTGATTTGAATCTTGTTTGATAAACCATTCAATATTTATGGGTCAGTGCCAAGAAATAAAGAAGTCAAGTGAATAAGATGGAAGCAACTAGGATTTGTGATTTTATTTATTTATGGACACGCCTTTTTAAAATAACTTTTTTAAGGTTTTAAAATTGAGATTTATTTTGCTTTGGAAATTGATTCTCATAAGAATTTTTCTGAACTATATAAAAGAATTTTTTAATGTAATATAGATATATATATTACTATTTCATGTATACAGGGTATTGAAGCAAAATCAGACATTATTTTTCAATGTAACCACTGCCAGCAGAGACGACCATTTAAAGGGGCCACAAAATGAGTTAGACATTTTGGCAACCATGTCCTTTTTGTAGCAGCAAATGCCTCTACTATGGCAGTTTTCGGAGAGTCAGCTCGTGTTGTAAGCGTGCTTGTTGGGCTTGGTATCGATCTCGCCTAAAAAGAAATAGTAAAGGGGGTTGTAGTAGGTCGGGTGAGAAGGGCGGCCACAAGTCTGCGACCAGTGGTGAGAAATATTGTTGAGCAGCCACACCTAGGTTGTCTTGGCTTTGTGCGCAGGAGCGAAGTCCTGCTTGAAGACATACGGGCATTCAGTGGCGATCTCGTCCATCGAAGGCTTCACTATGCTCCTTGGAACCTCCTAGTAGATTTTGGCGATGACCTCGGGCCCTTTTGAAAGAACGGAGGCACGACGCTGGAGATGACGATAAGGACCATGACGGAGGAGAGAAACTTTGTATGCTTCATGACAAGATCCTCCTCAATGTCTTTGCAGCTTTATCTGTCGTTCTGCCTGTTGCACTATTGGAATTAATATATACCAAATTTACTACCTAGTAATAAATCTAAACTTATATACACACACACATGCACTGACCAGCAATTTGCAGATATATTTTATATCATAATAAACTAAAACATGATCAGCTAACATGTCTATATAGACTAGGCACAGATTTTTTCTAGAGGTCACTGGTCTTTTCCTCAGAAGAACCTCAGCATCTGGCGGACCCTTGCTTGAGCTCGTTCAGCATAGCTGTTCCCTTGATCTTCCTCGACTCCTTGGAGGCATTTATGATGAGCATGCGATGAGACTTGCGATTATGCAGAGTAACCAATGTTTTTCATGATGGTTCGGCAGATCGTCGACTTGTGACAGTCAATGTCGGTTTTGGCGTAGCTCTATCTTCCATCATTGTCACCAACCTTCTTGACGGCAGCGACACACTCGTCGGTCCTAACAAATGAAGAACGAATCTTGTGGGCCTTTTTGTTTGGCAGTAAACTCGTCTTTGTTCTCACAACTCTGGACCTCTACAATGAAGGGGTGGGATTTTGCTACTTGTCGGGTGGGTTGAGGGTATTTTCTGTTAACAGGATACAAGTGCAGTAAATTCATCAGAGCACATTCTGTGGAAGTACTTATAAAACAAGCAAAGTGATGCAATTGCAACTCTCCTATCTTGAGAAGGTAAGAAAGTATTATTTCTCTACATTTGAAGCCTGCAATGAACAAAACAATGTCTTAAATCTGTCGATCCAACAATAAAAACCTTTTTTAATTAAAGATGTTTCTTCTACTTCGCTTGGTTATGAATGGTATTTTAAGATGTCTATTGATCGATAGGTAACGAAGCCATCGGCCAATAATGGACTGAACTGGTTTGGCAACCAACGAGCCACCAACCAAATTTATTTATATTTATTCTGTTTAAGATGAATTACTTACACCTTCGAATCTTCTGAGTAATAAGTCATCAGACTTGAGCCGTCGCCACATCTCTGTCCGTTTTATTAAATATTGATCGTTGTGTCCAATGCAACGACGTTGGCAAGAGTTATGATTCATCTTCTAGAAAAATATGTCCGATTAGGGATGGGATTGGGTGGAAATTTTTTCATATTGGAAGATTGCGTTAATGTTTCAGAATTTTTAAGATGAGGATTGCTCATTTGGATTGTTCAGACTGTGACCCTGTATGCGTGCATTCACTGTACTGGGCGCGATCGTCCCACACGTTGTGCCGCTCAAAAGATGTTGTGCGATCTAGTCAGTGCTGTAACAAAGAATTCTCATCCCAAGTAAAACCATGAGTCCAGTTTATAACGAGCAACAGGTTTATTTGTTGGAAGTTACAAAAAATACTCGTCTTAGGTTGAATGGCAGACTTGCAAAATGAGATTTTTTTTTTACCCTGGTGAAATAAAGTATAAGTTCGATCAACAGTCCTTTAGCTAAAAAAAACAAACAAATGGGCACACCTTGCCTGGAGAGACACCCAGCTTCAACCAATTGCCAGCTTTCCGAAAGACCAACCCTCTGCCTGTCTCATGCCCAGAGACCAGGTCTCCCCTCCCATCTCCTGGGGTCCTTTCTTCCTGACCGAGAATCTTGGATTCCAGTCTTTCTCACTGGTCAACATTCGACCACCTAAAGGCTGACCGCTTGAGATCTCCATTAGAGATAACTACAAGACAGTCTACTCAAGGGAGCTTATCATGGAGACAATCTAAGAACATTACTTTCTGGTCTCAGCCTGATTCTGTTTTTAAGAGGCACTTATTTCATTTCAAAGAGAAATAAGATTCTGTGTGACCCAAAATACAAAATCAGATAGTTTCAAATTCCTCTGTGCCCCCCTTTCCTTTGACCGAGCATTTACCACCTGCAACGTCTATTTGCATGAACCAATAAAACCTGCAGCCTACTGTAGGTTTACAAAACTACTTTTCTCATCTTGGTTGTTAGATTCACAACGTTTCGGCCGATGTAATTTCTGATGGTTTTCAGATGCATCTTCTCCAACTTGGAAATCTTCTAGTCGAATTTTAAAACCTATACACAATTGTGATACATTTAAAACGTGTTTGATAATCACTGGGTTATGGTATTCGCATTCAGAATGGAATTTGCCGCTGCTTATATTTTATGGAACAAATTTGTCGAGCATAAAAAAAGTTTCAACTTTATTTTTGTGAATTTGATAAAATAGACTTGTTTATTAAACACCGTTTTTTAAGACGTAGACTATATTCTAATTGAGATTTTGGTTGTTAGTCACTTATATGCTCCAAAAGTACTTAACAAGATTACATCAAGTTTGGCATGAAGCATTCCTGATGTGTTGTGACTCTGTTAAACATTTGAATACTGCTACTACTTTTTCTAATACAAAAGAAAAAAAAAACACTTCTTGGTTACAAAACTATCAGTTAGAATTGCAACAAATTTGGTATGAAGAACCCTTGGTGACATTAAACATATCAAGAGTATACATTGTTACTGCTATCGATAATAATAGTAATCGTAATAAACAATACTTTTATAATTAAATTCAATTGAACAAAAGAACAGTTGTCTTGTTTATAGCTTTAAGTCAGCTATTCCTGATGCTGGCATATAGAATGGGGGGGGGGTAAACAATATACTGGGAGAGAGGGTGCAAGTGATAGAAAGTAAGAGATGGGTCACTTGATGAGTTAATTAGAAAATTATGGCTAATTAGAACAATTAAAATTACATTTTTTCAAACATAACTTAATCCCAGAACTAAGGTATATTTTAGCATGTATTTTTTGTGATTAAAATAAACTTTGATAAAAATAGTGATATGAATATTTAATGAGATTGTATTATTCGGTTTATTCTTGTCTTGGATGTTATCATAACGTTTTGGCTGATGTAACCTCCAACCTTCTTCGGGTCCATGGTGCAATGGATAAAAGTACTAAGTTACAGTATCCTGGAGGTTGAAGGTTCAATTCTCAGTACGGGCGATACTTAGAATACAATTACGAATTACTAGTAATTTAGTTCTACCCAGTAATGGCTGACGAAATGAAAGCAAGCTACCCCCGTGGATTGAATAAAGGGGTCTGTTCGAAATTCCCGTATTGGACAAGAAGTACCTGAAGAAGGTTGGAGATTACATCGGCTGAAACATTGTGATAATAATATTCAAGATGAGAACAGTAGTCTGAATAATACAGATTATCAATCCTTTTGGCCAAAATAAAAGTGTAGTATCTGTTCCGATGGATACTTTGTCCTATGCAGTTCTAGGACGTCCACCCTCCCAGGCTTTGCCTTCTCACCCTTTGAGAAGGGGTTAGTTTATTGCTAATCGCCTGAGGCGCCCCTACCGGGGAATGCCAACGGGGCTGCCCAGGCAATTTTTATCGTCCAGAGTGCTCTTCATTCTCTAGGGCGCTGACTTTTCAAATCCCACTTTCTGACCTTGTCACATCATCTGTGGGAGGAAGATAAATAGAACAAATTATCAATCCTCATTTCAAAAACTCTGAAATTTAACGGGATTTTAAAAATTCATTTATTGTTTTATTATTTTTTATTATTTATTTATTTTGCTAAATTTTTATTTTTTTTTTAATTTAAATTAAAAAATTTTTTTAAAATTAATTTTTTAAAATTAATTTTTTATTTATTTATTTTTTATTATTTATGTATTTTTTTTCATTTTATTTATTTATTTATTTATTTTTATATTTAATTTTACTTATTGATTTTTTTTTTTTTTTTTTTCATAACACTCACTTGGACCCATTATTCAATTACTTCTTCTCCACAATCTGCCAATGTTCTATTTTCTTAATTGGGTACTTATCATGAGATAGTGATGAAGCCGGCCAACAATCTTGACAGTTTAATCGATAATTTACCCCCCCCTCTCCCTTTTCAACAAAAGGTATTCGTTTAAAGACGATCCTATTTATTTGCTTCCAGTTATATCAGCTGAGGTGCGGGTCAGGTGAGGATGTCTTAGAACTAATTTAATAGGATCTTTTTTTATTTGTTCATTAAATTAAAAACGAATTCACAGAACCTTGAAAAACATGTCCATCCTTCTCAAAATCAAAACTCTTTTTGAAGAGCTGAATTCAACCCATGATATGCCATTACTAACCAGCAGAGCATTATCACCGTCGTCAAGAGAGAACTGTCAGTCAAGCATGTGTCCGAAGTCTAATATATGGAAGTGACACCTGGCCAGTGAGGGTTGAGGATATGCGTTGCACAGAGAGAAATGATGTGAGAATGATACGATGGATGTTTAATGTGACTCTTAAAGACACGCTTTGATTCGATCTACGAGGAAGATTAAAATCTGGACACTATAGGGAGATGTCTAGAACGGATCTCATTGATATGATCACTGAAAGAATGGATAAGAGTTCCTTAGTAAGTGCAGAACAGTTGTAGTAGCAGGGTTCGTTGGTAGGGGAAGCCGAGGAAAACATGGGAGCAAGTGATAAGGATGAACTTGAAAAAAAGGATAAATAAATATCTGGCCAGAGGTAGGCTAGTTTGGAAGTCATTTTCTTAAAGCTGTCCAACACATGCAAAACGAACGTTAAACCGAATATGATGATGGATTCCCATTTTAAACTAAAAAAAAAAGAGAGAATAAAGGATAAAAAAGCAACGTGTGTGTGTGTGTGTGTGTGTGTGTGTGTGTGTGTGTGTGTGTGTGTATATATATGTATATATATATATAATGAGAAAGGAAGGATGAGTCATCCGACATAATGGGAAATGAAAAAAGAAAGAAAAAAAAACCAAGAGATATTTTTTTTATATATATATTCATCAACGTTTCGTCTTTATTATAAGACTTCCTCAGGATGATTTGTACTTGCATGACATTTTTATTCAAATTATCATCCTGAGGAAGTCTTACAATAAATAAAGATGAAACGTTGATGAATATATAAAAAAAAAAAATCCTTTTTTTTTCCTTTTTTCATTTCCCGTGTGTGTGTGTTTTTAACCACAAAAAAATAAATTATGACCAACATGAAAGGATTGAAATAATAGGTCTAGATAACTATTAAACAAAATTCAGGTGAGGCAGTCTTTAAAAAAGATCTTACCAGCTGACTCTGACACCTGCAAAAATTGCTAACAAGAACCCTAACTCCTCATGTGATATCTACTTAAGTTTGTTCTTTAGAAATTAGTCTATATTCATTACATAATAAAACAAATGCTCTGTTTTATATCTTAATCGGTTTTTCTTTTCTAACTGGATGGTGTCTGGTTTCTCTTAAAAGAAAAAGAAAAACACCCAACTGTGACAGTTTAATAAGACAATCTGAACAATCTTTAAAACTAACCGCTTTTTTTTAAATTAAAATTTTTTTTAAATTTTTTATTTTTTATTTTTAACAAAGTTCACCCCCATGCTGTCACTATAAACATAAGGGGCTACTGAGAATGAGGTGAAAGTATTAAATTGGGAGCTGTGCAGCAAGATGCTTGTTCACATTAGTTTTACATTTCTGAATGTTGATACAGGAGCAGGGAGGGAGTTCCAAAGGCCAGCAGTACTAGGCTGGTTTTTGACACCTCTCGTGGATCGAGCTGTGCCGAGGGTTCCAAAAGCTGTAAATCTGTAGCCATCCCAATAACGGTCCGAGGGATCTAAAATTTGGAGTTTCTGACTGGAAGTAAGTTTTACCATCAGTCAGGCAGCAGAGATCTTTTTAGCTGCTCACATTTTACTGTCATTGCTTCTAAAAAAAAAAAATTAATTCTAACCATGGCCCACATTGAAATAAACATCACTTATTGAAATATGCATTTTTCTTTGTATATTCAAATTTACCTGTCTCTTCATTTCTAGGAATTTGTTAATAATTTTCAAATTTATTAATTAGTTAATTGTGGTTCTTATTATTTGCTATGTAAAACACATAAATCATCAAACTAATCCCACAGGGGAATTTCCCGTTTTTAATGACTGTATCAATTATGTAGAATTTGTACTTTAGTACTTCACAGTAAAAATTATAGCTAGAGAAGAACGGTGGAGAGTAAGACGACTCAAAGAAGCAGCACATATGTTAAGCGACAATGACTTACTAAGCAGACCTAGTATAGAATTCAATATAATATGGGAACCTATAATTATAAATAATAGATAAGTAGTGATCTATAGTGATAAGTAGTTAAATTTTAAAACAAGAATAGGTTTAAGGCTCAGAAAATTCATACTAGAATTGTCCGCAAGGACCCGTGGCAGAGTGGATATAGTACTAAGTACAATTACTGTTGTCATATTTGGGCTGATGAATCTTTGTTCCATTTGAAGGTTCTTGATAAGGTTCAGAAACGTATCTGTATTGATTGGTTCCCACACTTTCTTCTTCTCTGCAACCTCTCTCTCACAGACATGATGATGTTCGTCTCAGTTTTTTCTGTAAATATTATTACGGCATGTGTTCTTCAGAATTGTGTGATCTATTCCCTGCTTCCTTTGTTCCAGTCCGTTTGACTCGTTGGTCTAGTGGTCTCCATCAATTCGCTGTTTTGATACCTCATTGTAATACAGCTTCTTATCTCAGTAGAACTGCAGGCTTGTGGAACTCTTTTCCTACTGAAGTTTTCCTCCTACCTATAGCCTTGTTTTCTTTTCTTTTTTTTCTTTTTTCAAGACTAAGGTGGATAGGCATCTTCTTCCATTCTTGTTAGCTTCTTATGTCAAGTGACTGCATGCCTTGTCTGCAACGATTTCCAGAAAAAGGGAAAGAAAAAAGAAATTCTGCAAAATGTATTCAAAGATTCAAGCTTACCATAAAACTGTCCCTTAATGGAACCGGTCCTAACCTTTGGAAGTTAGTTTAAACATTTATTTCATTTGTGCACCGTCTTTAACGCTGAATGTGTAAACCTGAAGTAGGTTGCAGGTTTCAGTGGTGCATGCGAATGCATATGTTGCAGGTATTAGATGCTCTGTCAAAGAAAAAGGGAAGGGGCAGAGGAATTTTAAAATCTGATTTTGTATTTTGAGGCCACACAATCTTATTTCTCTTTGAAGTGAAATAAGTGCCTCTTAAAAAAAGAATCATGCTGACCCCAGAAAGTAATGTCCTTAGATTGTCTCTATGATAAGCTCCCTTGAGTAGACTGTCTGGTAGTTATCTCTAATGGAGATCTCTAGCGGTCAGCCTTTTGGTGGTCGAATGGTGACCAGTGAGAAAGACTGGAATCCAAGGTTCCCGGTCAGGAGAAAAGGATTCCAAAAAATGGGAGGGTGAGACCTGGTCTCTGGGCATGAGACAGGCAGGGGATTGACCTTTCTGAAAGCTGGTAATTAGTTGAAGCTGGGTGCTTCTCCAGGCGAGGTGTGCTCATTTGGGGCTCTTAGCTAAAGGACTGTGTGATCAGACTTATACTTTATTTCGACGGGGTAAAAGGTCTCATTTTGCAAGTCTGCCATTCAACCTAAGAACATGAGTATCTTTTGTAACCTCAAAAAATAAACATCTGTTACTTGTTATAAACTGGACTCATGGTTTTACTTGGGATGAGAATTCTTTGTTTCAGCACTGACTAGATCGCACAACGAGTGGGAACGATCACGGTCAGTACAGTGAATGCACGCACACAGGTTCACAAATGTGCAAAACTTGAAAATTTGATCGTTAATATGTACATCCTCGCACATTCTATTTTAAAAACTACGCACAAATAGAATGAAATTAAAGATGCAACGAACATGAATAATTATAAAATTAATTTATTTGTAAAAGAATTAAATTAGGGGATTATTTTCCAAGGTATTTCGGGGGGGGGGGGGGGGGGGTTAGAAATCAATGTGTTATGCTGTTTCAATAAAACAGGCAGCACTCAGCTAACTAAAGGCCGACTGACTGCAGTTAGTATATTTCTTGAAAGGAAAACGATAGAGAAATGTTTCAAGAAAAACGGAAACTAAAACGCTAAAATCAGTTTTGACGGATCACTTTCGGTTTCAGTAATCATCCAGTTTAATAAAATCTGTTTCGAACCCTATTTGATATATTCCTGTTAAATATTCATAGTTTTTTGTTGGTTGGTCTGATCGATACCGATCCGCTACCGCTGTGGCCTCTGGAACTGTCTATGCAGAGTTTTTTTGTTTTTTTTTTGTTCACTCAAAACAAAGCATATTCCATATTGCCGCTGATGCATAAGGAGGTAACTGTGATAAGAACGCAGAAGATTTATAAGAGGGCCAACCTGGATGGGGAGTTGGGAAACAAAATGTTTGGGTGCTTGTTCAGTGCTTCGGCCATACGGAAAAATTATTTATTTATGAAAACAATATTATGTACTTACTCAGTGGTATTTTATTGTTCAATGTTGAAAAAAGTAGGAAAAATTATCCACTAGAACTTTAATTACAAGTATTTTCCCATTTTACGTATTATAGCAATCGCTTCGATAATTATGCCTCCATTTTGCTTCGTTGGACACAATTCAAGGGCAGATAATTTGCCAGGGCAGATAATCACGTAATTTTTAATAGAAATACTAAACCTTAACCCTAACCCATTTCTTTTTTTTCTAAAAAATGCGGATTATCTGCCCTTGCAAATTATCTGCCCTTGAATTGTGTCCAACGAAACAAGATGGAGGCATAATCATTGCAACAATTGCTATAATACGTAAAATGGGAAAATACTTGTAATTAAAGTTCTAGTGGATAATTTTTCCTACTTTTTCAACATTGAACAATAAAATACCACTGAGTAAGTACATAATATTGTTTTCATAAATAAATAATTTGTTTTCATAAATAAATGATTTTTCCGTATGGCCGAAGCACTGAACAAGCACCAATGTTTGTTTTATAGATCTATACTGGATTTCTCAACTTTTCTTGAATTTTATCGTCAAAATAAGAAGTTAAAAAAATTAAATATTTTTCATCCATTAAATTATAAGGAAATTCAAAAAAATATTCAGGTTTATGCTGATGATCGATATCGGCTAAGAAATAGCTGGAATGCTATAGCAAAAAATGAATAAAGTAAACAATTATCTAGTGTTAGATTCGAGCCCACGATGGCATAAAATACTGGAGCTGAAGGCGAATGCTTATATACAAGGTCACTTATCTGACGAAAACATTGTCTTTTTAACCTCCTTACATGAGTTAAGGATGTTTTTATCTCTTCACATAGATCTAAAATAGATAAACGTAAATTTAAAAAAAATCTTTAAGTAAAAATGTATTAGTTAACATTCATCAAATATTTTTTATCCATTTTTTTTTTTTTTTTTTTTTTTTTTTTTTTAACTTTTTGTTTTAAATAAAAAAAATGGATAAATGTTTTTTGTCAAAGATTTGATGTTGTTCAGCTAAAAGGGAACGTTAAAAATGTCGGAACATTTGCTTATAATGTTATTTTTACGTACTTTTAATTTTTAATAATGAGTTTTAAAAAAGGTTCAAGAACTTTCCGCATCAATAAGAACATCAGATCGAAGATGCCAATTCCAAATCTGCGGTTAGTCTAACCGTTTAACTCTGATGTTTGTATATGTGTATGTATGTCGCAACAACTTTACTTTATATGGAGATTGTGGTCATTTACTCGCTATTGGAAAAGCCAAAAACCAGCTATTTCTTCCCAACTATGGATAAAATAGCAACTTCTGTTCAATTAATCGTATACAATAAAGTGATAACTGTAGATGTTGTTTCAGCACTAGATACTCCCCCAAAAAGAAAATGTTGAGTTTCCGTAAGACAAACCAAACAAAATTTCTATTGTTGTGAGGATAGTGTGAATGTTATCAAACACCATTCTTTTACGGTCACATGGTATCATGATCTTACGGTCGCATGGCATGATTAGAAGTGATCACTACCCTGCTTCTCTAAGGGTGGGTCTCTTTTCTCCCTCTGAACTTTTCACTGAATGTATTTAATTAAAACGAAAAAGCCAATACTCTGGCACTGTCTGCTCGTGGCTGGGGAAATCGGACTAATTTGAAACCTGTACCATTTAAATCTTAAGACTAACAACTATATCAGCTTTAGGAGATGATGGAGTTAAAAAAAAAAGATAATAATAATAATAATCATAAAAAAAACTAAAATGTTGAAATTACGAAGGCTATCAACTTGGGTCTAAAGGTTAAAGGTAACCTTCAAGGCTTATCAGTTGCCCTAATCAGGACTGTCTTTAGTTCTTGACTGACATGGCATCAAAGGAAAACAAGAACGGAGATTCTTAAGATACGTCCATTTAATCTACGCATTTAGCAATGAAAATTTAAATGTGATGACGGACGGACGGAGCCTATTATAGAGATATGTGAACATCTGAAAGTGTTGAAAGTGTGACCGAATAAAATGTGACAGACCACCAAACAAAATCTAATTTTTTTAATAACCTCAAACCCCTTGAGTCAATTGACCCCAAATTTTAGCCACGAATCCAGTTCTATTGCAACAATCTACATACCAATTTTTATTTTTGTTACTGTTGCAATGGCATTTCCCCTGGTCGGTTTGAGCCAGTTTTTTCCCTGGTCTACACTACATACCGAATCATGACAGCCCATACACAGCGGTCCTGAGCAAGGTAGCATGAGATGGCTAACTAATCGCGATTTCATCGTCAAAGGCTGACCACCTGTGAACCTGAGAATTTGAGGAAAGGTACCACCCTTCTGCATGAACCCCCTTAACCCCTCAATTTTCATGAAGCTTGACCGTGTAGTTATTTAAATGTCCAAATTTACTGAAGTAATTTGTGACCGACTGTTTGACAAAAAAAGATTTTCAAGATGCAAGAAAATTATTTTAAAAAAGTTTTGGTCAGATATTTACTCACCATATAATGATAGCCATATCACGATACAATGTATTCATCACTAGTATAATCTATTTTATGAAGGAAAGTTGTCTTTTCTCTGTTTGTTTCCGGCTAAAAGTCAGAAACGCTCATAAAACATTCTGATTTAGTATGATCTCCAGCAGGTTTTGGTAAAAAAAAATTTTTTAAAATATTTTATATTAATTCATATTAGGTCTGAAGGGACTGATTTAGTAACTAGAGTTGAAAAAAAAAAGTTATTTTATTGAAAAGATCAAGGGATAGAACTAGAAATAACTATATAAAGTTATTTCCTTTGAACCAATTAAAAATTATAGAAAAAAACAATGGTAATAGGTAATATAGAGGATTAAGACTGTGAATGGTAGCAACGTTATGGGTACCTTTTTAGTTATTTTTTGTTATAAATTCAGTAAATGTTTCAATTTTTTTTTTTTTTTTAACAAATTTGGAACATTTACTCAATTATATTTTGAGCTCTGGTGGTGTATACACTAGTCGGTTACTATTCTAACTTTTGTGTAAACTTAAAGGAATTATTTATATATATATATATTTATTTACTCCTCTGCAGGAGTTAGGCACAAGGCCAGTTTTATCTTACTCCCACAAGTAAGATGTGACCACAGCTCGGGTCGAGTAAGTGGGGTTTGAAAAGCCAGCGCCCGAGAAAGTGAGCACTCTGGCCATTAAAAATTGCCTGGGCAGCCCCGTCGGCATTCCCCGGTAGGGGCGCCTCAGGCAGTAAGCAATAAACTTACTCCTCCCCAAAGAGGGGAGGCGAAGCCTGGGAGGGTGGACCTCTTAGAACTGCACAGGACAAACCCACAGACAGGTGGAATCAAGCCCGAAGGCCAAGACAATACCGGTCTATAGGGTGCAGTATCCATCGGAACAGATACTACACTTTGATCTTAGCCAAAAGGCCAAGAACAGAAAAACAGGCAGTGCTGCAAATTTAACATATAATGTGCCTGTTCCCAGCCATTAGTCCATGCAATTAATGGCTAGTTGGATTATAGTCTTCTTTATTTTAATTTATTCTTAATCGATGAGATCCTTTTAATTTCTTGATAGTTTCTCAAATATTACTTGACTAATCAAATCAGCAATGGTTTCTAGTTTTGGAAATGCTTTACCGATTTTTTAAAAAATTTATTAATAAAATCCGGTGACCTTGAAGAGACTAAGGAATTATTAAGTGCACTTGCACCAGAACAGACAAATTAAATTCTTGGTCATAAAAAGACTTGGCGTTTTGTCAAACTTATGGCGGTGAAAAATTTCAAACGTTGCTCTGCTGTCTTCATAGCATAATTATATTAGGAATTTTCCATTCTTGATTTGACTCGTCTAAATTTTCTGATCCTTTACTATAACCTGCCATTAAAAAATAATAAACAAAAAAAAAACTATTTTAAAATACTGATTTTTTTTTTGGTGGGGGGGGGGGGTATTCCAATAGGCATAGACTTTTAGAATTTCTATCCATTTTCATAACAAACAACTAGATTTTATCCCCCCTCCAACCGATTCTAATTGGAAAAAAACAACTTGTTTTTGTCAACTGTCCATTAATCTTTCTATTTACTTATTGGTTCATTACTTACAAAAAATTGCATGAGGTTATGACTATGAATTAAAAATATTGACTCAGAAATTTTTTGCCTAGGGACGGCTTGTTTGTCCTGGAAGGGGGGGGGGGGGTTAAATAACCAACATTTTATTTTATTTTTTAAAAAATCTTTTAAATAAAAAATAAAAAATATTTTTAAATTAAAATTTTTTTTTTTTTTTTTTTATACAAATAACACTACTGACTTAGATGGGTGACCAAACGGTTAGGAATTCTCAGTGTTGATGTATAAATTGGTACCAGCTTTGCTGAGAAGTATAACCGATAAACATAGAACCCCAGAGCCGTAATAGGCATACACTCTTAGAATAATCTCACAACGATAATCAAAAAAGGACTTGTTTTTGTTACTGTATTTTCTGTCTTTTTATTTTCTCAAAATTGGTCGCCCTGTCGACAGGCCCACAAATTCGACAACTGCAACCCAATGAAGAGGAGTCCCCCCCCCTCCCCCGAAAACAGGGTCACCTGTAGGCCCATAATGCTTTAGGCCAGGATCCTGGGGATGCACCATTCTTTCACTTCGGCTAGAGGGGAGGTCGGAGAGGCCCGATCTGATCAATCGGTCACATCATGCCATAGTATCCATAAGCTCATCCCCAACTGTATTATTTAATCTGATTCTTCAAAAAATCAGAACCTTATTTCTCCATTTTATTTTTCTCACCAAATAATACTAGAAAGTTGTGGCTCAGGGTCAATCATGTTGAGACCAAACAAGATTACCAATGCTAAAGAGTCATTTTAAAAAAATTTTTTTTTAAAGTAATGTTTTAGAATAGTGTTTTCTGAGAGTAATGCCGCTCCCTCTATGTAAAATTTCCTTGAGAGTAGTGTATTCTAAGAATATAAATAATTATCCTACCTCTGAAATTATATTTGACAACTTTATTCAGTATTAAATAACCCATAGATGGCTGATATGCCGTAAACTAAACCAAACAATTTCAAAATTGGTCCTTTTTCACCAAAATTTGCATGATGTTATGACTGCTTGCAGAAAATTGACTCGGTCAAATTTTGACATGCTTAGATGGTGACAATTTGGTTGGGAATTCTGTGTGCTGTAAACTGGTGACAGACTAGTGTCCTGCCTCAGTGGTAATTCAGCTCATCTGGCCTGTTTACTACAATAAAACCGGGGATAAGCATCAGCCTTTAGACTTGGGAATTTTACCTACGGTCCACTGAAAATTAGTATTAATCAAATATGGATGATTGGTGGTCTAAGAATACATTGACCAGCCCCCCCCCCCCCCTCCCACCAGCTGAAAAATACCCTAAGCAGTAAGAATGAAATATATGTATACTCTCAATGACTTATCCTAGTTTTTTCCCTGCCCGTTCTATCTCATTAACTTCTGTTGATTGAGGACTTCGGGATGGGGTAAGGTAATACCAGTTGATGATTTATTCTTGACAATCTCCCCGGCAGGAACTGGGCCATTTTAGTGGTCTTTTATCTATCGGGCTGAGGTATACTGTCCTAGGAGGTGCACCCACCCAGACCTGGCCTCCCCTCTTTGGGGTGGAGTAAGTTTATTGCTTACTGCCTGAGGTGCCCTGACCGGGGAATGCCGACGGGCCTGCCCAGGCTATTTTTGCTAGGCTACAGCGCTCCTCCTTTAGGGGCGCTGGCTTGACTCTTCCCCCACCTTCTGACCTTGTGTCACATATTGTTGCGGTGGGAAGCAATTAAATCTCTGTTCTTTTTCTATTTTTTCTCTTCGTTCCTCGTTCTGCTACAAGCTTCTTCTCAACACTCACTGTTTGATTTCTTTTTAAAGGTATTCATGGATGTCTCTAAGCATCACTTATATAAATCTATATTTTATATTCTATGATTAAAATTAGGAAATGAATATTAAGTAACAATTTAGTATAGTTTGGCTAAAAGAATCATTTGCTCTTAATGGTAATTTATGATGAACGTTTGTACATTCATTTTAAAAATGGCAATGGTTTTCTTTGCCCTTTGGTAGAAAGACATCACGTGGACTTGCACGTTAAGTTGAAAATGTCCAGTTTTTCACAAGTTTTGTTTTCATTCATTTGTTATCAAAATATTTTTTTTTTGATAGAGTAGGTGTGCACTTGAAATATTAAAATTTTAATTATAATTACTTATAATTTTAAATGCTTTTGTTTTTTATAAGGCTTTTTTTTTATTCGTCAAATGTGAAGAAATTCATTATTTTTAACCAAGAAACATTTTAAATTACAAATGTATACATGGATTTATATATATATATATATATGATGTTCGTCCCTCGTTTGCGAAGATGACCACGATCATGTAGGTTTTTTTTTTTTTTTTTTTTTTTTTTTGTGGGTCCGGAGATGGCTTGTCAGTCTTATCCGAGTTCTGAAATATATCCCGCATGTAGAGAACCTGTGGGATGATTCTGTCACAGAGTTGCTGACTAGTTTCTTTCGAATACAGATTCAGCAATTGTGGCCCCTTTGTGACTTGCAGTATGCTAGGAACATCTGTTCTAAGCTAGGTTTTCCCACAAGTCTGAATATAGACCAGTGTGTGTGTGTGTGTGTACACATTCAGCACATATATAGCACAGACAATAACTAAAATCAATAAGTTAAGAATGACACCAATCCATCATATTCACTGTTACATTTGTGAAGTGCATCCTTCAACTTTTTACGAATTTGTATTTGTTTTTCAATGATTACACTGTACACATTCACATACTTTTAATACCGTAGGGTCACTTTTGTCTGAGAGTCTGTTAAATATAATCTGATAGGTTATCAAACTGGGGTGTTTTCCTTGCATAGTGTATGTGATACTGCCGCAGGAACTTGTTTGCCTCAATATAAAATTTAGCATGCTCGTATTGTCATTCGCGTCATTAAGTTTTAAACTGTGGGCACTAGGATTATTCTTATCCATGGGATTTATATTAGACTAGAAGATCTCGAGACGAAATTCTTTATATTCTGCAACCATTACTTTATTACTTTAAAAAAATTTTTTTTTTAATTATGGAAAATCGCTCCAGACAAGACATGAAGCCACTTGATGTAAAGAGCTAACAAGAACGAAATTTGATTATTACAAAGACAGGAGATGCCTATTGGCCTTAATTTTACAAAGACCAAGGCTATATGTAGGAGGAAAACAGTCAGCATGAATAGTTCCACAAGCCTGCAGTTCTTTCTTAGAAAGAAGCAGCTGGAATAGGAAGCTGTATTACAATGAGGTATCAAAACAGCAAATTGGTGGAGACCACTAGACCAACAAGTCAAACGATCTGGAACAAAAGGAGCAGGAGATAGATCACACAATTCTGAAGAACACATGGCATGATAGTACTTATAGAAAATACTGAGACTAGCAACATCACGTCTTGAGAGAGTGTGTAGAGAAGAAAGGGTTGGGCCAATCAAAGTACAGATACGTTTCTGCACCTTATTTGTGTTTATGTTTGTAAGAATGTCTGTCATCTTAAGAATAATGCAGTCAATTTTGGACCTCAATCGCATATTGTCAATCCTGTGTGTCAACAAAGTCTTATTGCCGATGTTAAGCATGACATTTGTAATATTTTCAATTGTAGATGCCCTCCACCCCACGACTTGTCGGATCAGGTTTCTCCAAAGTGATCAATGTTTCTTCTTTCAATTTGGCATTTTTGCAAAAAAAACTCCAAGGCTCTGGAAACACTATTTTATATATCTAGTTTTGCTTCAGACGATGAATAATTTTCTGCAGTTGAACAATATCATATTTCGAAGATTCAACATAAAACTTCTCAGTAGAGGATGAAACCGATTCGTTTTTATGAATAACTATAAAAACAGAAAAAGATATGGTACTTTAATAACTTCCACAAGACGAAGATAATATTTTAGAAAGGTTATTACTTTATTCAGGTCCAATACAAAAATTACTACTGACAAAGTATACATTTTATCAGTTTATACTAAATGGATCCTTATCTAAACAACTTTGATGGCTTTTCTAGACTCATCATGTATGTGTGGAAATCCAAATCAAGAATTAACAGTTCTAATATTGAAATGCAATTCAATTTCCATAGGTCTTTAAAAAAAGGCACAAATTTGGTCCAAATCAACTCTTAAGCATAAAAAAATGGATTCAGCACCCTCGAAAACATAGATAAATTCCTTGCTCATGAAATTTGGCCCAAAATTAGACAAATTATGCATATTTTTCATATTTGAAACTTCCCATTTACCCCTGAAAAAATGAGAAAATTTTACTATGGAATGCAATACAGATTTTGAATTGAGAAGCTTTAAAAAAGTTTTTTTTTTTTTTAATCAATCCTTAAATCTAAATAGCCGGACGCAAATTTGGACTTAATTTTTATGTAAAAATGGGTATTCTTCCAACTAAATTCTGTAATAGCTGCTAACAATTACAAGAAAAAAAAACATCTAAATAATCCTAATCAATACAGATGTTTCAATCTTGTGTCTGTAGAGCAAAAATTGCCCTAGAATGGAGATATTAGAGACTTTTTACAAAATCATGGGCCTAAGTTTTAACTTCAGCTTATTTTTTCAAAGGATCAAAACATAAAATCTCAACGTCACTTAGTCCAGAATTCAGGAACTTCAACTGACCATGTCTTGAAAGTATTTGGAGTCAGAAAAAAATGAGACCATTTTTGGATACCTCAGAGAATGAACTTAGCAAATTCTTAGGTAAAAAATCAAATAGAGAACGTTAAAAAAAATTTTTTTTTTTTTTTTAAATTTAAAAAATTTAATCTGTTTGCTTGACCCAACGGGTCACAGGTACATTTAGTATAGATATAGAGGTATAAATATTCAAGCATATTGACTTTTAACCTCCTAGACAAGAGAAAGGTGACCAAAAAAAATCATGGATTAGAACATTACCATAACGAGTTAATCTCCCCCCCCCCCCAAAAAATAAATAAATACATAATTGCAATCATTGCTTGCATTAAGTTAGACATAGTGGCTGTCTTTCAATAATTTGTGTAAAACTTTTCCCTTCATGATCGTATAGGATACTAGCTGCAGTACCTGTCCCAGGGTGGGTTCATAATACTGGGACACTCTTGGACCCTTTTATAAAAGTTTCAAACCTCAAAAATAGTTCAAAGCCATAAGTACTTTAAAAAAAAAAAAAAAAAAAAAATCCTCCGATGAGGGAATATCATAAAAATAGAGCTTACTCAATTGAATGTTTCGCCTTAGAAAAGTGTCAGAAGATCTTGGTGATAAAAATGGGTTCAGATTTGAGCCATCAACCTAATTTAGCTCCTCTTTTTAGTCCCCCCCCCCTGTAGAACATTCACAGCAAGAACTCTGTGATCTACAATCACCGCAAAGAACTTTCCATTCTCCGTCTGCATACTTAAACCAAATGGAATTTCCATGAACCAAGTTTCTTTCCTAGAACTTATCATCTGTGGAACACACTACCACAAGACTGCTTTCTAGCCGACTACACATGGTCGTTTTCAAGTCCAATGTTAACAAATATTTGTTGAGCTGTCCTCTTAGGTAATCAAATTCTGCCCAATTCCACCCATCATTTCCAATCCTCTTATGGTGTTGTTCATCATCCAACTGATAATCTAATTAATCCTTATCCTTGAGTTGCTTTACACTTTAATAAGTGATGACTCATTAGTATTTAAAAAAAAAAAAAGCCAAAAAATATTTTCGATAGTGTCATGCTTTTATTTTAAGTAAATAGATAAATATGCCCCCCCCCTCCGACAACGATCTGTATAGGTCGGAGATCATTCTTGTCAAATTTCAAGTTCCTGTGTCTCATGGCCAAAAAGTTAGTGGATGCGAATCACTCAGTACAAGGAGGAATTGTGGATTTTGACCTTTCCAATAATGTGGAATTAGACATACGAAATCCAATAGGAATTTAACTCTTAGACGATTCCATAGTCCATGATGTTATCCATAACCACGATCGGTTCCTCAATGAAATTATATATACTTGCGGAACCTTGTGGGAATTCCACAGTGCTTTCTACATCAATTTGTATGATTTATTGTTAATAATATTTCTTTTCAGGATCAATACTATTATAAAAAAATACTACCATTAAAAATAACTGTCATTGTCATTCTTTAAATAAAATGAATTTATCTAAAATTGTAGCAATTGTTTTCTTACCATAAAAATAATTGTCAGCTAAATATTTTTCAAATAAATAAAACATTTTGAAATGTATTTATTTAAAATTGTACTGTTTTAGATGATGAGACGACATAAATTGAATTTGGAACAATTCATTTTAAAATGGATAAAGTCGGAATTGTTTACCTTAGCGACATCAGATTAATCACCATCGTTGCTGATCAAACGATTTCATTTTTTTAATGTGTGAAAGATGATAACGTACGTACGAACATGAAATGCCTTAGCGTATTATTATATAGATACTGATGTAGATATAAAGTTTGTTTTTTTTTTTAGTTTTTTTTTTTTTCTTTTTTTTTAATTCTTTAAGTGTCCGTGTAGTATATCTACAAAAAAGCAGAAAAAATAAAGGCAGCCACCAAACGTTAGCCTTACTTTCAAATCCAGATGTATCCATCATGCGTTTCTGTTTGGTTTCTTCTATATTAGTATTCGTACGAGATTTGACTAATTCTGTCAGTGGCCAGAGCCTAAACAAAACGGACGTGTTCCTGGTGTCTTTTCCCAAATGCAAGATTTGCTTTTGTCTCCGAGGAAGAAATTGTTCTGTTGCGGACTCAACATGGAATGGGTCTCGAGAAAAACATTTTATGGTTATTCAGAATTGTCATAAACACGAATATATGTGCATTCCAATCTTTATTGTATACTCTTTTATGGCAATGTAGCGTATCAGTTTCAAACAAGTTTTCCTACTTATAGGGAGGTGGTGATTTTACTAAACTAGCTTAATGTATATAAAATAATGTATACATTATAAATAAAGTAAAGTCAGTCATTTTTATTTACCCCTTCATCGACATGGGTGTTCGAATCCTATTTTTTTAAAAAAAACGAACGACATGCACTGCAACTCTGGCTATAAGCCTATCTTATATATAAAGTAAAGTTAGTCCCCCTCCGCCTACATGGGTGCTCGATAGCTTCAGTAACAAAAGCCACATAAATGAATCTTTTCAGTTAGACCAATATGTGGCAGAAATCAGTTGTTAGAAAAACAAAATCTTAGTTTGATTCACTTTATTTTATTTTAATATTTAATCCTGCTCAGTATTTTTTTCTTTCTTAAAATGGTAATACATAAAGGAAGTTTAAGAAGTTTTCACTCTCACACTCAGATCTACTACCGCTGTTACCACATACACCGGAAATACATTTTGGTATGCCAAATACTTCTATAACATTGCTATTTCATATTTATGTCTTACCATTGTACGTTAAATACTCTTAATTTTCATATGAAAATGCACGCTCCCTCTCCATACACGTTTTCTTTGTAAAACAAGTTTTACGGATTTGGTTTTAACAATTTTGTTTGGAATTTTTAAATTATCAAACTGAACAAAAATTTGGCTTTTTTATTTCTTCCATTTTTATTGCTATGTTTTTCTTTGCATGTAACATTGGGGTGGGTGGGTATGAACCAATGAATGGATTTGTAGCATGCTTGATAAGGCGAGAAAGAGCAAGATATGTTACTGGCATGTTAAGCCTCTGCCTTTTCATTCTCTACTCGGCTAGCTTCACTTTTTCCTTCCTTTCTTCCCTTCTAAAAATCAACACTCACAGGAAAAGGGAAGTTGGGTGTACTTAGAACCATTGTTTACAACTACGTCCTCAAAACCAAGTCACATGATCAGATCGCAATTTAAAAAAAAAAAGAAGAAAAAAAAAGTAAAATAATGTTGATTAACTAATTAGAACTCTTTGTGCCCGATTTATCCAAAACAAGTGTGAGAACCCCTGAACTTATACAAAAAAAACATCTCTAACCAAAAGTGAGGTTCCAGTGAGTTGCAAGAAACAGCACAAAATGTGAGATAATCAATGTCAACTTGGCGTAAACACCACATTACAGCCTCCCACTCATGACAATTAGCATTAAAAGAAAATGATAAATCTTTGCAACTAATGAAAAAGGAAAGAGTGTGTTAGTTTGTATGTATATATATATATATTTGAAGAATACCCATCCTGGGACGGGTAAGATTAATTCCCGAACAAAATAGTTTTGCACCACTTTTATGTCTCCTTACAAAGATTAAAATCAAGATATAATGCTACTAAACCTTATGTCTTGAATCCTTATTCTAATTTTGATCAAATCTCTTACATGATTTTGATTCTAGAAAATGTCTCAAATTTATGGCTTAAGCTTAAGGGGTCTTCAGAAGAAAATGAAATTCAGGGAATCTAGCTTTATTGGTGTCTAATGACTGAATCTAATTAAATGCAAATCTGATATATTTGAATTTTCAAATGGGAGGTTGTGCCCATATGCTCTTGAAACCCCTTTAAAATACCCCAAAGAAATTGAAAGTTATGGAATATTAATTGATGTCTAATACCTATTGTTTAATTTCACAAAAATCGGAGGTATTTTTCATTGACAGACTTCCAGACCATTTTTTTTTTACCCCTTTGCATAAAACTAAATTAAACTGAATATAGTCCACATTTTGGCCACTTATGCCTAGCAGCCGTGTTTCAAAATTCTATAATTATTGATTAATTAGTTTAGGAGTGAATCCTGTACATACAGCTATATAAACATATACACATACCTAACTTTATATATATATATATATATATATATATATATATATATATATATATATATATATATAGGCAAGCATTATTAAATAACACAGAATGTTTTTGCTTAATGAGATTTTTTTTTACTTTTTTCAATTTTCCAAATGGTCCATTTAGATTTTCGGTCAAATTACTGTATGTAAGTTCCATGTGTTTCTTGTTCCATTTTCTTTCCTTTTTTTGCGAGTACTTTAGATTTGATTTGTTAAATCATCTTCAGGCGGTGTTAGTTTTCGTTTCTTTTTTTTATCATTATAACGGCCAGTTATTTACAAGTGTGAGAACGTTCTCTTGGCATCTGACTTCATGTGCCCATTTGGCTATCTATTAAAATTCTCTTTTCTCCAGTTTTTTGTTCATTTTCTTTTTTCACCTGATAAGATTAAGAATCGAGAACGTTTGTGATACATATGGAACATACATTAATCTTTTTTAAGACAAAAAAGATTGTTTGAAAAAGAAAAAGGTACAATTAAGCAAATAATTCTGTTATTTTTAACAATGTTTGCATATATACATGTATATATATATATATATATAAATATATATATATATAATTTACGAGGCCTCTCTAAAAAGAATCCGACCTTAGGCCAGAAAAAATATTTAAAATATGTGACAAGGTTGGGGCCCTAATCCCCTTCAAAGTTGGCCCTTGTGCTTGCACACACTTAGCCCACCGATCCATCCACTGCCGGAAACAGCTCTTGAAGTTTTCTTTTGGAATGGTGTTCATCTCCGCAGTCGCAGGTCTTTGGAGAAGATGCGACGTGTAACACAAATTAAGAAGTGGTTCAACCGATTCAAAAATGGCTGCACATCAGCTGAGAATGACCAGCGTTCTGGCAGACCCCAAACTGATCGGAGTGCAGCTGTTGTTGAGAGGATGCGAAAAAAAAGAGATAATGCGGAATGCGGCGGCAGAGATGAACACTATTCCAAAAGAAGACTTCCAGAGGTGTTTCCGGCAGTGGATGGATCGGTGGGCTAAGTGTGTGCAAGCACAAGGGGCATACTTTGAAGCGAATTATGGTCCCAACCTCGTCACATTTCAAATATTTTTTCTGTCCTAAGGTCGGATACTTTTTAGAAAGGCCTCGTGTGTGTATATGTATATATATATATATACATAAAGCAAACATTGTTAAAAATAACATTCACATTGTCTGACTATATATGTGCATGATTCTCCAGTGAAAGGACATTTCACTTGTAACGGTTTTTGTAGTTTAAAAAAAAGAAAAAGATAAATGTTTTTCCTTTTCCTTGTAATGTTTCTACTTGCATGTTATATTCCATTCTTTATTCCACTTTGAGTCTCCAAATATTGTTTTCTACCCGGTCTGTACTGATTGGATGTATTCATACCACTAATCTTCTCTTTGTTTCTAATTTGCTGTATAATTAGTGCGGTTTAAGCCTTGATGGTGTCTGTATGCATTTAAATTGGTGTCTATACCCTGTGCTTATAAAGAGAACCGCTATTAAAAAAAATATTTAAAAAAAAAAAATATATATCGTCTCAGAAATAATCGTACACATACTGTTATGTTGAATTCTTAGAGCACAAATGTAACAAAGTTTACATTAGATTATATATATATATATGTTTATACAGCAAACATCAGAAATGATAACTCTAACTACACCCTTAAATTGATGTGTATAATTGTGTGGTGGTGGGAGGGAGGGAAGCTACAATTTGTCGCTACCTATAAAGTTTATTCTACTTTCGGCTCAATTACTTTTTCAGCTCAATTGTTATTAATTTCAAGTTAAGATATTTAGCTCTGTTTCTTTTTTCTTTTTTTCGGTTTGGCTCATTGGGGTCTTATTGATCACAATTTCATATAAAATGTATTTAAACAACAACAAAAAGACAAAACAAGCAAAAGAACCCATACAATAGTGAATCACAAATCGCATGGAATGTTTACCGCTTGTGAACTTTAAACAAACTTTGTTTTTGTATTGAAAAGAAAAAAAAAAAAAAGTATATATATATATATATATATATATATAATGGATAACCGGTTTTATTTGGTTCAATTTTTTAGCAGTGTACAAAGGAGCGTTACACACACACACACACACACAATCTATGAATCTAGGGTCATTTGAAAATAAAGGTTTCATTGTATTGTCTGCTCCATTGTTGGAGGTCAAATACCAGCACTTAGTCAATTCCTGTGTTCTCTTGTTTCACTCTTGGATAAACGGACATGTTATCTCTTTAGCAGGACTACCCAGCATTGTCCACAGGCATAAGATAACAAGCGTTTTGAAAAATGTATAACATATGAGTAAAATAAAACATTAATTCAAGGTCACGAATGGAAAGGACAAAGTGGCCCAACAGCAAAAACTTCATTGTTCTTATCAATACATCCTCAAAAAATAATCAAAATGTAAGAAATTCACATGAATTTTAGTTTTTAAGTTATTACTCTGTCAAAATCTGTTTTTATCTTTTCTTTTTTTTTTATAGTATCAAAATTTGCTGAAATTTTGTGAATATACATCATTTTTGGTCATTTACCTATGGTTTAAATTTCATTTGAATCAAAGGGAAAACAGTTTTTAGTGAGGGGATTGTGCCCCCCCCCCCCCCCCCCGGGGACCCCCAGCATTGAAGTGATATATTTCTTATATAGCCTATGACCTTCACTGATAGGTCAGTAGTCCACATGCCAATTATTAAGCAATTCTGTCCAGTGGTTTGGGTGAACATAAGACACAAAGATCAGGCAAACACATACACACAGAATTACTATTTTTTATATATATATATATATATATATATATATATATATATATATAATAATGGTAATAATCCAGGTAAAAACATCCACAGGGTAGTAATCCAAAGAATTTCAACCGGCTTTATAAAAAGTGCTCAATATCAAATAGAGCTTTATATATGATTATTTTTATTTACAGACATGTACAAAATCTGCGACACTGGCATGTCGATGTTATCGATCAACAGTTATTATAAACAGATCTCATCAGGCAGAGTTAGAATCCGATCTTAACCTCAGATCATATTTGGAGAGAATGAAGTGGAGAGAAAAAGAAGAAAAGAAATTTAGAATTTCAAAATTTAGGGAGTCACGTGATTTAGGGCCGTTAAAATTTAAAAAGTTAAAAACTAAAATCAAATACAAATAGATAAATAAGTAAATAAAATAAAATAAAATAAAGTGGAAAGAGAGACATATAATGAAGAGAGTAGATAGGTAGATAGACAGATAGAGAAGTGAAAACGTCTGTTGATTCAGACCGAGAGAGGAAAGAGGTGGGGTAGGAAAGATGACATGCCAGTGTCGCAGATTTTTGTCTGTGTAAATAAAAATAATCATATATATATATATATATACTGCACACTCTTTCCATAGAGAGTTCTGGATATCCTGTGTTTACATCTCCAGAGTTGTGGAAATCAAACCAGTTTGGATATTGTAGCTCCATGCAGTGTTTCAATCTGCCTTCTTCCCGTCAAAACAAGCAGATAAGAGATGATTCAGGCTTTTGTTGCTGCCAACACCAGCCAGATTAGCATGATCAGATTCACCTAAAGGTTCATCAGTTGTGAGATTGATAACGGTTTGAGCAGTAGCAGTGAAGGGTAGATCCAAAGTGTTGTCACGTTTTGTTGGGGAGGTGACTACGTGTCTGACCAGTTTTGAGTTCAGCACTAGTTCAAGGAAAGCATTTACACTCTGCGGCTAACGAAGGTTTCCCAATTGATCTCAGGATAATTGAAGTCACCTGCAACGAACACTTAAATGGCTGTCTTCCTGGCAGCGGCTTTGAGGATTTTGCAAAGCTGTGGGTCTTGATAGTAAGGCAGAGGAGGGGGGGGGGGGTAAACTGCACGAAATAGAAGTTATACATATATCACAGCAAAAAAATTCTTGTGATGGGTTCAATGTAATGCATGGAATGAAAGTAACATGTTTTTTATTTTTATTTTTTAAACATGGTTCACCCCAAACAAGGCAGGCCGCCACTGTAGCTGTAAGGGGCTACTGAGAAAAAGAAAAAGGGGAGAAGGTTGGGGGTGGGTAAGCCTAAATTGGGATCTGGGCAGCGAGATGTTTGTTTACATTAGTTTTAAATTTCTGCATGTCAGTACTGTCGGGGAAACAGGGGGCAGGAAGGGAGTTCCAGAGGTCAGCAGCACGAGGAAAGAAGCTATTTGAGTAGAAGGCTCTCCGGCATCTGGAGACCTCCACAGTGAATGAATGAGATTTAGTTGATTGTCGAGTTAGTCTAGTGAATTTACGTCGCGGGGTCACCAGAGTAGCCAATTCATCGGAGCATAATCCATTGAAGTATTTGTAAAACAAACATAAGGATGCTACATTGCGGCGATGAGACAGGGACTGGAGCTTGGCTGACAGTGAGGGACCTATTAGGTTGGCGACTCTTTTTGGGACCTTGTCAAGGAGGGAGAGACTAGTAGATGATGCACCAGCCCAGATGTGATAACAATACTCCATGCATGGGCGGATGGTGGCTTTGTAGAGATACAGGATAATGTCAGGTGTGAGGAGTTTACTAGCACGGTAGAGGGAGCCAACCTTCTTTGCAGCAGCCTTGGCAATGTCTTCAATGTATTTGTTTCAATTCATGTTACCTGTGAAGGTTAGGCCGAGAAGTTTGAATGATGAACTCTCAGGTAGGGTGTTATTTGCCATGGCAATCGGTGGTTGGTGAGGCTTCTTGTAGTTGTTGAAAGAAAGGAGCTTTGTCTTTGCGGCATTAAAAGTTACCAACCATTTATGACCCCAATCCACTACAGCCTGGAAGTCATTTTCTAAAGATTCAGCCATTGCCTCTGATATGATCGCGTCTGTTTTGCCAACATGGCGAGAGTAAAGTGTGATGTCGTCAGCAAATAAACCAATCTCCGACTCTGTCATCAGGGAGATCGTTTATATAGATCAGGAACAACAAGGGTCCAAGGATAGATCCCTGGGGTACACCAGCATTTATGTCATGTTGCTTGGATGAGCGGCCATCGAGGACAACCTGGATTTTTCTTTTGTTTAGGAAGGATCTAATTATATTAAGTAATTGCCCAGTAATACCGTATGATCGTATTTTCAGGAGAAGCCCTTTATGCCATACCTTGTCAAAGGCCTTGGATATATCAAGCGCTACTGCCCTAGCTTCACCTGCCTTGTCGAGTGTATGATACATGCGTTCAGAGGTGACCGTTAGGATGTCTGCAGTAGATCGTGCTTGTCTAAATCCATACTGGCGGTCAGATAGAAGTTTAGCATTAACTAAGTGCCGTACTATCGCTAGATTGATTAAGGATTCAAAGATTTTGGCAAAGATCGGCAGTAGACTGATTGGGCGGTAGTTCTGAGGGTCGGTTCTATTCCCAGAACTCTTGTAGACTGGTACCACAGAGGCAATTTTCCAGCTATCGGGGAAGCAAGATTCAGCTAGGCATTTATTGTAGAGTTTGGAGAGGACAGGGGCCAGTTCAGCAGAACATTTCTTTATTACTATTACAGGTATAAGATCAGGCCCACAAGCTTTAGAGGTGTCAAGGTTTTTTATGATGTCTCTGACATGGGATGGGGTGATGACCAGGTTATCAAGTGTGACTTCGGTCCGCAAATGGAATTCAGGGAGGGGGTGGTTATCTGAGTTTAAAGTAGAGTTAGAAGCGAAACGCTGGGCAAGTAGTTCAGCCTTATCAGTGGCCGTGCAAACGACATCATTGTGGTTTGATAGTGGGGGAATCGTTGATTGACCATTATTCACTACACTATTGTAGATTTTCCAGAAATCGCGAGTACCTAGTTTCTGTGACTGGATGCGTTTTTTTTTTTGTCGACTCATTATACCTTCTCTTTGCTTCGCCTATCACGGCCTTGCAATTATTTCTTGACTCTATAAATTTATGTCTATTAGTAGCTGACTTATGGTGGCCAAATTTACGGAATGCTTGTTGCCTCTCAGAAATGGCAGCTGCACATTCTGAAGTGAACCATTGAGGAGAGTGGGGCTTGCTAAAGAATTTTCGCATGAGGACATAGGCTTCAATGCCTGCTTTGACCAATTCAGTTAATTCGTTTGCACACTGGTTGGCAGGTAGTGAAAAGGTTTCCCTCCATGGGCGTCACTGATGTGATCTCTGATTGACTCGAAATCAGCCTGCTCGTAGTATCTTGTTGTTTTGAGCAACGGTTCATCAGCTTTTGGACGACTTTTTAGGGTGATATGTATCATTAGCACAACGTGATCAGCATTCCCGAGTGGGCTATGAGCTTTCGTCACACAAGCCTCGGGCATTGAGGTCAAGAAGAGGTCTAGAAGTGAGGCTTGTTGGTCTACTCGATCGGGGATGCGGGTCGGAAAATCGACAGTCTGAGAGAGGGAGTGAGCTAAGGAGAAATTATATGTAGAGTTGCCAGCTGCGTCAGTAAGGCTGGAGAATCCCAACCAGTCGCGGTGGTGGGCATTAAAATCCCAAATACATGTATCTGGACATTCGAGTCAATTAAGAGTGCTCTATCTATGCTTTGAATGAACATAGATCATCACAACACCACCAATTTTTTTCTTTTTTGTGAAACATCAAAACTTTTACATAAACTAAGATTGCCAACCACTGGTCTAATTAGTATTAAAAATTTAACTAAAATATTAATTGATAAAAGATAAATTGTCCATGTTAATCATGAAAAAAAAAGTTAAATCTGTATCAGATGGTAGATAATCTCTTTTCAAATCTCTCATAACTTCAAGCTATATATATATTTTTTTGTTTTTTCTTTTCTCTTCAAACTAAATATTTTTTACTTTTCTTTTTTTGTTCTCTTTCTTTTTCTTTTTTCTCTTTTCTCTTTTTTTCTTTTTTTTCCTGTCTCTTTTTTTCTTTTTCTTTTTTTTCTTTTTTTTCTCTTTTTTTTCCTTTTTTCTTTTTTTTCTTTTTTTTCTTTTTCTTTTTTCTTTTTTTTTTCTTTTTCTTTTTTTTCTTTTTTTTTTCTTTTTTATCTTTTTTTTCTTTTTCTCTTTTTTTTCTCCTTTTTTTTCTCTCTCTTCTTTTCTCTATCTTTCGTTGTAGAACATACCAAACAATTGTTCAGATGTTTATTCTGTCAACTTTACATCGATTTTTTAAAAGTTGTGTTAGTTTAACTTCACCTGTCTCTGCTCAGTGTTTAACATTTGTTTCCTTGCTTGGTCACCTGTCAGCTTATTTATGTAATAATCAGTCTAACGTTAAGTTGAAGTGCTCAGGACAGACGGACCCACTAGGCATGAGCCCTGTAATTTTGATGCAGAGGAGGCGTACTAATTGCAGTAATGACTTGTTGTTGCTAACAAGTGCTTTTCGTATACTCTATACATTAATACTAGACTCGCGAGACTTCGTAAATTCTACATTTGCTTTCTTTATTGAAAGTAAATATTTTGTTGAACAGTCCAAATACTATGAAATGTAACAATTTTACATAATTTCATTTTCAGCAAAAATTTTAAATAATAAACATTTCATTCATAACTTATTATAAACACAAAACAATTTTTTGCATTTATTCATATAAATATTAGCATTTTGTGAATTTTGATATGAATTTCTCTTTTAAATATGACCTTAAAGAAAGAAGTTAATTATCGTGTGTGTGTTGGGGGGAGGGATAACTTACAATTTAGAAATAGAATCTAACTTGTTGGAAATTAAAAAGATTTGAACACAAATGCTAAATATTTTTTCCAAGAAATAAAACGATATTCCTAAGCATGATTATTTGTTGTATCAAACTCAAAACTATCATTGAATAAAAAAAAAAAAACAATAAAAAAAATAGTAAATTAAGCTGCTCCTTTCTAAAGCAATATGCAAATTAGCTAATCTTACAACTACATACATATACATAAGCAGTAAATAGAACAGTGTGTTGCTATTGTGTAAAGCTGAATTAACTTAAAATTGAGCGTTTTGACTTCACCGCATGTGCAAGAAATGGGGCAAACTTTTGCATTTATTTATTTATTAAGAGTAAAGAAGTACCATTAAATTATTATTTTAGCTTTATTTTGAATAAAGTTAGGTACTGATACAGCTTTTGAACCTGATAAAATCACTTTTCGTTTAGCATTTTCTGACTGTTTACGTAAATAGCCGGAAGATGCCAAAGCGTTTATCCAATCAGAAGGCGAAAGAAAAGCAGACAAGTTAAATCGTAAATTGATTAAATTATAAATTGGCGATTGTCAAGAATTTCTAATGGATAAAAAAGGGGTGAAAATAAAACAAATAGTCAACAAATAACTGTTACCGAAGACAATAAAAGTAGATTAGGATAATAAAAAAAAAAAACTTCAGTTTTTGTCTGGTTGAAAAGCTGGACCAGTACCAGGGGCTGGGGTTATAAAAGTGGTTTCATAAATATTTTTTATTTTCTTTTTTATAAAAAAAATAATTTTTCATAAAAATAAACACGTAAGTGTTTTTCTTGTTTTAAATGTTTCATTTTTTTTTTCTGTTAGAACGCTGCCTCGTTTTCATTTTGGTGCCAGTTCGTTTTCATTTGGCTTTTTCCAGCTGTTTACATAATTCTGCATCGGCAAAAGTCGGTTTTGTCTGGTTCAAAAGCTGTACCAGTACCTCAAGTTATTTGCAACCATACTTTTTCAATAAAAACTATTCCACTTAAAACAAATTTAAATTTGAAAATTAAGCAATCAAACCATGCCCAGTTTTATTTTTTATTTTTATTTTTAAGCATTTTATTTTTTTTTTAAGCATTTTATTTATTTTTTTTAAGCATTCTTTTATTTTTTTTTAAGCATTCTTTTATTTATTTTTTTAAGCATTCTTTTATTTATTTTTTAAGCATTCTTTTATTTATTTTTTAAGCATTCTTTTATTTATTTTTTAAGCATTCTTTTATTTATTTTTTAAGCATTCTTTTATTTTTTTTAAGCATTCTTTTATTTATTTTTTTTAAGCATTCTTTTATTTATTTTTTTTAAGCATTCTTTTATTTATTTTTTTTAAGCATTCTTTTATTTATTTTTTTTAAGCATTCTTTTATTTATTTTTTTTAAGCATTCTTTTATTTTATTTTTTTCATTTCTTACAGCTGTTTCACCTGGAATGTGAGAATGTTTTAATTCACAAAATTATACATTCTCTTTGATAATCTTCAGAGATTAGAGATTTAAAAAAAAGTCAGTCATTCTGTTTAAATTAAACCCATGCTGCTTTAATTATATATTTACATCTTTCCTTTTCTACTTGCAGCTAATCTTCCTCCATGGGTTAGGAGACACAGGGTAAGTTATTTTTTTATTTTTATTTATTTTAATTTTCAAAATTGTTTGCCCCCTATTTATACAACATTTTTCACTTCAGTTTTTGTTGTATAATTAATATATGAAGTGGGGGGGGGGGGATTGGCCGATGAGAAACCATCACAGACTATGGAATCTGCAGAGTTTACAGTTCAAGTTAATTGAATTTTGTTAAATTATGCACTCATTACACCCCACCCCCCTCTGTTTTGGGTAAAATAGCCACCTGTATTCAACTAATCGCGTACAAAGAATCATTTCTAATAAGTATTGTTTTGGCATTAAATAACTCCAATAGAGTGGATATGATAAATGGACGAACTAAACATGATTTACAAATCAAAGCAGACCCTTAAATAAAGACTTTTCTCAAGTTATCTAATATAAAATCTTATGGATCTTTGTTTTGTACTTGTTTACAAAGCTATTCACTATAGTATACATGGAATTGTTTGTCTTGCAGGGTTAAAAGGCCAGAACAGGCAAACTGTGGGATTAGAAGGAAGAAAGGGAAACTGAGTGAAGAATGATGGAATGATGTAATCAGGGAAGCGATAAGTGATAGTCAATGACTGGGAGTGAGTCAAAACATGTTAAGATGGGCTCTTAAACCAGAATAAGCAAAAGTCTTGCCCCCCCCTTCTCCCCAACTATTTACAGTAGGGTCAGAGAAAAATTTGATTGGACATTTACCTATAACTTTGGAAGCCCTACTTCGTTGATGGTAATTGACGGTTCAGTGGAAGTGTATGAAGGAGTGGAATATAGAGAAATCAATTTGATTAAAAAAAAAAAAAAAAATTTTTAATTAAAAAAAATCTGAAGTTTTGGGTCTGGAGCTCAAAACCCCTAATTTGGGGATGTTGGTCCGAAATCCTGAAAAACATTTTATGATTGATGGTGGTAGTTAAAGGCTTATAATTGGGGGCATATGTGAGGTGAATATAGGTAGAGAAATCAATTTGATTTATAAAAAAAATACAAAAAAAAACCTAAACATTTGGGCGGGGGCTGAGCCCCGAAAGCCTAATTTGGGGATATCGGAGTGAAATCTTCAAAAGCGTGCAAGATATGATTGTATGAATATCATGAAAATGCTTAGTAACACACAGAGAGAGAAAAGGTTTACCCACTTTTATGTTCCTTATGAAGATTAAAATCAAGATATAACGCGACTAAATCTCATATAGAATGGTTATTCCAATTTTGATTAAAGTCCATTACACAATTTTGATTCTAGAAAATGTGTCAAATTTAAGGCTTAAGTTTAAGGGGTCTTAAGAAGAAATTGAAATTCAGGGAATCTTGCTTAATTGGTGTCTAATGATTATGGATCAAATTCAATGTAAATCTGAAATATTTTAATTTTCAGATGAGAGATTGTACCTAGCTTATGTGGCCCACCAAAAAAAAAACCATTTAAAATAGTCCAAAGAAACTGGGAATATTTATTGATATCGAATACCTATTGTCAAAATTTCACAAATATGAGGTATTTGAATTTTGAATGAAACTAAATATAGCCCACATTACAACTCCTTATCTTGAGCAGCTGTGTTATATACACACATTCAGCACAAATATGGCACAGACAATGAAATCAATAAGTGACATGAATCTCTCGTATTCAGTTACATTTGTGAAGTGCATCCTTCAACTCTTTACAAATTCATATTGTATAACCTTTTGCTTTGCAACGACACATTGTAAACATGTATATACTTTTAATATCATAGGGTCACTTTCATCCCAGAGATTGTTAATACAATTGAATAGGTTATCAAACTGGCTAGTTTTCCTTGCATAGTTCAGTGATACTCTTCGGCGTTTGGTGCTCAGAAAAAATACCCCAGGACTGGAGTAACGCAATTCTCCTCCCTTTCTACAAAAAGGTTGCGAGATCAGACCCATTCACAAAGAAGATATTCACGCACTTGAGGTTTTTGACATGTACTGCCTTCGGCGCATCCTATGCATCCGTCTCTCCGACCAAATCCAAAACTGCACGATCCATGTAAGGTGTAACACCACCAGCAGAAGTGCAGAGGCGGCCAACTGAAGACTTGGATAGGAACAGTGCGGGGTGGACCGCCTTGATGTGAGTTAGTTTATGTGATACTGCTTCAAGGACTTGTTTGCTTCAATGCCACATTCTATCAAGATTGACATACCCATAATGTCAATCTCCTCAATAAGTTTGAAACTCTTAGTACAATGTGAGCACTAGGATTGCTCTCTATCCATGGAATTGATTTGACTAAAGGGGATGTCGACAAAATTCATTATATTCTGCAACCTGTACCTTCTTACTCGAGTTGATGATTTTAAGAACGACTGCGATGTTAAGAATAATGTGGTCAATTTTGGACCTCAATCAAGTATTGTCAAGTCTGTGTGCAAACAAAGTTCTATTGCCGATGTTAAGCATGGCATTTACAATATTTCCAGTTCTAAGGATGTGTGTGTGAAGGTGTAGGTGATGTTGAATCGTCATCCGAAAATGCAGCCTTGCCAATTTTTCTAACTTTCTTCACTGTCAGATACTCGTGTTTTAATTCAAACACGTAAAGCTTTATAGGTGAAACATTTTCCTCTTCTGATTTGGTGTTGGTGGTCTCAACATAATCACTTAAACACCAATATCCAACTTCGTCAAGGGGTCCCTATTTACTTGTCTTCCCATGAGGGCAGAGTTAGACGCAAGGTTGGTTTTTAATGTGGGGAAAATCAAGCTCCTCAAAAAAGGCACTCTGGATTGGGACAAAAATAAAAATTGTATCAGTCTAGGATTTCTTCTTTGCTGATAGAGGATATATATATTATATATATGGTAAACAACTGATGATCCCTTAAAATAGTGTTAGAAACTAACTAATATAATAACTGTAAAAAATAAATTGACTTACATGAGTGATTTTCCACTGGAAGACTTGAGACTATAAGTTTTTTTTTTTTGTTTTTTTTTTTTTATATATAGTTTTAATGGTTGAGAAACTTCCGAGACTATATATATATATATTTTTTATTAATCTTTTACGTACATAAAAATATATATATATATATATTTTATTAATCTTTTACGTACATAAAAATATATATATATATTTTTTTTTTTATTAATCTTTTACGTACATAAAAATATATATCTATCTTTTTTATTAATCTTTTACGTACATAAATATATATATATATATATATCTTTTTATTAATCTTTTTCGTACATAAAAATATATATTTTTTAAATCTTTTACGTACATATATATATATTTTTTTTTTATTAATCTTTTACGTACATAAAATATATATATATATATTTTATATATATATATTTTTTTTTTTTTATTAATCTTTTACGTACATAAAAATATGTATTTTTTTTTTTA
Source organism: Sepiola atlantica (assembly GCA_963556195.1). Lineage (NCBI taxonomy): Eukaryota > Metazoa > Mollusca > Cephalopoda > Sepiida > Sepiolidae > Sepiola > Sepiola atlantica. The sequence goes on along the minus strand of OY744522.1, from coordinate 170,983,372 downwards.
TTAATCTTTTACGTACATAAAAATATATAAATATAAAATACTTCCTATTAAATTAAGGTCGACTAAAATGCAATCTTCTGCATTACCCTTTACTGCTTAGGAAGTGGAAAAAATACAAATGCTGTTATCACTAGTAAAAAAAACAATAACAAACACGTAACTTAAATATTTAGGCGATAAAAATCGTACATATTTCCAGACAAGGCATCATAGTCCAGTGGCAGAATGCCGGACTACAGACAATGTAACCATAGGTTCAATCCTTGTCTAAGTTAGCATGCTGATGACTGCTAATAGCCAGAAACACGTGTCCATGGATTACTTTCATGTACGTAAAAAATAATTTTTAAAAAAGTGTGTGTATATATATATATATATATATAAATAAAAAATTATGTCCTATTAAATTAAGCACAACTAAAATGCAATCTTCTGCATTACTCTTTACCGCTTAGGAAGTGGAAAAAAAATACAAATGCTGTTATTATCTCCAGTAAAAAAACAATAACAAACACGTAACTATATATATTCTAGAAAAAATTGTCAACCATTGAGTTCAGGTTAAATTGTTTGAATATGGAGAAAGTAAGTTTAGAAAGCTAGTTACATTTTAAGAAATAAGACAAAATCCCAAATTAGTCTCTTTCTGCTCTCTTTTTCTCCCCCCACTCTTTCTTTATCTACAAGTTTAATAGTATTACTACCTGTGATATTTAATTTTGTTTGTAATGGAATATTCCAATACTCTGACTGATTCCTGAAATTTTAAGCTGTTCGGTTCTGATACCTAAAACAATGAATTTCCTGACTCTAACTCCTCAACCCAAAGAAACGAGTCATACAGTATAATTCATTTCGAAAAGTCTTGTGCAATTTATGTGTTATTGCAATGATGTTCACCCTGGTCTGACTGGTCAAGCTGGTTTCTTCCCTACCCTGCACTACATCCTGTACCATGGAAGCCCATACATGGCAGTCCTGAGCAAGGTTGCAAGACATGGCTAACCAATTGTGATTCTATCATCTAAGACTGACCATCTGTTGACCTGAAGGCTCAGCCAAGTTCCCCTGTATGATCATTGTTCAGGTCCTCAACTGTCCGATGTACGTGAGCCACCCAGGCAAAGAGGTAGGGAGAATTGTTGCAAATTAATGTTCCCTCCGGGCAATGAGCTGTATGCTGTAACAAGACAGACGGCAGAGACTTTTGATTGGGGTGTTGGTGAAGAAAAGTAGTTGGAACATGGTCAGCTTGACGACAATACAAAATGGAGAAAGTCATTGTCAAAAACTTCCGTCAATCAACCCCCCCTCATTAGCCACATCTTGCAGCCATAGAGAAGGATTGCATGGACATCAGATTGGAAGACATGCCATTTATGGAATAAAGAATAGAAAAAGATTAATGAATAAAAGAATCAATTTTGATCAAATAAATCCAATCCACTTCATAACAAGTGTTGTATTTTTCCTAATGTTTCATAAACCTTGGGAAAAGTTTTTCTTTTACGGGCTGGTTAGCTGCTTACGTGTGATTCCATCATTTTGAGTAAAATATTTGGACTATGAATTATCCTGTGTATGATTTGAAACTATCCAATGATATCTTCTATTATATAAAGGGCAAACGTCTGTGTGTATGTGTGTGCATATCAACCTAAAAGTAAAAACCATAAAACAAAGACCCACAAAGTTGGTATATTCTTGATCAGCATTGCCTGGAATGAATAATATCTAAAAATTAAAAAATTTAAAAAAAAAAAAAAAAAAAAAAAAAATTCATTCTTTGGGGTTCAATTGACCCAGATTTTGGGGGGGGGGGGGGCTTAGTTTTTCAGTAATTTTATTCAGCCATTTTATTTATTAAAGGGAGGTAACTCTGATTTTTTTTATCCAAGAGTTAATGGCCTTATGCCAACTAATTCCTCACGGAATTTATATAAAGGAGAGTTTTCTGTGTGTATGTCCAGTTAGAGTGAAATGGACTGGGCAAAAAAGGAAGAGGTAATTAGGGAGGGGGAAAGGAGAGATAGAAATTTTAATAGAAATGTTAGTTTTGCTCCAGGCAACGCCGGGTAGCTCTGCTAGTCCAAAATAAAGTGTTTATCATCTGGCCGATGATTAATTTACAACCAAATCTTTTGTCGAATGTTTTCTATTTTACATAGAATTTCTTAACAATCAATGGATCCAATTAATATTACTTTACAAATTATGAAAAAAACAATTCTACATCCAAGTAATAGTAACTACGGAATAACATCGTTTATCGACAAAGTGTAAGTGGTAGAAATGTACAGTCGATCACCAAACTAAAATTAGTGGGGACATGTTGATAGGTACGAGTTTAAATTGTGCAGTTTTAGAAAAACACGATGGTTACAGTGAAGAGAATAAAATCCAATTACAGTAATTATGAGACCAACCAGAGCGTGGTAAAGACAATGTACAAAACCTCAATGAATGGGTGTCACTGCTGCCAAGATCAGCGGAAAATGTAACCTTTTTTAAGTATAGAGAATTGTAAATTCAGATCATAGTCCATAATATGGGAGGTGACGGTAGTTAAGTGGATAACGACACAGACTGACGACCTGGGTGTGCCAAGCTTGGATCAATAGTACCACTTTAAGAATGTTGGCAACCATTACATGGTTCCTCCTGCAAGAATGCTGACATCAGAATAAAGACGATCAACAAAGTTGTACTATTATGTTTCATTTGAATTTACTTTATTTTTACTATATATAATAATTAAACTGCAAAAAGGTTGACCCTCCCGCCCTGAATATGTCAAAAATGCCTTAATCCCCCCCCCCCCCCAAATCTGCCTTGGTATGCCCATAATGCTTTGTCCCCCATCCTGGTATGCCCAAAATGCCCCCCCCCCCAATATACCCGCCCCTTGTCTCAAATACCTTGTCCCTTACTCCTCCGCGGTATGTCCCAAATACCTCGTCCCTTACTCCTCCGCGGTATGTCCCAAATACCTCGTCCCTTACTCCTCTGTGGTATGTCCCAAATACCTCGTCCCTTACTCCTCTGCGGTATGTCCCAAATACCTCGTCCCTTACTCCTCTGCGGTATGTCCCAAATACCTCGTCCCTTACTCCTCTGCGGTATGTCCCAAATACCTCGTCCCTTACTCCTCTGCGGTATGTCCCAAATACCTCGTCCCTTACTCCTCTGCGGTATGTCCCAAATACCTCGTCCCTTACTCCTCTGCGGTATGTCCCAAATACCTCGTCCCTTACTCCTCTGCGGTATGTCCCAAATACCTCGTCCCTTACTCCTCCGCGGTATGTCCCAAATACCACGTCCCTTACTCCTCCGCGGTATGTCCCAAATACCTCGTCCCTTACTCCTGCGCGGTATGTCCCAAATACCTCGTCCCTTACTCCTGCGCGGTATGTCCCAAATACCTCGTCCCTTACTCCTGCGCGGTATGTCCCAAATACCTCGTCCCTTACTCCTGCGCGGTATGTCCCAAATACCTCGTCCCTTACTCCTGCGCGGTATGTCCCAAATACCTCGTCCGTTACTCCTCCGCGGTATGTCCCAAATACCTCGTCCCTTACTCCTCTGCGGTATGTCCCAAATACCTCGTCCCTTACTCCTCCGCGGTAAGTCCCAAATACCTCGTCCCTTACTCCTCCGCGGTAAGTCCCAAATACCTCGTCCCTTACTCCTCCGCGGTATGTCCCAAATACCTCGTCCCTTACTCCTCCGCGGTATGTCTCAAATACTATTGTCCCCCCCCCCTGATATGTCCACAAATTTTTTTGCCCATCCTTCACCTACCCACTTAATATTCAAATCTGCAATGTTACTAGTTCTTTTATGATAGAAAACAATCCCACCATTCAATTTGACATGTGTGAACGATTAAGTAGATACATTTTTCACCAGACATTTACAGTAATGCAATTCGTGCAGCATTAACAAAAGAAAATGTCGGCCATCAAAATATCTTTTTTTAAATGCTTTCTCTTTTGTTGTATCATAAACATTTCAAATAAACTGGTGACAACACATGTCATATGTTTTTATTTGTACAAGTTGTCACTTAAAAATGTTGGATTCATCTTGACGACTATTTTATAGGATCTGTATTTTTAAAGAAGCCTTTTGGTCGAGATCAAAGTGTAGCATCTGCACTTTAAGGATATTTTTAAGTAGCGTAGCTCCTAGAGTAAATGTGGTATTGTAGTGACTGCAATGATTCCAGCCAAGAGTAGGATAGTAAAGTAGGTTACAGAAGATGGATGACCAACGACTCCCATACCCCACACTTTTGATGGCCTTGTGCCTTAATTTTCATATTTTATTTTATATGGAGAATTTATAATTCAAAGTGTAGTATCTGTTCTGATACTACACTTCATCTTTTCTGTCTTCAGTTAGTCAAAAAGAGATTTTTCTAGATTAAGACAATTTTTATTTTTGTCCCAATCCAGTGTGCTCCTATTTATGAAGCTAGATTTTCCCGACCTTGTGTCTAACTCTGCTCTCGTGGGGATGCGTGTGAATATGGACTAGTCTTTAAGCATGTTACCCGTCATTTATATCATACTGTGATTATTGACAGAATGAGAATGCTAGTATTTCTCCCAGATGTTAAGACTGGCTTTAAAATCAAAGTGTTTTTCTATTATTATTAAGAAATTTTGAAATTAACAGCAAAAATTTTTATTTAAATTGGCAGAAAATATTATTTTTCAGAGTAGTTAGACATAAAAACAAACAAATTTATACGAATTTGTTTAAAGTAACTCTTACGAATTTTCTTAATTTACTCAAGTGGTTTAATGTTTCTCTGTGGCCTATTGGCTAAGATCAGAGTGTAGTATCTGTTCCGATGGATGCTCACTCTTTAGACGGGTACCGTCTTGGCCTTCGGGCCTTGATTCCGCTGGTCTGAGGTACTGTCCTGTAAAGTTCTAGGAGATCCACCCTCCCAGGCTTTGCCTTCTCACCCTTTGAGAAGGGGTTAATTTATTGCTAATCACCTGAGACGCCCCTACCGGTGGATGCCGACAGGGCTGCCCAGGCATATTTTGTAGGCCAGAGTGCTCTTCTTCTTCTTCTTCTTCTTCTAGGGCACTGATTTATCAAATCTCACTTTCCCGGCCTTGTGTCACATCTTACCGCTGTGGGAGGTAGATAAATACCAAGTGGTTTAAGGATTCTAACTGAGGCATCTGAGATTCACCGCTCGAGTGTAATGGTACTTCAGAATTTGCTTATGTATTACAGAGCAAATATAGACATAAAGATCGACACAACACATGGTATATGTTATGTTAGCAACTTACGGGAAGCTATAAACACCCATTTCTTCCTCTCGACAGGGTTAAATAATAGTTTGCATCCAATGGATCCTTTAGTGAATTTTTTTTTTTTTTTTTATACAATAGATATAGAGAATGGGACATGAAAGAGTTAATGTGAGGAATGAAACAAAAAACATATATCTAAATGAATAAATGAGAAAGATTTTTTTTTCGTTTATATATTATAATTAAAACGGGTAACTGTTATTTAAATCAATACATTAAATTTTGATATTCTGTATATATACTGAATATAAAAGATTAAGAGAATCTTTTGACTGCCTAATTAGCATAACTATTTTTTAAACTGTTCATAATTAATTCATGTTTAGTATTATTAATTTGGAATTGCATTGATTTATGTTGACTATATGCAATAGTTTCGTCTATATTAACAGTAATTAATTAGTTATTTAATAAATAAATCGAAAAAATATCTAAACACCTTAAGTTTTAACTCCATGTGCTTACTGACGACCTTACCGGTGAGGTGGAAGCGAGAAAAGGAAGGGGGATTGGGAGGGAGAGTGTGGTTGTTTTGGCTTGCTAACGAAGCAGAAGAGAAAGGAGGAGTGTGGTTGTCTCGCTTGATTCGTCGCTACAAAAAAAAAAAATAATAATACTACCTTGTTTAATCTGATGGAAAGAAGAAAAGAATAAAAAAAAAATTATTATTTTATCATTTAAAGTGGGGAAAATTTACAAATATAAATTGAATTTTTTTACCAGTTTTAGGGCAGTTCAGTCAAACTTAGGGTTAGTGTTAAAAACATTAACTGCCCTAATAATCTAGACCCTAAAAAGAAGAATATCATTCTTAGGGGGGGGGGATAATTTAGCTGAGGATGTTAAACTACAAATTTACCAAAGTTTGTTAAAATTATGTAATTTGTTTTAATTAACGTTCCCCTCCCAATTAACTGCTACCCGGAGGGCAGGTAGGTTTTGCTAGTATAACATAAAACTCACCTTACATTTCTCAGACACTCAAAAGCAGTCAACTCGTCTTGCCTTTCCTTTCTGCTACACAATCTTCAGATTTGTAAACGTCCAGAAAGAAATATACCACAAAGTCAACATTACAATTGAATAAGAAAAAAAGCAGAAAGCTAGAAATTAATTTGATAGGTTATTTTTTGTGTGTCATTTATTTGAGGTTTCATGATCAAGTCGTGGTAGTGTCGCAGATGTTCCTAACTCTTTCACACGATCTGATCCTTCGTCACATCAGGTAGGCATCCACAAAAGAACGTTGTAGATGATTTCACCCTTTGCCCTCCAGCAATGTCCAGTAAATTTGGTTATTCTCTCTCTAGATAGATAGATAGAGATATAGAGAGATATAGATAGAATGATAGAGATATAGATAGAATGATAGAGATATAGATAGAATGATAGAGATATAGATAGAATGATAGAGATATAGATAGAATGATAGAGATATAGATAGAATGATAGAGATATAGATAGAATGATAGAGATATAGATAGAATGATAGAGATATAGATAGAATGATAGAGATATAGATAGAATGATAGAGATATAGATAGAATGATAGAGATATAGATAGAATGATAGAGATATAGATAGAATGATAGAGATATAGATATCTCTCAGATCAAGGCTGAAATCTGAGGAAGGTGTCTAGAGTTGCTCTCTCGTGGGGTGCTATCTCCAGGAGATGTTAAGAGGATCTCTTGGCATTCTGGTGTACACACCGTAAATTTTCTTCTCTAATCTTTTGTTGAAAGTCCAGGTGCTGTTTCCATATGCAAGAACTTCAAAGAAATCACATTTGATCTTGGTAGGAAAATTTGACTTCTAAATTGCTTTCACCTTCAGGTTAAAATCTGATTAAAATGAGGTATTAAGAAGAAAAAAGAAAAATACATTCTATGGGGGCTTTGAGCTTCATGATCCCATGGGGAAGACAAAAAAAAACAAAGATAAATATGACCCCCTTACGACAATCTTTAGAGGTAGAGGATCATTCTTACCAAATTTTACTTTCATAAAAATAGTTAATGAACAGATACACAGATGTATTTACGCTCATTCTCAAAAAAATGTTTGGAACAAAATCGGTTGGAACTATGATTATGTATCCCAAATCAAAATTTTATTTTCATCATATCCAAAATCTTTTAATGTTACCACTTGGATTTTTGCAAAACATAAACAATAAGAAAATTATTTTCATAGCTCAATTAGCCACCAAATTATGACTGTTCAAAATTCTTTGGAAATTAGAAAATTTTTCATCTCGAGTCCAGAAGCCAATTTTAACAATATATAACTAAAAAATCTTAACAATATATAACTAAAAAATCTTAACAATATATAACTAAAAAAATTTAACAATATATAACTAAAAAAATTTAACAATATAGAACTAAAATTTTTTTAACAATATATAACTAAAAAGATTTTAACAATATATAACTAAAAAGATTTTAACAATATATAACTAAAAATTTTTTAACAATATATAACTAAAATTTTTTTAACAATATATAACTAAAAAATTTTTAACAATATATAACTAACATTTTTTTAACAATATATAACTAACATTTTTTTAACAATATATAACTAAAAAAATTTTAACAATATATAACTAAAAGATTTTTAACAATATATAACTAAAAGATTTTTAACAATATATAACTAAAAGATTTTTAACAATATATAACTAAAAGATTTTTAACAATATATAACTAAAAAAATTTTTAACAATATATAACTAAAAATTTTTTAACAATATATAACTATAAAATTTTTTAACAATATATAACTATAAAATTTTCTAACAATATATAACTAAAAATGCAGACTTCAAACAAGTGAAAAATCCTTAAAACTGTTATTTTGTGGTAAATAAAAATTAATCATAATGGAAGCAATAATTATTAAATCAAACCAGCCTAAACATTGGGTAAAATCTTGTTATCCCCTGGAAAAAAATGTGCAAAAATAGCACAACTTTGACTATCTATATAAGTTTCATTTCAACAGCTCACGCATTAAATTTTAATAATTTATAGCATGTTAGAGTTAGATGTTTATTAATAGTAAATCAATAAAAAACCCTCAGATTTGGACAATGTAAAAACGGATGAAAACGCAATTTTATAATAAGGCAAACATTTTAGTATTTCATTCACTAAAGTTTTTTGTGAAAGACAACTTAAAACCTTTCCTTAAGCCAACCATATTGACGAATGGGCTATTTTCTTTAAGATGGTACTCTCTTTAAATGCATAGACACACAAGATCATGCACACCAAATTTGAAATACACCAATAGTTTTTTTACATTAAAAGAAATAAATTGCTCATTATTGTACATCGTGACCTAAACTGAAGTAGTCAGGGGGAGGGGGGAAACAACCTATTAATGACACAAGAGAAAGGCGGACTTGGCTGAACTCTCAGGTGGTTGGCCTTCGATAGTGGAATCACAATTGGCTTGCCATCTCATACAACCGATGGGCTCATCTTGCCTGTAGAGGCACACAGCTTCAACTGATTGCCAGTTTTCAGACAAACCACCTCACTGTCATGCGCAGAGGGATAGGTTTTCTCCCTCCCCTTTCCCATCTTCTGGAATCCTTTCCTCTTGACCGGAAATCTTGGATTCCAGTCTTTCTAACTGGTCACCATTCAACCACCCAGAGGCTGACCGCTGGAGATAATTGCCAGACAGTCTACTGAAGCCGATCTACGAACGTTACTTTTTGGTCTCAGCATGATTCCCTGTCTTTATGAGGCACTTACTTCATTTCAAAGAGAAATAAGATTGTGTAGCCTCAAATAAAAAAATCGGATATTTTCAAATTCTTCTGTGCCCCCCCCCCCCCCTTCGTTTGGCCGAGAATCTATCACTTGCAACGTCTGCTATTTGCATGCACCACTAAAATATGCAACCTACTGCAGGTTTGTGATACCTACTATGTTTGCGATGATCACTATATTGGCAACAGCATATCAGTCGTTCCAATCATCTCAACTAGTTTAAAAACAACAAACATGCCCTGACGTAATTTTGATAATGTCCACCTAGTGAACAACATTTGTTTAGAAAAACATTTTCTTAATTTTTTTTTATTTAAATGATCTTTTATTTTTATTTTTCAGACATGGCTGGGCAGAGCATTTTCGAGCCTTAAAGTTGAAACACGTCAAATGTATATGTCCGACTGCGTATGTACCTTTTTTTTTTTTTTTTTTTTTTATATCATTTTATAAAACGTTTGTTACTTTTAGTAAATATAAGTTTAATGTGAAGACGACACCCATAAAAATAGTTTAAGTTTGAAAGTGGACGTTATTTCTTAAGCTGGAATCTTTATTTTATTTTGCCCACGTTTAATTTCAGCGATCCAATTATGCTAGCAGCTAAAAGTTTAGTTGAGTGACAATGTTGTGCTAAACCTGTTCCTTTAAACTGCTAGAATAATTGAGGTGCTGAAAATACACTTGGTCCAATGTTTTGCAGTTTAAATTTCTTCCTTCATCTCTAAGGTGTAATTATTACTTACATGGTTTATGGAATCAGTCAACACAAAGTGATCCCAGTAAGAAATATATGACCATCATTTTTTTTTTTCTTTTATGGAAATCGCTCCAGACAAGGCATGAAGCCACTTGATGTGAGGAGCTAACAAAAACGAAAGATGATTATCGCAAAAACAAGAGATGTCTATTGGCCTTAGTCTTAAAAAGACAAAAGCTATAAGTAGGAGAAAAACAGTCAGCAGGAAGAGAGTTCCACAAGCCTGGAAAGAAGCTACTGGAATAGGAAGCTGTATTACAATGTGGTATCAAAACAGCAAATTGATGGAGACCACTAAACCAACGAGTTAAAGAGATGGAACAAAGGAAGCAGGGAATATATCAGACAATTTTGAAGAAGACATGTCATAATAGTATTTATAGAAAAGACTGGAACTAGCAACATCACATATGTGTGAGAGAGCGGATTCGTAGAAGAAAGGGTGGTGATCAATCAAGTTACAGATACGTTTTCTGCACCTTATCAAGAACCCTCAAATGGGACAGACTCACCAGCCCAAATATGACAACAGTACTCCATACATGGTCTGATAGTAGATTTAACGAAAGACATACAGAAAATAGCCGTTCATCTTTAATAAATAATTCATCATTTTAGAATTTGTACATTCCTATCCTATTATATATCATGTGAGATGTATGTGTTATATACTAGAATACCTATCCCAGGATAGGTAAAATTAATTCTCAGAACAGTTTTGCATCACTTATGTCCCTTTACAAAGATTAAAATCAATACATATAATGCTACTAAACCTTATGTTTAGAATTCTTATTCTAATAAAAATTCATTTCATGATTTTGATTCTACATCTAAAAATTTAAGCTTAAGGGGTCTTGAGAATAAATTTGAATCTTGCTTGAGGTTGCGTCCATATTATGCCCTTCATAAACACTTTAAGGTATTTATCTTCCTCCCACAGCGGTATGATGTGACACAAGGTCGGAAAGTGGGATTTGAAAAGCCAGCGCCCTAGAGAATGAAGAGCACTCTGACTGACAAAAATTGCCTGGGCAGCCCTGTCAGCATTTCCTGGTAGGGGCGCCTCAGGCGATTAGCAATAAACTAAACCCTTCTCAAAGGGTGAACCTCCTAGAACTGCAGAGGACAATGTATACATCGGAACAGATACTACACTTTGATCTCAGCCAAATACTTTAAAAATACTCCAAAGAAATTGAAATTTGGGGAATACTTATTAATTGATGTTTAATACATTGTTAAAATTTTACAAAATTCGCCATCTAAATTTTTACCAAGGGCTTCTCCCTCCATTGTATTGAACTAAATTTAGCCCATATTACGGTTCTTTACGCCTAGCAGTTGTTTTAAAATTCATAATGATCAGTTAATAAGTTGAGGAATGAATGCTGTACATACAAGTATATAAACATATCTAAATTACTATATATATATATATATATATATATATATAGTAAGCTATGAAAATATATTTATGGTAATTAAGCTACACAGAGGCTCCCGCGTTTCATCCCTGGGGGGAATCCCCCCCGAGGATGAAACGTGGGAGCCTCTGTGTAGCTTAATTGCCATAAATATATTTTCATAGCTTACTACCTAGTTCTACTTACGTATCGAGCACTGTTGAAGTAAATACTGAAAATTGATACATAAAAAATTATCTCCTTATAAAATTTTATGTGGATACATGCAATACTAATATATATATATATATATATATAATATTTATAAACAAATATTAAATTGTATTTACCTACAGACAACCTTGTTTCGAGCTAATTGCTCTCTTCAGTATAGTAAGTGATAATTTCAGATGGTCATGAGGTGCGAACCCAGTTCACAGATCCACCGTTGGGTCTGCACGCTTTCACCCTACCCTTGCGGCCATTTCAAATTATCATGTGGTACAGAGAATTTAAGATATATTTATGCCATTACAGCATGAACATTAAGCCAGACTAGAGAACTCGACGACCTTACTCGAAGTCTTGCTTTGTAGCTAAGTGAATGTCTATTTTAAAATATTTTCTAACAGTGCTCAACTTTAATTTTACTTAAAGGGGTTTAATGATAATATTTATAAACAAATATTAAAGTATGAACGAAAATTAAACTTGCATGTCTGTTGATATAAATAATAATTATTAGCTCCCTTAAGGGGACGAGCACTTTGATGAAAAATACAAAGTTTCTGTCTAGCTATAATACATTTTTTCCCCCCGTAAAATTGACTCCTCTTAGAAACTTAGTATAGTGTAAAGATAAATATGATATATTTCCTTCAGATACCTGCAGTTATCTCTGGGCGCATCGGCTAAGACATTTGATCTTAACATTCCATGGTAACTGATGTTAGAGTTGTGCAGACGGTCACATCAGCTGTATATACCCACACTGATGAGTATCAACGAAGACAAAACATGCATGTCTGTGGATATAAATAATATTTATTAAAATAATATAAATTAAAAGGAGCTTATCTGAACACTACTGCAGTTACGTGGTAGATCCGATCATCAGATGTGTTATTACCCCACACATCTGTATACATTTGAATGCATATGTGAAAATATATGTATGTATATATTAGTCATCCACGGACTGTTTCGATGTATCACAGCTCCTCAGTGTGGCTAGAAAAGCATCTCTGAGATTAGAAACCTAACGAGGGCAAAGTTAAACACAAGGTCGATTTTTAATGTGGCGGACATTCAGCTCCCCCAAAAAGGGGCACTCTGGATTGGAACGAAAATAAAAATTGCCTGAGAACTGAATTGCCCATCAGAACAGATACTACACTTTATTCCTAACCAAAAGGCCAAGGGTTTTATTTTTAATCTTTAAAAGAGTGCAAAAAAAATTGTCTAGAATTATTCAATCATTTTAATTTAAAAAGAAAATGTATTCTAGAATTCTGTGCCTTCATTTTTTCCCTGATGTGTACGAATACAGTAAATATCGAAGATTACCTCTCTAGTGTTGAGAGGCCATAATGTACACATCCCAGGCACTTTTCCATGGACTACAATTTGATGTATAATTTCTATAGTAATGGAATTGTGACCTCTTCATATCAACATAACCTTGATAATTGCATTTTTTTAAAAATTATTATTAATCGAGTATTTATTGAAATAAGATACAATAGTGTAAAATAAATTAGATTATGAAATTAAATCTACCACAATGCATTTCAGTTTCTCTGTAAACAATTCAGTCATTTGAATCTTTTGTTAATAGTTGGGGGAAAAAAGGAATTACTTTATGACCCTCCCAAACTTTTAAGAAATTTGGAAGCATTTAAACTGTTGAATAGAGGGTAATTTTTGGCTTGAAAATTCTTAGCAAATCCTTATTTAATTAAAATTAAGTTTTGGAAGCTATTTTACATCCGATATTTTTATAACATATTAAAATTATTTTTAGTTTTATAACTATTTGGTTCAAAATATCATTTGGTCATTGAATTATTAAATTCAATGACCAAATGATATTTTAGTAATAAAATTTAACTTTTTCAATTTGTTTTTAAAAAAATTAAAAATTAAAAATTAAAAAAAAAAAAAAAATTTTTTTTTTTAAAATAATAATTTAAAAGCAAAAATAATAATTTAGTATCAAAGCAAACAAAAAAAAACCCGGCATAGTTAAAAAGAAAGGCAAAACAAATGAAAGTAAAGATTCTAGGAGCAAAGTGTAGTATATGTTCTGATACTAAACTTTATCTTTTTCGGTCCTCGGTCGGTGAAGGAGAAATCCTTCTAGACTGAGACAATTTTTATTCAGAGTGCCCCTTTTTGGGAAGCTGGATTTTTCCTCACATTAAAAACCGACCTTGTATCTAACTCTGCCCTTGCAGGGAGGGGGGGGGGAATAAGGACTCCCGGGGAACGCCGGGTAGGTACAGGTGGTATACAGTATAAAATAAAAGTATGCATCAGAAAATAAAAATTTAGTTTATAGTCATAACGCGTCCAGACGAAAGAATATTTTGCCGTTAGTTTGCCATAATACAGTTGGCAGGAAGCCCAGGTAGACAGATACCCTCCTCTTACCCCAACACCAGATTTTGAATGTGCTCCAATATTGTTTAGCATATCTCCTAATTGTCAGACATTCTAGATATTTCATGAATGTAATTTAAGTAACAATGAGAAAAAATAACATTAGGTCACCAAAAATCAATTTCTCCCTTTCATCTCCTTTCAGTCGTCTTTCTCTAATTTTCTTATTCGTTTGTAATGCTTTCCTTGGCGTGAAAACATCTTTTTTCTTTCTTTCTTTTGAGTTTTGCATATTTGAAAACGGTATGCAGGCTCTGTGTTTTAAAATGACTTCGAACCATGGTCGTCAAGAACCCGTTTGGATCACTGTAGGATAACCCAAATTAAAGAAACTCTTCATTTTCAAATGACATCGAGATTATCAAGAAAAAAAGAATGACCTGCTTTGACCATGTCGTCAGAAGATGTTCTGAAAGCAATGTATACTGAGCACTCAAGGAAGAATTTCCTGGTAAAAGATCCTGTAGTAAGCCTCCAAAGCGCTGAACTGATCGTATCCGCAGCAATATAGAGCTTCCTTTATTAACAGTAGAAAGATTGGCAAAACACAAAAAAAAAAAATGTGTCAACTTGTTGAACACGGGTGTGGATATGTCATTGGGGCCCCGTCGTTGGCATCCACTTTTTTTGGCTAGGTCTCCCATTTCCTAAGTTCAGGATATCAGCTAAGACCTCACTGAGATCGTTTGCCTGTTGAGATCAGTCATCTACACGTCTGCTCGACCTGATCTTACACCTCGACAGCCAGTCCTCCAAATATATTTACCCTCGACCTGAAATCCTAAATGTCCGGTCTTCCTCTCAGTCACCCCCAGCTGACCATCAGAACTGGCTGCATCTACTTTTTTTCTCAGCTCATTACTACCCGGCCGCTTAAAAAGCTAACGACTAATTGTCAAGGCACCATTATGTCTGGGTAGTTTAATGGATTCACTGGTCTTTTTATTGTTGCTCAATTATCTTACTTCCTCATCATTTTTGTATAATTATTTTCTAACATAACATTTTCCGGTGGTCCTGGCTGGGGGGGGGGGGGCAGTCCATAGTGTCAGAGTATACTGAAACATCCTATTGGCTGAATAAAACTTTCACATAAGATTTTCTAGCCATTTTTATACCAGACTAGCCCGTGATTCATTAATGTCATTTCAGTTTAAATTGTTAAATTTAAAATAATAATAATGTGTAAGTCACAAAGAGATGGCACAAAAAGTTCAAAATGTAAAGAAAAATAACTCATATTTTTACCTTTGTTAAAATAAGAATCCTCTTACATTTTGTGTGTTTTAGATCATTATATAAAATTGTCTCCATTGTAATAATCTTTATTGTTGGAATAATTATTTTTGGAAAGAAACTAGAGTAAATTACACTTTTTAGTGTAAAGAACATGATGCAAGGTTAAAAATTACTAGTCAGAATCAAATATCGATTTGTTAGGTGCATTGCTATTTAAGTGTAACATTGAAAATCTGACGATAACTTTATATATTAGATATATTATACAAGGCTACAACAATCCTGGGCTATTGGTTGTGATGTGCGCTGATCAGATACTGACGCCGATTACAGATCAATTTCAGATATTCTATAACGCATGATTAACTTTTCATTTGACTATCTTTAGAGAGAGAGAGATCAAATTTGAACATAAGTAGATATTGTATTTATATTACTTGGGTGGGAAGGGAATATCAAAATGAAATAAATAAAAATGTCTTGAAGTAACAAAGAGGCTCTTCGGCTGCATTAACCTAGATCATTAATTTAGAGAGCTTATTGGTTTCCGTGTTCTAAAGAACAGTTCAGTGAACATATTTAGCCATTGAGACTGGATTCCAAGCTAGCTCATCTGAAAGCAATAATCTTTGTGGTCAGTGAATTAATTTATAGATTTACAAAGTTTAGCTTCATTTGATGCAGACCAACTAAGGTAGACTTCATGAGATATAACAGAGAATAGACTAGCAGAAGTACACTAAAGTGTCCAGATAGTAAGTTCAATTCATATTAAACTAGCAGGACTTATGCCCCGGCATTGCCCAGGAAAATTGAGAAACCAAAAATCTATAGGGTGAATACAGTTGGTAAAATTTATTGTATTTACATAAAATATATGTATTTTTAAATTTTTTTTAACATAGTTCACCCCAAACAAGGCAGGCCGCCACTGTAGACGTAAGGGGCTATTGGGGAGAAGGTGGGGGTGGGGGGGAGTGGGGTTCAACCTAAATTGGGATCTGCGCAGCGAGATGTCTGTTTACATTAATTTTAAATTTCTACATGTCAGTACTGTCGGGGAAACAGGGGGTAGGGAGGGAGTTCCAGAGGCCAGCAGCACGAGGAAAGACGCTATTTGAGTAGAAAGCTCTCCGGCATCTGGGGACCTCCACAGTGAATGGATGGGATTTAGTTGATTGTCGAGTTGGTCTAGTGAATTTACGTCGCGGGGGCACCAGAGTAGCCAATTCATCGGAGTATAATCCATTGAAGTATTTGTAAAACAAGCACAAGGAGGCTACATTGTGGTGATGGGACAGGGACTGGAGCTTGGTTGACAGTGAGGGACCTATAAGGTTGGCGACTCTTTTTATTTTACATATATACTTACTATTATAAATATTTCCTATCAATTAGAATAGACAAATTAATATTGTATATTAAAGAAGAAAAAAAAGTGATAATCAGTTGTAAGTTTAAATTTGCATTTTATAAAGAACTGCATCTGTTTCATAACAGCTTTGACAAGCCGAGAAGAAACTAAGTTTCCACTTGCATATGTTGTGTGTAACATGATGGAAGATGTGAAACCGTATTTGAATACTGCGAAATTGAAATCAATATTTGACCTAGAAACTAGTGTTGCGACGACGAATCGGAATCAGAGGAAATCGGAACTTTTTAAGATATCGGAATCAGAAAAATGTTAGTCTAATTTCCGATTCCAAAAAAGGTTCTTTAATTATATTTTGTTTGTTTAAGGTTAATCTTTTATTGATAAAATGATAAATATTTATGAATTTTAAACTACCAGTAAAACTAAAGTTTATGGATCATAATAACGAATGTAGGTAAAAATTGCACAAATGGATAAATAAGAAAAATATAACACAAGTGAAAAAAATAGATGAAAATCTTACAAAATATTGGATACAATAAAGGGAAAACAATAAAAAGTTTGTCAAATTAAAAGGAAAATTACATTTAAATGTAGATGAGATCTGCTATGCTACCCCCCCCCCCAAAAAAAAACCCAAATGAAATTCTATTTTTTTAGGCGATTAGATGATATTAGAACAGAATCGGGTGGAAAATATTGTAATTGTCCCATCACTACTAGAAACTGCCCCCCCTTTTTTTTTTGTCTAAATTAGAAATCGAAAGAGGAGTCTTATTCTCTATGCTCTCAAAATCTTTCTGGAATTTGCAATTTATGGTGTTGCAAGCGTGAGCCAGTTCCATCTGCACAGAGATGTGTCATGTGACGTAAGATATGCAGATGTTACTCCACTGTCTGCTGTGTTTGAAAATCTACAATTTTCAACTGTAGAACCGGAAATGCGTGCTTCAAATGGGGACTAAAGATAAATGCTTCAAAATGCAAAACAATGATTGATAAACTCAATTGTGACATCAAAATCAACCACGGCAAAACAACGTTGAAAAGGTTGATAATTTCGTTTTTCTCGAATCCTTAGTTCCAAATGTACCAAACGATGTGGACATAAGGATTGCGTTAGCTTCCACTGCTTTTGGCAGACCAAAGCAAACAATCTTGAGCAGAAAAAGATATGACTTATGCTTTGAAACTTAGATTCTACGATTCACCTGTGGTTCCAATATACCAAACAATGTGGACATAAGGATTGCGTTAGCTTCCACTGCTTTTGGCAGACCAAAGCAAACAATCTTGAGCAGAAAAAGATATGACTTATGCTTTGAAACTTAGATTCTACGATTCACCTGTGGTTCCAATATACCAAACGATGTGGACATAAGGATTGCGTTAGCTTCCACTGCTTTTGGCAGACCAAAGCAAACAATCTTGAGCAGAAAAAGATATGACTTATGCTTTGAAACTTAGATTCTACGATTCACCTGTGGTTCCAATATACCAAACGATGTGGACATAAGGATTGCGTTAGCTTCCACTGCTTTTGGCAGACCAAAGCAAACAATCTCGAGCAGAATAAGATATGACTTATGCTTTGAAACTTAGATTCTACGATTCACCTGTTGTTCCAATAGCTACATATGCTTCTGAGGTTTGGATGTTAAAGGCAGAGGATGAATGCAGACTCTCTGTATTTGAAAATGACTGTTTGAGAACCATTGTCTGCTAAACCTGTCTAGATCGCTGGAAGAAAACTCAAATTAAAGAAACTTTTGGATTACAAAATGATATCATCAAGGTTATCAAGAAACGAAGAATGAGCTGGTTTGGCCACATCATCAGAAGAGGTTCTGAAAGCAATGTATACCAGGCATTCAAGGAAGAACTCCCCAGAAAAAAAATCTTATGGTATGTCTCCAAACGCTTGACTGACCAGATCTGCAACAATGTAGAGCTTCCTTTGCTAACGATGGAAAGATCAGCAAAGCTCAAAACAAAATGGAAGGATTGTATATCCAGAAAGTGTGCAAAGATTTTGCCAGATTTTTTCAGCATATATTTTTCGCCATTGAATAGATACTTGCATGCCCACCCAGTGTATCAGTTTTACAAGACAGACCTCATCTGTTGGATTTTAGAAAGTGTAGTATCTGTTCCGATGGATACTGCACCCCATAGACTGGTATTGTCTTGGCCTTCGGGGCTTGATTTACGCCGGTCTATGGGTCTGTCCTGTGCAGTTCTAGGAGGTCAACCCTCCCAGGCTTCGCCTCCCCTCTTTGGGGAGGAATAAGTTTATTGCTTACTGCCTGAGGCGCCCCTACTGGGGAATGCCGACAGGGCTGCCCAGGCAATTTTTAAACCCAACTTTCCCGACCCGACCTTGGGTCACATCTTACCTGTGGGAGTAAGATAAAAACTGGCCTTGTGCCTAACTCCTGGAGAGGAGTAAATCAATACTCATCTTTTTGAAGAATTTGCAATTTCTGTGTTACTAAAATAACTTGGCAAATCCCAACATTTTGGAATACAAATAAGAACAGCAATCTTCTGAAACGGATTTCCAATCAGATCCTATGGAGGCCTGTTACCAGCATAGATGTTAAATGTTCATTTTCTCAATATAAACATTTAGTTAATAATAAGCAAAAAAGCTAAACCTGATAACACAAAGCAACTTACAATGTATTTCAATGGAAATTTAGAGAAGAGATTTGAAAATTCATAATTTCTCAAATTGGAGAAATATCTATTTTTGAATTTGAGCAGTATTTCAACTTGAGATTTTTAATTTCAATTTTGAATTAATACAAATATCCTTCACTATAATAAAGAGCTATGTGTATTTGTAATAAATAATATTTATTTATAACTATTATTATAAGCTCCCTTCACCAAAGGCCGGGCACTCTGAGTGACTTTAATAACAAGCAGTACTAATAGCTGCATGCACGATCCAAATACGTTTGTTGATCACTTTAAACTGCTCGTGTAAATTTAGCCGCCGATTCGCTATTTACAAAGTTAAATTCCTCTCTAATTATTAACTAATTCCCTATAGCCGAGGGGTTAAGACTCTTGACTGCAAATCAGTGGCGATTTGTGATCAGGGTTCGTGCCCGCCGACCGTTGAGAATTAGCTTCTTACACTGAAGATTGCGTTAGCATGAAACATCGATGTCTGTAGGTATTAAATAATTAATATTTATTTATATACATATATATATATATATATATTGTCTTTTCTGAAATAAGTATTTTCAGAAATAAACTGATGCGAAATAAAATATATTCATACCAATAACATACTGGACGAAAGAAATGAAAGAAAAAAAATAGGCTAATTCGAGTATCAATATGTAAGACGGTTTGCTAAAACTAATTCATGTGTGGAATCGGCAGATTCCTTTGGGTGCTTTTAACCTAGTTTTAGCCTATTCTAATTTAAAGAAATGCCTGTTATTAATTTTTAGAGCGTATACACAGTATACAAAACTAAAACTCTTAACCGGAAACCAGCCCTGGCATGAACATAATCACTATGACAAATTCTTTGTTTGTAACCGCTGATGAGAGTTGTCTGTTAATTAGCGGCATTCCAGCTGTTTTATTAATGGATTCATGAGAAAATTGTCACTAAATTACATATTTGGTAAAACTCTAAAAAAAAAAGAAAAGAAAAGAAGAAAAAAAAAAGTTAACTGTCAAGAACTCGTAAATAAAATAACAACAACAAAGGTTGCGTTACATCGTCCGAAATGTTGCGAGAACAAATAATTTATAGCAAATGCGTTAGAACTAAATTCTCTACCGAACCCGTATAGTTTTAAAGTGTAGAAACTAAGATTTTGTATTTCAAAATTTTTATTTCGATGAAGGCTGTATTATCGACACTCGAAAACCAAAATGGAGGCTGAGATGATTGTTTAACTGAGTCTGAGTGGGACCCCCCCCCCTCCCCCAAAGAAACAAAGAAAACGCATAATCGCCTAAGTTTAGATAAGTTAAGAGATCATCTCAGCTCTCATTTTTGTTTTTGAGTGTCAATAAGACTGCGTTCACCAAAATAATAACATTTTGAAAAAAAAAAAATAACATTTTGAAAAAAAAAAAATAACATTTTGAAAAAAAAAAAATAACATTTTGAAAAAAAAAAAATAACATTTGGAAAAAAAAAAAATAACATTTGGAAAAAAAAAAAAAAAAATCTTAGTTTCCACACTTTAGAAGTATATGGGTTTGGTAGAAAATTTAATTCTAATGCATTTGTTATAAATTTTTTTTGTTTTTTTGTTCATCAGTTCTCGACTATTAACTATTCTGTACTTTAGCTGCATCTTTTTATCATAGGCATTTCTCTGGCATTTCTTTGATGGATAGTGATAATAGCAACTTTTTTATAACTTAATCATCCTAGTTATATCCTGGGACAAACTCAGTTACCTCCGCTAGTGTGATAAGATTGTCATTATTTTATCAAGGTTCTGGTAGTCTGCTGTTAATAATGGTTAATGCTATCTATATAATAATACGCTAAAACAGTTCATGTTCGTACGTTATCACCTTTCACACATTTTTAAAAAATGAACTCATCCGATTATCAAAGACGGAGATTAATCTGATGTTGCTAACGTAAATAATTCCGGTTTTACCCATTTTAAAATGAATTGCTCCAAAATCAAATTATGTCGCCCCATCGACTAAATCAGTACAATTTTAAATAAATCTATTTCAAAAAGTGACGTTCTTTTTATTGATTTGAAGAATATTTAGCTGACAATTATTTTTGCAATGAAAAGACAGAATATTGTTTTAAAAAGAATTAAATTGCTAGAATTTTAAATAAGAGACATTCGTTTTATTTATTTAAAGAATATTTAGCTGCCAACGACAATTATTTTTACGGTAGAAGAGTCATTCTTTAATAATATTACACCCTCCCCTTGAAAAAATGACATTTATTATTTCAAAAGGAATATTATTTATATTTTATTCCAATAAAATCTATCTCTATTCATATCTATATATATTTATCTCTCTCTCTCATGTGTGTTCCCTAGAAAGAAAGGTTAGAGAATCTACATAAAATCTAAAAGTGTATTCTTATGTAAAATTTACCGGGGTAAGACGACAATAGAAGTCTTCCCGAATCTCTAAGTGCACCCCTAATGGGGGCTATGAGGACATAAAGCCTTAAAAATTCAAATATATCCTATTATGAAATTCAAATAATATGTATAAAATTTTTTGGGGAAGACAATGGAAGTGGTCTTGAATCTTTAAGTACCTTCGTAACCTAATGGAGGCTGAACCTCCTTTTTAAAACCTCAAATATATCCTATTTTGATGAAATTTATATCATGTGTATCAAATTCTCAGAGAAAGACAATGGAAGTGGTCCCAAACCTCAACGTCAACTTCTATGTGCTTCTACCTCTAAGTGACCCATGGGTAAAGGACCTCCTTAAAACTTCGAATACGTATATCTGATTTTTATGAAATTTAAACCATATGTGTAAGACAATAATTCAGAGTTTTCCAACATTTCAGCTCCTTCCAATTATATTAGAGGGTGAAAGGGGAGGGGGGGATAGTAAAAACAAAGAAAGTAATATGGTGTTATGAGCAGAGTGAAAAAGTACATAGTAGTGATCCTCATTCAATCCCGAGCAACGCCAGGTTTTCCTGCTAGTTATTTCTATAATCTATATTCTACTCTAAAAAGCTGTTATCTTGTCACCGTGCACACTTTTCATCTGTGCATTAATGTTTTAGATGGTGGGAGGAAGGGCGAATAGTGTAAATATAAGGTGAATGATAAGAGAAGTAGTAGGAGGAGGCGAATGACGTTAATAATTAAGAGAGTGAGAGGTGCTAAAAGAGAGAAAGTATAGAATCACAAGAGTTTTATAAATATTTGTTTTAAAGCAGCAGCAGCAGTAACTGCTGCTGATGTGGTTAAGCGAGTCGGACTTCAGCAAGATTGTGCCTCAGGATTGTCTGGTCTGCATGAAGTCCCTCTCGTTGTTTGCAGCTATTCTTAACCTGCAAGATTACAGGGTTTATCTCTGACACCAATAACAGCAAGACTGAGCGGTTGCATGCGAAGTTGGGGAAGGTTTGGCCCAGAACACACAGAGGAGTGACGCAGAAACAGCATTGTCACTCTCACTCAATTAATTTGTGGTTCTGCGCGTGACACATCTTTGCTTGCCACATACAGAGGCAAAGACGACCAGAGGACGACGGATTCAGATGCCGACTACTTCTAGATTTTTACCAGAGCCCTGTTTGCTGGGTAGCTCTGGCATTACAATGCTGCCACACCTCCTACCATGGTGAGGATAGGTTGAACTTTAGGGGGGGGGGGGAGTGCTGCTGATCTATATAAAACTAACACAAACAGTGTGAATCGGATGTTTGTTTGAAAACAGCAGCAGCTGTAACTTGGAATTACCAAATATTTATGAAAACAGTTTAGAATTTTCAAGTATTTAAATACAGGGTGTCCATAAAGTCCGTGTGCACTTTAAAAAAATGATAACTTTATTTGTATTTATGATAGAAATAATCTGTAAAAAAATGTTATAAAGTATCATGTACCTAGTGATAAGTATAGTTATTGAATAATTCTTCACCACAAAATTTGCAAAAATTTTTAGATAAGTAAAAGAATGATTTAAAAAAAAAAAAATTTTTTTTTTAGAATCTATTTGATCCATGACTTTAACTTAAGAAAAAGTAAATCGTCCATTAGATTTTTTTATGGGGACATGTGAAAACAATTGTGTATGCAACGAAGCCTCGTTCATTAGAAGATTTGAAAGCTAAAATAACTGATGTGATTGCAGGCATTACTGTAAATCAGTTTGCAAATGTTTCGTATTACCCTTTGTATTGCAAATGATGGAGAACATATGGAAACTTTAATGAAATTTTAATAAAACCTTTAAAAATACAGATTTTCTTTCTAATCGTTTTTACAGATTATTTCTATCGCAAATACAAATAAAGTTATAAATTTTTTAAAGTGTACGCATACTTTATAGACACCCTGTATATAACAAATACTGACCCAATGGGTCACTGATGGTTTAGTTAAAAATAAACATGAAAACAAAATTAAACTTTTTATTACCTTACTAAAGAAATAGCAGACATCTTCAACAGCTTTTTAAAAAAATATGAAAAAATATTAATAGTTGATGTTATTAAGAGTTTTTTTTGTTTTTTTTAAAAATTAAGTTAAAGAGTGAATTAATGATGAATTTGTGTTTGGTGTTAAATATTGAATGCCCTTGTGTCAGACTAGGCTGGTCTGGGTGTCGAATGTTTTGGAGGAAGTAAAAAATAGTGATTTGAACAAACATCTGATTTTCGTATACACAACACATCAGGTAAGAACATCCAGGATCATGCTGTGTGTGTGCTCTCGGTAGTGTCCATAAAATAAGGAATGATGGCATGCACGAAAAAAAAAAAAGTCAGATGTGAGAGCTCTACTTCACTTTTCCTTTGTTTGTTTTTATTCTCCCTTTAAATTAATTTTTTTTTTTTTCAGACCCATGCAGTCGGTCACATTAAATGGTGGACTGAAAATGACGTCATGGTAATAAAAAAACTTTTTTGTTGTCATTGATTTTTATCTCTTTATCTTTTTCTAACACTGATTAGTTATCGTTTATCAAGGTTACACTAACTCGAGTATAAGGGTTAATGAGATGGATAGATTGTCAGTTGAATGATGAAATGTATGAGAGGATTGAAAATGATGAATAAAATGAACAAAATTTTGGAGTGAATTGGATTTGTCATGGTTGACTCTCAAATAACTTATTTCCACTGAAAGTATAGTTAAGTAAAATAAATAAATAAATGGACCCTACAGGGAATAAGGACCTCAGAAATTGGAAAGATGAAAAGAGACAAAATTCGGTCTACACCAGTTGACCGTACCAGTTTTTGTAAACAAACAAATAATAACTCTGTGTTCTTTGGGTTTTCGTCAAAAGCTCTCTTTTTAATATTGGGAAAGATTTATTTTAAGAAATATTTATTAAATATTTATTTTTTATGTAGAATGTGATTTTTTATTACAAAACTTTTTTAATAATCAAACGAAACATTGCAGAATTCTCGTTCTAAAATGTTTTTGTGTCACTATTTACTTGCCTCCCCACGAGGGCGGAATGCATAATAAAATAAAAAATTTCATAGGGTGCATCTTTTTTCTTTTACAATACGTTCTAGTAAAAAAAAACGCATCCCTCATTAAAAATAAATATTTCTTAAAATAAATCTTTCCCTATATTAAAAAGCAAGCTTTAGACGAAAACCCTAAGAACACAGCGTTATTTGTTTGTTTACGTTTTTAACGGAAAGGTCAACCGGTGTAGACCGAATTTCGTCTCTTTTCATCTAGACAATTATGAACTTTGATGACAACTTCATATCTCTGGAAAAAGTGGCATAAATAGACATGGGGAAGTTCTCCTTAACACCGGGTTAAGCTTAAGTTCTTAAAGGATAACCGCAGGTCACTTTAGTAGGTTGACCAATGTGTACTGGGATGAGAGCTGTCTGAGTTTTGTGCTGGGAGAAAACTTTTTGTTTTGCATGATAGACTAGGTAAAATAAAAAAAAAAGGAAGCATTTTAGCAACCCAAGTGAAACGAGGTTGAATCGGGAAGGAAGAAGAGAAACAAAACATGCCTGCGGGTGAAATTCTAAAAGTGTCTCTCTTTTGTAAGATTAACGGGGTTGGTTGTACGAAGCAGTGCTCCTGAAGAGAAAACCTGAAAGAGAAACTGTAAAAACAAAAGTGAGTGCACCCTTTTATTATTTCTGTGTATTATTATCTCAGGTGGAGGTATGTTAGCTAGCATCTCAGGCCCGTCTCATCATCATCCACTTCTCTACCCTCACACCTAGCCCTTCACCTGTGTATCCTTAAAGTGATACAGATGCTGCTGGTCATAACTCTGAGGCAGTACAGCTGAAGAGTCTTCTAAACCTACAAATCAAGGGAGGCGCGAGAGCACTCTATCCCTTAATAGACTTCAAAAATGGCCTATGCTGGAAATGTCATTTCTTTGATCAATCATAACTCAAAAACCAATAAACCAAATTAGTTAAAACTTTGCAGAAAATTTTTATTTGATAGATTCTATAAGTGTGTAGAATTTCAGCATCATTAGTCAAGGCAACCCAGAGATCCAGAAATTTCAATCATGAAATCATGTTATCTGTGTGTACGTACGTACGACCCTGTATCTCATCAACTATTTGATGGATTCAGCTGATTTTTGGCAGAGATAGAGGTTCTAGGGTCTAGTTGATGGCTTTTTAATTTCATATACCTTAGTTTTCCATAAAATTCCAAAAAAACTTAAAAATGACCATTGTATTGAGGCATAGCCTTTACAAAAGTAGTGACATTCCATGAAAAATGGCAGTATACTGAAATCATATGCCCTGAATAGGATTAAGATGTCATTAAGGGTATGCGAGCACAACAGAGCTATGTATTTTACTGGTAGGAATTTTTCTTCAGCGCACCTCACACACTTCATCCACTCATGCATAGAGATTTATACTGTAATGGTGTGATAATGAAATGGTTTGGTTGATATGTAGTCATACCCTTAATGACAATAAAAGTGTAAAAATTTGGGAATTTCCTTGCTTTTGTACATTTAGTGTATATGAATTTTCATCTTAACCCTATTAAGGGCATATGATTTTGGTATACTGGCATTTATCATGGAATATATATTAAAACACCCATAAAGGGCGACAATGTAATATTCTGCATGATTCTTTACGGCTTAGGAAGTGGAACAATACAAAACGCTGTTACTATCGTCAGTAAAAAAAATAACAAATACGTAATCTTAATATTTAGGCAATAAAAAATTTGTACATATTCCAGGCAAGGCATCGTGGTCTGATTGTAAAGCGTCAGACTGCAGACAATTTAATCGAGTGTTCGATCCTTGTATAAGTTAACCATGCTGATGACGACTGATAGCCAGAAACACGTGTCCATGGATTACTTTTACGTACATCTTTTGTTTCAAACACTTTATACTTGTGTGTTATATTCTCTTCAAACAATCATCTTGAGGAAGTCTCGAAATAAAGACGAAACGTTGATGAATACATAAATAATATTGTTTTGGTTTTTCTTTCAAATTTCACAAAAATTATATATATATTATATATGATATCGAACACTTTCTGAAACTTTTTATAGTTTGTAAATGAAATATAGGTTTTATTTCTGTAACATTTAATATGGCTGTCACAGTGGCCGAATTGATAAGGATGTTGAATTAGAGTTAACTAATAGCGACGTTGGTCTAGGGTTTAAATTATTTGACCGACGATACAATTGAGTCACACTGATGATTCTTAGTGAACATGAAACATATGTCTGTGGGTAATAAATATTTATTTATAAAAAAAATATATATTTAAATTTAGGTAGAAAATCGTTATCGAAATATGTCTCATTAAAAACGGCGGAATTTTCTCTGTTCGTTATTTTCTTAATCGTTGTCTCGACTAGGCAAGTTAATTTCCGGGTCTCTGGTGTTAGTTTGTGGAGTTTGAATCTGAGGGTTCTTTTTTCGGCCATCTCGAGCACTTTCATTCTTTGCAATAGTTTTCTGTCGGCAAAACTACAGAGCAAAATAATAAAACACCTTAAATAATAACAACAATATAGAAAAAAAAACAACAACTTCTGAAGACAATCGCGTAGATAAAAAGCACTTGAGATGATTGAAAAAAAGAACTCCTGGATCCGTACTCCACATATTAACACCAGAGACTCAGAAACTAGCTCGCCGAATTGAGACGATTAAGAAAATAACGAGAGGAGAAAATTCTGTCGACTTTAATCGGACATGTATCGAGATATATATATATATATATATATAGTGAATGCTTTTATTCAAACATGTACAAGGTCTGCTACACTGGCATGTCGATGTTATCGATCTACAGCTCTCAAGAGCTGAGGTTTCATCAGGCAGAGAATTATTTTTTGATCCAACCTGGTTGCTGAATTCTAGGGAGAATTCAGCAACCAGGTTGGATCAAAAAATAATTCTCTGCCTGATGAAACCTCAGCTCTTGAGAGCTGTAGATCGATAACATCGACATGCCAGTGTAGCAGACCTTGTACATGTTTGAATAAAAGCATTCACAATACAGCTCTATATTTTTTATTGAGCACTCTTTTATAAACCTGGTTTGATTCCCTTTGGATTTCTACCCTGTGGATTTTTACCCTACCTAGATTACTATATATATATATATATATATATATATATATATATATATAAAATTAGTTATCCACTGACAGATGTTTTGTCGTCTCTGTGCCTCCTCAGTGTGGCTAGAACTAGCAAAATTCGAAACTGAGATCAGTGACTGGCATCCGACGCTCTACCAACTGAGCTACGAACCTGGTCGTGGGGAAATTCTATCGCATTATAAATGATGCAGTTCATTTATTTATATTTTCTTTACGATACTGATATATATATATATATTTATATATATATATATATATATATACTTAACACATCACTATATACAATAAGTCTTTGGTCTAACTAATAAAACAAAAACATTTCGACAAAATTAAACTTTATCAACATTGTCTCCTTCTAGGAGTGGTACACTGATTTTAATGCTTCTGTTTGTAAAACGATTTTTCTGTGACTTCAAAATACGCCTGTTTGCAATATCACTTCTTCATTGGAGCGAAATCTCTTTCACTGGAGCATTCTTTTGAGGTCTGCGAACAGCTACTAAATGCTGGGGGACAGATCTGGAGAATAGAGTGGGTGCGGAAAAAAAAAATGATTTAATAAATATTTCATCTATTTGACAAAATCTTACATAATGTTGTCTGGTTCTAAAATTTCAAAGTTTAAATAATTTATGATATAAGCCTATTCAAGTACGGAGCATATTTTATTTTTTTTTTTTTTTAACTTTTGTTCACCCCAAACCTGGCATATTGCCACTGAAGCGTAAGGGGCTACTGTGATAGGTGCCAGATTTATAGGGGAAGGAGGCAATCTAAGTGGGGAGTAGGGCAGCAAGATGTTTGTTCACATTACATTTAAATTTCTGCATGTTGGTATGGTCAGAGGAGCAGGGAGGGGATTTCAAAGGCAAGCGGTCAGAAGAAAGAAACTAAATTTTCTGGCATCTACGGACTGTTACAGTGAAGGGGTGGGATTTTGCTGCTAGTTGGGTTGATTGGGGGTATTTGCATTGAGGAGGTACAAATGCAGTAAGTTCATCAGAGCTCATGTTGTGGAAGTACTTGTAAAACAAGCACAGGGATGCAACATT
The DNA here is from genome assembly GCA_963556195.1 of Sepiola atlantica. Lineage (NCBI taxonomy): Eukaryota > Metazoa > Mollusca > Cephalopoda > Sepiida > Sepiolidae > Sepiola > Sepiola atlantica. Next base: position 170,954,429 of record OY744522.1, on the reverse strand, counting down.
GCGGCGATGGGACAGGGGTTGGAGCTTGGTAAACGGTGCGGGGCCTATTAGGTTAGAGATTTTTTTTTTTTTTTTTTTTTTTTTTTTTTTTTTTTTTGTTGAACCCTGTCCAAGGTAGAGAGGTTAGTGATTGGTGCACCAGCCCAGATGTGGCAGCAATACTCCATGGATAGGCGAATGGTGGCTTTATAGAGATATAAGATACTGGCATGTGTGAGAAGTTTTCTAGCCTGGTAGAGAGAGCCTACCTTCTCTGCGTCAGACTTGGTGCATGTGAGATGTGTAGGTCATAATCACTTAATAACCTTAATAAAGCTGGAGTGCAAAAAATAGGAGTCGCAGTAAAAGGTTTTGCATTCACACTCCTTAACTCTGGTATCATCAATGTGCTGTATTGGGTGCTTTCAGGTGAGATTATTAAAAGAATATAACTTGCTGAAAGTTATGCCGATCAGTTCAAGACCATTTTAAAAAAAAAAAATATTTAAAGAAAAATATATATATATATATAGTCATCCACATACAGACTGTTTCGCTGTATCACAGCTCTTCAGTGCTGCTAGACCAGTTAGTGCCTCAAGCCGGAATTGAAACTCAACTATCGAGCTGACAGTCGGCGCCTCTACCCCTGCGCTATCATATGACACTGACTGAATGTAAGTGATATACTTAAATGAGATTATCATGCAGCAGTGCATCCCACAGTATTTCTACAAATGAGACGCGTAAATAAATTTTCTCGGTTACAAGTAATAAAAAAAAATTTTTTTAACTAAAAGCCATTCAATTATGTGTTAATCTGATGGATAGATTAACAGTTGAATGATGATGAATATTATGAGAGGATTGAAAATAATGAATGACTAAATTTTTATAGCAAGTGTTTATTGACTTCAAATTTGAAGACCATGTTGTAGTCATCAAGGAAGCAATCTTGTGGTGATGTGTTCCAGCAGATGGGAAGTTCTTTGGAAAAAAAATTCTGTTAAAGGAAATTACGTTTTATGTTAGGCATACAGAGGAAAGAAAAGGAAAGTTCTTGATAGTGATGGTAGGAAGACAAGTTCTAGCTGTGAGTAGTTGTTTAGTAATTTTGAATTCGTCTTGGCAAGCAATTGACTTTTTTCCTTTTTCTTTTGCTATTCAAAATTCTACTTGAAGTAAGAGCCATTTTAAATAAATAAGGCAAATTGTTACTATGTTGGCTCGTTGCCTGCATGCTATTGTTGTACGTCTGGTTAAAACGAGAGGTTCTAAATAATCACTGCTGGTCATTCATAGTTTCTCTGTAAGGTTAAAAAGCTGATGAATGAACCAAGCAATTTAGAACTCTATAAAAAAAATAAAAATAAATAAAAAATAAAAAATAAAAATTAAACAGATTATTCAAAGAACATGGTTTTTGCTTGCTTTCTCTGTGTTGTCCTTTAGTCCCCACATTCCATGAGTGATGTTTTCTGACAAAGGGGGGAGAATTGCTGTTTTCTGGGTCGGCTGTTTTGAACAAGTGGTATGTGGAGATTTTCAGTCCTCTCATATACATCATCATTCAATTGTCGATCTATCCATCCTTTACTATTGATGGCTTTTAGCCTTGATAAGTGATGCCTCAATACCTTATTCTTTGTGCCTCTGTTTTTTTTTTTGTTTTTTTTTTTCAAAACTAATTATACACAGATTGTTTGTATAATGTCATGTATTTTTATTCAGCTTTTAACTAATTTTCTTTTTCTTTTTTCTCCCCGCCCTGCCCCTTTCTTTAAACTTAGGTTTGACATTCGCGGTTTAAGTCCTGACAGTCCTGAAGATGAAGAAGGAATTAAAGAAGCATCTCAAAGATGTAAGTAAATCTTTGATGTTTTTGCGATTCAATCTTACTTCCTAACACAAACAACCTCCCCATCCTATGTTAGTTTTAATCGTTTAAGCTAACATGTTTCTATTTATTTGCCTCCCTATGAGAAATAATGGAGATCCGCTATGGATTTTTTAAGGGATGGAAGGGGCTTCTAATTTCTTCTGCTTTCTTTAGGTACAATTTTGTTTTGAATGGTGATAGGCACAAGCCTATCACCATTCCTCCACCCCTGCCCATTTCCTTTTGTCCATGTCTGCCTACAACCCCGCCCCTGCTCGTTCCATTTTGTGTATGCCTACCCCCTCCCCACTGCTCGATTCTGACTATTCCTTTTGTGCATACCTTTGTCCATGTCTTTCCCCCTGCCTATTTCTTTCATTTCTTTTTGTCCATGCCTTCCTGCTCACTCCTGCCCATTCATTTTGTACATGCCTTTCCTCAAATCTCATTGCCTGTTCCTTTTGTCCATGCTTTTCCCTCCACCCATTGCATTTCTTTTTTGTCCATGCCTTTCACCCCTTCCCTCTGCCCGTTTCCTCTTGTCCATGCCATACCTCTTGTCCATGCCATACCTCTTGCCCGTTCCTCTTGTCCATGCCATACCTCTTGCCCGTTCCTCTTGTCCATGCCATACCTCTTGCCCGTTCCTCTTGTCCATGCCATACCTCTTGTCCGTTCCTCTTGTCCGTTCCATACCTCTTGTCCGTTCCTCTTGTCCATGCCATACCTCTTGTCCGTTCCTCTTGTCCATGCCATACCTCTTGTCCGTTCCTCTTGTCCATGCCATACCTCTTGTCCGTTCCTCTTGTCCGTTCCATACCTCTTGTCCGTTCCTCTTGTCCATGCCATACCTCTTGTCCGTTCCTCTTGTCCATGCCATACCTCTTGTCTGTTCCTCTTGTCCATGCCATACCTCTTGTCTGTTCCTCTTGTCCATGCCTTCTTACTCCTTTTTTGTGTACGCTTTCTCCCAGCACTCCTTTTTTTATATATGTATCCTTCCTCCCTGCCTGTTCCTTGGTGTTACTTGCCTGTTCTTTCTATCATCTCTTCTTTCACTCACACATTTTTCTGCGCTTTTGTATTTTACTTAGTTTGTTTTTCAAAAACTAACTTTCTATTATTAATCTGTATTTAATTTTTGCCTTTAAAAATACTTTTCTTTTAAAATTTTTATACAGTAAAGGACTTGGTAGATAAAGAAGAATCCGAAGGCATTCCGAGCAACAAGGTCGTGATTGGAGGCTTTTCCCAAGGAGGTGCTGTTGCCTTGTACACGGCATTTACCATGTCCAAACCATTGGCCGGTGTCATTGCTCTCAGCTCTTGGATGCCACTTAATAAACAATTTCCAGTTGTAAGTTTTGTATGCTTTATAAAACAATCAAAACATTTATGGTCTATTTTGCCATATGTGGGCGATTGTCAAGAATATCCAACAGAAAAAAATGGGGTGAAAGAAACAAATAGTCAACAAATAATTGTTACCAAACTCAATAAAAGTTATTTTTTTTACCTACCAGGATCATTTTTGTTTTGTTTTGTTTTTTAAAGTATTTTAAAGCACTTTTATTTACATTCAATTTTTCCTTAAAATATGATGTTGTTAGACTTAAAATTTGCAATGGCCGTTGCCGGTTTCTTGAAATAATTAAAGTTTGAGTGGTGGTTTTTCATCTTTTTGGGTGAAAAAAAAAACCAAAAAAACGAACAGATATACTACAAATAACTTTCAAACGCAATAAAATTTACATTTCTGCTTAATTGAAAGGAGAAAATGACAAAAAAATAAAATAAGTTACAGACTACGGTGGTGTCCGAAAACTGGAGGCAACCACTTTTAATTTTGCATGTACAGATCATATTTTAAGGAAAATTTAAATGTAAATAAAAATGCTTTAAAATATTTTAAACATAAAAAAAAAATGATCCAGGTAGGCTAAAATTTTTTTTTTCCACTGCTTTTTTTTCTGTTGGATATTCTTGACAATTGCCCAAATGTGCCACTATGCCTGCGCCCCTGACTGACTGCCATACCCCAAATACATGTGCCGTGATAACATGTATTATGGGCTGCAACCCGGCTCCGTCAAATTCTGATGTCGCTCCCTTTCTCTCTCTCTCCCTCTCCCTCTCTCTCACTCTCTCCTGCCCTCTCTCTCTCTCCCTTTCTCTCTCCCTCCCTTTCTCTCTCTCCCTTTTTTCTCTCTTTCTCTCTCTCCCTTTTTTTCTCTCTTTCTCTCTCTCCCTTTTTTTCTCTCTTTCTCTCTCTCTCTTTTTTTCTCTCTTTCTCTCTCTCTCTTTTTTTCTCTTTCTCTCTCTTTTTTTCTCTCTTTCTCTCTCTTTTTTTCTCTATTTCTCTCTCTCTCTCTTTTTTTCTCTCTCTCTCTCTCTACATTTTCCTCTCCTACCTTGCTAATCTATCCCGGTGGTCCTAGTTGTGAGAGTGGATGGCCATTCTATAGTATAGCAATATGATCTTCTCAAATAGCAATTTAAATAAGTGAAGAAGTCAGCTGAAAGCAATCTGACTCTCAGACTCGATGGGTTTTAATATTTTTTTATTTATTTATTTTTTAATCTTCTCAGACAATACCAAGACATGTTGATTACAAAAAAGGTTTTTCTCTATTTAATGATACGTGTAAAGGTGAGAACAGCCTCAATCCTGATAGTAATTAAAAATCCTACATATATATATTAAAATAAACATAGTTTGAGTATCCGGCAATTGTTTCAGAACCTCCTCGGGGATATACTGATGAACAAAGATTAGATCCGCCAATACGCAATCATAAAAAAAAAAAAAGACAAAAAACAAACTAGATCTAAAATTTTTCAGACGAGAAATCCCTTTACATAAGATGACATCTTGACACCTACCTATCTACGCTTAAAGTCGGTCAGCTTAAACTATAGGCAGGATTGGCTAGAATCGGCCCGTCTCCCCTTCCTTAACTACGTGCACACACACCCAGACATACCCACACTCACACATACACACTCCCATACACATATACACATAAAAACATATATATATTTTTTTTATATATATATATATATATATATATATATATATAAATATATATAGACAAGTGAAGAAGAGAAATAAAAAATGTGAGAATGACAAATCTATTACGTCTTCAGTTATTCAAAACAAGGTATATTCAATTAAAGTATTTTATTTTTTCCTTCCTTAAGCCAGGCTTTTCAAAGAATAGATTCTTATCATTAGAGGAATGTAAATAGATAGACAAGTTGGCAGGGGATAGACCAAAATTTATAATTTGAAAAAAAAAAAAAGTAGATGTAAGTGTGTAAGAAGAATGTCAAAAATGCAAAAAACATTTTCTTTTTAATTATGACTTTTGGTTTATCCCTCGGCAACTTGTCTATCTATTTGCATTCCTCTGATAAGAATCTATTTGAAAAGCCTGGCTTAAGGAAGGAAAAAATAAATATTCTTTAATTGAATATACCTTGTTTTGAATAACTGAAGACGTAATAGATTTGTCATTCTCACATTTTTTTTTCTCTTTTATTTGTCTATATAATTGCTCTATCCCATATATTGAGCTTTAAACACTTCACGTTAGGTTCAAATTTTAAAAGTAGACGTTCTGCTTTTAGTTTCATACGTTATACATACATATATATATATACATACTCTTTACCATTTAGGAAGTGGAAAAAAATACAAAACGCTGTTACTATCACTAGTAAAAACAATAGCAAATACATAACTTAAAAATTTGTACATATTTCCAGACAAGACGTCATAGTCTGGTGGTTAAACTCTGGACTACAGACAATGTAATCGTAGGTTCGAGCCTTGTTCAAGTTAACCATGTTAATGACAACTGATAACCAGAAACACGTGTCCATGAATTACTTTTATGTATGTAAAAAATTAATAAAATATATATATATATATATATATATTAAAATGTTGAATTAAATTAAAGATAATTGAATTATCGTTTAATAATAATCTATCGTGATAATATAAAGCTCAATATATTGAATAGAGCAATCAATTCCAGCGATGAAAGATGAGAATAAAAGAATTGTAAAGATACAATATTTATTAAAAACATCAAAAGTTCAAAATCCTCTGATGAAAAGAATTTTTTTATTTTTAATATTTCACTAATTAAACATTTTTCAAATTTAAATGTTTTTACTATTTATCGCTAACACATGCTCCAAATTGTTTGTAGTTGTTTTTGATGCTGATCTATCTACACACACATGCGGGTCGTGACTCTCCCATGTTAAGAAATTAATCTCGATTTCAGCTTTTTTTTTCCATTGGTTACTCGTATCCCTGTAGTTTATTTCTTTTATATTAGAGACCTTTAAACCTCCCTTGAAATCAGATAGTTTTTATTGTATGTATTAAAACTGAACTGCTGCTGATGCTGTTTTTTTTGTTTTTTTTTCCTGATTTTTTTTTTTTTTTTTTTTTCTAGGTTGTGAAGGGTAACCAAACTACCCCAGTCCTACAGTGTCATGGGACAGCAGATCACGTGGTTCCATTTGAGTGGGGGTCGCTCACTGCCAAGCTCGTCAGTAGTTTCAACTCAAATCATGAACTTAAGACATACCCAGGAGTGATGCATTCTTCATGTCCGCAGGTAACTCCCCCTCTTCCCTCTCTCTGTTACTGTGTATATCTTTCTTCTCTGCCCTACTCTCCTCATTCCCTTTTCATTTCTTTTCCCTCTTTTCTTTGTTGTTAAAACTTATTCTACTACCCCTTTCTACGCAGCAAATTTCTATAATTTTAAAAAGTTTTTTTTTTTTTCATAACTGATGTAAGTGTATTCTTTACAGGTTTCATCATTGTGGGATATTTTTGTTTGTCCTGAAGTTAGGATGGGTAATCAACTAGCATTATAAACGCATGCTGATAACTGGTTTTGTAAAGAATGTCAGCTGAAGCACAGTATAGAATTTGACTGTCACTTTTTAAAAAAAGTTACATATATTAGGCAAAATAATCTGGGAGACCGGGGTTCAATCCTCGCTCAAGTCACACAAAAGGCTAAAGAAAATGGTACTAAATACTTCCTTGCTAAACACTCAGCATTATGAGGTGAGGATCAAGGGTTAGTGGAGCAATTCAGGGGGAAAAAGTGGCACCCTCCCCTACATCTGTAGTAGCCGACGGTTGAATTATTTATTTATTTTACATATAGATACTTGCAGAGCCACACGGTGTTGCACGTGATGAATAACATTTTTTAAAAAAAATGAATGAAAAAATAATATCCTATTAGGAAGTATTAGATGGGGAAAAATAAATCCATCCAGAAAATCTGTTCAAAGGGAAATAACTCTTTGTAGCTTAAAATTATCTCTTGCAAAGAAACATTTTGAAGCATGATTGATCTACCCTTGATGAGAGAGATTGGGACAGGATTATCTGCTCCTATATACATCGGCCAAAAATAATAGAGAGAAATCCAAGATGGAGGATGTTACTGAAATCGTTAAAATTGTTAAAAATATTTGATATCGTTGATCTTCACAAAATCGTTTTCATCCATTTATTTCTTATTTGGGTGCAATTTTACTTATAGGCCGATGCAGTTAATTATTTTCATGTAAAAGCATTATTTTGTACTAACTCAATCATATTTTATCTCTCACGCCCCGAAAAAGAATTTAAAAATATCAAGCAGAACTTTAATTAGAACGATTTTTCCATTGTCATAAGGGCGATATGAAATGTCGAATTTGACATTTTCGGAGTGGCCGGCTAGTGGCCGGTTAGCGAACTAAGGGCAGATAAGTGTCGCGAAATTGGGTCCCCTAGGTAGGCACGTCGTGGAAAGTATCCCGTTGAACAAATGAAAAATAATTATTTAATTTTCTATTTTTTTATTTAATACATATATATTTTATTATCCATATTTGGTCGCTGTTACCATGTAAATATGAAAAAACAAAAAAAAACAAAAAAAAACAAGAAAATTATATCGTGGAAAGTATCCCGGTGAACAAAGTAAAAATAATTATTTAATTTTCTATTTTTTTATTTAATAAATATATATTTTATTACTATTGCTTATGTGTTTCTTTCTCTTTATAATTCTAAAAATAAAAACGGAGTTAATGCCCTTGTCTATTCTACCGACCGCTCACAGCCCAAAATGTCGGCTCGCTCACAAATACAGGTTGTTTATGAAAATGGAAAAATCGTTCTAATTAAAGTTCTGCTTGATATTTTTAAATTCTTTTTCGGGGCGTGAGAGATAAAATATGACTGAGTAAGTACAAAATAATGCTTTTACATGAAAATAATTAACTGCATCGGCCTATAAGTAAAATAGCACCCTTATTTGTGTTTGACACTCACACCCTTCACAACAGAAAGCTTAACAGAAAGATATAAACTAGCTGTATGTATCCTGTGTTGCCCAAGTGGAGACGTATTGCCGAAAGTGAAGGGCTTAGAAAAAAATAATTCAAAATATAGTTGTTTACAATTTCTTTTTTGAATAGGATTTTTTTTAAATTCGTTTTTGTTTTCCATTATTTTACTTTTAGGTTTTAATAAATATTTAATTAATAGTAAATAAAAAAAAATAAAAAAAATTCGATGTGTATTTATCAAAGTTACATATAAGCAAGAAACACACAGACAATTTCTGCATATAAGAGCCTGAACTGACAATATATATCTCTGTATAAAGTTAGGTATGTGTATATGTTTATATATTTGTATGTACAGGATTCACTCCTAAACAAATAGTTAATTCTGAATTTTGGAACACAGCTGCAGCGACAGGGGTCGTTATGTGTGCTATATTTAGTTTTATGAATAGGGGGCAAAGGGGGATGGAAGTCCTTCGTGAAAATTCAGATACCTCCGATTTTCATGTTTTAACAATAGGTATTAGACATCAATAAATAAATATTCCCCAAATTTTAGTTTCTTTGTACTATTTTAAAGTGTTGTTAGGGGGCATAATATGGGTGCAACCTCCCATTTGAAAATTAAACCATCAGATTTTTATTGAATTTGATCCAGGGTCATTAAGTACAATTTAAACAAGATTCCCTGAATTTAAATTTCTGAAGACTTAGCCTTAAATAGGAGACATTTTCTGGTGCTTGTGCTGATGAGCGGCCGTACGAAAAAAAAATTATTTTTTTATAAAAACAATATTATATACTTATTCAGCGTTATATTCTTACTCACTGTACAAAAAAGTAGAAAAAACTATCCCCTAGAACTTTAATTACAAGTATTTTTCCATTCTTCATATCATAACGATTCGTTCAGTAAGCGCCCATCTTTTTTCTTAAAAATAATTCAAGGGCAGATAATTCGCAAGGGAGATAATCATGCAATTAAAAAAAAAAACAACTACATATATAAAAATTAAATTTATTCCAATAAAATAAAATGAAAGTCAAACGAAATTAAATTAATTTATTGCATTATAACGAAATGTTTTATTGGAATAAATTTAATTTTTATATATAGTTTTTTTTTTAAATTGCATGATTATCTCCCTTGCGAATTATCTGCTCTTGAATTATTTTTAAGAAAAAGATGGACGGTTACTGAACGAATCGCTGTTATGATACGAAGAATGGAAAAATACTTGTAATTAAAGTTCTAGTGGATAATTTTTTCTACTTTTTTGTACAGTGAGTAAGAATATAACGCTGAATAAGTATATAATATTGTTTTTATAAAAAAATGATTATTTCGTACGGCCGCTCATCAGCACAAGCACCCATTTTCTAAAATTCGCATTACAAGCCGATAATCGATTTTCATTGCACATCTGCAAAATTTCACACCTAATGTGCTTTAAACATTTTATTTGTGGACCAATTTTTAAAACCATTATATGAATGAAAAGGGATTAAAATAAGCATTCCAATGATCTTAATTCTATGTGCCTTTATACATTTAATATTTTATACTCAGTTAAAAATTTAAAAAGTGGTCAAAACTGACAACAGAAAAGGCAACTGTTTCTTTGAATTTTTAAATTTCATACGTCACATTTCAATTAAAATGTGTGAGGTCAAATTTGGTTGGATGTTGATGAAATTTCACTGCTTATCTAAACTTAAGTAACTAATTCTAGTGGAATATGATTTGTATTTCGATGATCACAAAAAGCAAAGTTACAACCGAGCAAAGTTAACGAAGAATATTACGAAATTAATAAGGTATATTGATGTAGATCATTAAGTTTCATATAGATAAGTTTCAGAATTATTTTTATGTGAATATTTTATAATTTTTTTTAATCTGTGCACTATTCTTGCAAACGTAATGTTCTGGTGGATTCTGAATAAAAACCTGAACTGCCGAATGAAAATAAATAGAAACGTGCCACAGAGTAGTAGTAGTAGCAAGCAACGTTTTAATATCGCTGTGTTCTCTCTATCTCTCTCTTTCTCTATCTCTCTCTCTTTCTCTATTTCTCTCTCTTTCTCTATCTCTCTCTCTTTCTCTATCTCTCTCTCTCTCTATCTGTCTCTCTCACACGAATTTTGTTTCACTTTTATTTAAAAAAATATTTCTTTAAACGAGGTTCCTGTTCCATATTCGACAACCAGTGATCCTTCTGGTCAAGGTTTGTCTATGATCTATTTTAAGTGATGACGGTCGTGAATAGACTCAATCTGTACGATACAATGTGCCAGAGATACATAAAATCTGACTCTATGATCAGAAAGGGCACATAATTTTACATAAGAGTATGAAGTTATATGAGGATAGCTTAAAAAATAAATAAATGTTAAGAAAAATAACCGAAGTCCGTATTTTGGTCTACTTCTTTAAAGAGATTATTAAAAACACAAATTTCGGCACTTTAAATTCTTATAACTTTTGAACCACTGATGGGATTTGCATAATTCAAACGGTTTGGGCTTCTTTTACACGGCCCAAGTTAATAAAATAACAATCGGTAAAAAAAAAATCAACTTGTAATGCTCCTAGACTCAAAATCATGTAATGGATTTTGATCAAAATTGGAATATGGTTTAGTGGCATTATATCCGTATTTTAATCTTCGTAAGGAGACATAAAAGTGGTGCAAAACTGTTCTGTTCGGTGGAATTAATTTTACCCATCCTGGGAAGGTTGTTACTCTATATGTTGGGCTTGGCCTTTTGGCTAAGATCAAAGTGTAGTATCTGTTCCGATGGATACTGCACCCCATAGACTGGGATTGTCTTGGCCTTCGGGGCTTGATTTATGCCGGTCTATGGGTCTGTCCTGTGCACTTCTAGGAGGTCCACCCTCCCAGGCTTCGCTTCCCCTTTTTGGCGAGGAGTAAGTTTATTGCTTACTGCCTGAGGCACCCCTACCGGGGAATGCCAACGGGGCTACCCAGGCAATTTTTAATGATCAGAGTGCTCACCTCTCGGGCGCTGGCTTTTCAAACTCCACTTTCCCGACCCGACCTTAGGTCACATCTTACTTGTGGGAATAAGATAAAAACTGGCCTTGTGCCTAACTCCTGGAGAGGAGTAAATCAATACTCTATTTATCCATGAAAACGTTTCGCTACTGAGATAAAAAATTTCTGTTTACTAAGGGAGATAACTCTTTTATCTATTTAATTGGAAATTAAAGTCATTGAAAACTTTTCTATTTTTTTCAGTTGAATCATTGATGCTTTTAAATATTTTATTTCTTTAAGGGTGATTTTGATAGTTACTTTTCTCTGTCCATTCGTTCTCCTTGTTTTAATTCGTTTTTTGGGGGGGTTTTAAAAAATTCTTTTTGCTTTATTATATATATATATATATTTTTTTTTTTTAAATTTATTTTTATTTTTTTTATTTCAGGAAATGATAGATGTTAAAGAATTTCTCTCAAAGCATTTAGACACGGAGTGAAACAGGGTTTTTTCTTATGGATGAAAGCTTTTTTTTTTTTTTTTATTCTTTTCCTTTTCTTTTTTTCTTCCTGGCAGACGGAACATCAAAAAAAAAAAAAAAAAATCATGCTCGCCTGTATTTTGGCACAAAACTGCATTTTTAGCCTCAAACCTTGAAAACATTTTTGTAGCTTAATAAACTTCAACCTAATCAAAAAAAAAAAAAGATGCAACACCTTGATATTTTTTTTTGTTTCTCACCTTTTTAATTTGTTAATCTATTGTAATTTTCTTTCACTAGGTTTTTTTCTGATTAATAAATGATGTGTGACTGTGTCATGCTCGGATGTTAGTCACGACCTCTCTTGTGTTTTTCTTCTTTCATTTTCTTTTCCTACTGTTCCATTTGTCACCCTCTGACCTACCAGGATCCTCTACATAAATGCAACAAAGATTTCTCTGATTGTTTTTATCTTTTTACTTTCACTTTTTCCCTTTTTTTCACTTTTTTCCTTTTTTCTTTTTTTTTTCTTTTTTTTTTTTTTTTCTATTTTCTTTTTTATGGAAGTCGCTCCAGACAAGTCATGAAACTACTTGATGTAGTGAAAAAATAAATAAATGAAAAAGTGGAGGGAAAATTTTTTCACTTTTTTCCTTTTTTTCTTTTTTTTTTTTTTTTTTTTCTATTTTCTTTTTTATGGAAGTCGCTCCAGACAAGTCATGAAACTACTTGATGTAGTGAAAAAATAAATAAATGAAAAAGTGGAGGGAAAATTTTTTCACTTTTTTCCTTTTTTTTTTTTTTTTTTTTTTTTTCTATTTTCTTTTTTATGGAAGTCGCTCCAGACAAGTCATGAAACTACTTGATGTAGTGAAAAAATAAATAAATGAAAAAGTGGAGGGAAAAAAACAAAAAAAAAAACATCACTAGACTAATATTTTGTTTCTTTTAACATTTTGACAAAGTTTCTATTATTAAAAGTAACAAAATATTAGTCTATTGATGTGTTTTTTAATGTGATTTTATATTTTGCAGTTTTCTCACTTTTCCATTTTATGTTTTCTATACATTCTGTTAAATTTTATCCTTATATCAATCATATACATTAGCTGACATGAAATAGAAAAAAAAGTAGGTGCTTATACAGCTGAAAACGCACATGAAACACGCATTTCCAAATAAAAACTCTTGTATATATTTACGTATCAGGCAAAAATAAGTATCCTCACCAAAAATTAGGGAAAATTATCGAGTAGATTTTTAATTACAGTAAAAATCAAATTTATCGTATTTTCTCAATCCATGGGCCCTAGCATAGCGCAAGTAATTTTGAATTTGACTTCTTGGAATTACGACCTATTAGGAGAGTTACCTCCCCTGTTTTACCTAAATCTTATCAAGTGTGCTCTGTCCAATGCAAAATATGATAAATTTGATTTTTACGTTTATTAAAAATCTACTCAATAATTTTTCTCTTTTTTTTTTATTTTTATTTTTTTATGAGGATACTTATTTTTGCCTTGTACGTTAAGTATATACAAGAGATTTTTATTTAAAAATGCGTTTTTCATGTGTGCTTTCATCTGTATAAGCACCAAAAAAGTGTCCCCAATTTTCTCTTCTAGTCATCTGTTGACTCAACCCCACCCCACCTCTGAAGGATTGCCCCCCCCCCCTCTCTTATGTTCATGCCCTCTTCTGTGTGTTTTTTTTTTTTTTCCGTTTCTTTTTTTTTTTTTTTCCTTATGTTCCATTCGTCATCTTCTGACCTACCAGGGTCTTCTGCGTAAATGTTTAGCTGTTTGGAAGCTAAATTTTAAGATAAAGATAAATGACGGGAACTGGACAAGGATGTGCGCATTCGTTTGTGTAAGTTTTCCTTGGGAAGTAAATCAATTGAACAACACATTGTACCAAGAGGTAATAATTTTATGTAGGAGAAACACAGGAACAATAAAAAAGATAACGCATAATGTTGACACGGTGAAATAACTGCTAACTAACTGTGCCAGAAAAATAAAAGAATAAAAAAAGTTTTGACTGTAATTCAATTTCCAACTAAATTTTGTGCACCTCACTTTCTCTCTGCCTCTCTCTTTCCAATCCAAATCGCTTCCCCCTTCCTTCCTTATTGTCCTCTTCATTTATATCAGCTGATATCAACATAAACACCTGCACCTATGAAGAGAAGCCCGTTTTTAATCTGCCGACACGACATGCGAAGTACCTCATTATTTTTTCTGAAGGTGAGTGGTCCTCTTTATTGTCACACTGCCCCATGATCGTATGATCACACAAGTGACAGATGGTGGCTGGTCGCTTTATCCTAGTACTTCTCCGTAGTGGGACAGTTATATCTTTCTCTCTTACATCAGTTGTACCAGGATCTGAATTGGCAATGGAATAAGACAGCTCAACCAAGGAACGTTTGTCCTCTCCTTCACTTTCAGATGCAGAACCACTATTTGTATCGGAATCTTGTTCTCTCCATTCAGTACTCTTTGATGATGTGTCATCATTGTCGTCTACTACCGATGCTAAACTGAGACGTAGGCACACGTCTCCTACATGTCGAGGCGTGCTATTGACGACCACCGACTGTGGACTTATCACTCCAGTGACATGACCTGGTCTGAATTTCGACGTGCAACGCCCTTGTAGATTTTTCACCCAAACTTTGTCCCCCTCTTTATAAAGTGCAGAGATCCCATGGTGATTCGAATGGGGCAGAACAGTCTGCTTCACTGTCCTGTGACACCTTTCTATAATACCATTTCCTGATGGCCTGTATGCACAGCGTGGTTGGAAGTTTACACCCCACTCGTTCATGAACTGCCTGAACTGTTGACTGCAGAACGCAGCGTCATTATCAGCCAGAATCTAACACTAATTCTAATTGCCAGATCACATGTGCAGTGTCTTGCCGTTGTAGTGGCCATCAGATTGAAAACCATGTGGGTTCACAATCGATCAGTGTCAAAAAATGGCAACCATTGTAGTGTGCGATGTCCATGCCTAGCCAGTTCCATATGTCCTCCCTTTTTCTATTGCACTGGAGCTGGGTCTATTGTCTGGCATTCCTCACAATTCTGAATAACTGCCTTTACTGCTGCTTTAGACACAGATGAATTGATACTGCGCACAAAATATAATGTTCGCCTGATTCCAGGATGTCCACTATGTCGATGAATTTTGTTCAGCTGTGTTGGGTTCAGGTTTCCTGTGACAAAAGCACACACTGGCTGTATTGGTTCAATCTTTCTCTTCACATCATTGAGCCACCGCTGTGGAACTCTCGGCTGGGAGTCTGCTCGGTTCTGGCCAGATCTTACTAGTGCTAGATCAACTGAAATGTCGTACTCTTTCACTAGTGAGATTATTGTGCCCAGTCTCCGTCTTATGAGCATCTCACTTGCGGCCTTTGTGCTCAATCGAGACTTTCTCGTGAGCGCATTGGTCACCCAGTGGTACACACACACACACACAGTCTGTTTTTATGTGTAACACATTGGCCTTCCATTTGAGTGCAAGGTTTAGTCCTTTTAGTACGGCATCCAGCTCTGCCACGTTTATATGTTGGGTATCCTTTGTTGGTCGCAACCAGCATGCATCCTCGATGATGACTCCACTGGTGCCAAGAGCTACACCCAAAGCAAGCGAGCTTGCGTCCAACACATATCCAGTTCCTTTATGCCCACACACCATTTTCTTCGGACGGGATCTGATTGCTGTACACGGGCAAGTGTATCTGCTATCATACACTCCAGCGGAGTATTGCTAACCTTGTCATTCCAGTTCTGTGTAACAGTTGTAGCGTAACGAAGCCATCCACACACTGGAAAGTATCCCACCAGTTTGCCACACATGGAGAAGATACATCTTCGTATCATACTTCTCGGCGCATCCACAGTACTGATTCCTCGCCGCCATCGCAGTTGGCTATACTCTGTCCAAATTTCTAATCCCAGCACTCGTGCACCATTTTTCAGTTTTTCTGGGTCCTTACTAGTAAGTCGTACAGGTCTAGATGCTTCCTTACGGATTCTGCCGACGCCACATCCTCATTAATATATATGTCATCAATATACGCCGACGTTGCTCTCCTTATCTTTTCATCCTGAGCTAACACATCCTCGAGCACAGCCCGCATTACAAGAAGCGCCACATTTAAGCCAAATCCTAAATAGTGTCATTTCCGCAGCAGGCCTACGTAGCGCCGGTAAATCTAGTTACTATATTGTCACAATAACCTTTTCCCGAAGTTCGTAGATTCTCTGCCATCGTCCTGGCAGAGAATCGCAGGATCATGTCTTGCCTTGTTGGGAGTATTTCACGAACTGGTTAATTATGCTGATCACATGATTTGGGTTTATGCCAAATCATGATTTATCGTGTGAATCTCATGCAGTGAAGACTGCACTTCCTGTCATTCACGTAACTGCTACAAATGCAGGAAAGATTTTTCTGATCTTTGCGTAGTACATAGTCGTTTTTATTATCTTTCTACCTTCACTTTCTATTTTTTATTTATTTTTTTTATTGAAGTTGCTCCAGGCAAAGCATAAAGCCACTTGATGTAAGGAGCTAAGAAGAATGAAAGATAAGTATCGCAAAGATAGATGACTATTGACCATAGTCTTGAGAAGACCGAGGCTATAAGCTAGAGGAAAACAGCAAGAAGAAAGTTTCACAAGCCTGCAGTTCTTGGAATGGAGCTACTGGAATAGGAAGATGTATTACAATAAAGTACTTGAACAGACTGAGACTAGCAACATCACATCTGTGAGAGAGAGGATGCAGAGAAGAAGAAAGGGTAGGGTCAATCAAATTACAGATATGTTTCTGCACCTTATCAAGAACCCTTAAATGGGACAGAAGTTCACTAACCCAAATATGACAACAGTACTCCATACATGGTCTGATAGTAGAGAATAGCCTCAGGTGTGAGAAAGTGTTTAGAGAGAACCGACTTTACGAGAAGCAGAAAGAGCAATGGATCTAATGTATGAACTCCAAGAAAGATTTGATGAGAGAGAAAGACCAAGAGGTTTCAGTCGATTTCTCCTCAAGAGCAGATCAATACTTGAGAATCCTAGGAAGAAAAGGGACACACCTACGATTGAAAGGCTGAGTCTTAACGGAAATTTTGTACTCCAATCCACAACCGAACCCGGCTCAACTTCTAGATCAGCTGCATATTTATCCCAGGAAGATGAGCGAGAAGCAACACCAGAATAGAGTTGTATCATTGACATTAATCTTCTGAATAATATTCTCTAGAAAATCGTTGATAGAGAGAATAAAAAGTGGGGTTGAAGGAGAGGCAGTACCTTTTTTTTTTTAAATCTTTAAAAAAAATTTTTTTTTTTTTTCTTAACTTCGTTCATCCCAAACAAAGCAAGTAGCTACTTTAGACGTAAGGGGTTACCGAGAATTAGGGCGAAAGTTTAGGGGGTCATCCTAAATTGGGAGCTGTGCAGCGAGATGCTTGTTCGTATTAGTTTTAAATTTCTGCATGTCGTTACAGTCGGGGAAATAGGGAGCGGGGAGATAGTTCCAAAGGCCAGCAGCTCGAAGAAAGAAGCTAGTGAAGTAGAAGGCTATTCGGCATCGACAGTGAAATGATGGGATTTGGTGGGTTGGTTGAGTGTATTTATGTCGAGGAGGCACCAGAGCAGCAAGTTCATCGGAGCACATTCCATTAAAGTATTTATTTAACAAGCAAAAGGATGCAACATTGTGGATAGTGAGGTACCTATTAAATTAGATGCTTTTTTGGGACCTTGTCTAAGAGGGAGAGACTGATGGATGGTGCATCAGCCCAGATGTGATAACAATACTCCATGCATGGGCGGATGGTGGCTTTGTAGAGATATAGGATACTGTCAGGTGTGAGAAGTTTTCTAGCATGGTAGAGGGAGCCTACTTTCTTTGCAGCAGCTTTGGCAATGTCTTCTTGAATGTCTATACAAGATTGATATATGAACCCTTTAAAGGTCATCGGAAAAGAAATAACGGAAGACGTGAATATTTATGAGTTCCCTTTCAAAACAACAATTGATATTTTGGTTGTGCAAAAAAAAAATGATACGCTTTCTGATTAAATAATTCTGTGGTGACTTTTTTTATTTAGTTAGTTTTAGAATTTCATAAATTCTTCTCTTTATTCATATCGAAGTTGGTTTTCACTGGGGTCGGGAAGAGAACAAATGGAAAAAAGCTTAATCATGTTGGTTTAAAATCAGGTGGAGGTGTAGCAGTTACCTCCTCCTTTCAAACATAACTGCACCGGTTGGCCGTTAGATGTCGCTTTTTCACCAACAGGTGGTGCTGAAAAGCGACACCAGAGTTATCTGCCCTTCTGATTATAAAAACCGGTGTAAACGGAAAATCACTCTCTTTTCTGTTCAACCGGTCTCGGCAAAACAACAACCAACACACGTTTCCTCACCAACACACGTACTGTTCACCGCGGCGAGACATTCAATTTCTTCGTGTATGCACTAGGAGACTTTCCACTACATACAATTCTTGGTAAGAGATTCTATTTCTTTGTATACCCACTATGAGACTTTCTACCTTTATTTCTTTGTATGCACAATTTAGACTGTTTTCTGCTCGATGAGTTTTGATAACAGCCAATCAGCGTTTGCTCCAGTTAGCAGTGATGTCTCCGCTCTCTGTATAACATAGACCCCACACGATCCTTTGTCACGGGAATACCTGTAACACCGGTATTCCACTCGTGTCGTTATCTCTGTACTCACACGTCAGCTCCTCAGCGCAGGAATCCTTCCTGACTGTGAACACATTTTCTTTGGCTCGTGATTTCGTCTGTAGTGGCTGCAAAAAACAAAGAATGATATGTCGAACTCCCCGGTCGGACGAATGACAATTTCGGGGCTCTGTGATAGCAAAGTTACTCGGCGCACAATTCAACAGTAGTAATAACTCAACAACATTGCTCTTTTTGTATCCATTAATTATTGATAACAAATAAAAGAAAGGATTAATTTTACAGTGAATTGAGTCTCTTATTTTGGCAAATTGTCCCGGTTTACCAAACTAGTCGTCGTCTTAGTGCACAAAGATGTTCGCAAACAGTCAACGAACTCTTACTCTGTGAGGGAAGGGCGATGGCAAAAGGTCTGTTCTTTTGATAATGGCTTATTTACCAACTATCGTATCTCTCTGCGTGCGTGTGTGAATCTCTACTATTTCCCAGTGGTTAATCAAGTTGTGGCTTGTCTACTGAACGGTGGGGGGGGGGACACTATTGTTAACACCTCCCAGACAAGAAGCTGTTCGCGCAGCATCTCGTCCGGTGATCCCCTAGCCTGGCGGAGACGTCCGTTCTCGACCAATTCTTAGATCTGACTCACTTGTGATCGCCTTCTCATCTCAAATAACAAAGACGAAAAGCGTATAACTCATACTCTCTCTCTCTCTTCTCGTTGTGTGGTACGCGCGATGCTGACTTACTCTCTTTCTTTCCCCCATCCCTTCTTCTGTGTCCCTCCTTCTCTCCCGGAGTGGGGTGGTACGGGCAATTGTAATTCGTCGTTTTAGTTTCTCTTTAGATCTTATCTACACTAAAGAAAACCATTAGCCTCTCTTTCTCTATTGGACCCCCACCTCTTATCATGACAGGGCCCCTATTGGCCTCCCTCCCCTGTCGATGTCCACACCATCAGTCATTAAGACCCCAGCGATATTCCACTGGCCCTATGCGTGGGTAACTGCTTCTGACACGTAACACACTTTTTTGTTGATATCCCCCAGTATTCGCGATTAACAGGGCCTGGGTGACATATGGAAACCGTCATTTATTGTATCTGGATAATTGCAACGACAACCCAAGAACCAATCTCAGACTTATTGGCGCCCACAGCGATTAAGGCCTGGACAGTCGAAATATGTACTAGTTCCTAGATCTCCACTTGTTTCTACGTAGGGCCTGAGCTCCCCGATGCATTCCAGTGCACCCTAGGGTGCAGACTCCGTCGCTGAAACCACTGTTTCACATCCGTCCCCCTTTATTTTGTGTCAATTTGGTCGCAATTTGACATCTCCCAGACTGTCACCCCTCCCCCACACACAGAGAGAACAACAGGCAATACAATCAAAACAATAATAATCAAAAATTAAAAAAAAACTGTAGCTAAAAAATGGAACAAAAGGTTTTCTTTTTCTGTTCTGTTTTCTTTTGGTCTGTCCTTCTTTTTCTCTTTCCAGTCTATTAAAACATCAGGACTACATATGTATGTGTGTATGTGCGTATGCATTTTGTGGTCTCTGTGTTGGGAGGTGGGTGGGTGACAAAATGAATTATTATGCATGCAATTAAAAGTTTGTTAATACAGATTGGAGCTCGCAACGCCCCTTACAAATTACGTCACCATCACCTTCTCCTCGGAATCGATCTCTACTTCTTCACTGGTCATCCACCTGGATTTTCGACAGGGGCAGCGATTCCTGCTCCCGCTCGCGATCTGGGTGAAGTGTACTCAAGGGTAACCCTCCCTCGCTCATGCACTCGGCCGCCTGTGTGCTCGCGCCGTCCAATTTCTCCCTATGTCTTTCTCGCGCCCTTTGTCTTTTCTGCAAAAGCTAACCCTATTATTTATGTGCACAATCCTCACTAACATCGACCAAGCCCTATCGTGCCCGTGTCCTACTTTTTAACGTGAATTTTCCCTTCCTGACGGGGTTAATCGAACCCTCCAATCTTTTTAAAGCTAATAGCTTGTTACCTTCTGGTTATGCAACGCATTTCCACACATTATAATACTTTCATAACTGTTCGATGGGGTCGACCGGTAATCTCAAACGATTTGGTAATTCGGCCTTAATCTGCCGAGATGATTATATTCGGCGACAAGTGTCTTAGCGATTGCATATCCAACTGTGCACCTGTGCACTCACTCGTCAGTGTCAACAACTGAAATTCTCTTGGTACGGACCTGTCTGGTTCGCATACCGTCACTATCATTGCGTCGGCCACCTCGGCCGGATTCTCTTCGTTCCCTTCTCTGGGAAAAACAATTCTCTCAGACTAACACCTTCTTGGCTCACTTCGGCCCGGTGACATTCGATATCGATGCACCTTCTCTGACTGCATGCGACAGTAACCCTTTTGGTTCTTCCCTATAACTTCCAATTTCTTCATGATCATTCTCTCATCGCTTCCCGACACTGTCCCTAATTACTCATCGAGTGCCTCTCCCAGCAACGGGGGGCCACTGATTTCTTCTGCTTCGTCTGTCTCAACACTATCTATCTTAGATAGGATCTCATATCCTTCTCTTCGCTTATCATTGCTTCTGTGCCCTTTCGTAAGGCGCACCACAATCTGTCATATTCACGGTGTTCGAACATCTGTCGATTACTTCAACCTTCTTTTGCTTTTACAACTCACTATATATCTGCCTGGTCGTTCGGCAACAGCCCATCCAGCTGCAGGTATATTACTACTTGTGATCGATCATTTGGATCTAACCACGACGACCCTCCATCGGTCCCAGTTATGTATCTCTTTCTATCCTTATATGTCCGTTTTATCTCGGGGGGGGGGGGGGGGGCATCCAAGACAACTGTCCGCGCCACAACCACCAGCACCGCACACGCATGGGGGCCCTCCCTGCGTGCGGTGGAACCAACGAATGCGACACAGCACAACCTCGGCCTCTCCCCCAGGTCCTTGACTATCTTTGGCTTGGCTTTCCTGCTATTCTGTGGTGGGGCGTTCTGCTCCCCTCTACCGTAACTTCATAGGTAATTCCTCTACCTTTTTGGCTAACCGATTTTCTCTCAGTCTCTTCTGGAGCTGGGTAGGGGGGCATTTTGCCGCTCTCCTCCCACTCGCTGGACTCGTCAACCGACCTAGCAGTCGTGTTTAATTCGATCTCTCTCTACGGGGGGGTTCATTGCTTCTTGCGGTTTCTCATAAACCGGCGAACAAAACCCAAGCCCGTCTTCTTCCCATTCTACCGTAACTTCATAGGCAATTCCTCTACCTTTTTGGCTAACCGATTTTCTCTCAATCTCTTCTGGAGCTGGGTAGGGGGGTATTTTGCCGATCTCCTCCCACTCGCTGGACTCGTCAACCGACCTAGCAGTCGCGTTTAATTCGATCTCTCTCTACGGGGGGGTTCATTGCTTCTTGCGGTTTCTCATAAACCGGCGAACAAAACCCAAGCCCGTCTTCTTCCCATTCTACCGTAACTTCATAGGTAATTCCTCTACCTTTTTGGCTAACCGATTTTCTCTCAGTCTCTTCTGGAGCTGGGTAGGGGGGTTATTTTGCCGCTCTCCTCCCACTCGCTGGACTCGTCAACCGACCTAGCAGTCGCGTTTAATTCGATCTCTCTCTACGGGGGGGTTCATTGCTTCTTGCGGTTTCTCATAAACCGGCGAACAAAACCCAAGCCCGTCTTCTTCCCATTCTACCGTAACTTCATAGGTAATTCCTCTACCTTTTTGGCTAACCGATTTTCTCTCAGTCTCTTCTGGAGCTGGGTAGGGGAGTTATTTTGCCGCTCTCCTCCCACTCGCTGGACTCGTCAACCGACCTAGCAGTCGCGTTTAATTTGATCTCTCTCTACGGGGGGGTTCATTGCTTCTTGCGGTTTCTCATAAACCGGCGAACAAAACCCAAGCCCGTCTTCTTCCCATTCTACCGTAACTTCATAGGCAATTCCTCTACCTTTTTGGCTAACCAATTTTCTCTCAGTCTCTTCTGGAGCTGGGTAGGGGGGTATTTTGCCGATCTCCTCCCACTCGCTGGACTCGTCAACCGACCTAGCAGTCGCGTTTAATTCGATCTCTCTCTACGGGGGGGTTCATTGCTTCTTGCGGTTTCTCATAAACCGGCGAACAAAACCCAAGCCCGTCTTCTTCCCATTCTACCGTAACTTCATAGGTAATTCCTCTACCTTTTTGGCTAACCGATTTTCTCTCAGTCTCTTCTGGAGCTGGGTAGGGGGGTTATTTTGCCGCTCTCCTCCCACTCGCTGGACTCGTCAACCGACCTAGCAGTCGCGTTTAATTCGATCTCTCTCTACGGGGGGGTTCATTGCTTCTTGCGGTTTCTCATAAACCGGCGAACAAAACCCAAGCCCGTCTTCTTCCCATTTAAATTCGCTATCTTTCACTAAACTTATCATTCTGGTGGCCACCCTACTTTTTATACTCTGTGGGGTGGCCTCTGGGCGCTTCCCTGGTTCTTTACCCTAGCGTCAGGTGGCACACTAAGGTTCGGAATCCTAATTCCTCACCTCCGATCTATGCTGCTGTGCACCACCGACTCTCATGTCCGAACCGACCACACCTAGTGCAGTTCGGTCTAACCGAGCCGCGTGGGCGCCCATAATTTGTGGGACACTCTGCTGCTCTATGCCCCTTACCCCTACAGGTCCAGCGGACTGATACCTGCCTTGCCGGTGCGGGCCTATCGTGCTCATTTCGAAGGTCCCATGCCTTCCTTCTAGGATCGGAGTCTGCCTCTCGATCCTCTCCGCCCCCTCTCTCCATTCGGGGCCCCGGACTCGCCCTGCCCCCCACCGTTTTCCTTCTCCCAGGCCTTTCCTCGCCATTGTTTAACCATAGCCGGGTCAACTTGCGTACGGCCTCAATCGCGGTTCGCTCGCTGGCGTATTGCCTCACTAGCTGCTCGCGGAGCTCCGTCCAAGTGATCCCCGGGTTCTCTACATACCTCCCCTCAATGAATCTCGACACTGGGCCCCTCGCTCCCTCTAGAGCGAGCAGCACCATCTCGTGATTTTCTAAGCCATAAATCATCCTCTTCTTCTGAATTACTGCTAACCACTCCATTGAACCGACGGGATCCCCTTTGTGGGGAGTATTCGTATCCCTCCTATTGGCCTTTCTATCTTTCTGGTCTCTTCTCTCCCCATACCTGTTACACTATTCACTAGGTCTTCCTCCGAACCCATTCCCTTTGCGTTCTAGCTTACCACCCCAACAACAGAACTACCCAAACCGCGTGCAAAGTTTGGACAACAATCGATACACCGACAACCGAGCAAACAAACAAGAGAAATCAACGAGTCACTCACCCCTCTCCTCTGCTGCCCCTGTGGTCTTTCGTCTCTGGGTTGGTTGTTTATTATTTTTCGAGTCCGTCTGGGCCTTTCAATCAATTGATTAAAAGTTCGCGATCCCAGACCGATTTCAAAGTCTAAAAAACGTTTTTTTCTTTCAGTCTATCTCTTTTTCTATCTTTCTCTTTTTTTTTTCAAACACGGGTGTACATGCCCGCCAAACTGTTTCTCTCTTTTCTTTTCCGTTTTCTTTTTCTATTCTCTTTTTCAACCACGGGCGTACATGCCCGCCAAACTGTTTCTCTCTTTTCTTTCCCTATTCTCTTTTTCTATCTTTTTTTTTTTTTAAACACGGGTGTACATGCCCGCCAAACTGTTTCTCTCTTTTCTTTTCCTTCCTCCTTTTCTATTCTCCTTTTCAACCACGGGCGTACATGCCCGCCAGACTGTTTCTCTCTTTTCTTTTCCTATTCTCTTTTTCAAACACGGGTGTACATGCCCGCCAAACTTTAAAGTATTCTCTGCCGGTAAAAAAAAATCGTCCGTTGTGCCGTGGGGTTTTTTTTTTTCTATTTTTTTTCAAAGTGTTCTGCCGGTAAAAAAAAAATTGTTTCTTTGTGGCCGTGGGTTGGCTCTGTTCTTTCTTCCCCGAGGTTACCAAGCACTCCTCACAGTACCATGATCCTGGGTCGCGGCACCATTTATAACATAGACCCCACACGATCCTTTGTCACGGGAATACCTGTAACACCGGTATTCCACTCGTGTCGTTATCTCTGTACTCACACGTCAGCTCCTCAGCGCAGGAATCCTTCCTGACTGTGAACACATTTTCTTTGGCTCGTGATTTCGTCTGTAGTGGCTGCAAAAAACAAAGAATGATATGTCGAACTCCCCGGTCGGACGAATGACAATTTTGGGGCTCTGTGATAGCAAAGTTACTCGGCGCACAATTCAACAGTAGTAATAACTCAACAACATCGGTCTTTTTGTATCCATTAATTATTAATAACAAATAAAAGAAAGGATTAATTTTACAGTGAATTGAGTCTCTTATTTTGGCAAATTGTCCCGGTTTACCAAACTAGTCGTCGTCTTAGTGCACGAAGATGTTCGCAAACACTCAACGAACTCTTACTCTGTGAGGGAAGGGCGATGGCAAAAGGTCTGTTCTTTTGATAATGGCTTATTTACCAACTATCGTATCTCTCTGCGTGCGTGTGTGAATCTCTACTATTTCCCAGTGGTTAATCAAGTTGTGGCTTGTCTACTGAACGGTGGGGGGGGGGACACTATTGTTAACACCTCCCAGACAAGAAGCTGTTCGCGCAGCATCTCGTCCGGTGATCCCCTAGCCTGGCGGAGACGTCCGTTCTCGACCAATTCTTAGATCTGACTCACTTGTGATCGCCTTCTCATCTCAAATAACAAAGACGAAAAGCGTATAACTCATACTCTCTCTCTTCTCGTTGTGTGGTACGCGCGATGCTGACTTACTCTCTTTCTTTCCCCCATCCCTTCTTCTGTGTCCCTCCTTCTCTCCCGGAGTGGGGTGGTACGGGCAATTGTAATTCGTCGTTTTAGTTTCTCTTTAGATCTTATCTACACTAAAGAAAACCATTAGCCTCTCTTTCTCTATTGGACCCCCACCTCTTATCATGACAGGGCCCCTATTGGCCTCCCTCCCCTGTCGATGTCCACACCATCAGTCATTAAGACCCCAGCGATATTCCACTGGCCCTATGCGTGGGTAACTGCTTCTGACACGTAACACGCTTTTTTGTTGATATCCCCCAGTATTCGCGATTAACAGGGCCCGGGTGACATATGGAAACCGTCATTTATTGTATCTGGATAATTGCAACGACAACCCAAGAACCAATCTCAGACTTATTGGCGCCCACAGCGATTAAGGCCTGGACAGTCGAAATATGTACTAGTTCCTAGATCTCCACTTGTTTCTACGTAGGGCCTGAGCTCCCCGATGCATTCCAGTGCACCCTAGGGTGCAGACTCCGTCGCTGAAACCACTGTTTCACATCTGGACAATTTGTGGATAACCAAATCTTTCACTTAGTAATTTCTAATCGCTTCACAAACCAGTAGAAAAGCTGGCCTTAGACTATATATATATATAGAGAGAGAGAGAGAGATAAATATTTTTCATATAAAATAAAATAAATTGAGGCAATGATGGAAAAACATGCGGTTTATTTACACTGACCATATCATATGATTGATAATGCATTTTATCGCCTGCAATTTGATAGAGTTTGATCTTTAGACATAGCCATATTTTTTTGGGTGTTGGGGCTTTTTTTTCTTATCTGCACACCAGTGCCCGGAAAATTATGACTATTTATTGCAATGGCCGAAATGAATGTTCAATGTGAACGGATAGAGTAAGCAGACGTCAAAGCTGCGCGCATACACATCAATTAAGGAAGACTAGCATCATCTCTTCTGTGAGAAAGGGTTTGTATGGAAGAGAAGAGATCATCCCCCACTAGATTGCAAAGTCGATTTTGTGCTCCGTTAAGGTAAGAAAGAGTGTTTTGAGCGGTACCTCCTCAGATGAAAAAAGGTTAATATCATGTTGTTTTTTAAGGCTTAATAAAATATCACATTTGCAAAACAACAACAAAAAAAAAAACTGCCGACTATTCTTACATTATATATCTTTAATATAAATATATTGTAATTTAAAAAACTGATAGTTTCAATTTAAATTATTTTCTTTAAAAATTAATGAACATAATATTTTAAGAAAGGTTTTGGTAATTTATCCGTTTTTATTAAATCACTTTAATTAATTAGTCAATATCGACAAAACTATTGCACATATATAGGTAAATAGGACAATAAAATTACAAATGAATAGCATCAAACATTAATTCATTATAAACTGTTTAAAAAAAATAGATATGCAAATTAGGTATGCAAATAGCTGTGTTTGGGTCTTTGCTCTATACTATATATACAGTATTTCAAAAGACTTGTATTATTGATTTCAATAACTGAGCCGTTTTAATGGTAATATAGGTGTGATAGATGAAAAAAAACTTTCACATATTTATTTATTTAAATTGAATGTAGTCACTCTTCTTCTCTGTGACCTCTTTCCATCTGTGAATCTTTTTAATGCCACATTCATAAAATTCCTTAGTTTCCTTCCAAAACCCAACTCACCTTAGACTTCTTCTCTTGAAGAAGAGTCTTACTCCAATTATTTTACAAACTTCTAAAGAGGTCGTAATCTGTTGATGCGAGATCTGGTGAACATGGGGGGGGGGGGCATAATTTACAAGGCATTTTTCTAGACCTTTGGTGTGAGGTATGAATTCTGGCATCATCCTTCCTCTTCCTCGTGCATTAGCATTAGCTAAACCTCACCACAAAAGTTTTTAAAAATCTCCTAGAAAAATATGCCCGTGAAATTATGCCTCATCTACTCATTTGAATTTCTTGGCCTTTTGGCTAAGATCAAAGTGTAGTATCTGTTCCGATGGATACTGCACCCCATAGACTCGTATTGTCTTGGCCTTCGGGGCCTGATTTACGCCGGTCTATGGGTCTGTCCTGTGCAGTTTTAGGAGGTCCACCCTCCCAGGCTTCGCCTCCCCTCTTTGGGGAGGAGTAAGTTTATTGCTTACTGCCTGAGGCGCCCCTACCAGGCAATTTTTAAACCCCACTTTCCCGACCCGACCGTGGGTCACATCTTACTTGTGGGAGTAAGATAAAAACTGGCCTTGTGCCTAATTCCTGGAGAGGAGTAAATCAATACTCATTTGAATCTAAGCAAAGAGAGGTGGTAATCTGTTAGAACTTGTTACTGTTACATAGCGAATGTGGTGTTTGGATGGAAAGGTTTCAGTGACACTTTAAAAGGTCAGAGGTGGGGGTAGTATACTATCTGTTCTGCTGTCATTATATCATCCTCCCAGGCATAAACTCCTCTTGGGGGTGGTCGTCATGATACCATCCTCTCAGTCATTAGTTCCTCCTTTGTGGATGCAGTGTAGCATATGTTCGTTCACTATCACATCTTCCAGTCGCATATTTTTGCTAGTATTCATATAAAACAATAGAATTACGCCTGTAATTTAATTTTTCATATGAAAATTATTATTTCTGATGACCTAAACAAACAAAAAAAACACATTGTTAAATTTTATTCAGAGTGAAGGAGTTCTTTCTGAATTTATTTCAGAAAGTGTGTGGGGTCTGACTTGCTATTTGCTTTCTCTTATCACTTGAAATGTGTTCGTCCAGAGGCACGTTTTTTACTCGCTAAGTTTTCTGTGACGGGACAGACTTATATACAAATACACATTGGTTTTTATTATGGAGTGGAAGATGCTTTCTTTACATAGCTGGAGTCTAGTAGCCAGGAAACATGTAGCATTACCTACCTTTCTCAAGATATTTACACAGACACTCACCAGTGAGGGGTCAAACTCAAATTATCTCCCTTTTCATGCTCGTGGAGGGTGCTACAATCCGCAATATAAAAAGGAATGCACAGAAGATTATTTCTCTCTTTTTAATCTGGCTTCAACAGATACACCTTGGTCTGGCGGCTGCTATCAAAACATCTGTAACAGCATGTGTGCACTCCACACAAACGGGTATGTAAGACTTTCCTCTCTACTTTTTCACTTTCTCACACACACACACTTCTGAGAACAATAAATGTTATCGAGTTGTTACTTTGTTTTCATTACTATATACTTGTCATTGAGCATACATATAGAGAGAAGTAGCGGCGCTGCTAATCGTCGCCCCAAATCTCGAAAATGTCTAAACAACCTTATTCCCTTTTTTCGAACAACATCTTTTAATATTAAACTTGTTTCTGATATCTGCATTTTTTTCGTCAATTTTGCTAAGTAATTCCTTCTTTATGCAAAGGAACAATTCAGGTCCCTGGAAACCTTCGAAAGAAAGTTAAAGAAAAAATAAACGACAGAACAATTTCATGTTAAACCAACTGTAATAAATCTGTTATTCTAGCCATTCGGATCCACCTCATTCTAAAATGGGAACTGCGAGTAATATATATATATATATATATATATATATATATTTCAATTGTGAACCCATCACAAAAACAACCCCTAATTTCCGGCTTTTGGCTCCTGGCAAAAAACACACTGACGAGTGGCTGTATTTTCTTTTCTGTAGATGAGGGTTCCCTCGAAAATTTAAAAGGAACATACACCATCTCAGTTCGATAATAATACGTTGGTAAATATAATAAAATTATTGAGAATGATTTATTTCTCAATATTGTCATTTTTCTGTTTACTTTTCACGTACCATATCGTTGTTCCCTAACCAACACATTGTTATCGCCTTCAAACAATACTACTTACGTATTACGCACAATGCTTTAAGCAAACTACATTTTTCTCACACACACACACACACAATATATAATTTATTTTTAAATGTTTAAAATCGAAACAACCATTTCAACTTTTTTTTCTTATTGTTAATTTGATAAATTTCAGAATTTAATAATTTAAATTTAATCTCTCAAAAATCGAAAATTACGCAACAATTATACAGAATCACACCAATCGTGTGAAAATGTAACGTCAAACAGAACTGTATATTTTTATTACCATTATTTTTGTGTAATTTTCGATTTTTTAGCAATTATCGAGACTCCACGTGACCGTCTAATGTCAGGCATTTTTTTTCGTTCTAACTTAACAGAGATGACAATTTTGTTTTGAACTAAAAAACGCTTTAAAATAAGTTAAAACGCACAAAAAAAAAAAACTTATGCGGGTAGGTAAAAGAGTGACTTATCTTGCCTTTGGTAACATTTATTTATTGTATATTTGTTTATTTTTCACCTCTTTTTTTTATTTAAAAAATCGTTTTTTTTTGGCTTTCAAATTTCTTAAATATTCAAATACATAAACATGAGCAGGGGGAGGGGGCTCAAGCCCCCCCTTTTTTACTGCCCTCCCCCCCACTTTACGGTCATCAATAATGAAGTTATATATGCATATGTTTAACCGGGCCCCCCCACACACTTTTTAGAAGAGCCCCCCCACTTTTATAACTGTCCCGCCGGTCCTGAAATTTAAAAAAAATGTGACTATTTCTTTCCTATTAAAAACACAAAACCACATGCACACATTAAGATTTATTTTCAAACTAACTGTTACTTACATCAGACGTACGGACTATTGTTTCCAAGAAGAAGCAGATACGCCTTAAATGGGTATGACAATAAAATTAAAAATAAAAAAAATTTAAAAAGAACGAAAAAAAATGTTTTGTTTTGAAAATGGCAAATATTGCCAAAAGCTTAAGTTTAAATTAAATAAAAAAATCGATTTAAAATAAAAATTACTCGTTTGTGTTTTTTATACTTAATATTCAAATATATCTAAAAAATTTTACAGATGGTCGATATTTTAAAATGAGGTGGATCAAATTGCTTGAACAACATTGATGTTTTAACTTAAGCAACTTTTCTGTTTAATCGGCTAAAATTCAAAATGTTCGCCATGCAAAATTTATGAAAAAAGAAAATATTTTTACTCAATTAAATTTTATATAACAAAATTAAATATGAATAAAAATTATAACAGTCACAAATTTTTTCTTACTGCCGTACGATGTGTATAAGAGGTGAAAGCAAAGGTGAATTTAGATTCTTTTTACTGTTATTCCAGCATAATTGGCCGCCTAACAAACCTAACTAAGCTGAACCTTTCAGCTGCCAGAATAATTGGAGTGCTAAATCTATGTTTGGTCCAACAACCCAATACAGATGAAAAGAAACAAAGACATATAAATAATCATATAGATTTATTAGAAAAGCACATTCGTGTAAGTAAATAATCAATTGAAATCTTTATTAAAATATCATGGAATGGTAATCACAGATTCATGCAGTTATTTCTGGTTGTTTCTCTTTTTTTCTTCTCCAAATCAAATTCAATCAGCGCCTTCTGCTTTTCATATTCTTTTTGGTCATTGCTTTCTTTGGAGTTTTCTTAAATAATTCCCAGTAATTCTGAAATTAAATAAAACAGAAGTTAATGCAAATATATAACGGACTAATAATCGCTCTGTTGTGACCAGAGTTATTTCCCTTGGAGATATTTGTCTTTAACACAAGATAGTACTATAGTCACGAGATTTGGTACTCTTCTGTCTCACATGGTCGTAAATTCACAAATGAGACTTGTTGGTGCAGCCTTCAAAATGGTCGAACCTGGTCCGGTTCTTTCAGCTACTAGAGGGCGCTCTTCAAAAAATGGTGTACAGTTCTATTTACTTATCTAATTTTTTTTTTTTTTTAATTAAAAATAATTTTTTTTCTATGCAAGAATCATTCAGAATTTTTCATTCAAAGATTTTCGAGTATTCATCTTTAAAAAAAGGAGGGGGGCATATCTGTACTTTGATGGATCATTTTGTTGTAGGAAGATATGCTGCAACAACAATGAACTCGAGGACAATTTTGAAATAGAACATAAGAAGCGAAATCAAGTTTAAAGTGAAAAAAAAAAAGATCGAAGAAAGTGCTGTTAAGTGTCTGAAGAGAAGATAGAAGTTTGTTACCCGGTTTTCAAAAAGAAAGAAAAGAGGGGCAATTCTATTCGCTTATTTAAGTTTTTAACCCGGTCTCCTGAACATGCTTTCTAAACCAACAGCTTTGCCTGTGAGGGTTATGTTTATGATTGAATCAACCGACTCTCAGACTCTGGTCAAGGAACGAAATGATTGTTCTCTGAATGGTTGGTAACTACCGTTGAGACTATGTAAGTAACTTTACATTGTATTGTTATGGAACACTGGATTTATCCCGTAGGATTAATTCCTTTGTGTACTTTCCCTTTTACTTTTGATCAGTGTTAGTTGGCATTATTTTGGAATACTTTGAGGGGGTCGATAATTGCTTGGGATCAGGAGATCACAGTGGGATCCAGGTCGTGACAGTTTTTGTTTTTTTCGATGGAGGTTTTGAAAGGTTAAACAAAATTTACTGGGGTGTGCCGGAGAAGGTGTTTTTTTTTTTAATGACAGCTCTCTTTCTCTTTGCGAGAAGGATTCAGTTTTGAAGCTTATTATGACAGACATGTGTCTAAAGGCTACTGGCTTCGTAGAAGCTGAATATAATGTAGCAGAATTTGACTAATAAAATGGAATGTTAAGAATAAATTATATTTATAAAAGACAAAAATGTATTGTCCATTCTGTACCCAGCCATATTTTTTTTCAGCTGTCACTCATCGTTTTGTCCCTGGAACTAAACAACACTTTGGCTGACAGAAGCAGAGAAATAATGCCAAAAAACGTTTACCCCCTCCAAGGTTTGGACCAATGGCGTCACTATTACAGTTTATGGATTAAAGAGTGAATGATGAATGTTGTCTCGAAAGAAAAGGGATTGACAAAAACTAGTTATGATATGATTGTTGTAAAGGAGTAAGGCTCATTCACCAACTAAAATCATTTTGCATCAGCTTCGTCCCATAGCCTGTACATAACTTCAAAAGGACTCTCTCTGCTGATATTAAATAACGCTGATAGATGCCTGTCCGTCTATCTGACTCTACCTACACATCAGAAACCGGTTTTCAATCTATGAGGGGTGGCACTTTTCCTGCCCCGCAGCAGCCCGCAGCGCCAAATGGCTCAATCGCAGTCATTTAAAAATAAAGAATAGTCTTTAATATTAAAGATAAGCATATAATTGTCCCCCCCCCCCCTCGAATACATTTTTCTTTGGTTTATTTTTATTTTTCTACTTTTCCTGGCCCGCAGCGCCAAATGGCTCAGGAAAAGTAGAAAAATAAAAATAAACCGAAAAAAAAAAAAAATGTATTCGAGGGGGGGGGGGGCAATTATATGCTTATCTTTAATATTGAAGACTATTCTTTATTTTTAAATGACTGCGATTGAGTCACTTGAGCCATTTGGCGCTGGCGGCCGCTGCGGGCCAGGAAAAGTGCTGTTGTTCTATGAGCATTCATTCACCTTTTTATGCCAGACTAACTATCGCTTTTCCGGAAGACAACAGACACTGTATATTGTACCTGTTTTAATAGAATTTTTATTTCCTTTGCCTCATCATAGCTGGCTCGAAATAATACATCGTACTTTTAAAATAAAATCAACTCACGTTCAATCGTTCTTTGAGGTTTTCGTTGATTTCAAAATTCCCTTGGAAGAGTTTTCCGGGCAAATACTGCAAAGATATTGATTTATAATATTAAATTTGTTAAAAAAAAAACAATCAAGATCCATTTCTAAAAATGAAAGATCCTAATTAAAATTTGTACTTAAAAAAAAAAAAAATTAAAAAAAAAAAAAAAGTTTTCAGAAAAAAATATATAACGTTAAAATATAAACACGTAAAAGCTCTGAAACTTGAAGAACTTTTAAAAAGAAAAGTTGCTTTGCTTTTGCTTAAAAACGTCCAAAAGTTATCAACTGTTTTGCAAGCATCAATTTACCATGCAAATATCGACCTTTACAACAGTTTAAATAATGTAACTTAAAAAAAAAAAAAATGAATCGTCACCATTGTTTAACATGTATGATTGGTCTGAAAAATGGCAGTTAAAATTCCATCCAGAAAAAATGCAAGATTATGTGTATAGGTACTGTAACGACTAACGAGAACAGACGTAACTTGGGAAAGCTTTATTCGGCACACAATGTCGGTACAGTATTAGTGCTACTATTTATAGTGGTTAGTAGAAGCAGGAGAGTTCTCCAAAAGGGAGATAAGTCAGAGTAAGGAAAGTTACTCGTAATTATTCATTACAGGTTCTAAACAGAATACTAAAAATTGATTGTCTACAACCCATGGATTATACGAACTTGAAGAAAGACATTGGTGTTGTAATAGACAATAGGCTAAATTTCGAAGAACACATGAAAGAGAAAGTAAACAAAGCCAACAAAATACTCGGTTTAATCCGCAGATGTTTTGAATACCTCGATCGAAGTTCATTGGTTATATTGTTTAAAGCGCTTGTGAGGCCTCATATTGAATATGCTAATCAAGTGTGGGCACCATATAAAAAGAAACACATTGAAATGATAGAAAATGTACAAAGGCGAGCTACTAAATTTGTTCCAGGACTTTACGATCAGAGTTATGAAGAAAGGTTGAAAGCTCTTAAATTGCCAAGTTTGGCCTATAGAAGAATACGTGGGGACATGAGTGAGTGCTATAAATTGTTCTCTGGAAAATATGATTTCAATGCAGATAAACTATTGACTAGAAAAAATACAAGAGTGGGAAACAGGGGATACAGTAAGATGCTTTACAAGAAACAGGCACGTTTGAACCTGAAAAAATATTCATCGCTGTGTTGATTTGTGGAATAGATTGCCATCAAGTGTAATTGAAGCCGAAACTGTAAAGATATTTGAGAAGCGGTTGGATAAGTTCTGGATTGACCAAGAAATCAAATTCAACTATAAAGCTGCTGTCGTCACTAAACGCATACAAAGATGAAGACAAGGAGCTGGTGCCATAGGACGACTCATGTCCTTCTACCAGAATTCATCTATGTTTCTATGTTAATAAAGTGTTAAAAAACAAATTTGCATATTTTAAAACCGATTAAAATGATTAGGATTTACTACTTTACTAAAGAGAATAAGAATAGGCGATTTAATTGAAACTTTCAAAATAAATAATGGCATTTCCGGACTATGAAAATCTTTTTAAATATTTTGTCTCGATCTGGAAAGTTATTGTCGAAGCATATTCTAAAATGTAGATCTATTAACCAATTGAATTTTTGGTACTTATATCGAATATGAACCAGTTTCCATGAATTTCGCGTCGGCAGCGTTCGGACATGTTACGTAAACACCCGAGAGATGACGAGGCGAATGGTGGCAGACGATAACTTCGATACGTTGCTGTGTCGTATTTTTCCAGTTTAATTTTCAGAAAGATAGCAAATAACAAAAAACGAACAAAACATGGCAACATCACTGTTAATAAATAATTTGTAAAATTTTTTTTTTTTTACAGTTTTTAAAAAAGCAATGCTAAACAACTGTTAATAAATACATTTTTATTATTTTCTTTTTTGCATTTTTTTTATTGTTTTCAGTCAACTGGTTAAAAAGTTTCTTTCTTGTGTATTTCTTAAAACCGAAAAAAAATTTTGGTTTGTGTTTTAGGGGATTGGAAGGAGGGTTTTGGCGTTCCTGTTGGCCACCGTCGCAAGGAAACCTTCCAATCGGTGATCCAACGCCGCATTCCTTCCGCAGATGCTTAGCTGTTGTCATTTCCATTTTTGAGGAAATAAAAATGAACTGGCTTTGATCAATTTCTTCTGACTTTAATCAATTTCAACATTGGTTAGAAAATTTGTCGTCTGACAGCTGATTGAGTGTTTACGTAACATGCCCGCTGCCGACGCGAAGTTCACGGAAACTGGTTTATATTTGATATAAGTACCAAATTTTTTGCTAATAGACTAATACATTTTTGAACAAGTTGCCAGATCAGATTAAGAACAATAATAGCGTAGAATATTTTAACATGGAATAAGATGAATTCAAAAATAATGGTAAAAAAATGCATTAAGAGGGCACTTTTGGGATTTGGTTGATTTGTTTTACGGCATATCAACCCTTTTCGGGTTATTTAATGTTGAATCGGGTAATTTTGTTAAAAGTGTTTATGCTTCAAGTTCTTTATATCTTCAAATACTTATTCATGGTGTTTGGTTGTTTTGTAGAGGAAAATTGTTTTTGTTTTTAGCTTTGCAGAACATGATTGAGTTTTGCAAAGGAAAAAAAAAAAAAACAATAACATCAATGTTTGGTGCATTTTAAGTCAGGGAGCCAATATTTTCAAACAGCCTGATCTGGTAGCACCAGAGGCACTTTTGGGAACTGCCGGATGAAATATTTAACAAAATTTGATCTGTATATTGATATCATGCCCATAGTGTAAATGCTCTGTGCAATATGTTTTTAAGGGTTGAATTGAAAATGTAGTTAAGAATGGAGATTCCCTAATAATATTTTTTGTGCTGAATGAGAGATGTCACCAAAATCAGGCTCATCACCAGAGAAAAAAGCGGGGGATGAAATTCTAAACGGATTTTAACTTTTTCTCTCGTATTTCTTTTCTGGCAGTTTATGCATTTGTCTAACATTTTGAGTAATTTGTGAGTAAAACAGGACGAATTCATCTGAACATATGCCACAGCCATGGTAGGAAAGTTTGTTAAGATATTAAATGGATACTTACAAAAGCATACGAGTGTCGTCCAATGATGTGAGGGCATCTCGTGCAAATCGACTGTGCCATTCCCATTTCATTCTGACCGCAGTGGCACGTGTGGCAGTTGACCATTTCCAAAGAATCGGCAATGCGCTGGGTGAACCTGTGGACAAACATGGATTTATCACTCTGGCCCATCTCGCGGACATCAAAGACGGACCCATTGGAGGCAAGAGCAAGCTCAGCACAGTCACCAGTTGGCAGTTTGATCGTCTCAAACATTTTTTCGCCGGCAGCGCCGTCTGTCTTGGTAAACACTTGCCTACTGTCAACACCTGTACAGAAATTAAAATAAAATTAATAAATTAAAACTTATTATTTTTCAACGACTTCTTTACTTTAAGGTAATCTATTATATAAAAGGCAGTTATCTGTTTGTGTCTACATGAAAGTCAGAAACTACACAAGACACAGCCACAAAGCTAATATATTCTGTTGAATATGGACACTTTTTGTAGTATTCATTTTTTGGGGAGGGTCAGTACGAATAAAATTAGTCAGACGGGGAGGGGGGGGGCGCCATTTAGAGTGATTTTTTTTCCATCAACCTTGTGTGTGAAATGGTACTTATGATAGAGAAACACTGGCAGACAGAAGAGGATGGAGAAAGAGATAGAAGTTTTAGAAAACACTTGTCTGCTGTCAACACCTGTACAAAAATTTAAATAAAATGAATGAATTAAAATTTAGCAGTTATCTGTTTGTGTGTGTGTGTGTGTCCATATGAAAGTCAGAAACTACACAAGACAGCAACAAAGCTAATATATTCTGTTGCAGCATTGTCTCAGACAGAATATGGACACAGTTTTTTTAATTTTTTTTTTATTTGTAATATTCATTCCTTTGGGAGTCAACAGGAACAAAAACTGGTCGAGAGAGGGTGGTCGACATTTCATTTAGAGTGATTTTTTTTTCCATCAACCTTTGGTGTGAAATAGCACTTGTGATAGAGAGACTGGGGGATAGAAGAGGGGGGATAGAGAAGGATAGATAAAAGTTTTAAAAGAAAGATATTACACTCATTTTAGTTAGCTATTTTTTGTCCACGTTCCCGGGCAACGCTAGATAGCCATACCAGTAATTCTATAAAATAGATAAATTATCCGCTTTTTTACACTTTTATGTGTGATTAGGACTGAATGACATCACAGTCCTTATTTACTCCCTATTTACTTGCCCTTCCCCAGGAGGGCAAAGTTAGACACAAGGTCGATTTTGATATCCAGCTTCCTCGAAAAAGACTCTTGATGGCCCCAAATAATTGTCCGGTCGAGAAGAATTTATACTCTATGGAACAGATACTACATCTTAAGTTGCAATACGAAAAATTAAAAAATAAATAAAATATAAATTTGAAAAAGCCACGGACATGGGTGTAAGAGGACAGTCAAAAGCCAATTTATAGTCTACGGAGCTGTTAAAAGTCAATTTCGCCCTAAAAAAAAAAGTATGTACTTATTTTATTTATAACATGTTTCAACGTACATTTTCAGCAGAAAAACGAAAAAAGTAGCCCCTTCCTCCCTCGAAAAGCACACACCCAAAATTGATCTCCAAGACATCAAGAAAACGGCCAAGAATAAAAAAAATAAAATGAATGAAGATATTCTGCGTTTATTGGGTCAAAATTTTTGCAGCATAAAAGAAGAGTTTGGTTTGGTTGGTCGTTTTGTTTTACGGCATATCAACCCTGTTCGGGTTATCTAATGTCGAATAGTCATTTTGGTAAAAGTTTTTATGGTTTAAGTTTTATATATCTTCAAATATTTATTCATGGTGTTTCGTTTGGTTGTCTTGTAGAAGAAAATTGTTGTTTTTGTTTTTGGCTTTGCAGAACATGGGAGGGAAAGGGAAAAGAAAAAAACAACAACATCAATGTTTGGTGCATTTTTGGTCATGAAGCCAGTATCTTCAGACAGCCTGATCTGGTAGCACCGGGAGAAAGAAGAGTTAAACACACTTCCAATTTAGGTTGTTCCTCATTAAATTCCGAATAACGTCAGGTCTTCCTGCTCATAACAAATCCTCAAGCAACAGTAAAATAACAAAAAAATTAAATTTAAAAAAAAAAAAAATTAATTAAATTAAAACGAAAACAGAATAAAAAATAATTAAAAACTTAAATTAAAAAAAAAAAAAAATTAAATAAAAAATAAAAAAAATTAAAATAATTAAAACCAAAACAGAATTAAAAAAAAAAAAAATAGCTCTCACCGTACAGATCTGTTGTTTTGGGGCTTTTGTTACCCGAGATTTCAAATTCGTAAACCTGCAAAAGGTGCAGGGCAATGTCACGATCTTTCAACTGCCTCAACACTTGGTTGTAGTAGATGGTTTCGCCATCACAGAACATGTCAGAGACCAGGACGATTGCTTTACGGGTTGCTGGGCGGAACGGATAGTGGGTGGCCAGACTGATGGCCTTCAGTGCATCGGTCTTGCTGTAACCATCGTAGAAGTCAAGTTTCTTCACTTCATTCATCATCAGACCAGCTGACGCCATCAATTCAGATCGAATTGTTACGGAATATTCGCGACGGATATTATCGCCACCAAATCCCACCAAACCGTAACGATTGTTAGTCATTCCTGAATAAGAAGAAAAAAAAAAAAAAAAAAAAATCAAGTACAAAAAACAAAGCATGAAAATATTTTTAATATCGTTGTGAAAATGGCATCCAAGCGTAGCCTCATATTTGCTGACATTGGATTAGAAGATGGCCACGTTGTAGCCAGTGTTTCTTATTTTAAAAAGTGTCTTTGACTAAGTTGAATATTCATTTCTTGTGATCGTCTTAGTGACTTTAATTGGATTCCCACGTGTATATGATACTATGGATGCCACCTCCCCCTCCAGAACTGAGGAAACAACTCATAAAAGGGAGATGAACTGTCGGAGGTGGGATAAGTAAAAATACAATGATAGGAAATGACTCACCAATGCACACAAAGGCAATCGGAAACAGTACGACGCCTCACAGTTGGGGGTATTTTCTGCTCGTCAGTCACTAAGACAAAATACCAGAGGGGGATTTTGTTGGGAGTTAAGGTTGTTTGTGACAGGTTTTTTTTTGTGACAGTTGAGTTTCACGACGGTTTATTTTACGACAGTTGACGAGTTTTGAGTTTAGTTTTAGTTTTTGCGACAGTTGGCAGCTCGGAAAGAACATTATCAGATTTTTTAATTGCTAACATTAATTTCATTCACGAATCATGCACTGTCAAGTTCGGTCATCATAAACATAAAAAAAAAGAAATAACATTATTAAAAGAAAGCAGACCCGAGATGATCTGACGACTGAGCACCGATAATGGGAGCCTCGTCAGTCCGCAATGGTGTCACACACATTCAGAGCACAACTTATCTATATATAATGTATCTGAGTTTGTGTTTATCTTGTGAGTTACGTTGTTTGTTTTTCGAAACTTGTGAACATCCGTGGAATAGACGATACAGCCAGAACGAGATCGAAGATGAAGAAAAATATGGCACACCCAACGTTGATGGTTGGCAGCGATTGTTGAGAGGGGCAGCATGGTCTTACATGTTGACCATGTCACGGCAGCCATATTGTTATCTTTTCCTTCATCATCCGGTTTTGGTATTTAAGGTGCTGTGAGTGTCCTGGAATCCGGGGTGGGGAACACCAGGCAATGTTTTACACTAGCTCTTCACGCGGTCTTATCTAAAGCGTTGATATCAATCATGCTGCATGTAGTCATGTCACTTATGCACACAATTTATCGATGACAAAGAAACGATAAAGAGACTGACTTTACTTTATATATTAGATATATAAGCTATTTATATATATTTACAGTTTGTATATTCTGCTTGATTGGAAGATGTGTAGGGACTCCAGTATCCAGGCTACTTGGGCTTAATTAATCAGATTGTCAAGCATATATTTCAGACAAACAATTCC
This sequence comes from Sepiola atlantica, assembly GCA_963556195.1. NCBI lineage: Eukaryota > Metazoa > Mollusca > Cephalopoda > Sepiida > Sepiolidae > Sepiola > Sepiola atlantica. Next base: position 170,914,424 of record OY744522.1, on the reverse strand, counting down.
TCAGAATACTTTCTCCAAATGGTTTAACTTAGACCGAGACATTTCCTTCAGAATCTTTGAAGAATAAAATAATCCCAAATGATTTTAATTGTATATTCTTCATGAAATATCAATGCTTTTAAACCGGTATTGTCCGGGCCTTCGGGTCTGGATTTATGCCGGTCTATTGGGGGTTGTCTGGTCCTGTGCAGTTCTAGGAGGTGCAGCCTCCCAGGCTTTGCCTTCTCACCCTTTGAGAGAGGGTTAGTTTATTGCTAATCGCCTGAGGCGCCCCTACCGGGAAATGCCGACGATGCTGCCCAGGCAATTTTTAAATGGTCAGAGTGCTCAAATTCTCGAGCGCTGGTTTTTGTCCACTTTCCCGACCTTGTGTCACATCTTACCTTGTGGGAGGAAGATAAATAGAATCAATGCTTTTATCTCAACTCTATAAAGTAAATAAATGATTGTTCTTAGTTTCTCTTATAATGTTGTTATATGATTTGGCATAATGGTTAATTAAAATTTTTTTTTAAATTAAAGGTTGTGCCCAAATTATGTCCCCTAAAAACCCATTAAAATATTCCTTGGTCTACCACGCCCCCTAGTGCCTGAGGTATCCAGGTGTGTTATGGAGTTGATGCAAGAGGTGGCCCACTGTAAATGGTCAAACCATAATCCCACCAATACAAAGTTTCTGGTGAAATACGATTGAAGAGATCATATCCTTCTTCATAGTTGAAATCTACCAGCAGGGGAGGAGGCTTGATCATGAACGACGTAGACTAGTGTCTGTGCCATAAAAAATAATCATCAGATCTAAGCTGTCTTATAGACTAACATTACACATTCATCGGTTGACTTTGTTACATCATCAGCATCTTACTTATACTAGCATCATCATCATAATATTCGGTTTAACTTCCATTTTACATGCTGGCATGTGTTGGACGGCTTCGAGGTCATCAGCTCTAAGCTGTCTTCAAGACTTGTATTACACATCCATCATACAGTCTCATATGTTGATAATAAAACAAGCATGGTGATAGTTGTATAAAATTGCATAATGTTTATTAGATTTAATACTTGTGTGTCGCTGTCATTAAAAATCATAACATACTTTTTCATTGCTTCTATTTATTGCATAAGTTAGCACAACGCAGATGTGCATTTTTTAATTGCTAACATTAAATAATTTCATTCACGAATCATGCACTGTCAAGTTCGGTCATAAAAAAAAACATAAAACAAAATAAAAACGAACTAACATTATTAAAAAAAAAAGCTTGGTGCTGGTGCAGATTAGGACCCAAGCTAAAATCGAATTGGCGTCGTCAGGGTTAGGATCAGCTTGAGTCCTAATGTGCACCAATACTGAAAGCTTATTAAAGAATACATTTTTTTTTTAATATTTGTACGATTGAATTCAAACACGTAATATCTGTAACCGCATTTTACATTAAAAAAAAAAATTCCACTTAAAAATAAAATGTGTTGAATTTGTAGAGCAGTGTTCAATTATTTTTACACATTTTTTTTTTCTACAAGTTTTGGTTCCCAGCTTACAACTTTATAATTAAATTATTTAGAAAAAAAAAGTTGCCTTGTTTATAAACTGGTTAAATACTAATAATGGGACTATATACTTCATTACAGCCTTAGTATTACACCTGCAGAATATCTTGATCTGGAAAAGAATCGTTTTGAAGAAAAATATCTTTTCCGCAAATTCTTTCCGCTTCATTTTCTTTTGAATTTCGATTTTTTAGGATATAACAACACCCCACTGATGAGACCGATTGAATATATCTTGTTTTTCTTTCCGGAAAACAAGAAAAATGTATGATTTAATACGGTCGAAACAATTGTTTGAAAGAAATACAATGTTCTAAAACAAAAAGCTTGGACTATTCCATATATATGAGTGAAAAAAAAAAGAGACATGAAAAAAGTTAAACACAGAAAATAATAATAAAAAACGAGAGCTTTACCGGTTTTGTTTAGATCAACGAACGTCTTCAGAAAAAGTTAAGATTTGAAATTTATTTTTCTGATCCAAACGAAACTGGTAAAGCTCTCGTTTTTGATGATTTATTGTTGCGTTTAATTTTTTTTAATTTGTCTTTTTTCACACATTCTGTCTCCACGGCATATGATATATTGTGTATTTTATCCCACCTCTCTTTCTCTCTCTGTATATATATATATATACCGTCAGTTTCAAATCCAACCAAAGGGGACCTATAATTGATCTCCTTTACCAGACTCTTCAGTGTAGTTTTGGTCTGCCTGTTCGGTAAATGAGATCAATTATAGGTCTCCTTTGTTTAGATTTGAAACTGACTGCACCAATGTTATTTTGATCTTCTGTAATACACGTGTGTGTATATGTATATATATATATATATATATATATATATATATATATATATATATAGATATATAGTCTAAAATGCAGTTTAAATTCCCAGGGATACTAACTAAATCCAAGATATCGCAGACTTAGCACTTGCATAAGCTGACTTACCGCTGGAAAATTCACAAATAAAAAAGGGGATTCAAGTATCTAACAGTGAAACAAAAACAGGGGACATCAACTTAAGTGTGAAATATTAAGCAGGGATCAGCTGTTTACCATGTAACTGTTTCGGAGATTTAAAAACAGGACAGTTATAAAATTCATGGCTCTCCAGTGGTACTAATCAAACGACCACTTCACCAATAATCAAATGTAGAAATAATTCAGCTTTAATTTCACTAATAAAATTTACAAAAAAAGAAAATAATAATATATTACCCTTAAGACTACAGGGTGATATGGTAATTTGCATATCAATATTAATTATAACAATAATAATAACAATAATAATACTATCCAAACACTTTATGTTAGATTATAAGGACCCTGCATTTCTAAAAAGAGTGTAGGTCAACTAGTATTAATTGTGAACGGGGTGAATTTGTTGGATTCAGTGCAGGTTAAACTGACATCTATTTTGGATGATTAAGTCTGTTACCACGAATGATTCGTTTTGTAAATCATAATAGGTTTAACAGGGCCTTGCCGACTTCAAAAGATTTGGGGTCAATAAAGGTCAGACACAATGTAGGGATGTTCGTTCATGACAACACAAAGGACTGTGAGATCACTTGTTGTTGTCGAAGCGACAATCAAAAAGAGTCCCGTCATGGAAGCGAAAGGGAACAGATGTCCTAAGAGACAGTTCGCCATGGAGGCCGAAGCGAACAGTTGTTGAGAACGATTTGTCGTGGAAGAAAAGCAGACGGTTTGTCAAAAAAAAAAAAAAAAAAAAAAAATCGGAAAAGTCTAAGACTGTGTCTCTAAGATGAGACAAAACCCCACCTATCTTCCCCCATCTAGTTAGCAGTTTAGTAAGGTAACCAAAAGTAACAACAGTCGAAGACAGCGACTTTATCCCAGGCGTTACTCAAGGGAAATAAAAACTTCCTGAACCTCTCGAAATGTCTTCGAAGCCTTTTTTGTCGTACCCAAGAGTGTTCATTTTCAGAACATAAAACCTACTGCAAAACATTAAACCACTAGACGATCAAGAAAGAGATCACTTCCAGACGAAGAATCGAAGAAAATCCCACGGCACAACGTTCAACCAGTAGACCACTAGACGATGAAGAGTGAAATTACGGCCAGACGAAATAAGGTAAAATATAAAATGCATTAAGAGTTTGAGAAAATTGTTAAAAAAAAGGAGTTAAGATGTTTGTAATAACTTTTGGTCATCGCATAAATGTACACCCACAAAAATCCCCGTTAAAAGAGAACTCCCACCCCGATCACATCGGTCCACGCGGTAACGACAAGTGACTAAAATTCTATATAAAAAAGGGACAGTTTAATTGTTTAATGTCGACAGTTTAAAGGCTTAAAAATTAATGGTAAAAACGAGTGTTAAAAAATCCTGCAAAACTTGCGCATTTCGAGAAGCGTGGGTTTAAGAGACTTTCAATTTTATTCATAACGTAACATATACCCAAGAACCATTCTGCGATATGGTAGCTAGCAATAAAATTATATTGGAATAAAAGTTGCATTTAAAAAAACAAAAAACCTTAAGTACCTTGGTACCAGATAGGCAAGTAGATAAGAGGAAGGGAACCTAGCCATACAGATCTAAATACCCAATATATAGTCTAAAAAAACTTTGAGTAATTTTAAGCAAAGAAAGAAAAGGCAGTTTAAATTCCCAGGGGTACTAACTAAATCCAAGATATCGCAGACTTAGCACTATATTATATATATATTATATTTAAACTTTAAAGACCTCCGAAATCTATTAAACTGTAGAAGTGAGATAGAAAACAGCTGCCTACACAGAAATAAATTTACCTAAGGCTAACGATACATAAATAAATTAAAGTAAAAAAAAACTAAACTAAACAAAAACCTTACAATTTAAAAATTAAAACCTAAAATAGAAATACAAGGAACCACGTCTTAAAATAAATTCACCCATTATATTGACACAACAAAGAAACAGGATATAGGCCAATCTATAGAAAACAGAACAATAGAACCGGATATTGGAAGTAACACTAATCACACCTTTGTTCGTGGGAAGCCCAACGATTGTCTGATAAACAGCAAAGAATCTGATTGGTTAGCTAGCTAGCTGTGTATATAAAAACACCCGGCAAAAATAACTCCATGCATTTTAGCCTGAAGATTCCCCCGGGGATGAAACGCGGGAGCCTCTGTAGCTTAATTGCCATAAATATTTTTCATATATATATATATATATATATATATATATATATATATATATATATATATATATATATATATATATATATATATATAATGGTTGCTGATTAATTAACTCTGCACACAATCACTAAGGTAAAAGAGCACGGAGAGAAAAAAAATTTAAAAAATGGATGTCGTCACTTACCCTCATTTCGAAGCGTTTGTTCAAGTTCTTGAATGATTCTATTTAAGTCGCCGACAATTTTTTCATTGCGTTTCCTTTGTTCAATGACAAAGACAATATCGGCTGAATGTTCAATTTCATCCTTGTGAGAATCTTCTGAGAAAATGCGTTCCTCGCCAGGCATGAACACGCCTCCCATTTTAGTCTTGCACATCACTTAAAAAAACAAAAAAAAAACACAAAAAAACACGTATGATAGTAATGATCCTTGGGAATCGAAGTGTTACAGAAGATGGGAAGATTGAGAGGGGCGCTTCGAGATTGATCTAACGAAGTTATCTTATCGGATTTTCAAAGTCAGACCCAAATAGCATCTAAGCTGACGGTAGTATGCAGCTTTTCAACCAGACAAAACCAATTTTTGTCGACGCAGAAATACGTAAACAGACGGAAAAAGCCGAATGAAAACGAACCGGCGTCAAAATCAAAACGAAGCGGCTTTTCAATAGAAAAAAAAATAATGAAAGAAAAACACTCACTGTATTTTTTATTTTTATGACAATTTATTTTTTGACGAAGAAATCAATGAAATTATATTTTTTTAAACGGGAAAGTTAAGTTTTTTTTTTTTTTCGATAATTTTTTTTTTTTATGAATGATCTAGAGATTGTAAAGAACAAAAAAACAATTCGGTTTTTGTCCAATTCAACAGCTGTACAAGCGGGTTTCTTTCTTTTAGTAATTTTCGAAATTTGCGCAGATTTTCTTTTGGAGTTGCCGCAGACGTGGGAAGGATGGTTTTGGTGTTCCTGTTCGGTACTGTAACCAGGAAACCCTACTTCTGTGGGGTCATATCTTCCGAAAACTCATGAGTTGTTGTATGCTTTTCGTGCCTTCTAATTGGATAAGCGCTTCGGCATCTTCCGGCTGTTTACGTAAACGTCCGAAAGATGCCAAACAAAAGTCGGTTTTGTCCGGTTCAAAAGCTGTACCAGTATAAACTTTACTTCTAACTAGCCAATTTTCATTTGTTATTGTTGTACTGTTATTGGCAATATAATAACATAATTCGCTACATTTTATTTGAAATATTACTTAGTTTTGCCCAGAGGACTGCTAATTTGAAATATTTTTAGATAATCACCTCAAAATAAAAATCAGCAAGGGAGATAACTCATTTGACATTGAAGAATATAATAGGAATTGTCTAACTTATGTGCAAACACATAAAACAAACTAAAATAACTTCACTACATCTCGGCCAATACAGGTAGATAGTTAGTATATATTATATATGGAGTCGTGAAAAATTTCATGGATCAATTCAAATATATATTCCAAAGTGAGTTTTTAATTTAAAATCATGTGTCTATCTCTCTCGCCCACAATTATTTTGAAAATATGACCTCTCCTTCTCTCCTCCTATCGTTTACAAAACCCCATTTGCTATCGTCCCAACGAGATGGAATTAATCACCAACATCTTGAACTTGGGAGATGAAGGTGGCTACCTGGGAGTGCCGAGTTCGAATCCAGTTCATTCCACAGAAACACTTTCACCTAGGACGTTGGCAACCTTCACGTGGTCTTTCCTGTAAGTACCTGATGTCTAACTAGAAATAATTCTAATCTAAGAAAGATATCGGGGAAACCAATGCCAACAACAGAATCATTTAATTCATACGAAATGAATGAATCTTGAACTTAATTTAAATATTTAAAAGCAACAGAAGAGACATCCTTCGAACGATGGAGTCAAACAAAACAAAAAAGGTAAAAAAAATTACGAGAAATTAAAACAACTGCAATTTAAAGATGCTAAACTCTTCTTTAAATTGCAGTTGTTTTAATTTCTCGTAATTTGACGGATTGATCACACAATTAAAATTATATTTTGAAGAATTATTGGAAACATGGAATATGAATTAGCAAACTTAGCGGATAGACATACGGTAAGTAACCGAAAAGTCAACACAATTTTGGTCCAAATAATAACAATCATTCGATTATTACTACAATAATTATTACAATAAGAAAGCATCGACTTCCCGGTTACTTCTGATTCACTTTGTACATTGACACATGGAATAATATTTGCAAGTTTAGTTTCAAGTAAAGTCAAGGCGATGTGCTGCGCTCGTTGACGCGTGTTTGAATAAGGAAATTGATCACATCTTATGAAGTATTCATGTCTACGAAGAAAAAAAAAGGAACAGTCTTGCTTTGAGAATGACATATTTATCGAAAGTTTTAGCCTAAGAAAAATGATTTTATTCATTTTAAAATTGCATCATTGTTTTGGTTTTCAAATTTTAATATATATATATATATATATATATATATTATATAATGTAAATCCAACCGTTTCTTTACAAAATGTTGACTGCATGTCTGGGAGAGTTACACAAGCACGTGATTCCTAATACCATAAAATATTTGTTAGTTTTTGTGCGTGCAAAAAATGGTTATAACATGCCTAACATCAAACGGGATTTCTATGAATATTGTGTTTTGATTTGTTGAGTTTGTTTCTTTAAAGAATATTTAGCTAACAATGACAATTATTTTTTATGGAAGGAGAGCATTCTTTTTCTTAATAGTATTAACCCAGACAGACATTTATTATTTCAAAAAGGAATATTATTATTAACAGTAAATTATACAAAGTGATGTAGAAAGCACTGGAATTCCCACGGGGTTCCACGAGTATATATATTTTCATTGGGGAAGCGATTGGGGTAATGGATAACATCATGGACTATGGAATCGTGTATTAAAAGTTAAATTCTTATTTGATCAATTATGTCCAATTCTACATTATTGGAAAGGTCCACATCCACAATTTCCCCTCACCTAATGTACTGATAGGTCTGTGCCCACTTACTAATAGGCTATGAGACATAGGAACTTGAAATTTAACAGGAATAATCACCAACCTATGCAGATCGGAGGCATATTTATCCCTTTTAAGAAAAAAGATGGAACCACCGAAAGTATTTTTAGCTTTTATTTTCTATTTTATAATAATGGATCACCACTTATCCTTGACCGGCCTCCAGGTCTTGATAAGTGTTAATGAGAGTGTCAGTTGAATGATTATACAGACTGGCGTAGAAAGCACCGTGGAATTTCCATAGAGTCCTTCTAGTATTTTATTGATTTCTCATGTTAGACCTTTATCGCGTCTCATTAATGTTGCCAGCGTGTGTGTTTAGAGCGAGAGGTTGATTTCTCATGTACGCATTTTCCATAGATATAAAATACTTTTCCATAGGTAACGGCGAGGAATGCAGACGTTTGGGACATTTTTTTTGTGGGGTAGAATGAAATTGAACAAGTATACAAACGAGAGAAAATTAAAAAACTGAATAAATGTACTAAGCCGGCTTTCGTCCACACTCATCAGAGTAGTAACGTGGAAGTAATTAAATACGACTAAAAACTTTAAGAAATTTATAATGAAAACTAGTGACAAGTTTGGGAGAAAAAAAATGGGGAGGAGGGTCACAAGTTGATCACATTAAGTTCTAAAAGCCACTCCTTTTTCATAGATATAATATACTTTTCCATAGATATAAAATACTTACAACAGTGTTTCGGGATCTCCAATGGCACACCTTTTTCTGCGCAGCGATCAACATAAAATCGGGCTACGGTACAAACATCGATTTGGGGCGAGTGAGCTGTATTGCATGCGTGGTAGAAACTTTCAGGCTCAACCTGCAGAAGGGAAAAAAAGATTCATATATATATATATATATATATATATAAGTCATGCTGGTTTTAATGGAGTGATTATGGTATGCATATACCATAATATGGTGTGTATATATATATATATATGTATATATATATATATATATATATATATATATATATATATGAATAAAAATAAAGAGAGAGACAGAGACAGACAGAGAATACCACAACACCATTAATACTATTTAATTTATAGCTGAAGAGAAAGAGAGCAAGTGCGATAGACGGTTAGATAGATAGACGGATAGATAGGTAGGTAGATAGACGGTTAGATAGGTAGGTAGATAGACGGTTAGATAGATAGACGGATAGATAGGTAGGTAGATAGACAGACAGACAGACGGATAGATAGATAGACAGACAGACGGATAGATAGGTAGACAGACAGACGGATAGATAGGTAGACAGACAGACGGATAGATAGGTAGATAGATAGATAGAGGGGGACACTATAGAAAGAGACAAATAATGAATCAATTATGTGAATATTGCGTACCTGTCGGAAGCAGTTTCTGAATGGAGAGTGAGGTACGCGGAACCAATCGTAACATCGCTTGGACTTGATTTCGTGCTGGGCATAGTTTCGACGTGACCTACATCCAGGTATTGCCCATGCGAAAGCAAGTTCGTAGACGTCTCCTGTTAGGATTTGGTCTGGGAGTGTCATATCGTCGAACTGTTCGTTGTTGTAGGTGCCGAAGAGGCCGGCCACTTTTCCGAAGTACCAACCGCTGATGTCGACAATGACGGTGCCGTGGGTTGGGTCAAAGGTGATAGTGAAGCCACGATTTCCACGGATCTCCATCCTGCTTCCGATGCGGTTGACCGACATATCGTTGAGCTTGATGGGCAGGTCCATTTTCCTGTCGTTATGTCTAGTCTGTCAAATGGATTGAATAAGATAATGAATTGAATGAGTATCGGGACATGTGGAAATTCCATGGTTTACTAAAGAAAATTATTATTTACATTGTTTTTTTTTCTTCGGACTATTGTCATCATCAATGTTGATTTTAATATATCTAGTACATATCGACCGATTTGCTCTCTGGCCTTCTTCAGGTGTTTGTTCATTTACAGTAGTATTTTGTCTCATGTTTAATTAACCTTTATCCTCGAGTGGCAACCAGGCCTTAATAAGCGGTGACCCATTGCTAAAAAAATATAGAATCGTGCCGTAAAATGGGCTGTACGTAAACTACCGGTAAAATAAATGGATACAAAATAGTTTTTTTTTAACCAATCAAACGTGTTGGTGCCGCAATGCAAAAAGTCATTTCGGCTGATTCACTTTAAATCAGAGATACGATTTCAATTCGAATCAGAGAAATCTAAGTGAAGTATTGCACTCCTCATCGGTTTGATAAATGGCTACATACTGAATGCTATTTTGCCGTTCAATAATGGCCACGTCGACATTAAGCTCAATTTTTTGTTACATTCAGCCATTGTGGAGAGATGGATAAATAGGAGTAATCGGAACTTCTCATCTCCTAGCGATCCAAACCACAGCATGTTCCACGTAAAACAGACTCATAAATAACTCTTTATATTACCTTCATTACTTATAGATCTGTTCCGATGGATACTGCACGCCTGTCCTGTGCAGTTCTAGGAGGTCCACCCTCCCAGGCTTCGCCTCCCCTCTTTGGGGAGGAGTAAGTTTATTGCTTACTGTCTGAGGCGCCCCTACTGGGGAATGCCGACGGGGCTGCCCAGGCAATTTTTAAATGGCCAGAGTGCTCACCTCTCGAGCGCTGGCTTTTAACCCCACTTGCTCGACCCGATCTTGGGTCACATCTTACTTGTGGGAGTAAGATAAAACTGGCCTTGTGCCTAACTCCGCGAGGAGTAAATAAACTTATAGATTGATAGGTCTGTCCTGTGCAGTTCTAGGAGATCCACCCTCCCAGGCTTTGCTTCTCCTCTTTGGGGAGGAGTAAGTTTATTGCTTACTGCCTGAGGCGCTCCTATCCTACCGGGGAATGCCGACGGGGCTGCCCAGGCAATTTTTAATGGCCAGAGTGCTCACCTTCTCGGGCGCTAGCTTTTCAAATCCCACTTTCCTAACTTTGTGTCACATCTTACATTGTGGGAGGAAGATAAATAATGGACTAATAGATTAAAATAGTCGTTCTTAGCTAAGGCAAATAAACAGAAGATGTAACGTTTGCTTAACAGAAGCTTTGATAATATTTACAAAGAAAACCTACTCAATAAAAAATCAGAGATATTTCGATCATGTTTACATAAATATATATATATATTGATATAACAGATAAAACTTATAAAATATAAACAAAATAATTTGGGTTTTAAATGTACAAGGTACGCATTAAATTAAAAATGATTAGCTTGATCTAAAATCTCATGTATAACAATTACATTTAGATAACTGAATGGAAATATAAACTGAGAATATATATATATATATATATATATATATATATATATAAACAATGAGATAAGACCTAAATAAATCACATTAAAAGTATGGTTACTAAATATATAAAATCATAGGATACAAATACATACATCTAAATAGGTACAGTCAAAATGGTAAATAAAAGAACACATACTAACATTAATACATATATATATATATATATATTAGTAATTTGCAGACAGCTGTATCATGGCTTTCCAGTGTGGTGAAACATGGCGAGGGTTTCAAACTGATATTCGAAACCCGACTGTTTGGTCAGCAGTACAGACTTTGTACCTTTATACTATTACACTCGCTACGAAGTAGGGGAAATTATAAAGCTTACATTTGTTTATATTCACAGTGTCAGGTGCCTAAAGAGCCCAATTCTTTTATGAAGAGCATTTCTTTACTCTAAGTGACAACCATTGGTTCCTTCACTAGAGTGCTCAACACACGAGTGGGAAGCAAATAGGAATGCGAAAATAGACCGGTTTTTAGGGTGTGCATGCCGAGGAGTTGAGAGTAACTCAATTTTATATTACGCAACACTTGCTTCACTAAAAACTTATCATAGACAAGACATCCATCCCAACTCACCTCGTATTCTCGGAACAGTTCTATTTTTTCAGATCCGGTATGGAAAAGGACAGATTCAATCTTTTGATCTCCGTTGAAGTTGCCGAAGTTAGCAATGACAGTGAAGTTATTGTCGACGAAATCTCTTGTCAAAATGTAACTGCAAGTTCCTTTGAAATCCAAGTGAATTCCATCGAATGTCGTGATGTGCTGATCCCTGAAGATCGACGCTTGTGCTAAAAAAAATAATAGATATATATATAGACAAAGAGAATAACCAAAAGTTATATATATATATATATATATATATATATATGTTTCCATACACATAACCTGCTAAACTACACATGTGATGACAGACGTTCTGTTCTCAAGCATGTGGCGAAGCTTTCCAGAGTATGCTGTGATTCGTTAATATTTTGATAGCCAATCATTATTCAAATAAGTTTGGTTAAAGACACACACACATATATATGATTTTTTAAAAAATGGAACAAATATTCCAACATAATGGAATATGAACAAAGGAAAACCAAAATATTTATGTATTCATCAACGTTTAGTCTTTATTTAAATACTTCCTCAGGATGATTGGTCTGAAGAAAATAGCACGCAAAGTACACATATTTGAAACGGTGGTAGTTGGAGGAGGGAGGAGAAAAGATTAAAAGGTCTGCTTATGAAAAGATAAATTATGAGCTACAAATAGATGGTATCAGTGGGAGAAATTGAGTTAACTGTGGAAAGTGTGGGTGGGAATGGTAGCGGTCAGAGTTATTAAAACCACTCTCCTTACCTAAAAGGTTTCATATATATATATATATATATATATATATATATATATATATATATATATATATATATAGAGAGAGAGAGAGAGAGAGAGAACAGGTTAAGATTTATCCTAATATAAATGAACTCCTATACGTTCTTTAAAGAATCAAAGAACATTATCAAGTTTTCAAGGTATAGTTCAACGCTGCAGTTAAAGTTTAGCTCAATAGTTTATGTCAATCAGAGCTTTATATGTTAATATTCTATTTGATATATTAATATTTTGAACTTTTCAGAATTGCATCCAAATATAACAGCCATTTTGGGATTTTTTTTTCTCTGAAAACGGAAAGAACGATTTTTATTAAAAGGGGAAGTTTTCTCCCGAAATATCAAAATATTTTCCACCATCTCGAACACCATTAACGGTAAGTGAAAAGTTTACTGAAAAATAAATAGATACAATTTTGAAGAAAAATATTGGATATATTGTCTCCAATTATTTGTTTTTGTCCATATCCTCTTTCACCGTTCCGTTTTTTTTTTCTGCATCGCACACATCCTTATTAAATACCTATATATATTTTTTAAACATACAACGCGTGATAGTACGTGCGATACTCTGTTCAATACGAACCTTTAAATGGTGGTATCCAGTCGCTGGGTCTTGAAGACGGCTTCATGGAATAATAAAGGTCTGCAATTGTGAAATTATAATCGAGTTGCCACTCGTTAAAGTTATTCACGGCGTGCCTCGTTATTTGCCAAAATTCATCAATTAAGACCGGTGCGGCAATCGGAAACTTAAATTCAAACATTCCGCGGCGCATGTCGAAGCTGATAATTTCTATATCGTTCACGCTGAAGATCTGCTCACGGAACTTGTTTGCAGTGCTGGTAATATAATTCTTTACTCTGTCGTCAAGGTTCCTCACCGTATCTTCAACTTCCCAATACTTGTAAGCCCAATAAAGCTACAATAAAAGAAACAAAATAAAAATAAATAAATAATAAAGGTTCTTTTTCCTTTCTTTTCTAAATTACCGGCTACCAGCAAAATCACACCTCTTCACTCTAGAGGTCCCTAAATGCCGGAAGGTTTTCTACTGATAGCTTTTTGCCTCAGACTGCTTGTCTGTGGATGTTTTCTTTATATGGAAGTCGCTCCAGACAAGGCATGAAACCACTTGATATGAGGAGCTAATCATAATAGTAAAAAGGGAGAGGAAGGTAGAATCACTTCAAGACAAACTAAGCCTGAAAGAAACACCACCACCAGCGTTCAATCCCCTGGACTCCAAACAGGCTAGCCAAAAAGTAAGTCTTTCAAGAGTCCAATAGGAAAGGGAGAGGTTACAAGGCTGGCTGACAAAAAAAGAAACCCCACCACCAGAGTTGAATCCTCTGACCCCCAAACAGGCTAGCAAAAAGATTTTTTTTAATGGGGACATGTGAAACCAATTGTGTATACAACCAAACCTCGTTCATTAGAAGATTTGAAAGCTAAAATAACTAATGTGATTTCAGGATATCAGTTGGCAAATGATTTCCGTGAACTGCAAAATCGTATCACCATTTTTATTGCTTATATTGGAGGACATGTGAAAACTTAAATATAATTTTAATAAAATCTTTAAAATATAGATTTACTTATTTCTAATCCTTTTTTACAGATTATTTCTATCGCAAATACGAATAAAGTTATAATCTTTTTTTAAGTGCGCACAGACTTTATGAACTCCCTGTATATGTATATGATAAATTATTACGATTGCATAATAAATTTGATGAGATGATAGAAAAATAGAAAAACTTAAAAATAAAAGCGTTATCAACGTTTTACCTTCATATAGCGAAGGGTTTTTCAAGAGCAAGACAATAAATTGCTCAACTTTTTTTCCCTTTAATTACTGGTCTCACTCTTTAAAAAGTGTTCACTACATGAGGACGAAACGTGTATACCGCTTTGTGTTTTTCAGGTTTTTTTTCATTAGATTTACTATATAATCCTAATATATATACACAATTTATTTAAATACTGTATATTACATATTTCAGAAATGTACCGCGGTTTCATCCAAAAGGGCAGATTTAGACATCTTTAGTAAATCTCTGTGCCCAGTGGAATCATCGGCAAGCTGAAACGATTGTAGTCACGGCCCGATAGGGAATGGCGTCAACAGAGATACACCGTTTTCTGTCATTGTTGACGCCATTCCCTATCGGGCCGTGACTACAATTGTTTTAGCTTGCCGATGATTCCACTGGGCACAGAGATTTACTAAAGATATCTAAATCTGCTCTTTTGGATGAAACCGCGGTATATTTCTGAAATATGTAATATACAGTATTTAAATAAATTATATTAGCTCTTATATGATCGAGCACTTTATTTGATTTCTTTTCATATAAAACCTGACACACTATCATATATATATATATGACACGTTTTTTATTTAGATACTATACACTTAAATATCCATTTCAAATATCACGGCTTCCTGCCCTGTATTCACTGAAGATTAAAATAAATAAACCCGGCTCACAGTAGCTGAAATAGCATGTAAATAATAATAAAAAAACGCACATTCTGCTCTTGTATTTTTTTTTTACTATTAAGCACTTTGTTTGATTTATTCTCAGGACACTAGATACACACACACACATTATATATATAAGTTACGTGTTTGTTATTGCTTTTACTGGTAATAATAACAGAGTTTGTATTTTTTACCACTTCCTAAGCGGTAAAGAGTAATGCAAAAGATTGCATCTTTTTTAGTCCCCTTTAATTTAATAGCACACATATATATATATATATATATATATATATATATATATATATATATATATATATATATATATATATATATAAAAATAAATATTAATTATTTATTACCTAGAGACGTCGATGTTTCACGCTAACGCAATCTTCAGTGCAGGAAGTTAATTCTCAACGGTCGGCGAGCTTGAACTCCGATCACAAATCGCCACTGAGTCGCAGTCAAGAGCGATAACCCCTCAACCATAGGGAATTAGCTGATAATTAAGGAGGAATTTAACTTTGTAAATAGCGAGTCAGCGACTAATTTACACGAGCAGTTGAAAGTGATCAACAAACTGTGTTTGGATCTTGCATGAAAAAATATATATATATATATTTTAAAATTTTTTTTATGTACCTTAAAGTAATTCATGGATACGTGTTTCTGCCTATCAGCCGTCATCAGCATGGCTAACTTTGACAATGATCGAACATACGATTATATTGTCTGTAATCTGGAGTTTTGCCACCGCCTTGTCTGGAAATATGTACGATTTTTTATCGCCTAAATATTTAAGTTATGTGTTTGTTATTGTTTTTACTGGCGATAATAATAGCGTTCGTATTTTTTTCTGCTTCCTAAGTGGTAAATATATATATATCTATATCTATATATATATATATCTATATATATATATATATATATATATGTGTTTTCGTATGTTTAAAATGATGAAACCCATGTTACCTGCTGATAGAATTCGTTCAGTACGGAGAAGATGTCCTGAATAGCTGGGTGGTTTCTGATCTCATCCATAAAACGGTCCAATTCGTCATTGAAGTTCTGCCTGTTTGCCTGTAAATAGCCGATGAAGTCTGTGACAGGTGTCATCATATCATTGTCGCGCATGAAGTCGATCAGTTCGCTCCACCTGTGGTTGAAGGCCATCAAGGACGCCTTCGTGTATTTGTGGTTGAAAATCGCTTGATACGTTTCTGCAGGCAGCATGCAATTAAAAGAAACATCATTTAAAATTTATACAAGGGGAAATGTATACATGTCTGATATTTGCAGCTACTGACGCAACATAATACATGTATACATGTCTGATATTTGTAGCTACTGACGCAACATAATACATGTATACATGTCTGATATTTGTAGCTACTGACGCAACATAATACATGTATACATGTCTGATATTTGTAGCTACTGACGCAACATAATACATATATGATATTTGTAGCTACTGACGCAACATAATACATGTATACATGTCTGATATTTGCAGCTACTGACAACATAATCGCAGCTAAAGTTATTGCCCTTAGTTAGATCCACTTGCCTCAAGGGGTATCCGGTGTTGTCCTTTCCCCCCAACCTCCATATATAATGCGGGCAGTCTCACGGCATTTCGAACCCAAGACGTCGGTCTAAAAGAGATGCATTTTTTCCTTGTTTTACCCTACGACACCTTAGACCACAGGCAGGTATAAGTGGTAGATAGATGTTGGTTACTAGATATATTGTAACTCTTTTGTATTCTTTATATCTGTATTTAATTCTATGATGCAACTGATGTAAATAGGCTTCATGATGCGTCATCTCATGAAGATTATGGATGTAATCGAATCAGGAAATACTGGAAGGTGCAGGTTGACCATTTATGGTAGACCTTCCAACACAGAAACATCTCAGGTAGGTAAAACACCTGAAAAAGAATGGCACATGAACTACTGCTTTATTATAGATTGGAAATTTTTTAACTGATTTCTACATCTTGGTTTCTGTTATCATAATGTTTCGGCCGTTTTGCCTCCCAACTTTCTTCAGGTACGTTGTATCGAACTTAGGAATATTATGGCATCACGGAATCGGGAATCATGGAATTTTTAATACAACCTATCATGTATTAAAAAGAAAAAGGGGTGACCTTCGTTCTTACGTGATTTAAAAAAAAAAAAATTTTACTAATGAGTCACCACTTATCAAGGCCAAAATCCACTCGAGGATGAGGGTTAACGAGATGGAATGATTGATGATGAACCGTAAAGTGCAGAAGCTGGAAGAAACTGCTCACATGCGCGGACATACAAATCTACTCAGCAGACCAAGTATAGAGATGAACACAATACGAGAGTCTTTAATAAAGAAGAAACTTTAAACCTGAAAAATTCACTCTAACTTGTCCAGAGAAATATGGCCGAGACAACTAGGATGTTAAGTAAAACTATGAAGGTTATCTTGAGGTGTAGCTTGGTGATCGTCTCTGTGGTCACTAGGGTAAAAAAATAACACCAAACAAATTGTAGTGATAACGTAATTGTTCTCAGGGTATGTGGTACCGTCGTGGTTAGGAACTCAAACGCTGTCTGTTTATCGTTGTCTGATCGTGTCAACCTTCTTTGGTTCATGCCGAGACCCTTCTCATCGACAGTCTCCTGAACTCATTGGTCCGAACATTTTTCCTCAATTATATCTATTTTCGACTGGAAATCCTAAATATCCGGTTTTTTTCTCGTTTAATCTCAGCTTCCTTCAACCGGAAATATATACTTCCTTCCGAATTCTCTACTCCTTTCCTGGCTATTAATAGCTAACTGTCCATGGCGTCACTTTGTCTGTGTAGCACAATGGGTCCATTGCTTTCATATTGTCATTTACTTCCTAACTGATCCCCCCAGCTGTGCCACAAACGTTCCGAATTCAATCATCTGTAGGACAATTTAACTGAAAGAATGTTCAAGGCGTCAAATTACTGGATTACTTACTTCTATTCAGCTCATTAAGTTTTCGCAAATATTCGTCTCTCGTGACCTCCCACTGTCTATTCCACATAGACAGTTTGCCGACGATGTAGGCCTTGGCTTGTTCGATGTCGTACGACAACTTCCTGTAAGACTCCTGTGAATAAACATTCAAAAGACAAAAACAATGAATATCGAGTTTTGCAATTCTTCAGATGAGGATTGATAATTTGTATTATTTGAATTAGGCACAATGGATAAAAGTGCTAAGTAATAGCATGTTCTAAGTGACAGGTTCAATCTTCAGTATGGGCGATACTAAAAATACAATTACGGATTACTTAAGACTTCTATCCCGTCATGGCAGACGAAACTTCCCCCGTGGATTAAATAAAATGTTCCGTTCGAAATTCCGTACACACTCACAAGTTCGACAAGACGGACGCCAAGAAAGTGAAACGTTGTGAGAATAGAATTCAAGATGAGAACAGTAGTCTGAATAATCCAAATACATTTTTTTAAATAGGATTTTGAAGCTTAAATTTATACATTAAAGTTTTATTTTTAATTAATTTAAAATAATTAATTAAAAATAAAACTTTAATGTATAAATTTAAGCTTCAAAATCCTATTTTAAAAAATGTATTTGGATTATAAATTATTGATTGATTTTTAATTTTACAAATCACACTTATTCACAATTACACAGAGAGTTTAAATTACCTACTAGACATTATCCTCGAGTGTCTTCGGTCTCTCTGTACAAGGGTTTGTCAGGACAAACTTACGTGAGGATACTTCACCCTACAAGTAAACCCTGACCAAATATTCAACATAACATAGTATTTGAAGGCCAAATAAGATCCCCTCGACACGGCTATGATCTGGCTCATACGAGGAATGATGCACCTACTCCAAGTAATGATACCTAAAGTAACAGCACTTAGCCGGATACTCCACCAGACCAGATGAATTCTTGTCTTGAAATCCGGTAAGACCAAGAGACCACAAGAAAGATATACTATAACATATTTAACTGATTAATTGGGGAGAGGAAAATTAATGTTCTTAACTTCTTTACTAACTCAACGTTTGAGAGATAAAGGAGAACTTTAATGGAATATTCGAATATCTATGTATCTCATATAGATATCAAGTGTTAACCCCAGGAAGGGACCCCTTGATTTCTGAGAACTTCCACTGAAGTAAAATGAAACACACATAATTGATCAGATAATTTTAGAAAAAGAAATGCAGCAATTTACAGTCCATTGAAATATTGTTCGCTAGATTAGTGCAGTCCGCGTGATTATGATTATTTTTGACGTAATTGCTCATTTGATGAAACGCTGAGGAATATTTCAAGTCAAACTTTTTATCACAGCAATCTATGCTTTAGACCGAGAGGATATATCAGAGTTGAGATATTATTGGTTGCTGCCGATTTGTTGGTTTATTTGTTTGGCAGGGTTGATATTCTGCAAAGAGCTCACGAAGATCGTGCCTCAGGATTTCAGGTTTTTATCCCCTCCGACACCGAGAACAGTAAGGCTCAGCGGTTGTATGCAAAATCGGGGAAAGATTTGGCTCAGAACACAGAAAGGAATGGCGTAGAAGCAATATTTCCACTTTCACTTCATTGATTTCCGGTTCAACACTGCTGCTGCTTCTGTTGTTGATGATGATGATGATGATGATCGAGTCGGACAGATTTGTATTCCAAACAGATCGTCGTGGAGTCATGAATGTGGGGACACTTTGGTGACCGTCTCATCAGTAGGACGTGCGATTCTGAATGGGCTAATGCTGCAGATTTTTATCTGTGGATTTATCTCAAAGGTAATGTTTATCCGAACAATTTTCAGACTATAAAATGAAGAGGGGCATTACAGCCCAAATCAGAAGCTTTTAAAATTTGGTGGTTGAAAAAGATTTTGATGAACTTTTAAACTGAAATCTAATATTCGTATTTTGTCGAATGTTAAATTACGTATTTATTTTATGCATTTTTATTTTATTTTATTTGTTTTATTTGATTTCATTAATACCATAAGTGGATGGCATTTAAATTGTATAACAAGTTAAACTACTGAAGTGATCTGTTTTATTGTGAAATATTATTAAAGTCAACACTTTAATAAGGCAGGTGTACACAGTGTGATGATGTATGGAAGTGAAAACTGGTCAGTGAGGATTGAGGATATGTGTTGCATGGAAATAAATGATATGAGAATGATACGACGGATGTTTAATGTGAGTCTTAAAAACAGACTTAGATATGATGACGTCAGAGGAAGATTAAATCTGAACAGTATAGGGAGATGTGTGCAGAACAGGAGGCTTTGATGGTATGGCCATATTGAAAGAATGGATGAGAATTCTTGGGTTATTAGATGTAGAACAGTTGAGGTAGCAGGTTCAGTTCGCAGGAGAAGGCAAGGAAAACATGGGAGGAAATGATAAAAATAGACCCGAGGGAAAGAGGGATAAATAAAGACCTGGCCAGAGATAGGTTAATTTGGAAGTCAATTTCTTAAAGCCGTCCAATGAATGCCAGCATTCTCATATATCATTTCTCTCCATGCAACGCATGTCCTCAACCCTAACTGGCCAGGTTTCGCTTCTATACAGCATCACGCTGTGTACACATACCTGAACAAAAGCAGTGGATTAGTTTGTTGCCTCAGTCTATAAATGAGATGTATGGTGCGAGTCCGTCTCAACATAATCCAGTTTAAAGAACCCCTCCTCCCCACCACCACCACCAATTCGAACGTAATAAATATACATACCTTGTATATATGATTGAGCTTAGCATTTGTCTCTTGCATATGCTGTTCAACTATTCGGTAGTAGTACATGAAACCTTCGCGGAAATGGTACTCAAAACTGCTGATCAACTGCACAAGGTTGTACGTGACACTGAAGTATACGCTCCTCATGGCTCTGTCAATCGTTTTCATGTTCAGGTAATTGCGGTCGTACATTTCAGAAACGTGCTGGATCATTTCACGCATCTCGTATGCTACGTCATTGGACTCGTCGTGCACATACGTCTCAATTTCCATGAGCTCCTTCCGGTAGGCTTTTTGCATAGCACTCATCAGCTTCCCTCTTTCTCTAGACACGATCATGTAGAAGTTCTTCATTTCATATTGCATCGCCTTCATGTTCTGCATCGCCTTCATGTACATGAATTCCTATTTAAAAACAGGGAAATAAATAAATTAATTAAATCATGTTATTTATTGCTTATTGACCGTAGTCTTGAAAAGACCAAGGTTATAGGTAGGAAGAGAGTTCCACAAGACCGCAGTTCTTGGGAAGAAGCTATTGGAATGGGAAGATGTATTACAGTAAGGTACTTGAACAGTAAATTGATGAAGACCACTAGACCAACGAATCAAACGAGCTGGAACAAAGGAAGCAGTGAATAAATCAGCCAATGCTGAAGAACACATGCCATAATAGTACTTATAGAAGAGACTAGCAAAATCACGTATGGTGGAAAGAAATAGAGTGCAGAGGAAAAGAGGGGGTGGGAGTCAACCAAATTACTGACACTCCATGCACGGACGGTGAATGGTGGCTTTATAAGAGATATAGGATACTGTCAGTACCAGATGGGTGACCATTTAGGAATACCAGGCGCTGTATGTGTGAGGACAGTGCCCCCTATCCCCTGCAAAATGAAACCTATAAAAACTAAGGTTGTCATCTCTCTTGGACTAGAATTTACATGCGACTGGGGACCACTTGTGAATTTAATGTTCCTAGAAACTTTCCCCTTCAGAGGAAGCTGGCTCAACCCGCCCAATGTAAATACCATACTAGGGACTATTCTGGTGCCACATTGTAGACTCCACAACAGCGTGGCCTAGCAATTTATGCATCTATCTTTTCTACCATGTTGAGAAATAGATCATGTGACGATGGAGCAATCTCCCATTGGTTGATCGAGCCCTGTGGTTACCAGATAAAAAAAAAAAAGCACGACATCATGGAACCATATTTTATGATGGTATAACATCACGGGCATCTCTCACTCCTTAGTCCAGATATGATCTATGACAACGGCTTTGAGACAAGATCTCAAAGTGTATTTTATTGTAGTTCACCAAATGGGTAAGTTGTGAGAGACAAAAGACACTTGAGCAAGCTTTTAGATGTCGGTACTTTCTTAAGATTTCAAGGGCAGATAATCGAAATCTTCTTAAGAAAGAAGATGGAGACTTAGTGAACGAATCGCTGTTATAATACGCAGAATGGAAAAATGCTTGTAATTAAAGTTCTAGTGGATAATTTTTTCCACTTTTTTTGTACAGTGAGTAAGAATATAACGCTGAATAAGTATATAATATTGTTTTTATAAAAAAATAATTTTTTCATACGGCCGCTGAATAGCATAAGCACCTAGATTTTCCTTTAAACGTGTTCGCATATGTACTGCTAGATTCGACTTTTCAGAAAATGATGAGCCCCACATTTCACATGAATATTGTTTCATTCCAGTTTGCGTTCAAATATTTTATAGCAAAGTTAATTTCTGAGTAAAACAGAGCCACGCACTTTACAATAATACAACGTTTTGTTAATGGGTATTCACGTAAGTACACCCCAATTTGAATAGGTCACTATTTTACCGATGGCCGAAGAGTAATTTTTGGTTCATGGCATTCCCAACAGCATTGGTGAATGACAAAAGCAGGATCCGCAGAGATTCCACTGTTGTATCCTTCATCTGCTGTATATTGCTACCGGACATTCTATGGACGTCTGGCGCGAATGCAGACCTCCACGATATTATTGTACCAACTTTGGATAGAACAGGTACTACACATTGATCCTAGCCAAGAAAGTGTATTTTAGTTAGAATTTCACTTTATACACAACAGCGGCATCAGATGAAATTTTTTTTAATTACTTTTTTTTTTGCATAGCATCTTTGGGGATAAGACGAACTCATCTTTAAAAATGGATGGTGGGTGATAACGTACGTACGCAAAATGAAATTGGCTCAGTGTGTTATCCTTATATAGATTAAACACAATAGATCAAATGGGATTTGAACTCACTATAGCTGATTCCATAGTCTGTGTTTGTTTCCATTAGTCCAACTATTTTTTTTTTATTTTTATTTTTTTTTATTTTTTATTTTTTTACTAATGAGTCACCGGGACAAAAGTCACTCGAGGATAGGGGTTAAAGAGGTTGTCAGTTGGACGATGACCACCACCATGAGTTGATTGGAAACTATAGATGGAATGGACAGAAGATTACTTAAGAGCACTTGATTTTCCAAGAGGACGGCTCAACCAGTATTTGTTTACATTAGACTTGAAGACGACTCTGCTGTAGTCGGTTGGGAAGCAGACTCGTAGTATCTTGTTCCACAGATGGGATCTTCTAGGAAAGAAACTTTGTTCATGGATGTTCCATTTGGTTTTTGGTACAAAGAAAGAAAGAAATGTTCTTTGCTGTGGTTGTAGCTAGACAAGTTCTTGCTGTGAATCATTTATACGGGAGTATCAGGGATTGGAGCTCAGTCGAGCATCTACGATGAACATCACGATACAATAGAGAAAGTCTAATAACATCTCTTCTGTGTGAAAGACTGTAGGGACGAGCAGAAATCATCCCTAAATAAATTGCGAAGTCAGTTTTGTACTCTGTCAAGGCAAGAAAAAGTGTTCCGAACGGCACCTCCCCACATATGACAACAATACTTCATCTTAGTGTTACATAATGGATGGATGGATGTGAAGAACGATTACATCAGCCAGTATGGATTTAGTATATAGGTGGACCAGTGCAAGTTACCTTGACACGAAAATCTGAAAAACAAGTTTTCTCTCAAACTAAAAGAATAAACAAGCCTGAACCCAGGTCCCGAGTTCAAGGAAAGGTCAAACAAATGGGTTGTGACAAATTCAGTGTCCACGTTGAAGAGTGACGCCACGATATCGTGTGAATGAAAAAGACGTTTTTTAGCCAGTCCATTTTCTGGAAGTGTGGCGTGCGGATGTAAACTCGAGATGTAATGTAAAAGAAAGGAATATGGGAAGTTAATTCCTAAAAGAGTTGATAGCAACTGGTCTGCCTTCTCCTTCATTGTTCCCCATAACGAAGTAGAATTAAGTTAAGAAAAACAATTTGGCCTCTTAAGTTTAATGAATGCGTGACTTTTATTCGTATGACGAGAAAATCTCTCCCAAATAAAGACCCAGTTTAAATTCTCCGTCGGGCTCACCTTTTACCTCTCTGCATGAAAAGTTTTGATTACAGACACTAGACGATGATGATGACTGCTAAGTGCGGCCCACTACGACGATTACAACGGCAAAATGCAGTGCCACACACACGGTGACGAAATGGAACATACTACGATGATGACGACAGCACCGGGCGTCAGTATACTGAAGTAAGTGACGATTGATTTAAAAAGAACCGATTTTAATAAACGACTACATAACATTAGGGCATATCTGGTTATTATACAGGTAGAGGACTGCGTCAGGAGTGAGGTACTCTCTGGAATGGTAGAATGATCCAACTATTTTTCCAGCGCCCTTGGCAACAGGATCAGATCTCAAACTACTTCAAAACGATCAAACCTACACTGATATGATGAAAACTAAGTGAAAAATACAGCTAACAAAACTGATGTTATGTAAGGTTCTAAAAATTATGGGGTTAGGGTTAGGGTCCTAAAAATTATGGGGTTAGGGTCCTAAAAATTATGGGGTTAGGGTTAGGGTCCTAAAAATTATGGGGTTAGAGTTAGAATCCTAAAAATTATGGAGATGTTATAAAATTTTAATTTTCTGCAATTTAACTATGGCTTAAATGTTGTTCGAATCAAATTCCGATCAGAATTGCATTTCCTATAAAGAGGCATGGAAAGTACACTGAACAGGGGACTTTTCATGCTCTTCTATAGGAAACGCAAATAAAAGGCGGAAAAAAAAGGTTGAATGAAATTACGTTCAATTCGTAGAACATCGTTGGTCTCCATACGATCTTTCCGTGCAGAATAGTGGAATTTTCAACTTTAAAATCCATTCGGGCGTCCGACATACTATGATCTTCATCCATGCGGTAAGCTTCGACCATCAGCATTTTGTTAGTCATTAAATTTCCATCAATGCGATAGGATTTCTCAGGCATATCTAAAAGACAAAAAAAAAAAATAGTTTAAATATAATTCTGTGCAAGATTCCAAAATGTCTATATAAAACTCAATGTATGCATGTTAGCTAATAAAATGGGGGTTTTGTTTCGGAATTTTTGAGGTAAGGATTGATAATTTGTATTTTTTTTTATTATTATTCAGACTACTGTTCTCATCTTGGATGTTTTTATCACAACGTTTCGGCCGATGTAACCTCCAACCTTTATTTAGCACGTCTTGTCGAACTCGGGAATCTATACGGAATTTCGAACGGAACCCTTTATTTAATCCATGAGAGTAGATTGGTCTCATTCCGTCAGCCATGACCGGGTAAAAGTCTTAAGTAATTCATAATTATATTACTAGGATCGCCCGCACTGAGGATTGAACCTTCAACAT
Source organism: Sepiola atlantica (assembly GCA_963556195.1). Lineage (NCBI taxonomy): Eukaryota > Metazoa > Mollusca > Cephalopoda > Sepiida > Sepiolidae > Sepiola > Sepiola atlantica. Next base: position 170,888,920 of record OY744522.1, on the reverse strand, counting down.
TCAGAAGAGTGTCGTTTAGAACTGATTATTACTTAGCACTTTATCCGTTGTACCATGGGTTCAAATGAATAACATAAATAATACAAATTATCATTCCTCACCTTAAAAATTCTAAAACATTTTGACTCAGTTTGAAATTCCGCACTAATTCTATTAATATCTGCAAAATGTTTCAGAATTTTTGAGATGAGGATTGATAATTTGTATTACTTGGACTACTGTTCTCATTCTTGCTAGAATTGTCCATATGGACCTGTGGCGCAACAGATGAATAAAGTAATCATCGGTTCTCAGTGGCAGTTTTCTGGAGGTTGAAGATTCAATCTTCAGTACGATACTAAGAATATAATAAAAATTACTCTTCAACTCGTTCATGGCTGACGGAACGAGAACAATCTACCCCCATTGGATTAAATAAAGGGTTCAGTTCGAAATTCTGTACAAATTCCTGAGTTCAACAAGATAAACCAGAAGAAGATCGGAGATTATATCGGCTTAAACGTTGCTATAGGGATGAGGAAAGTAGTGTAAATGATCCAAATAATGGGGTTCATTTTCAGTAAAATATCTTCTTTCAACTAAAATTCATCAGAACAGTACTGTTAGAAATAAGATTTAAAATAGATAATAAAATTGAGTAAATTGTCACATCTGGGCTGGTGCACCAATCCACTAGTCTCTCTCTCCTTCTCTCAAGGTCCAAAAAAGAGTATCTAATCTAATAGGTCCTTCACTATCCACCAAGCTCCAGCCCCTGTCCCATCGCCGCAATGTTGCATCCTTGTGCCTGTTTTACAAGTAATTCAATGGAATGTGCTCCGATGAACTTGCTGCTCTGGTGCCCTCTCAACCAACCCGACAATCAGCTAAGCCCTATCCATTCACTGTGGACGTCCTCAGATGCTGGAGAGCCTTCTACTCCAATAGCTTATTTTCTTGAGCTGCCGGCCTTTGGAACTCCCTCCCTGCTCCCCTGACTACTCATATGCAGAAATTTTTAAACTAATGTGAACAAGCATCTAGCTGCACAGCTCCCAATTTAGGATGACCCCCTAAACTTTCACCCTAATTCTCAGTAGGCCCTTACGTCTACAATGGAAGCCTAACCCTAACCCTAGCCCCTTACCTTACGTCTACAGTGGCTATTAAAAAAAAGTTAAAAAAAAAAAATTAAAAAAAAAGCACGAGACATTCCACAAAGTTGGCAAGATGTATTAGCGATCCTATTTATCAATAACCTTATATGACGTCTAACTTAACTTAAATATCTGCAGCAACTAATTCAACTCCGTATTTCATGTATGGTACATTATAAACCCAACCAACCAGCTATCTATTTTTCCTGTGCTGTTACTTGTTACTGTGACCTTAAAGTTAACCTGTCAAACATACCATATAAACCATTATACCTGATAATTATATCTACATGTACATACATACATGTACATACATACATGTATGTACATACATGTATACACATACATACATGCACACACATACATGTACACACATACATACATGTATACACATACATGTACACACATACATGTATACACATACACGTATATACATACATGTACACACATACATGTATACACATACACGTATATACATACATGTACACACACACATGTATACACATACACGTATATACATACATGTACACACACACATGTATACACATACACGTATATACATACATGTACACACACACATGTATACACATACACGTATATACATACATGTACACACACACATGTATACACATACACGTATATACATACATGTACACACACACATGTATACACATACACGTATATACATACATGTACACACACACATGTATACACATACACGTATATACATACATGTACACACACACATGTATACACATACACGTATATACATACATGTACACACAGGTATATACATGTACATGTACACACACACAGGTATATACATGTACATGTACACACACACAGGTATATACATGTACATGTACACACACACAGGTATATACATGTACATGTACACACACACACACACAGGTATATACATGTACATGTACACACACACACACACACAGGTATATACATGTACACACACACACGTATATACATGTACACACACACACAGGTATATACATGTACACACACACACAGGTATATACATGTACACATACACACAGGTATATACATGTACACACACACACAGGTATATACATGTACACATACACAGGTATATACATGTACACACACACAGGTATATACATGTACACACACACACAGGTGTATACATGTACACACACACACAGGTGTATACATGTACACATACATACATATACATGTACACATATACATACATATACATGTACACATATACATACATATACATGTACACATATACATACATATACATGTACACATATACATACATATACATGTACACATATACATACATATACATGTACACATATACATACATATACATGTACACATATACATACATATACATGTACATACATATACATGTACACATATACATACATATACATGTACACATATACATACATATACATATACACATATACATACATATACATATACACATATACATACATATACATGTACACATATACATACATATACATGTACACATATACATGTACACATATACATATACACATATACATGTACACATATACATGTACACATATACATATACATATATATACATATACATATTCACATACATATACACATACACACGTATGCATATACATGTATTACATATACATGTATTACATATACATGTATTACATATACATACATACGCATACAAATATACATATACAAATGTACATATACAAATGTACATGTATGTGTATTTGTGTATACAGAATTAACTCTAACTAATTAACTAGTCATTATCAATTTTGGAACACAGCTACTAGGCGTAAGAGTCCATAATATGGGATACATTTAGTTTAATTAACTTTTATGCAGAGGGGTAAAGAGTGGGTGGAAGCCCTTTGTAAAAATTCAGATATCTCCGATTTTTGTTAAATTTTTACAATAAGTATTAGACATCAATTAATAAATATTCCCCATACTTCACCTTCTGTGGAGTATTCGAAAGCTTGATATGCCGTAAAAAAGAAAAAGTGAACCAGCGAACCGATTTTTCATCTGCCGCGATGCACAAGGTTTGGTTTATGGTATATCACCCCTTTTCGCATCATTTGATTCTGAATCCAGTCATTTTGGTAAAGGTGCCTCTGCTTGAAGTTCTTAATATCTTCACACCTTCATTTCTGGTGGGGTTTTTTTTTTACAGGTTATTCTTAATGTTAAATCACCGGATGAACCATGGCACATTCTTTTTAAGCCATAGAGGAGACTATGACAGGTACTACACTTAGAGTCAGAGTGGACCTGGGAGTAATGCCAACTAAGAGCTGATACTACACTTTCCAAAGCAGTCCCAGGAGGCCCACCCTCTCAGGCTTTACCTTCTCTCTGAGAAAAAGTTAGTTTATTGCTATTTGCTTGAGGCGCAATTACCGAGGAATGCTGATAGAGCTGCTCAGGCATTTTTTGTAAGCCAGAGTGCGTTGGCTTTTGAAAATTCCCACCCGACATGGTGTCTAACCTCCTGCAGAGGTGGTAACTAAATATACCCAGGACATATAGTTTAGAAATGTCTGATTAAAGGTTTGGAATTTGTGACTTACTCTGGTCGTAGTCGACTTGGAGCTTCAGGTTCCTTCGTGCGTGAGAGAGGACGAAATAAGCCTCCATAGGTTTTCCAGATCCATCGACTATCTTGACGGAGATTTCACAGTCGTCTTCTATATGCAAATGAGCCAACATTTCTGCAGAGTAACTCTGAGATCGCATCTGAAAAACAAAACGAAGGGCGTATTAGCTTGCAACTACAAGTTTATCCTCAGTCTAGCAAGATAGCAACACACACACACGAATTCAGTTTTAACTGTTACTTACTAAGTAAATGGTTACGTGGGGATCGGAGAGGACTTAGGTCCCTTTGGTATGTAACACAAGAATCGAGGAGTTATAGCACCATCCAGACCTTGACTGGAAGGGTACAGAGACTACTGGATATTTTGAGGTAGCTTATTGTTATTCAAATTTCAGAGTAAACCACACACCGTTATCAGAACATCAAGAGAGTTGCACTAGTAATGGAAAGGAGCAGAGAGTACTGGAAATCTTGAGAGACTTGTAGTCACTCAGTCCCCAGGGAGCACCACTGTTGTATTAGCGATAAATCAAGAAAAGAAAACATCCAGATCAGAAAAGGAAATCTTGAAGAAAGGTTACCTGCATGCTAATTTCGTTGTTCTTTTTGTCCAAGTACGCCACCGAGTTGACGTTCTGATCTCCGTACTTCATGTCCATGCTGGCTGTGATTTTCTCATTCAGTTCAAATAAGCGGAAAGTAGTCAACCAATTGAGATTGCTCCTTGGCTGCATCATGGCCATCGTCAGGGTGTATTTGTTATTGTCGTCTCTAAGGAGTTCCGTCTGCATTGTCAACGTGTTCTGCGGATCCTGGTTCAGGCTGAACTCGGTTTTTCCCTTGAACAACACATCGCCTCTGTTCCAACTGTATTCGGACTTTAATCGGATGCCCTGTGGCAGGAAAAAGATAGATGTTACTTTATATACCAATACTTTCATCAGATGCCCTGTGACAGGAAAAGATAGATGTTACTTTTTATACCAATACTTTGAGATTGAAAATAATAATGAATTTACTTCATATGTAAATCATGAACCTTAACTGTTAGGAACAAAGTGTAGTATCTGTACTATTGCTACACTTAGTCTATTGTTTTCGGTCAATGAAGGAGAAATCCTTTTAGAGAAGGGCAATTTTAATTTCCGTTCCAATCAAGAGCGCCCCTTTGTTTAGATGCTGGATTTTCCCCACATTAGAAACCGACCTTGTGTCTAACTTTGCTCTCGCGGGAAGGCAAGTAAATAAGAACTGTAGAATATTACTTCGTTACACAATACATATTTTGGTTATTAGTCAAGCTTTCAATTCTAATTTTTGAATATGATACGCTGGGTGAAGACTTCATTCATATTTTGATTGGATTTCAGATGTAGAAAATAACAGCTTCTTCTACCTCTATGACCAACATGAGTTTGGTATTAAAGTGAGGATTTTTTTACGTGAGCATAATTCTTGCTGTTTTTATATATTTTTGTTCGAGATCATTGAAAAACTTTTCCTCTTAATCAATTAAGATTATATTTGACATTGTCTGTCCATTCTTTTCCCATACAATACAGATTAAAACTACATGCCATTAATACATTTTCAATCTTAACACTTGACCCTTACAATAGTACCAATTAAGAGTAAGAGGATACTTCTTTTAAACTCTACACAATTTTCTTTAATTTTATTTATATTAAAGTTTGTAAATTTACTTTACATTTAATACAGAAGAAAGTTATGTATAAATATATATATATATATATATAAATATATATATATATATATAAATATATATATATATATATAAATATATATATATATATATATATATAAATATATATATATATATATATATATAAATATGGGAAGAGAAGGATGAAGGTAATCCGACGTGATGGTAAAATGAAAAAGGAAAACCAAAAACTGGATGTTTTTTTATGTGTACATCAACGTTTCGTCTTTATTTATAAGACTTCATCAGGATGATGATATAGGGAAAAGATATCATGCAAGCACGGATACATGTAGGGTAGACATGTTGGGAGGAAAAATAAAATAAAATGAAAAATAATTGCAGCGTCTAGCTGGACGTCCGTACTTGTTAGAGAATGAAAAATGAGTGGGAGAAAAAAGGGGAAGGGTGGAGGGAGCAAGGACTACTGTGGCTGGCGATGAGAGAAAGAGGTGGGGGATGAGCAGGGGTAAAATGGATGGCAGAGAGAGATTGGAGGAAGAGGGGGAGGGGGTGTTTGACCAGATGGCTGTGGTCGAGATTGAAGGGGAAGAGTGAGTTGGAATGTTTGTGTGTGTGGGGTGTGTGCAGGGAAATGGGGATGGGTAGAGAGGGGGGGGGGCTGTGATTTTGGTGGATGGGCGAAAGTTATAGTCTTAGAGAGCGTTTGAAGAAAATGAGGGAATTTAAGAAGAGGTATGGGACAAAATGGATGAGAGGGGGAAGAGGGAGGATTTGTCGTGATAGACAACCTCACCACCTATAAACTTTCTAACATAGAAACTGAAGCTCTCAGTTTCGGTTTAAAATTCGCCACTGGAATACACTCTAACACCACCACCAACACAGTTCTAAAAAATTACAGACACACTGACACAGATTTCACCAAAGGCTTCATTCAAGGCATAATCTCAACTACCACCACTCTCCCTAATGACCCCGTCTTACCCAAGAGATACATAGACACTCTTAAACACCTAGCTAACAACAACAACATACTCATATCACCATCTGACAAAGGAGGGGGCATAGTAATCATGGACAAAAATTCATATATCAAAAAAATATCTACTCTATTATCCGACGAAAACACATACACTAAAACTGACCAAAAAACTATAGATAAAAACATAGAACATTTTAACAAATCTTTCAAACACCTAATTAAGAACAACAAAAAATGGGCATCAAACATTGAGTATCACCCTATCATCCCCACATTATACGGGCTCCCCAAAACCCACAAACCTGACACCCCCATGCGTCCAATTGTATCAAGCATAGGTAGCACCACACACAAAATCGCACGGGCCATAGCTAACATCCTCACTCCACTAATGGGTACCATCAGTCCCTCCCACATAAAAAATTCAGGCGACCTTCTTAGCAGAATAAAAAACATCAACGTAGAAAATAAAAATATACACAGCCTAGATGTAACTTCGCTCTACACTAACGTACCTGTAAAAAAATGCCTACACTTACTTCACACACATATAAAGAAAACAAAAACCGACCTACCTTTTCCCCCCAACATTTTTATAGAAATAATTAGACTCATCACTGACATAACATATTTCCAATTTAACGAAGTATTCTACAAACAAAAATTTGGACTCCCCATGGGCAACCCCCTTAGCGGTGTATTGGCCTGCCTCTTTTTAGAATTCTTAGAATCCGGTCCTTTCAAATATAGACTACCTCCCAACATCGAATACTTTAGATACATAGATGATATTTTAATTTTCCTCCCCACAGACACACAAATCATTCATGTTAAGGATAAACTCAACACAGTAGAACCCTCCATAAAATTCACCCATGAGACTGAAATAAACGGCTCTATTCCCTTCCTTGATACTCTTATAATTAAGTCCAACAATAAACTAGAATTTAAGGTACACCGCAAAAACACTCACAAAAATGACTACATACATTTCTACTCCCACCATCATAGCAAGATCAAAACAGGTATAATTATAGGCTTCTTCCTACGCGCCCTTAGAATATGTAGCCTCCCACACATAGATGAAGAAATAAAATACATTTTTAATTCCCTAAAAACATTGCAATACCCCACACATTTCATATTAAATGCCAAGAAAAAAGCCTTCCAAATATTCTCCAGAAACACCACACAAAAAAATCAAACCCCTAACACCTCTCTCATAGACAGACCCCTTCTCCTACCCACGCATTCCAATAACACATCCATATGCAACACGCTCAACAAACTAGGCATTCCAATAGTACAAACCACTTCTCAATCCATA